>CM077668.1:74265085-74997585 GCA_039707655.1 Elymus sibiricus
CATTCAAGAAAGCAGTAGCAATAAACAGAACGATCATATGCTAAGCTAACAGATGGGTCTTGTCCATCACATCATTCTCCTAATGATGTGATTCCGTTATCAAATGACAACTCATGTCTATGGTTAGGAAACCTTAACCATCTTTGATCAACGAGCTAGTCTAGTAGAGTCTCACGAGGGACACGGTATTTGTTTATGTATTCACACATGTATTTAAGTTTTCGGTTAATACAATTCTAGCATGAATAATAAACCTTTATCATGAACAAGGAAATATAAAATAATAACAACTTTATTATTGCCTCTAGGGCATATTTCCATCAGCACTGGGCACTGGGTTAATAGGTTAGGTCCAAAAAATGATATATATTGGCATATAATTGCATATAAAACATCCAAGATTGATACTATAGCAGCATGGAACAATCAAAAATTATAGATACGTTGGAGACGTATAACAGTGCAGCACTAGTTTACAAGCAAACGCTCAGCTCTGTCCAGAGCTATCCTCATCTCCATCCTCGTCTCCAATGATCTTCTTTATCTCGGCAAGGGCGGTCTTCGCAGCTTCGGCGGCTGTTCGCGCAATCGCACTACTCGCGCTCTTCCTGTGGCTGCTCACGCAAGATGGCAAGATGCTGCATCTCTGTTGGCGTATCTTTCAACGCTCTCGGCAGCTAGTAGATTGCTCTCCGCACAGGAGAGCATGACCACCGTGTAGTGAGCCACCCTCGAGACGGAGTCTACAACTGTAGGAGTCATAACGACGCGTCTTGGCTTCTCCATCTAATTCGCATTAAAAACTTGACATTTAGATAAACCACAATTTCATTGAAAGCAACTATATAACAAGATATAACAGTCGATGTGTTGTACAAAAAAAATCAGCATGAGCTTTGCTAGTAATTCGACATATTGAGTGCCAGAAATTTGGCAAAACGGAACTTAATCAACGTTTCCCAAAACATTGGCACTCCTTATGAGCACCTGCATAATGAATAACTAGTACAAACTTTTACTTTTACATGTACACTATCTAACAACTAGTACTAACTTTTTCTAGTATAAATAATATGCTACGCCCAAAAAATTTACGTCTACAATCTACATCTACAATAAACACTATCTACGTTCAAAAAATCTACATCTAGTACTATTTTTTTTTCTAGTGTAAGAACAACAACAATCTAAATATACAATCAAAGAGAAAGATGTGGTTACCGGGGCGGACGAAGACGACGGGGAGGTTGAGGACGACGGCAGCAGACGTTGAGGGCATCGGGGATGGGGCGGACATTGGAGTCGGTGGAAGGCGAGGGTGACGGTAACGGCAGGGACGTTCGAGGAGGCGGCGGACGGCGAGGACGTTCGATGCGGCGGCGGCGGACGGTGAGGGCGATGGGGACGACGAGGACGAGGGGGGCGGTGCTGACCTTGTAGGCGCCTGAGGGCGCGCGCGATGGTGGCGACGTCGAAGACTGCCACGACGATGGCGACGGCGGCGACGGGCGAGACACATGGGGGTGAAAGATTTTTGGATAAGATGTGGGCGGCTGCGGGCGCGTGGGGATTAGAAACCCTAAACCATATGGTCTACAACCAGTGACGAGCGCATCTCAGCACCCGCCACAGCTAAGTTCAAGTGGCGGGCAGAGATCACTACCCGCCACATCAAGTTAGGAGTGGTGGGTGTCTTAATTTGACCCGCCTTACGCACACAACTACATTTTTTCTAAATCATTTGGACTTAAAACTTTTCCCATGGTTAATACACACCATCCAAAACTCCATGCTCGAATTTGGCCTTTTTTAGTATGTTTGCTATTTTCCAGGCATTAACTGATTTTCTGGCCACTAAAAAGAGCAGAACGCTCTTCGGTTGGAAAGCGCGTGCAAACGAGCTTCGAATGTGAAGAAATTTGACATGGTGTCTTAATTTGACCCAAGTAGGGTGTGGTAAATATTTCAGATCGTTACGGCAAAAACTTGATGCACCTCGTGCACAAATCGAGCACTCTCCCCCCAAAGTGTTAGGGTTTCGAACGGAAACCTCCGCCTTACACACACAGCTATATTTTCCTAAATCATTTGGACTTAAAACTTTTTCCATGGTTAATACACACCATCCAAAACTCCATGCTCGAATTTGGCCTTTTTTAGTATGTTTGCTATTTTCCATGCATTATTAACTGATTTTCAGGTCACAATAAAAGAGCAGAATGGTCTTCATTTGGACTTAAAACTTTTCCCATGGTTAATACACACCATCCAAAACTACATGATCGAATTTGGCCACTTTCTAGGTTTAGCAAACTAGATTTTTCACAATTACGATATGTGTGGCGAGCGAACAGCGCCCGCCACTGCTATTTTTTGGAATTTTTGAACAACTTCGGCGCGACTTGCCGAAAGACATGTGTGGGGGCGATTTTCGCCGCCCGCCACTGCTGTCTGATAGAGCAGTGGCGGGCTATTCGCGCCTCCCTCCACTAGAGGTTTTCACCAAGCGGGGATCTTGAAGACAGTTCACTTGTGGCGAGTACGACGTAGAGCCCCCCACTGCTGTGACAAGAGTAGTGGCGGGTCCCTTTTAGTACACGCCAGTGCTACTTCTCCAATGTAGCAGTGGCGGGTGATATAGTGCGCGCGCCACTCATGTGAGTTCACCTATAAGCCCTTTCCTAGTAGTGGTACCATCGCGGACAAAGCTACGAAACAGAGGTATGAAAGTTGTGTTGGAAATGTGCCATAGAGGCAATAATATTTGTATTAATTATTTCCACATTTATAGTTAAGAGTTTATATTCTATGCTATAACTGTTATGATTCTTGAATACGTGATTTTGAGGAAAACTCATGAGCACGTGTAGAATGATCAACGGTAAAAACTGATTCCTAGTCTTGCCTCTAGGACTAGCTCAAGTGTTGTGTGATGATTATGTTTTCCTGATCATGGGCATTTGGTTAGGTTAAAGTGTAACGAGGATGCCAAACAACATTGAGAGTATGATGTTAGTAGAATGATCATATTGAACTGACCCAACTTGTTTGTTATATTTTGAGATGTTATCGTCACAAGTCTATAATTATAACACGGATAGTTAATGTATGCTTAAATTGCTTAGACCATGAGAGTATCGGAGTCACTTCATACTAGACAATAAACTTTGGGGTTGTTCATCACCTGTAACACGGTGATCATAACGACAATTTACAGGTTTATCGGAAAGTGTGACAAGGGGCTAGATAGCTCAAGAGTGGGATTTGCTCCTCGGATGATGGAGAGATATTCTTAGGGCCTTCTCGGTGTGACAGCATCCATCATCGTCTGGCCAGATACAGGTGACAAGGTAACGGGGATGCCGGAACATGTCAACGAGAAAGACGAACAAAACCGGTAACGAGGAGACCGATACAATGAGCATGAGAATGACTCAAGGGGATACCGATATATCTCACCTCGGGTTTTGTAACATATTGTGAAGCAAAGGGAATAGCATATGATAATCGAAGGTTCACTCGGATATTATTTGTGTAATCATAGGGGTCAATATGGATGTCCACGGTTCCGCTATTGATCATTAAACAAAAGGGAGTTTCGTTCATGTCTATGCTTTACCGAACCTACAGGGTCAGACGCTTAAGGGAATTACGATTTGTTGAGACTTAGTGGAGTGGTGAATATGAGAAAATATTCTTGGAATAGTTTCATGAATTAAAGAAATAGTTTTGAGAGAAACCGGAAGCGTTTCGGGGTTACCGGAAGAGTTTCGAGGAATACCGGGTAATACTGGGAAATGATATATAGGTGGAAAATGTTTCTGGAGACTTTAAATAAATGATAAAAGATTATAATATTGATTAGGAGGCTTTTAAATTATTATTTTAATATCAACGGGCTAAAGAAAATAAGAAAATGTCTAGTAGTGGAGTGTTATTGGGCCCTAGGGCCCAATAACAAGTGAGGCGCCCCCCTTAGCCTTTTTGGAGGCTAAGAGGGGGCGAATAGGAGTGGGAGGGAGGAGGAGGAGTCCTCCCCTTGGTGGCGCCCCTCCCTCTCCCCTACACCTATATGTACTAGAGAATTTTGCCCCTTGGAGATACACAAGTTTTGGAGCCTTCTCTAGTTCTCTAGTTCTAGTTTTAATTGAGAGTTGATCTAAATTAGAGCTAGACCTAGTTCTCTCTAATCCTCATAATAGAGAAGCCCTATGTGGTTCTCTTCTTCTCCATCTAATTCTTCGATAACGATTAGCTCTAGACGGCAAAGCGCTGCAGGATTGTAAAGCCCGAACGCATGCAATCCGTAGAGAGGCCGTGCTTTCGGTCTTAGGTTCGAGGGATGGTTCATGAACAGTTCGAGGGACTTCACGAATGATCTACACCAACCCTTCTTCCTCCGCAACTCGAAGTTGGTAACCATTCGATCTGAACCTCTAATGCATCGTCGTGGTGTTCCTGGGATCGTGATCGTAGGGCGAATTTTTTTCTACTACATTTCCCAACAAGTAGACACTCGTCACCCTCTTTGTCTTATATTGGATGAGGATGGGGGCACTATTTTATCAAGTGCAAGAAAGTAAAAGAAGTATGGAGAATGGCTCAACTCGAGCATGTCAGGCTGCAACTATTTTCCTGTGTTAATGCTTTGAACTTCATAGAAGAAATTTTTAATTTGCGGGAGGAAGTTAAGTTAAAAACATGCTTGTTACTTTGGCATTGGTGGCATGAAAGAAACAATGAAAATAAAGGGAATGTTGTGAAATCATTTGATGAAATTTGCTCTTCTATTGAATACCACTTTTTGAATGTCATGAAGGCACACCAAGAAGGAAAGGGGCTAGTTCAACAGCCAAAGCACAAGTAGACAAGACCATCTAATTTGTTAAAGTATGGAATTCTCACCCAATGTTGCGGAACTCACGACTCTATTAGAAAGTAGAATGACCAACTTTTACACGAATTTTCAAGTGGGTCTACACGGTCTAACAGCCCGATTGGCCAAGCCGAAAGGTAAATAGTGACCACCCACTGACGATGTGGGTCTACACGGTCTAACAGCCCGATCACTAGTGCAAAAAAGCTTAGTTATGGCATGGCAAAAACGACTTCGGTGGCGTGGACACCCAATGCCACCAATATGACGCCATTGTTAAAAAATAGTGGTGGCATTGGCGTCCACGTCAGTAGTGTTCTATGTATTGATGGCGTGCCACGTGGCCAATGCCACCACTATAATCTCACCTAGCGACGTGTAATGTACTTTGCACGCCGCGAACACGTTTTGTGCAGCAAAAAAATATGTTTTCCCATATAACATTTAGCATTTCACATTGAAGTGGCACATATAAAACATTACACAGTAGAACAATACCAGTTAATAAACAACAATCTCAGAAACACTAGCTAATAAACGACAATCTCACAAACACTAGCTAACTAATAATTAATATATATATATATAAGTAGTTTAACAACGATGGCCCAGCCACACACATTTAGCATTTCACATTGAAGCGGCACATATAAAACAGTACACAGTAGAACAATACCAGTTAATAAACGACAATCTAAACACTAGTTAATAAATTACAAACTCACAAACACTAGCTAACTAATAGTTAATTCATCAGCAGTTTAACACCGATGACCCAGCCACACACATACTTTTAAATGAGGTCGATGATGATCATCATCCTCAAGTCATCGTGCCGAGTGTTCCTAATAGTGACTAAGACCTCATGTCCAACTGCTACTTGTGAGCTGCGTTGGTAATTCCCTGAAGAGGAAGGGAGATGCAGTACAGTAGAGATAAGTACTTCCCTCGGTTAAGAACCAAGATTATCAATCCAGTAGGAGAACCAAGCAAAATACCGTTAAAGCGCACCTCCACACACAAGAGCAAACACTTGCACCTAACGCGAATAAGAGGGTTGTCAATCCTCTTAGCGGTTATTTGCAAGGATTAAATCTTATCGAGGTAAATAAATAAACTAAACTGCTAATTAAAATAAAAGTAAATAAATTGCAGCAAGGTATTTTTAGGTTTTTTATATGATAAAGATAGACCCAGGGACCATAGTTTTCACTAGAGGCTTCTCTTTTGAGCACATAAGCATACGGTGGGTAAACAAATTACTGTTGGGAAATTGATAGAAAAGCAAATAATTATGACGGATTCATGGCAATGATCATGTATATAGGCATCACGTCCGACACAAGTAGACCGACTCCTTCCTGCATCTACTACTATTACTCCACCCATCGACCGCTATCCAGCATGCATCTAGGGTATTAAGTATGAAACAGAGTAACGCCTTAAGCAAGATGACATGATGTAGAGAAGAAAATTCAAGCAATATGAATAAACTCCATCTTTTTATCCTTAATGGCAACAATACAAATACGTGTCATGTCCCTTTCTGTCACTGGGATTGAACACCGCAAGATTGAACCCATCACAAAGCACCTCTCCCATTGCAAGATAAATCAATCTAGTGGGCCAAACTAAACCGATAGATCGGAGATAAATACAAAGCTATAACGATCATGCATAAAAGAGTTCAGAGAAGACTCAAATATTTCTCATGAATAATCTGATCATAAACTCACAATTCATCGGATCCCAACAAACACACCGCAAAAGAAGATTACATCGGATAGAACTCCAAGAACATCGAGGGGAACATTGTATTGAAGATCAAAGAGAGAGAAGAAGCCATCTAGCTACTAGCTATGGACCCGTAGGTCTGTGGTAAACTACTCACACATCATCGGAAGGGCAGCAAGGTTGATGTAGAAGCCATCCGTGATCGATTCCCCCTCCGGCAGAGTACCGGAAAAGGCCTCCAGATAGGATCGCGGAAGAACAGAGGCTTGCGGTGGCAGAAAGGTTTTCTCTTCTAGCTCTTTGGGGGTTTCTGAATATTTGTGAATTTATAGAAGTGGAATTAGGTCAAAAGGAGTCACGTGGGCCCCACAAGGCAATACGGCGCACCCCCCCGGGGCGCGCCCTAGTGCCTTGTGAAGCCCCTGTGGGGCTTCTGGCCTTCTTCCGAAGCTTCCCAGGTTTCTTTTGCCCAGAAAAAAATCTCCAAAAAGTTTCGTGGCATTTGGACTTCATTTGGTACTGTTTCTCTGAAAAGCCAAAAACAAGCAGAAAACAACAACTGGCACTAGACACTAAGTTAATAGGTTAGTCCCAAAAAATGATATATAATTGCTTGTAAATGTATATAAAATATCCAAGATTGATACTATAACAGCATGGAACAATCAAAAATTATAGATACGTTGGAGACGTATCACCAACCCGGAGATTCTTGCCAGCAAGGAAGTTGTTCCACCCCACCACACTTAAAATAGTGCAACCGTCTATGCCCACTGCGTACGCATAGGTGGTGACGAAGCCCCTTGTGGTAAGGCGTAGTCCAGCAATGCCTGCTTCATCCGGCTCGATGCCACAGCTCACAGATAGCCTCCTAGGCAATTTCTGAACAAAAAAACATATATGATAAATGAGCATGTCATGCACAATTATTAAAAAAAGCATACACTTCAATTCACATATATCATTAGATTCAACACTAAGCATATCATCGGATTCTACACTAAGCATATCATCAAATTCTACACTAATATAAACGTGTCAACAAAGTACTACACTAAGCACATGCATATCATCAAATTACTACACTAAGCATATCATCAAATTACTACACTAAGCATATCATCGGATTCTACACTAATATAAGCATGTCATCAAATTCTACACTAAGCATATCATCGGATTCTACACTAATATAAGCATGTCATCAAATTCTACACTAAGCATATCATCAAATTCTACACTAAGCGTATCATACAAATTACTACACTAAGTAACATACCATGACATGGCAGATAGCATTCGTCCTTGTCAGACGGGTCACGAATGGCATCCCGACGTAGGCATCATGTGGCGGAAGTATGTACCAGAGGTTGCCCGATTCATCCTCGCTCAGCCTCATTCTTTGGGCATAGAAGCTTCATCAAGTGGGTCCTCATCATCTTCCTCCGTGTTGACATAGATAACAGCCAGCCTGGGTCTTCATCCTCTGAAGGAGAAGCTGATCAAATTCACCTAAGTGAGACGCATGTGGGCGATGAAACAATCCCATCCATCTCCTCCAATCTGGGACATATTTCGTCCCTTCTCGACCTCCATAGTGTAGCTCCCCCTCCCTCCCTAGGAGAGTCGAAGATCACAGTGTCTCCGGTCAGCTCATTGAATTCCAACCTCACATTGCATGGGACGATCTGTGTAAGAAAAAACAAAAAAAAACACACACAATGCATTAATGGAAATAGCAACAAAAACAGAAGAAATAACTATTTTAGAAGGTCCATATAATTTGTTACTGCCGCTGGAACAAAACTCAGCCAGAAATAGATGCCGAACAGCGTGCCAGTTGCAAGGCAGTTGGTGCACCTTGACTTGCACAGTCGACATGGTGGTGGTTGTTGCGTCATTCTACACAAAACATATTGAACACTAAGTATAATCGAATTCTAGACTAGTTAGTAAATCAACACAAAAGAGTAGAATCCGATTCTACACTAAAACATATTGAACACTAAGTATAATCGGATTCTAGACTAGCTAGTAAATCAACACAATAGAGTAGAATATCCGATTCTACATTTAAACATATTGAACACTAAAAAATATTCTACCCTAAGTACAAATACGGTTTCTACACTACTAAATCAGTTTCTACTAAGTATAATACTAAGTATAATCGGATTCTATACTAGTAAATCAACACAAAAGAGTAGAATCTGATTTCACACTAAAACATTTTGAACACTAAAAAAATTCTACCCTAAGTACAAATACGGTTTCTACACTACTAGATCAATTTCTACTAAATATAATCGGATACTACACTGCTAAATCTAATTCTACACTACTAATTTTATACAAAAAATAAACCAAATCAACGGATTCCCTGGCGTCCGTGGACGAGGGAGACGCTAGGGGAGGGGAAGAAGATCGATGCGCGAGGGGATGGGAGATCTCACCTGCTGACCCGGATGTGCCAGCGGCCACGAGCGGCATGTCGGGAGGTGGCAGCGGCGGCGCTGGTCGAGAGGGTACAAAGTGAAAAAGATCGATGGGGTGAATCGGATCGAATGACTTAGGTTTTTCTTTACTGGGGAGCGGTACAAGATGGACTATTGCCGGCGTCGGCCTAATGGGCCACCCCATAACAAATTGTAGCAAACAGGGAAAAAAACCTCAGCTAATAGCTATGGTGTGATATAAAAATACAACGCCAACAATAAGCCCATTACGAGGTCGTACCAAATATGCCGACGCCACCGCTATTTCAAAAAAATAGTGCTGGCGTTGATTGTAAATGAGGCGCCACCAACACAAAAGTTGTGGCTAGTCATTTCTCCACTGGTGGATGCACAGAAGAGCATATGTTCTTAGGAGTTTAGTGACCTAAAAGAAAGACTAATTCAAAATGGTGTCGAGACTCATCTACACCTGGCGAACAGTAAATAAAAAAAATTCAAAAAAAAAACTTGGGCATCCAAAATCGTATGTGTACTAGGAGTGTGCAAAATTTCGTGGTGTTACGACATTAGGGGAGCTCGTAAGAAAACAAAATCAGCTTCAAATAGTGTTTTTCTTTTAAAGTTTCTCATACATCCAAAAATTGTCTTTTTTTTTGGCACGGGCATGTTAGATGTCCAAATACCATGAAAATTTCCGGTTTCTCCACCGGCTCCATCGACCATGTACTGCGGCAGAGGGGAGGAAGCTGAAGCGGAGGCAACCAGCCCAGGGGCCGCTGGTCAACTGATAGGCGCGGAGGATCGCGCCTGTCAGCCAGGAGACATGACGATTCTTTGTTGGAACTGCCGGGGATTGGGCGACCCTCGGACAGTTCAAGAACTTACTCGCCTCGTGCATGCTCATCAACCAAAGCTTTTGTTCTTGTCGGAAATGCGTCAAAATAAATTTGTAGTCGAAGGTCTTCGTTGGAGGTTAGGTCTTAAACATGTAGTGTCTTTTTACGAGCCCGGAAAGGGGGGAGGTCTAGCCCTCTTCTGGCATGAGGATGTAAAAGTCGAGTTGTTTAAGATAGGGAGTCGTGTCATTGATGTAATCGTTCATGAATGGCCGAAAAATAATAAATGGAGATGCATGTTTGTTTACGGTGAGCCTCGCACACATCTCCGGCATCACATGTGGTCGTTGTTAAAAAGAATAAAACCTATGCTTAATGGCCCTTGGCTCATGGCCGGGGATTTTAATGAAGCTATGTACCAAAAAGAACATTTTTCTGAAACAAAAAGAGGCGAAAGGCAAATGATGGATTTCCGAGAAATTCTGTCACATTGTGACCTCCATGATCTCAGCTTCTCTGGCACGCCGTGGACGTACGATAATAAACAAGCAGGCAAACGTAACGTTAAAGTACGCCTCGACCGTGCTGTGGCATGCCCAGAGTGGTCGAACATTTTTCCGGACTGTCAGGTAAAACACCTTGTCTCTTCTAGGTCTGATCATACCCCTCTTCTAATAAATCTTACACAGAAAACAAATGGGAGAAGTTCTGGCCGTCGCCGTAGATATGAAATATACTGGGAAAAGGAAAAAGCTCTAGCAGATGAAGTGGAAGTTGCATGGTCCATGCATAGGCAGGCAACGGACTTAGGAGGGGTAGCAACAAAACTGGAGGGTGTGATGGATGCGCTGCACTCATGGAGTAGCAGAACAGTAGGCTCGGTCCCAAGGAAAATAGAAAAAACACGAAAAGACTTGGAAGCGATTTTACACAGTAACAACCCAAACAAACAGATGATCCAAAGACGGCTAGAAAAAGAATTAGATGGCCTAATAGAGAAAGAAGAACTCTTCTGGAAGCAAAGATCGAGAATGGATAATATTCGTGATGGCGACAGGAATACGGATTTTTTCCACCGTAAGGCAACATGGAGGAAAAAGAAAAAGAAAATTAGCCAGCTGGAGAAGGAAGATGGTGCCATTACAGATAATATTCAAGAGATGGAGGCGCTTGCCACGTCATTTTTCCAGGAATTATACACGGCCAATCAGGGAGTACAACCTGAAATTATACTGGACACTATACAGCCCCAAATTACACAACAGATTAATGACATGTTATGCGGTGAATTCTCCGATGAAGAGATCAGCAACGCATTGTTCCAAATAGGGCCGCTGAAGGCCCCTGGAGCAGATGGGTTCCCTGCTAGATTTTATCAAAGGCATTGGGGTACTCTGAAAGAGGAGGTGATCAAGGCAGTAAGGGAGTTTTTTAACTCAGGCGTAATGCCGGAGGGAGTTAATAATACGGTCATAGTGTTAATACCAAAGAAGGAAAACCCCAGCTCCCTCAAAGACTATAAACCCATCAGCTTGTGCAATGTCGTGTACAAAATTATCTCAAAATGTCTAGTAAATAGGATGCGACCATTGCTCCATGATTTGATAGCCCCAACTCAAAGCGCATTCATCCCAGAACGGATGATCACGGACAACGCCCTAATTGCATTTGAGTGTATACACAGTATCCAAAAGAGCTCAGATGCAAAAGGTAAATTTTGTGCATATAAATTAGACCTTGCAAAAGCCCATGACAGAGTCGACTGGAATTATCTTGAAGGGGCCATGAAAATATTAGGTTTTGCTGATAAGTGGACACAACAGATTAATGACCACCATTTTTTGCAATCTCGCTGCTATTGAGAAGGGAAAGGGGAATAGGCCTCTCAAATTTTTGAACCCTGCTGGATACAAAAACGTAGAAGTTGGTTTCTTTGAGCAGACCGGAAAACATTACAGTAGGCTGCAATTCAAAAACAAATGGGGCAGTTTGAGGACCTTCTATAGGGATTGGCTGATCCTAAAGAACACATGTACTGGACTTGGTTGGAATGATGAAACGAACACCGTGATCGCTGATGATGAATGGTGGAAAAAAGCCGGTGAAGTAAGTCATGTTCATAAGATCAAATTGTGTTGTGGCTAATATTGCACTAGAATTTTTTGTTGACAAGTGCCAAACGATTTATTTATTCAGGAGAACAAGGACTTCTTGCAGTTTCGTAAATGTAGTCCTGAAAATTTGGAGCAAATGAGTATCATGTATGAGAATATCAATGTTACTGGAGAAAGTTCTATGATGCCAGGTTGTGAGCATGAAGTGCTTGATCTTGAAGAGGATGAACCCGAGGAGGAAGAACTACAGACTACCCAAGCCAAGAAGGCAAAGAAGGGGCCAGGGAAGATAGATGGAAGCTCTAAAAAGAATCCTGTTCAAAGGGACTTCAAGCGCATGGTTGACCACTTGATTAGTGAAGATGTCGCGATGAACTCACATAAGAATAGTGTTGCTACTGAAATTGAAAAGATAATGGAAGAAGTTGTGGCATGTGGAGCCGATGAAGCAAGTGATGAGTACTTCATAGCAACCAAGTTGTTTGCAAAGTTTGAAAATCGTTGTTTCTTTAACAATATGAAGACTAGTGAAGGGAAGAAGAATTGGCTTAGGAGGATGTATGAAGAGCGAAATAGGCGTTAGGATTACACTTTAGACGTGTGATCATGAATATGTTATTCCCTTCCTTTATGTTATGTCGCTTGAGACTGGTTGAACTATATTTCCCTTCATGTTATGTCACTTGAGACTTGATGAACAATATTTCCCTTCATGTTATGTCACTTGAGACTTGTTGAAGTATATTTCCCTTCATGTTATGTCACTTGAGACTTGACGAACAATATTTTCCTTTATGTTATCGCTCATGTTGATCCTGACATGCATGTGTTCCTAATTTTTCTATGTCTATGTAGATGAGCACAAGTGGCAGCCATAGTGAAGAGTCTGAAACTGATGCTGATGCTACGGCAACCTCGAGGAGGCAAAGGAAGAAAAAATACATGATGGCTGCACTTGTTGGTATCATGTACAGTGAGAAGTATCTCATGAAAAAGAAGAGAAGAGTTCCTATAATGACCGGACAACAGTGGGTTACCGAGAACTTGAGTACTCCAAAAGATTGCTATAACATGTTCAGGATGTACAAGCCTTATTTTGATAGATTGCATCGTACACTTGTATACACATATGGCTTGAAAGGAACAAGAAACATGAGTTCAGAAGAAGCTTTGGGTATGTTTCTCTGGACAGTTGGGGGCCCTCAATCCGTAAGCCAAGTGGAGAATCGTTTCAAGAGATCAACTGAAGTTATACATCGCAAATTCAATGAAGTATTGAAATGCTTGAATGACATGGCTGTAGACATCATTCGACCAAGTGATCCGGAGTTCAGAGTTGTACATGATAGGCTTCGAGATGCAAGATTTTCACCTCACTTTGATGGTTGCATAGGTGCAATTGATGGGTTGCATATTCCTGTAATTGTTCCAAATGAAGAGATCGTAAACCATGTTGGTCGCCATGGATACCCAACACAGAATATCATGGCAGTGTGTGACTTTGACATGAGATTCACTTCTATTGTCGCGGGATGGCCAGGGTCAGCACATGACACAAGGATATTCAGAGATACTTTGGTGAAGTATGCAGATAGGTTTCCACATCCACCTATAGGTATCCATTTCATTTACATGTGCACGATAATATTGTTTTAGTTGTCTTGTTGATCCCTTGTGTAAAACTATTACTTTATGTAGGGAGGTATTATCTTGTTGACTCGGGTTATCCCAATTGTGATGGATATTTAGCTCCATACAAAGGGCAAAAGTACCATGTGCCAGAATTTCGCCAAGGTCTCCCACCGAATGGGAAGAAAGAAACATTTAACTTTTCACATTCATCTCTACGCAATGTTATTGAGCGTTCATTTGGTGTCTGGAAGATGAAATGGCATATTTTACAAAAAATGCCAAGTTACCCTCTTGAGAAGCAAGCTCGAATCATCATTGCATGCATGGCACTTCATAATTGCATTAGAGAAAGCAATTTGAGAGACTTGGAGTTTGACAAATGTGATCGTGATGAGAACTACATGCCAGGGAATTTACAACCCCTACCCACAGGACATGTGTCCAATATTGTGGTTGGTGATGATGCGACCATGAAAGCAACTCGTGAGGCGATTGCTGATGGATTGATGGCGGATCAAGTATAGTTTCACATATTACTTGATGAGACTATGATGATTGGTGCATATTTTGGATGATATGTGTACGTATGTAAGACTATGATGGTTAGTACATATTTTGGATGATATGTGCACGTATGTAAGACTAATGGTTGGTCCATATATGGATGATATATTTCGTATGGAAGACTACGAGAGTTGATTCTTTTTTTGGATGTTACTTTTCATATGCATGTTTCGGATGATATATTCATACCATCATGTCATTTCCCGATAAATATATTATATATATTGTGTTTTTGTGCTAGTTCTCACTTTATCAAGTCAAAACAAATAACTTGTGCTTTAATCTGCATATAAACATCATAGTCAGCAGTCGAGGGCGTTACTGACATTTCACAACACCCACAACTCCTAAAGCTGACAAACAGCCAGATTCTGATTCTCAGGAATCCAGAGCCACAGCTGATTCTCAGGAATCCATAACAAAGTGATTCTCAGGAATCTGTAGCCCAAGCAAAGGGGGCCTCAGTCCGTTTCAACGGGAACATGCTACAAAGCTTCTCCCCTACACAGGGCTTGAGACAAGGAGATCCACTTTCACCATATCGCTTCCTCTTTGTCGCAGATGGACTTTCACGTCTAATAAATAGTAAGACCAAAACTGGCGAGATCCAGGAGCTAAAAATTTGTCGTCAAAGCCCTGGTATCTCGCACCTGTTATTTGCAGATGATAGCTTGTTATTTTTTAAAGCAAATAGTGATCAAGCAACCAGGGTGAAGCACATTCTGAATAATTATGTGCGAGCCACGGGCCAGATGATTAGCCCGTCAAAATGCTCTCTACTACTTGGAAACAAATGCTCACAAGAGAATGGTCAGCAAGTCACACTACACCACAACACTTGATTGGGGGCAGTTAACTGCCGGGAGAAATACCTGACAAAGGGCAAAGCAACTGCTGGGACATTTGTTTCTGCCGGTACAAGCAACTCAGGGCATATAATCTGCCGGGAGAACTTCAGTAACGACGGCACACACACTGCCGGTACATTTTAGGGCCCACTTTCTGCCAGGACAACTAAACCACGGCCCATGATCTGCCGGGACCATCTTTGGCGCGAGACTGAAAATTTTGTATCGGGCCTAAGCGCGTAGTGGGAAAGCGCGCGAGTGACCAAAATTTTGGCCCAAAAAGAACGCGCGTGCGCCGGCCCTCTACCAGATAGCATCGCCGCCCCCAAATCGACTTCCCAATCCTTCATGCCCTTCGTCAGATCGCCGCCGTCGCCCACGCCCCCCCCCCCAACCAGACCACGGCCGCCGTCTCCCCCACGGTACCACCGCCCCCAACCATCCCACCGCCGCCGTCGCCCTCCACCCCGAGCAATGCCGTCGTCGTCCCCAACCACTCCAGAGCGGCGCCGCCGAGCACCCAGTTGACCGCAGCCGCCAACCACTTCAGAGCGACGCTGTCTACTGATACGTCTCCAACATATCTATAATTTATGAAGTATTCATGCCATATTTATAACAATTCTATATGGTTTTGGTATGATTTGATTAGAACTAACCCGGACTGACGCTGTTTTCAGCAGAACTACCGTGGTGTTGTTTTTTGTGCAGAAATGAAAGTTTTCCAAATGAGCTGAAACTTTTTGGAGATTTTTTATTGGACAAATAAAGAATATTGGCACCAAGACCCACTGGAGGGGGGCCACCCAGTGCCCACGAGGCACCAGGGCGCGCCACCCCCCCCCCAAGCACGCCCTGGTACCTCGTGGGGCCCACGTGGCTCCGTTTCACGTGATTCCAACGCTGAAAAATTATATATATTCAGAAACCCCCGAAAGTTAACCTAGATGAGTTTTTACGCCGCCGCAAGCCTCTGTACCTCCACGATCCCATCTACAGCCCTTTTCCGGCACCCTGCCGGAGGGGGAAGGCATCACCGGAGGCCATCTTCATCATCCCGGCGGTCTCCATGACGAGGAGGGAGTAGTTCACCCTCGGGGCTGAGGGTTTGTACCAGTAGCTATGTGTTTGATCTCTCTCTCTCTCTCTCTCGTGTTCTTGAGATGGCACGATCTTGATGTATCGCGAGCTTTGTTGATATAGATGAATCATATGGAGTTTTCCCCTCTCTATCTTCTTGTGATGAATTGAGTTTTCCCTTTGAAGTTTTCTTATCGGATTGAGTCTTTAAGGATTTGAGAACACTTGATGTATGTCTTGCATATGGATATCCGTGGTGACAATGGGATATTCACTTGAGTCACTTGATGTATGTTTTGGTGATCAACTTGCGGGTTCCGTGACCTTGGGGATTTATGCATAAGGGTTGGCACACGTTTTCGTCTTGACTTTCCGGTAGAAACTTTGGGGCACTCTTTGAAGTTCTTTGTGTTGGTTTGAATAGATGAATCTGAGATTGTGTGATGCATATCGTATAATCAAACCCGCGGGTACTCATGGTGACATTGGAGTGCCTAGGTGACATTAGGGTTTTGGTTGATGTGTATCTTTAGGTGTTATTCTAGTACGAACTCTAGGGCTGTTCGTGACAATTAATGGGGATGGCTCATAAGATTGATCGGGAAGGATAACTTTGAGGTGGTTTCGTACCCTATAACAATTTCTTCGTTTGTTCTCCGCTATTTGTGACTTTGGAGTGAACTCTTTGTCGCACGTGAGGGATTTACATATGATTCAACTATGTCAACAATGTTGGGAGATCGCACTAGTGAAAGTATGAACCCTAGGCCTTGTTTCTAAGCATTGCAATACCGTTTTTATGCCCGTTTACTTTTTGCTACCTTGCTGTTTTTATATTTTCAGATTACAAAAACCTATATCTATTATCCATACTACACTTTTATCACCATCTCTTCGCCGAACTAGTGCACCTATACAATTTACCATTGTATTGGGTGTGTTGGGGACACAAGAGATTTCTTGTATTTGGTTGCAGGGTTGCTCGAGAGATACCATCTTCAACCTACGCCTCCCACGGATTGATAAACCTTAGGTTATCCACTTGAGGGAAAATTGCTACTGTCCTGCAAACCTCTGCGCTTGGAGGCCCAACACGAGTCTATAAGAACAAGTTGTGTAGTAGACATCATCAACCAGTCCAGATCGCAGCCGGCGGCTGCCGCTCCACCCAGACCACTGCCACCTTCCGCCTCCAACCCCCCCATTGCCGCCCCAATTCCAGACCGCAACCGGCGACAACCGAACGCCTTCCCTCGCCACCACCCATCTCGCGAGCTTCCTCCCCCGAACAGGCCTCCTCCGTCCTCCCCACAAGCTTCATGCGAACACCAAGCAGGTCCGCGTCCTCTATGTCATCTACCCCAAGCAGCAGAACGTCGACACTCCTCTCCCGCGAGCAGCTCTGCCTCCTCAACATCCTTTCCCTGAACAGCGCTGCCTCCTGTACTTCCTTGCTCCAATCGTGAGAATTTAACAGGTGAGATTTCTTAGATCACTGCAGAAAAAGCCTACTTTTGAAGCAACTCGAGTTCTTAGATCTAGGTCTTAAGCAATTGAAGGACATGCCTTGTGACAGTATTGAAGAACATGAGGTGTGTAGCTCTAAAATCTATGTATAGTCTATTAGTTAATCTGGGAAGGGTTCCTCAAAACTAACGTGGATCATCCAAGCCCGAAGTTGGTAGAACTTGAAGGTGAGCAAACAATAAATAGGTTTATTTTGATGGCGTACTGAAGATTACAATTATTGTAGTCAATATGCTTTGTTCATTTCAAGTATCAGTTAATTGGTTGTAGTCAATATGCTTTGTGGGGTTAAATCTGTTAGATAACCTACCTAAGTGTACCCTTTTAGTGATTTTCATATTTATAGCAATGGATTTTGTAGATTGATTAAAGTCAACATATTGCCGTTTAAATCGGTTTTCGCCAAAATAGTAGAATTATGTGTAACACTGTGCACATATATCTAGGTTTGCATATGCCTGCAACTACATTGACTTTGTCAAAAAAATATTCTGCACTAGAAACGGTTCAAGATATCTCTGAGCCAACTCAAGTCATTATATGATCTTAGTTACCGCAATTTTCAGTATGGTCGCTCTTGCCGGTCGACTTTAGCATAGCCTCCACTTCTAGATGTATTGAATTGTTTTTCTCTTCCTGTGTTTGTCGCTCTTCCTATTTCCATTCCGAATGCCATAGTAATATATAATTGTTTCTGATGAATATAAGACATTCAGTGTGCTTAAGGACATGGGAGCAATCAAGTGTAATTTTAACAGGAGAATTTACGATATTGAGCAGCTGCATGATTTCTCAATGCAAATTTATATGCTCCTAGCTGTGTTTGTGCACTAATTCTTCCATTATATTCTTAGGATATGGATAGCTACAGTTTTGTCACATGGTTCCTCCTAATTTTGTTATCCAACTCACTTGAATGGAAGGTTTAGTCGAGCACTCCATTGACCACAGACTGTAGGACATGCTAGGTAATGTCTCAGAAGAAAGGTCACATGAACTTAAATTAGTTTATCCGTTAATATTACTGACTTGAATTGTTGCTGAATGTATTAGGTATCAATTCGTCCATCTTTTACTAAATAGAAATAAAATACAGAAATGTTGCAACAAAATGGATCTGATTTCCCAAGTAAACATATTTTTTATACCTCATTCTTAGTTGTGTGTTAGGACAATATGGTGACCACTTATGGCAATTTTGCATATGGATGCATAGTGCATTATTAATGTATGCGCGTACAACTCAAACTGGACATTTATATCGTATATCGTACATGCTAGAACCCTTCAAATTCTTTATGCTGTAAATTATTATTTTATAGTTTGAAATTCAAATATAAAGATTATTACAATTGTGATCTGATTCACAACACCTATATACAGAACCTGCACCATTTTAGTCCATTTTAATCTGCATCCATTTTAGTAAACAAGAAAATTAGGCAAAATGGGAATACAGAGGACACTACTGGAATCAGAGAATTTGCCATCAGCCAGTTCTTTGCCGTCTGCTAGCGGACGGCACAGAAGGTATTTGCCGTCCGCTTACAAAAAGCAGACGGCAAAGAGTGGACTCATGGCAAAGCAGACGGCAAAGGGCTTAAAGGCAGACGGCAAAGAGACCAGCTGGGCCCCACTGGACCGTGGAGCTGGCTAGGTCAGATGAACGGGCTGGATGCCGTCCGCTTGCTCTTTGTCGTCCGCTTTTTTGCTCTTTGCCGTCTGCTAGCAGACGGCAAAGAGGATGCCTATCTAACGGCCGTAACCCCCCCCCTCTCTCTCCCTCCCTCCTCTCTCTCTCCCCCCCACCTCACCCACCCCACCTGCCGCCCCAGCCCCGCCGTTCCCGACGCCGCCCAGCACCGCCGTCGGCCCCTGCGCCCGCCCCGCCCCCCGGCCACTGCGCCCGCCCCGCCCCCGGCCCCTGCGCCCGCGACGCCCCACCGCCGGAGCCAGGCCGCGGCGCCGCCCCCCTCCCCGCGGCCCTTCTCCACCACCGTGGCGCCGCCTTCCTCCCTGCGCCGGCCCTCCTGCACCACCGCGGCCCTCCTCCAAGGTGAGCTTTTTTTTCTGTTTTTTGTTTCTGTTTTTTGCTGTTTAGGTTTAGGTTAATTAGTGCTAGGTTTAGGTTAGTGCTAGGTTTAGGTTTAGGTTTAGATAATTAGAAGAAGAAGAAGAAAGATGAAAAAAAAAGAAGGAAGAAGAAGAAGAAGAAGAAGAAGAAGAAGAAGAGGGGGAGGAGAAGAAGAAGAAGAAGAAGAAGAAGAAGAAGAAGAAGAAGAAGAAGAAGAAGAAGAAGAAGAAGAAGAGGAAGAAGAAGAAGAAGAAGGAGGAGAAGAAGAAGAAGAGGAGGAGGAGAAGAAGAAGAAGAAGAAGAAGAAGAAGAAGAAGAAGAAGGAGAAGAAGAAGAAGAAGAGGAGAAGAGGAGAAGAAGAGGAAAAACAGAAGATGGTCTGAAGAAGAAGAAAAATAGGAGAAGAAGAAGGAATAGAGGAGAATAGAAAAAAATAGAAAAGTAGTTATATATATATATATATATATATATATATATATATATATATATATATATATATATATATATATTTTATCGGGATTGAATATTCGTGTTGATCGGGTGGATTTAAATGTGCAGTTGTTTCGTCGCTGCGAGGGTCTGGTGTTCGACGACCTCCCCGTGCGTTTGACGAGCTCTCCTGCGTTCGTGGGTGAGCACAAATGACATCTCCTCCCCCCCCCCACCCTTAATTTGCTCTGTTCCGGTCTTCGTGCCGATGAAACTTGCTAGCTATAGGTGTCTTCAATCATCAGTATGCGTGACCAGTATGCGTCTCCCGTTTGAAAGGGCAGCATCTATAAATATGCATGTCTTTGCATATTTATAACCGCCATCCTTTCGAATTGTCCACGTTATCCATGGACAGCCCAAGTATGTGTAGATTGGGTTCGTTTTCCCATGCTCTTCTCCGGATCCAATGCAGAATTTCGTCAGTGCCTCCCTGTTGTTCTCCGGGTACACATCCTCTATGTTTATTGCCGAGACGTGTATCAGGAGAACAGCGGGGAGGTGCTGCCGAAATTTTGCGTCGGATCCGGAGCAGAGCATGGGAAAACGAACCCAATCTACACATACTCGGGTGGGATTAGGACCTATCTTTACCTATTAGCGTGTAGGTTGCATGGACGTAATAAAAATTGACAAACTTCATTAACTGATGAATATATATGATGAATTATATATATATATATATATATATATATATATTTCTTGGGTATTTAGTAGGTAGGCAAGATGAGTGATCGTGCGTGGATGTACACCGGTCACACTAGTCAGGAAGACATGAGCAATGAATGGTTAACAAAAACCAAGGGGTTTGTGAAAGCCGCATTTGCAAATGGCCAGAGAAAAACCTGGTGCCCCTGTGTTAGGTGCGACAACTTTTCTCAGAGGAAAGAGGATGAAATGGGTAAACACCTGCAGAAGTGGGGGTTTACGCTCGATTATATGGTGTGGACATTTCATGGAGAGTCTGCCCAACGTACCAGAGCTGAGGTGGTTCGTCGTCGCACCGACGAGCATGGTACCGGGATCGAAGACATGGTGCAAGATTTTGATGATGCTCGGGATTCGGACGATGAGATGGAGGAATCTGCAAAGGCCTTCAATGAAATGTTGGAGTCTTCAAAACGTCCTCTCCACGAGCACACTGAGCTTTGTCAGCTGGATGCCATCGCACAAGTAATGGCTCTGAAGGCTCAATTCAACTTGGGCAGAGAATGCTACGACGCGATGATGACACTATTTGGACGCTTTCTACCCAAAGGCCATGTAATGCCTGCAAAGCTGTACCAGTCGGACAAAATCCTCCGTGCACTTAAGATGCCCTATGAGAAGATAGATGCCTGTGAGAAAGGATGTGCCTTATTTAGGCTTGAGTATGCGGACTTGAACTATTGTCCCATTTGCAACTCTTCCAGGTATGTTGGGAGGCGTTGGTGGATGAGTGGTGCACAGGCCGCTGGCGAGCCGTCCACGACAATGCCAAGGACCGGCGTGCCCAAATGGTTGGTGTGCCACACCATCAAGGCAGCGCCAACTTATATCAGTTCGGGTGGAACTGGGTATGTGGTTTGCTTCATGACTCATGCAATTCATTCTTCATGCTAGCTTGAGCCCTTTACTAATACTTTGTTCCTCTCTTTTAGGCGCGACACAATAACACGGAGGTGCCTGAGGTGTATGACCTCTATGCCATGGCCCATACTGCCTCGTACAAGAAGGCCAAGGCATTCTCTGAGTCTGACCTCGATCATCCAGAGAATTTCACCAACATCTCCTCCCACCACAAGCTCGTGAGGTACAACCAGGAGGGGAAGGCGAGGAAAGGGGAGGACTTTAACCCAAGCCAGAATCCTATTGATCCAGAGCTGGTGATGATATCTGGTGGCGGGAGGCCCCATGGCTCATTAGCCATTGGAGATGGACTGATACGTTGTCCTCTCACTCTCCCGGAGATCAAGGCGTGCCAAACGAGCTCCTGTCCTGAGATAAGGACTCGTCCACGGCCAGTCGATCTCGCCATCGAGGTTAGTTATACGGACTCAGATATCTTTCCTCCATTACATTGTGTGTGTGGCCATCGATGATTACAATGCTAACGAGGAGTGGTGTTGCAGGCTGCTCTTCAGAAAGAGAGAGCGACAACCCAGGCGCTTCTGGAGGAGAGGGACCGGGTGGCGGCGGAGAAGGAACTGCTTTTGGAGGAGAAGACGGCTAGGTTGTTGGAGGAGGAGAGGGCACGGAATGAGGCGGCTCACCGGGCCATGTACGAGCTCCTCGCGGTAAGTTTCTTCTGCATATTAGCCAAATCATGCACGTAATGTTTGTTTCATTACTAACTAATATGACTGACTCGTCAAAACCAAATGTGCAGTCTATGTGCGAGAAGACCGGTCAGACCCCTCCGCCGATGCCGGTCATTACTAGAGCGGGAACTGTGAGTTTCATTTGAATGGTCATTATTTACTAGTCTTAACATTTGAGTGTCATCATGCTAATGAGACTTTGCAAATGATCTTTGGTGCAGCATAACTCCGGAGCCGCATCGCACACCCCTTCTCCAGGTGATACCGGCTCGAGGAACCCCGGTGCTTGACCTCCGGTAAGTTTTCTCTAGTGTTTTGCTTAACAAATGCATACTTAGCTTTGTACATGCTTGTTAGCCTTGTTATGCCACATACTTAGCTTATTTTCCCCAAAAAAGACATACTTAGCTAATTATTCTCCAAAATGACATAATTAGCTTATTTAGTTCATTTATGACATAATTAGCTTATTCATTTCAAAAATGGCATAATAACCTTGGTTAGCTCATAAATGTCATATACTTAGCTTATTTTCCTCCAAAATGACATAAGTACCTAAGTTAGCTCTAAAATGACCTATACTTACCTAAGTTAGCTCAAAAATGGCATAATTACCTAGGTTAGCACAAAAATGACCTATACTTACCTTATTTTCCTCCAAATTGACATAATAAGCTTAGTTAGCTCAAAATGGCATAATTACCTAAGTTAGCTCTAAAATGACACAAATAAGGAATAAGAAGAATAAAAACAAGGAAGAGGAGAAAAAGAAAGAGAAGAAAAAGAAAGAATAAAAGAAGAAGAATGAGAAGGAAAAGGATAAAAAGATAGAAGAGAAGAAGAAAGATGAGAAAAGGAGAGAAGAAGAAGAAGAAGAAAATATATTCTTATTCTTCCTTTTTCTCTTCTTTCTTTTTCTCCATCTTCTACTCCTTCTTCTTCTTCTTCTTCTTCTTCTTCTTTTCTAGTCTTCTTCTTCTTCTTCTTCTTCTAGTCTTCTTCTTCTTCTTCTTCTTCTTCTTCTTCTAGTCTTCTTCTTCTTCTTCTTCTAACTTTCTTACTCCCATTTTTGCAGGTTTGATTCACTTCATGGAAGCAGGCATTGATGGACTACTAGTGTTTAGTTTTTGTTTTGATTTGTATTGATGAACAATGTGAAACTATGTATGTATATATGGATGAACTCCGTGAAACTATGTATGTATTGGATCTTTTAATACCCTATGTGTTCTCTTGCATTCGATGGACTGCTAGATGTTGGATACATGGGCTATGCTTGAGGTTGAAACTATATATATCATATATGTCTTTTGAAAATGCAGGGATATAACAGAAAACAGACAAAACAGTAACAATACAGGCACTTTGCCGTCCGCCAGCCGACGGCAAAGACCTTTGCCGTCGGTAGGTGGACGGCAAAGGTGCCACGTGGCAGCAACCTGTTCAACCTGGGAGCATCAGGTCTGACCATTTAGTCATTCTGCCGTCTGCCAGCAGACGGCAAAGACTAAACAGAAGTGACGGTTAGCCACGGGTCTATTTGCCGTCCGCCGGCAGACGGCAAAGTCTGCCGTTAGCCACCTAACGGGGCTAACCGCTATTCTTTGCCGTCCATGATCTTTGCCGTCAGCTTGGCCAGGAAAGCGGACGGCAAACTTCTTTGCCGTCAGCTGTTTTTATGAAGACGACAAACAAAGTCATTACCGTGACTTTCAGTGCCGAAAGTGTTTGCCGTCCGTGGCAGACGGCAAAGACGTTTGCCGTCGGTGGCCTGGTCCTTTGCCGTCTGCTATGGCAGACGGCAAATTAGCTGATTCCTGTAGTGGGAGAAATGAAATAGCCTACCTGGAGATTTCCGTGTAACCATTTTGATTTGTCCAGTAGCAGTTTTGCCAAAGGTGACCGTCACAAACATTTTATCCTGTTACAAGCACATTATTTGAATGAGATGGCATTTATTGTTTGTGGCTTATTTGTATGCCTAACAAGTTGGGTGCTTTTCTTCGTGGGTAGGTCATAAGCTCAACCTTTAGGTTACTATAAACAATTTTGGAATGAGAAGAATATCAAATTATATTTTTTTACTGTTTTGTTCCTATTACTAGAATGGAAAGAGCTGTGTGCATCAGCCTGCCTGATTCAAATCCTTTTCATATCCAATGAACGAGCTGTGTACAACATCAGCCTTGATTCAAACTCCATGTACTGAATAAGTTCACAGTGTGTCCTGCTACAGCCAATGCCCAACAGCAAGGCAAACAAAGAAGGCACTAGAACACTTGTCCTTATGTGATGTAAAAATTGCATTTTTATTGTGCTATCTTGTGCTTCCAGTACTAGTTGCATGTTCATGTTACAATAGGTTTATTGTGCTATGAGAGCTCCATTTTGTTTCTGGTCTGTTGCAGGTTTCCCAAAGATACACTAGTTGATGGAGGTTTGGATTATCTACAAGCTGCTGAAGGTTTGCAAGACCTACAATTAAGTTGGTGGAGTGATAATGTAATGTGCCTTGTTTGTTGAACCTGAAGACATTGGCAAGTTCTACTTATTTTGGTGGTTGTTTTGGCACATAGGCCACTGTATGATCATTTTGGTTGTGTGTCACATCTAGAAACATATGTACTTCTCCCTTTGTGGCACTACTTCATTTTGGTTGTGTGTTACATCTAGAAGCATATATGTACTCCTTTTGTGGCACAACGTGCTTATATATTGTCTCATATTTATTGAATGGAGTTTAAGGTTTCCAATGAGTCATATATGTTACTATGAAGTGTATGTATAAATTGTGTGATGTGTCCTGATTGGCTGAACATAATGAATGGATATTACATTAGGGATGCCTACAATAGTTTGCTAGTGAAATCAAAGTGCTGGCATAATAACTGCCGGCTAAACATGCTTGTGCAGGCAGTTGAATTGCCGGCAATTGTAGTTTCATGTGCACCAACCAATCTGCCAGGAGAAAATGGACTGCCGGGAAATACACGGGCTAGGGCAGAGAAACTGTCGGGAGAAGTTTATCTGCCGGGAAAAGTAATCCCCGGCAGCCGTTCTCGTGGTGGTTGTATCTGCCGGGAGAAACATTGTCCCGGCAGTTTGTCTGCCCTTATAAGTGCGTTCTCCCGGCAGTTTTCTTGTCCTTACATCAGTGTTGTGGTGTAGTGTCATAAATATTCTGAATGTGGTGACAATGAGTTTTGAAGAGAAGTATTTAGGCATGCCGGTTCCAGAAGGGCGTATGGTTAAAGGTAAATTCAAGTCAACCAAGGATAAAGCAAGGAAAAAAAATGAATGATTGGACGGAAAAATATGCATCCAGTGGTGCCAAGGAGACACTAATTAAATCTGTGGCTCAGGCGATCCCCACATTTGCGATGAGTGTTTTTAAGTTTTCGGCAACCTTGTGTGAGGAGCTCATGCACATGACTAGAGACTTCTGGTGGGGAGATGATAAGCATCGACGGCGTATTCACTGGTTGAGTTGGGATAAACTCACACAACGCAAAAACTAGGGAGGTATGGGTTTCAAGGACTTTAGAGTTTTTAATCAGGCTCTCCTTGCTAGGCAAGCTTGGCGGCTTATTGCATATCCTGATAGTTTGTGTGCGAGAGTACTTAAGGCAAAATACTATCATGGGGCAGATCTACTTGACACGGCGTTTATTCACAATGCGTCGCCGGGCTGGCAGGGTATCATGCATGGTTTAGAACTCCTTAAGAAAGGATGTATATGGCGCATATGCAATGGAAAAAAGCGTTCGCATCTGGAGAGACAACTGGATCCTGAGGGGAAATATGAAAATTAATATAAATCCAACAAACTCCTGAATCCGCTGGGTAGCGGATCTCATTGACCAAGAGGCTCATTCTTGGAAGGAGGATAGCATCAGGCATATTTTTACACAACAAGATGCGATTGATATCTTGAGTATTCGTCTCCCAAACTATGATGAGGAGGATTATATTGCTTGGCAGCCGGAAAAGAATGGTATTTTCACTGTCCGTAGCGCGTATAGGCTAGCCATGGATGATAAGAAATCTGAAATTATTGGACCAAGCCACAATATCTCGGGGGACCGTAGTATTTGGAACACTATCTGGAAAACAAATGTTCCCCCAAAAGTGTGTATCTTTACGTGGAGGCTAGCAACAGAATCCCTTGCAGTTCAAACTAACAGATTTAGATGTATTCCGGGCCTCACTCCGATTTGTAACGCTTGTGGTGCTGATGACGAAACGGGATTCCATGTTGCACATCGATGTACGTTTGCGAGAGCCCTCTGGCATGAGTTGAAGGACGTGTGGAACCTCCCTCCTGAGCAAGAAATAAGCTACACAGGAAGGGATTGGGTTCTTGTCCTACTAGATAAAGTGACTGAAGACTTAAGACAAAAACTTATGCTATTTTGGTGGCGTGTTTGGCATCACAGAAATGATGTGATCTTTGCAAAAGGTAAAGCAAAAATCTCCCACTCTGCCCGGTTTTTGCAAAACTACCTTGTAAACATCCGCTTGATTGAGAACGAAAATTCCGAGATTGATCGTAAAGGGAAAAGCCCTATGATCAAATTGCCAGAATTGAAGGAACATGATAATACAAAGGAAAAAGGTTGGCAAAAGCCTGACCTCGGATGGGCTACAATGTCGATGTCGATGGAAGTTTTTTGCAGGAGAGCAACAGTGGAGTGTGGGGAGCCGTGGTTCGAGATCATGATGGGAGAATTATCTTATCAGCCTGGAACTACATTCCGCGATGCAAAGGACCATACTTTGCAGAAGCCGCTGCTTGTCTAGAAGGACTACGAAAAGCGATGTCGGGTACGGACCTACCTTTAGTCATTGAGACGGACATCGGTGTGGTGGCAAAGGCACTCAGCCCCTCATGTGTGGATAGATCGGAAATCGGAGTGTTTGCGAGGGAATTTCAGGCCATCAAGCAGGGAAACATAGAAGTTAAAGTTCATAAAGTAGATAGGAGAGTCAATAGTTTAGTCCATAGTCTTGCCCAGTTTGGGCGTAGAGAGTTGCGTGGTGGTGTTATGCAAGGGACAGTGCCAACCTGCGTGTTGAGCGTGGCCTTGCAAGATTATAAGAACAATGTTTCCTCTTTTAATTAATACAACTCTCTATTTTCAAAAAGAAAAATACCATGAAAATTACACGCACCTTATGCACATGAGCATTCCAAAAAGTTTCAGAATTTTTACTTTTTATTCAGTATATTGTTTAGGCCTAAATACAGATGCGTGGGTGTAGAAGCACCACTCTGCTTAAAAGATAATTTTGTTCATATCTTATCCACATCAAGGCGGGTGCGTGTCCTTCCCTTCACACGTGTCCGAGCCACCAGCCAGCACCGCACGCCACGGCAGCCGAGCTCGAGCCGGCTAGGACATCCATCCAGCCGGCACGTGTACGGCTCAGATGTGACCACAGAACACGTACGGCCCAGATGCGACCGCCGAAGAAACACCAGCACGTACGCAACGCACAAGAAGGAGAAGGGGGGAGAAACAAGAGCGAGTCCGTACAATCGGATACCGAGCGCGGCCGGCGGCCCACTTCCCAAATCCCGGCGAGGGCGGTCGGACGGAGATGCAGAACCGCACGGCGGACCACCTCGAGGCCCTCTCCCTCGAGATCGAGCGCAAACTGCACAAGGTTTCCTCCGCATTCATTCCGACCCCTCATCCCTCTCTTCATTCCTTGCGGTTAACCAATCCTGGGAGCTGGCGGCCGATTTGACAATCGTGGCGTCGCTGCCTGTCGAGTTCTTCCATTTCTCCTCCGCCCACCTCCCTTGGTTCCTATCGGTTAATTTCCTTTGGCAGTAAAGGAAAAAAGGTTGTTGGTTTGATATCTTTCCGAGCCAATCGATTGGTTTTGCCATGTGGGGAATTGATAAAAATAAAGTGGGATTCTTGTTCGTTTCGAATGTCAAATGATTGGGAGAAGATTCAGTCAGGTGGCTTACAATTGTTTAAAAAAAGTGGAGTCCGTTTCAAAAGATTCAGCCAAATCAATTTGGCTTGGTTTAGAATTGGGGGCTGTTGTCCTGTTTATTTCGCTGCAATTCCTCAGAAGCTTAGGCTGGATTACAACCGCTGTTTTTGGATGTTTTAACTGGCTGTTTGCTTTGCGTGCAGGCTCTGAATTCCAACTCACAGCGCCTCAAACTGCTGCAGCAGCTGTTCGCCGATATCGCGCTCAAGGTCGACGACCGCGCTCGAGGTGCCAACATTTCTCTGAATTTCCAGTATCTGTTCTGCTAATCATCCTCTCATGTCGCTATTGGTGCATTCAAATGGTTGCCACTCAAGTTTGTGCCAGGTTACGGCTATATTTAACAAATCGATGTAGGAGAGGCTAAAATGACATCTATTTGGAAACGGAGGGATACTATTTTATTTTGTATGGTATCCTCTATCTAATAAAAAAAAGAAAATAAGCTACTGTGATATATTTACAATAATCCTTGCTTCTAATGAACAGATAAGATTTTAAGCACGAATAATGAGGGAATTGCTCCAGTAGATGAACGCGAAGATGGCCATTTGTGCTTCTATGAGATTCTTGCAAATCACTATGTGAAAGTACCTCAAAGTGGGAGGCGTATACTTGAGTTGATAGTGCAACTCTGGAGCCAATCCTTTGCAGCCAACATATTTGCGCTTCTTTTTCACAGATGGGTATGTACTGAATTTATGTTCTTGTAGATATTAGGACTTGCAATGGGTTATTTATTTATCTGCATGTTTCTGAGAAAGTCATGTTTTCTATTTCTATTTCGACTTGGATGATTTCATTTCTACTCTACCTGAAAGAATAGGTTGTGTTACCTCGCTTCTTTCTATAGCACTTTATAGTAATCAGCTGATATATATAATTATACATTAGATTCAAAATGAAACAACAAGCTGGCCTTAGATAAGATACCTTTTTCCGATCGCAAACCTTATGCAACCCACTGTCCTGGTTACCATGTTGCCGCATGTACCCTAAACAAGGTAATTTTAAATGAGGGCAAAATGCTGATTTATCCTCCATTAGTTATTTAGTCTTGTTGATAAAGATGATGCAAGTTGTATTACCTCTGATTTGCACTTCATTTGGTAAATTGCAAGTTCTTTATTGCAGTTGTTTGAAGTCCCTCTTGAGGGGAAGGAAGTATCACTAAGATACAGCTCTGCTCTTGTCCAAGGAGCTACTAACGTTTTTTGGTATGATTGTACAATGATGTCCCTTCCCTTTTTACCTCTAACTCACACGTATGATAGAACCATTTTTTATATCTCTGACAGGATTGACATTCAAACCAATACAAGGCACTTCCTCCCGTTGTATCATGTAAGCATTTGTTTGTTTATGCTTTTGTACCTCTGTTTGGAACAGTACAGCATGCATTTTTACACCGTTACTAACATCCTTTGTTCCTTGAACAGTATCTCCTTGAAGAAGTCGCTTTAGTTCCAGATCAACTCATTAAGATATCACCACAGGTCGACCTCTCTCTCTCTGCACGGAAATGTACTAGCCTTTTCTTGTAAGCATGTTCAGTAATCAATAAATATTGATTGATAATTGTGTACAGGCTGGTAGAAATCTATTCTGCCTCCTCTCCAGATTCATGCTGTTCTATGATCAGGGTAGGTTCCTTTTCTCCACACTCTTGGTGCTGGTTGTTTGTTGTTTGCCACTAAACTGTTGCAATTTTCCATGAGCAGATCACTTGCTTATAAGTTTTCTTGAGCATTTCCCTGCTTTTCCAAATTCTTTCTTGGTTGGTGGCGCTGCAGATTACTTTGTGATTGAACTCACTGATCAGGTTATCCTCTGAATGAAACATTTGTTGTTTTCCTTCCATATGACATGCTATGTCGTTTCTGCAGACTAATATTTGTTCGTTGTTAATCCAGCTCCAGAAGCTAAAAGTGGAGCCAGTACTGCTGCACTACCTTTCCCGCATGACCATTCTTCAAGGTATTAGCTAGCCAGAATATTTATCTTCAGTGAATATGTATATTTCTTCACTGGAAGATCACATTTTATCCTGAAAGGAAATCGATGAGCGCAGGCTGGGAGTTGAGGATGAGTACAAGCACCAGACTAAAGTCATGCCTGTATAGCTTCACATCTCCTGGAGGCCCTGCCTATCCAACAAGAGCCGTCCGGCATGCAGCCTGGAATACGTTGGATTTACTTTTTCCTGTGAGTGTCATCTTATTATCTTAGTCTTAGTTCTATACTTCTAATTTATCCTACCATATTTTGCTTCTGCCATAAGCAATCCAGCTAGAAAACGTCATGGAAATTGTGAATTTTGTTGTAGATGTAGATCATGGTTTGGTCTACCTAACTGAAGTTCGTACCATGTCAAGAATGAAAAAGAACACAGATTCTGACAATTTTGAGAAATCAAATTTGCAAGATATTCTCTTTCTAGTTACCCTTGACATGGAGTAAGTTTGAGATTGGGAGTTCATGCGTATGCAGAGCAAAACAGAGTGAATGTCCACAAAATAACGGTTTTTTTTACGTTGAAACCAATGTAATCATTTCCAATGTGTACCACACGCGTCTATTCTTGAATCATAATAGTTGTGCACATACTCTTATCCTGGAGTTATCTTGATGATGGATACTGTTAAATGCTAATTTGCTGGTGATGGGGCTGCATCACCATCCCAATGGCTAGTAAATAATGTGTCGATTATGTTCAATGGTTGACTGTTACGCGTGTACAGGTGGGTCGCTATCCGAGGCATGTGATAAGTCTGTTCTTTCGGCTGCTCTATCCATGGTATTGGCCTTCCTCTTGCTGGAACTTCGTCATGACCTGCGTGAGCACCGTCTACTACTACATCCTGAATCTCCTCGTCTCAATCTGGGAGAACATGAGGAAGCCCGACCATCAAAGGATGCACAGAGAATGAAGAAATCGCGGCCGGGCCTAATCAAGGCTATAATGTTGTTGTCTTGTTGTTATTTTTTACTTTTAGGATGGTTAGCATCATGTGTGTGCATGAAATTTGTTGTATAAATCCAAGTGTTTGTTGTGTTTGTTATACATGGACAGAGGATGTGATGTGAGGCAGAGATGTGCAGTGAAAGAGGGAAGGAAGGGGCAGTTTTTATGTTCACCAGTCTGAAGCTGTAATTTGTATACAACATTCAGCAGCTTCTCCAAATGTCATCAAATGTTATTAGCCATGCTCTAAGGCGTTGTTTGGATAGTGGAGATTAACCAGTTTTACGTTAGTTTTTGCGAATAACCAGTTTATAAAAAAGTAGGTTTGGTTAGGAAATTCGGAAAACTGGTCGGTCCAGTTCTTTGTTTGGATACCCACGACCACTAGCTGTTCCTCCTCCCGTGAGTGACTCTCACTTTCCCCAAATCACACACCATGGCGTCATCCAAGCTCGTGGAGCTGCTGCTCTCCTCCGCTCGCTGACACTGCTGCTCCCTCGTCTCGCCCGTGGAAGAATCCGCGCGCGGACGCGTCCGTCCCCCTGGACGCCGGTTGCTGCTGGACTCCCAGGTCGCCAGGTACACGCCGCCGCGCGCGGACGCCGGCTACTGCGCGCCTCCGCCCCCCTGGACGGCTAGGTCTCCACTCCAGGCCTACTACGCTTCGTCCGCCGTCGGCCCCGCACAAGCTCTACCCGGCGAGCGGTCCTGCTTCAGGTCAACGCACAGGCCAGCCTCCACTCAAGGCCGGCCGTGCAGGCTGCACGGAAATCAGCCCGTTTTACCACAGTATCGGCGGCGCCAGGGGCAGCAGGCAGCTGTAGCTCCTGACCAACATCACCATCAGTAACAGCAGATGGGGATGACAAGCTAGCGGATGGGGATTCAGAGGAGCAGGTATGTATGTTTGATTATTATTTTCAAGTTTTGTACTAGTAAATTAACATGGTCTGCATCATGCACTTGACGAGAGGAGCTATAGTTATCTCCCTTTTTGGTTTCTTAGCTTGTTTTCATTTTTTCTACATCATGCACTTGCCCAGAGTATACTACTTCATAACTAACAGGACTTGGCAATTAGCTACATCTCTACTTGGTCCATTGAAGAATCTGGTGCGTAGGTAGGATGGGAACACTCGAATGTCACATAAAAATGCACCAATTTGAAGTAGTTTATTGGTTGCTTCACTTGCTGAAAAGATTGGTAGACAATAACATTTCATCCTGTAGCTGCAGATAGAGAGAGCGAGAGGGAGATGGTGAGAGAGAGAGAGATAGAGCTCATAAGCCTATAAAAGAATGGGAAGTTCATGTCCATATAAATAATTAAAAATTGTAACAATAATTATGCAGATATATCTGCAATTGAAGATGGAAAACAAATATTGCAGTATTTAATCATCTTGTTGTTGAGCACTACGTTGTTGATGTTTAGTCCACAACTGTCGAGCGATGGCAGCACGAACTCTCTCACCAGCAACTCTATCATCTTCTCTTGCTTGCCCATGAACTTGTTGATCACCATGGTCAGTATTTTGTTCTGTTTCCCCATGCTCATAAAGCTCGAATAACTCATCAGGCTGATTAACCTTCCTTATGAAGTTGTGGATAATGCAACAAGCCATAACAATTTTAACTTGAGTTCTATATGGATAAGGAATTCCTCCTTTCCTACTTAGAATTGGAAAACGAGCTTTTAGAACACCAAAAGTTCGTTCAACAACATTCCGCAACTGTGCATGTACATGGTTGAACAAGTCCTTCTCACCAGTATATCGCCGATTATTTCCACGAAAAGAAGCAATATGATAGCGATCTCCGCGATATGGGGCAATAAATCTTGGAGTATTTGCGTAGCCTGAATCAGCAAGGTAAAATTTACCTGCAAATTAATTTCACATCACACTCAGCATCTTTATATATATTGTAGATACACAAATAATTGTACTTTACCTTCTGGAACAACTAAACCCCCACTAGTAACAGCCCATCTTAGAACAGCTTGATCCGATGCAGAACCCTCCCATCCAGCAGCGACATAAGAGAATGTCATGTTAAATGACACTACTGCCATTACATTTTGAGACGGATAACCATGTCTATTTCTATAAGGAGTTTGCTTATCAAGCCTGACTTTTGCCTCAATATGTGTCCCGTCAATTGCTCCTAGGCAGTTCTGTTGGGATTTTTTTGTTAGTCAAACAATAAAGTTTAGATGGTGTGGACATTGTATTTATAAAAATCATATGTAAAAGAGTATGTGCTTCGAATAGCAAACATACCTTGAAATATGGGTAGAACCTTGCGTCACCCAATATTTTTGATGGGACTTGATTGCTTGGATCTGTTATGCAAACATCACGCAAACCATTTATGGCGTCTAAAACTTTGTTGAAGTGTCGGCTGATTGGTTCGCCAGAATGCTGATATCTATCTTGGATGACACGGTTTCTAACATTGTGACCAATTGTATGTAGAAACATGAGTAGTTGTTCGTCCACTGTCATTCGATTTGTATCCTTAAGTAACTTCCTCTCGCACAAAGCATCCCGCAGCAAGTAGAATGTATGCTTCTCAAGACGAAATTATTCATAAAATCTAACTGGATGTCCCTCTAAAAACTCTGTTGTTTTCTGAGCACCAGTTAATATAGAAGTGTTACGAGTTGTTTTGAATAACCTTGTGAACAACACATCACGAAACAAGGACACTGCAGAAATGTTATTAATAAGCACTTGCTCGGAATCAGAAAGTTCATCATCTGGCACATCCGAAATGTTCATAGATCCCTGCACGATTTGCACAGTTGACCATATCATCTCAGGATAATTGTTTTAAAATGTAACAGTGTTGAACCGGACAATGAACAATACCGAACTGAAAAGAATATTTATTACTTCACACAAACTGACAAAACATAAGTGAAATTGTTTTCTGAATCTTGTAAAGCGCGACAACGACTGAAATAAAATACTATGCTCAAAGGTGCATTACAAAAATTCTAAGGATCAAGAATCCAGAGCTTCCGCGTCTCTTCATCCATCTCAATGAAAATGGCCCGTTTATCACCATCTGTAAATGCCTTTACCGCTTCTAGTTTCTCTTTGGGATCTAGATTACTCATACTATTTAATATTGCCATACAAGATTTAACCGAGTAAGCTTCATTTTGTTGTGCTACTGTTTTCTTTGCTTCAGCAATGCTAAGTGATGCATCTGCAAGGCGATCAATTGCTATTATGGCATCATCGGCTGTCCGTTTTTGTCCTCTTGCAGTTTCCTTGGATCCACTTCCAGGGGACTTCTTTTTTTCTGGCTCAGTGGTAGTTGACTTCTTGGTGAAGACACCAGGGGAAGCATTGATTTCATCAGAATCGATGTCATGTACTTCAACTTCCGTATTGAGATCAATTTGTGAAGATTTGGTCGTACATGTACCATCTTTTCCTTTGCTAGATACAGCACCAGCTCCAGATGCTGTTGAACTAGCACATATGGCTTCAAGATCTATCCAACTAGGCCACACCTTATCTCGATATTCTTGGATAGCCTTATCCTTCTGCAAGTTTAATGTTTTGGTTAATAATAAGATATGCCAACTTTATATGAATTCTACTCGAACAAACTTACCTTAATTAGTTCTTCCCAAATATCTTCTGAAGATTTTATCATTTTGTCATCGTCATCCCAACCAAATCCCGTGAGTTTTAGAAGTCTGTCCATAGTGGTGTAGCAACTCCTGTAGTACTTATGACGATTTTTCAATTGTTGTAATTCAAGTTTCTCTACCCTTGAATCATTGAATTGTTCTAAGATATCACGCCATGCTTTCTTTGTGTAACCCGTTCCTTCTTTTCCTCCATGTAGACTTTGATCTTTCAATATATTGAGCAGTATTTTGTCCTCTGAAGATTTCCATACATGGCGCTTAGGTTTATCTGTGTTTTCCTTCTTATTATTTTTTTCCTTCTCATCATCCATATTTTTCTACATAGGGGATACAAGAAGCAATAATGCAAGATGAGTCGTTTGGTTCAAAAGGATAAATCTACGAAGTGGAAGAAAATGAGCATGCCACTAATCTTTTGTTCATGCCATGACTGGACACTTCAATTTTTGTCGCATGTCTGTCTCACGGGATGTTCACATCCCTTATCAGTTATTTTCCTAGGCTGCTGCCAAGATCTTAAGCATGAAGCTAATTTACTATTAAATCTGGGCTCGCTTGCCCCACTTACTGCTATCAACATCACATGACATCACAAGGTATTCTAATCTTCATCTGCTTACTGCTTAGCTCTTACTATACACTATATATTCTGGATAAATATGATTGATACTTATGGAAAATTATCCGTACAGTGTGCTTTAAACTGCATCCTTGTCATGAAAAACTAACTACTGCACTTGATATATATAGTCATCGATAATCTAATTGTGGTTCGGTGTTAGATCATTTTAGTATGTATATAGTCATTCATAGTGCAACCTGATCCTCTTACGTGCCACATGTTCATATTTACGATACTCCCTAATTAGAGTTGGCTCTAATTTTGCCTTCAACAATATTTGTTATCATTTAGATTAACAAATTACCAGGTTGTTGGATCTACTATGTCCTAGGAATTGCCCATATGAAATTATCAGAGGTTTTATGCAAAATAGGGTTCACTACCAAATAGATTAATTCAATCAACAGTACGATGAAAATATTTACAAATACAATTCGTACTGCTGTGTAGGATGGTGAAGCCATGGAACCTGATTGAAGATGGGAAGACTGATTGAAGATGGGAATACGATGCACCGAAAGCCTGATGGAGATGTGGAGTCTTATTGAAGAGGACCAACTTCAGATCCAAGGTCAATGTCTCCCATCCAGTGCCTGTCGCCGGGATCACAGCCAGCCCCTTCAATCTGGGTGTATAACATACAGGAACACAATCGTTTTATATAGGCAATGAAAAAGGCGCGAGGTGAGTCGCAAAAGGCAGAATTGGCGCCAACTGAGGTTGTTGAGGAATAGGCGGGGGCGGAGGAAGGCAGTTGCATCTGTATATGCTAATCGCGTTTGTGGAAAAACAAGTAATACTAGTTTTCCCACAAACCCGGAATTCTGGGTTTTTGAGAAATGAGTTTCCTGTATCCATGGGGTTGTTAGACGAGCCAAACAAGATTTTGTGCGGTTAGGCAGTTTCCTTGGCTTATGCAGATCGCGTTCTCTATATTCCCCTTATCCAAACAACGCCTAAGAGGAGTTGGCGCTTTTGCTGGAATACGCTGTGCCCATACCAGCTCATCTAGGACGGGAGGATTCGAACCTCGCCGGTACTATCTGGTATCATTGATTTTCCTTCCTTTAGCTACTGAGATTTTTCAATTTGCTAACTTTGAAAAGGCCAAAGAGCAGAGACTAGATTGATTTTCCTTCATTTGGCTACTTGGATGTTTCCGTTCGCAAATTTTGAAAAGTCCAAAGAGCGGATGCTAGACACGGAAATTGAATACAGTTTGCGGGCGAAGATCCATAGATCGCAAACTCTCTGCCCATGGCCTTGCTGGACAATGTTGTGAATTCTCAAAAGAAAAAGATCATTCCCCTGAATCGTGATGTGCAAATTCACACTTGACAAATACAGCATAAACTCTACTTGCAACAGAACAACAATTACCATATTATAGTTAGAGACTTGCACAGTTATGAGGCATGGAGACTACAACAAGAAAAGTACGCCAAGACATTTATTTCTCTTATTGTTGTATCAGCCCAGGTAAAAAACTGGGAACATGATGGGATGTCCAACACACACTACAGATAACACTTCCCTGGAGGTCCTTTTGAATACCACATGCGCAGCATTGACGCTGTTCAAGCAGTAACTGTGACAAGTGCTCATATGCAGCGCTTCACATGCGTGACCTCGCCGAAGCTTGCTGAGCCGTCCGTGGCGCGGCCTGCGGATATCATGACATGTTTAATTTCCAATAAACTTTGATTGGTTTAACTTAACAAAACCCAAAGGCAAGGAGCATCACAATGTTTCGGTTGATGAGATGCCCCTAAATGGATAATGAATGCAGACTTCATTTTCATATCATTCACACATTTGACGGTCAGAAGGAAAATTGTTGAAAATTGTCAAGTTCATAAATAATTTCCAGCGATGACACAACAGACTATGTTAAGCAAGTCATACACTGATTATAAATGTGACAATCTTGAACATTTGTATTTATCATTATTTGTAACTAAAATGTAATACTATGCAACAATTCAACATAGTTAGGATAAGACAATTCATCGGAAAGAGGGAGAACACAAGTGTACCAGTGGCCGGCCGCTTTTCGCTCTCTCCTCCAAATATGATGATGGTTTGAAGAAATCACCGTAAGCTTCTGCCCACTTGCTAAGCTTTGAATGTATATAAGATGCTCCGACCGTGTCGGCCCAAAAGATGAGGCCACCCCTTCATTATTAGACTATAGATTAGAACTCATACTCCAAAGTAACCACCACACCTCCTTCAACAAACAGTGATAATAATGAAAAAAATACACATTGCACAGAGGACTACAACCAACAGGGACTGTAAACTATAGGATGCAGATACTTATTTAACCTAAAAACTGCTTGAGTATCATTACAGCTATCAACTAAATTGAGAAGAAGGGCTGAACATGGTGATTTGAAAAATAATCAGCTATAGAGCTAACTTAGTAGCCTCAAGTGCTAAGCTAAAATCAATTGGTGTTAAATCCATTCTGATATAAGACAGACAATGCAACCCTGCATAAGTGTTAAATTAGGTTAAGTTGTAACAACATATAACCAGCAGTAGAATCTCAACCTGTATATCTCATTTAATCATATTTCGAGTAAATGCAGATTGTCACTGGTTAACTAGGATTTAGGACAGTCAGAGATTTAAGCAGCAACTGCCTACCTGTACTTGGGAAAGCCCATCCCAAGAACAGATGCAATATCAAGATCAGCAGCCCTGATCACCACATTTTCATCCATGACCCTGCATGCCTCATTAACGACTGGGAAGAAAACCATCTCCAGTATATCTTGATCCGACAAAGTAACAGGCTGCAAGCAAGTCAATGTATCAATATCAGGAAAACCTTCCATCAACAAATGAGGTAGCATGACATTTCATAGATGCAGAAATAATGTCAAAGACAGTTAGAAAGAGGAAGAGAAACCTTTCCACCCGGCATTGTCTTTGCCTGTCTTCTGTACTCGTCAATCACATGTTGAACACTAGGGTCAGGCTTTGGCTTCGCACCCTTCTCATAAAGGTAGTAACCTTTTCCATTGCTCTTTCCTGTAAAGTAATAGGAAATTTCAGTTGTGAAAAATGCATATACGGAAATGGTGCAGTAACTATTGGTCTAGTCACATTCCATCCTATTGACTGTAACCCATAGCTGGAGCAAAACCAGGTTCAGAAGCATACCCTGCCGCCCAGTCTCCGCCATCAAATCCACTAGAACGGAGTTAAAATTCCGTGTTCCAAAGGCAGCTGCATAGATATCCTTTACTGCTAAGGCTACTCCATATCCAGCTAAATCTTGGAGTCTGCAGGGGAATGGAAACAGCCAAACATAAGAATTCATGTGAATCATGTTTAAAAAAATTGAAACGGTCAGTGGATGATGCCTGAGCACTGCACTGTACATTCTAGCAAGCTAGCTAAGGCACAACAAGCATATTCCAAATATGGTTGAGTGTCAGTTAATTGTTTTGACACTGACATTTTCATCAAGAAATAGAAAAAAAAATGGACATAGTTGAATGGGAACATTTGCTTGCTCATTCATATAAGGAACTTAATTTGAGACCATTGGCCATTATTTCACATGGACATAAAAACAGAGTCGAGGAACTTACTGAAAAGGTCCCATTGGCATGCCGAAGTTGCTTATTATTCGATCGATTCTGAAAAGATCAATGCCAAGACTAACTAGAAGCTGAGCACCTTGTGTGTAAGGGAAAAATGTACGATTTACTGCAAAGCCTGTGCAGTTGCCAACCACAACAGGGACTTTCTTTATTATTTTCCCAACTGTAATGAGATCGAGGATAGCTTGTGGTGATGTCTTCTCCGTCCGGACAATTTCAAGCAAGGGCATAATATGAGCAGGGCTGCAAATAACATAACATTAGCAAGGCGCATTCTCAGTAAGCAAGTAAAGCTTGAAGGGTCGATATATCATCCAAACCAGTAAAACTCAGTCACGGAGTATTATTTCCATAATCCCATGTCCGCAACATACTTTCCGAACATTTGTTTCGATGTTAAATAGAAATAGCTTCCCATAACTCTCCAAAATAGATGCTTACAAGAAAATATTGCAACCGCAGCTACCTTATGAAGACATAGGCATCTAGCTTAAAATTGTACAAAATCAAACAGAAATTGGACACATGTCATTTGGGACATGCAAACATCGTTTGCAATTGATTAAAGAGCAGAACAATTTGTTATACATTTTTTCCTGCGGGAATTGATGATGGTTATCCATTTGGAAAAATGACTTGTGATTTACTTTTTGATATCGCTTCAGCAAAAAAACATACTTGTGAAAAGGTTTTGTTCGGTTAATGCCTCTTTTGTGTTTGAATAAACCTGCATAAACTAGAAGCCATGCTTTTGCATATAGATGTTCCATAAACAACAGCCAATATTTAGATGACAAATCAGAACAAATTAGCATGCAGTAAATTGACACCAAGAATAGCCCTCCTACATTTACTAACTTTAGAATATTAGGGAACTTCCATGCAAAGTTTGCGCATTGACACTTACAATTATGGCTAATTTTATTGTCAGCAACTTGCATAACCATCAAATTCCCTTCTATGAAAAACAAGTTTTCTTTCGCACCGTGACTTAGATGCATGGAGTTAAATTGGTAATGTATGGTGTCAATGGTTTGATAATTACATGCTCCTGTTAACAAATTTTATTGATGTGATGTTTCCAGTAACCTTTATGCATAAGTCCTTAGTGCACTTCTTAAGTTGGAACACTGCTAGTTTTCAGGAAGCGCTAAACCATAACCCACAAGAAGCAACAAACCTGAAAAAATGAGCCCCAATAATTCTATCTTGAGAATTTGTCTTCTCGCCGATAACATTCAAATCGATGGTGGAAGTGTTTGTTGCAAGTATGCAATGTGGTGGGCAGATTTTCTCGATGTCAGCAAAAATTGATTGCTTCAAAGGAACCTTCTCAATAACAGCCTACAAGAAAAGAAGATATGCATAAGAACTTAACAAGCAAGTGTGCTGCGTAACTATGTAATAGATTGCATAACCATATCAAAGTTATCTATCAAAATTCCCCATAATCATTTTTATGGGAACCTTCGTAAGATTCGTCAATGCACTGCAATGTCATGAATATCTGCCTCACACACTAGAGGGACCCTAATATATATGCACAACTATTTTTGTCTTGTTTAAATCATAAATCATACGAGGACAACCTCAATAACCATATCAACATCCTTGAAATCTGAATAATCCAATGCACCCTTGAGAAGTGATATGGCCTTGCTCATTTTATCCTTGGTCAATGAGCCTCTTTTCACAAGGCCCTCCAGATTTCCTGTGCAAAAGAAAATCAGTGTTGTTCGGTAATATCATTTATAGTAACTTCATGTTTCAACACTACAGCAACAAAAATCACAATCCAAATATCTATTGGAAAGAAAAAAACCCAGGAAGTGCTACAGTGGTTTCACAAAATTGACCTGCTATTGTTTTTTGTCCCCTCTGCAAAAATTGAGGGTTTACTTCCTTGAGGACAACAGATATATTGCCAACAAGAAGGGCTGTTGCAATTCCAGAACCCATAAGACCACCACCAATAACAGCAACTTTTCTTATGTTCCTAGGTTTGAGTTGAATATCAGTAACACCTGGTACCTAAAAGAATCAACTGTAAGAGTCAGACAGTGCACCAGGTTACAAATAACCAAAGGGGGCAAAACACAAGTTTACACACCAAATGACGTCCTTGCAGCAATTTAGCTTTGATGTGTTCACATATGGCATTGCAATTTGAGCAAAGCTTAGTTAAGACCACATATCATATGCTGTAATATAGCCTGGTTGCATGGTTAGTTAATACTCCCTCCATCCCAAAATAAGTGTCGCTGATTTAGTACAAAGTTAGTGCAACTTTGTACTAAATCAGCAACAGTTATTTTGGGACGGAGGGAGTATCATGTATCATATTCTGTAACGTAATTTGGTTGCATGGTAGATAACTATGTGCAGCAAAATGAAGACAGTTGCAACACATGAAAAGTGAATCAGGAAAAGAAAAGTTAAACAGAATACTATACTTTTGAGGACAACCTTAGTGGTGGAACGCTGGGCAAAGAATGCATGGACAAGTGCCCTTGATGTGGTTGATACTACCAACTCCTTGAAAACCTTTGCTTCCTGCATTATTTAGGTACACCAAACACATGCATTCTTTGTTAAATTTTGTTACACCAAACACCAAACACCAAACACATGCATTATTTAGGTACACCAAACACCAAAGAATGCATGGACAAGTGCCCTTGATGTTTGTTAAATTTTGAAGGCTTGGTCTGCGGTTGCTAAATTGTGCTGTGCTGAACTTGTTTTATAATCTGCTGCTAAAAAACCCATGGAAGTAACGATGAGTTGGTTAAACAAACAGTAAAGTAGATAATAAAAAAAAAACAGTGTAGATAAGCTGAATTATAATAATCCAACGTGATGCCAAATGGAGCCTAAGTTATGCAGAGCAGTGATACCAAGATAACTGCCAAGTTAATTTGTTACTCTGGGCAAAAATGAGCTAAGAAATCTAAATGTTTCTGAGAAACTGACTGTTACTGTAGAGACATGGCTACTTAGGGCCTTTATTACATTATGCTTATCAACAATTACTGAATCAGGGCATATTGGCAATGGCATCTACCTTCAGTGTAACACCCCCACGCCCACCCCCTACCTTCAAGTATAGTTCTCAATTGACATAACAAGACTAGTCTAAGCTCTAGAAGTTTTGGGGAGATATGGTGCCCAGCTAGCTGTTTAACTAAGAGAAGCACATAGATGATATTAGTGTATGTACCAAGACAAATAGGAAATTCAAACCTTCACAACACCAGCATGGCCTCCATATAGTACACCTTCTTCAATAACATCTAGGCAGGCCTGATGCTGTGGCATGTTTGCTGCAACCTTATTTGCTTGCTGTCTTGCCATACTTAATACAGCACGAGCTTCAGACAATGAACCAAGCCTATCTGTTCTGCCAAGAGATCTTATCCAAGGTTTACGGTAATTTGCAATCTCCAGAGCCCAAAAACGTGACATTTTTAGCAACTCGTCAGGGGAGCAAAGCGCATCAATAAGACCACGTTCTTTTCCTTCCTTGGCCGTAATGAACTTCGATTGCTGAAGCAAATTTTATGAATGCATTTATTATAACTGAGCGTGATAGGAGTAAGAAACAAGATAGGATGATACTAATTTCCAGATGATCATTACCTATACACTCCTTGTTCAGAAAAAATTGGGTGCCTGATATGTTCGGTGCTACATACATGTACCAGGCATTTACAGTAATGAGATTCTTATTTATGCTCTAGTTTTTCAACATTCATTGTTCTTTGAAAACCTTATTACTACCAGGGTTGAATATGAATGAATATAACTCAAGCCACTCACTTAAAATTGGTTTTCACTATTACATGCCTTCTGGCTAATTTACTTTGCGTATGTTAATCAACTTAGGACATGAAGTTTATCTGACCACAGCTAGGACAGCGTAACAGCTAACACAGAAGATAGATTAGACTCACTAGCATCATTTCTATTGCTTTGGGCAGACCTACAAGCCTCGGTAGACGCTGAGTTCCTACATGATAAGTAGAAAAGTTTCAGATCGATGAAAGAATCCAATACAAAGCAAGCAAACAGTAGTTCAAACTGTCGGAAAAAGACGTATCCCTAGTTCCCTACCTCCAGCTCCAGGAATCACGCCAAGAGTTAGCTCTGGTAATCCAAGTTGAGCTTCAGGGGTAGCTATCCGAGCATGACAACCCTGAATTTTATTTTATTTGGCCATTTACATGATAAACAGGACTTAGGTTCAGATACAGGGTAAAGAATCAGCTGTAAAAATGTTCAGCAGAACAGCAACAAAAATGACAGACCATAGTCAACTCTAGACCACCACCAAGAGCAAGGCCTTGAATTGCAGCGACAGAAGGCTTTTTGCCATCTGCATGTAAATAGGTTTGACAATAAGGCCCAGATATCATGACCTCGATATAAGTTAGAGGTACCTAAAGAGTTCCATCATTCATAGACAACAGAAACTATGACAAAATTAGAAACAAAAATGCCAAACCTTCCATCATATTCGACACAAGCTCAAAAGACATCTCAGGCAAAATGGACACGTCTCCTGCAAAACCATGTTCAACGTGTAAGAAAACAAACAGATTGGCCTAAAAAGCTAGGCTCTGAACAATCAGTTTGTCAACCATACAAATGAAGGCACCCCCCTTACCAGTCTCATGAACTTTTGAGAATACATTAATATCGAAGCCTCCACAAAACTTGCCAGCCGCGCCTATAAAATTTAAAGTAAATAACAACAATACAGAACAGCAAGAAGTATCAGAAATAGTAAGTTTGGTGAACTGATTTTTTTTTAACCCCCTGCCCACATCCCTGGAATGCACAACTCTGTAAGGCCCCCTCTGTGCAGTGACAAAACAAGAAGTATGCCTCTTGTTGTGGTAGGTTAGTAATAGCACCATACATGTCTCCTATACAGATTTAGTCAGGTTACGTCCTTCCAATAGAAAAACTAACACCCGGTACCCATTTTTTTGACCTGTGGAGAAACAGGGGAGCTTCCACTTAGTCGAAAATCTATGGCAAACAGAAGCCCCCTTCGCACTTCAGTTAACTTTTTTTTTTTGGATTTTCAGTTAACTATTTTAGCGTTTCAGCCAAGCGGTTAGCATCATAAAAACTGAAGCAACACAATCACTAAGCTGACTGGGATCAGCACAAATAAAATGATACGATGGCGACAGCTCCACAACCATACTATAATTAATATATACCAGGATAACCCCAAACCAAGAAATAGCTGGGTGGTCAACGAATTTGAGAGCAGACAGAACAACACCAAAACAGAGCAAAACAGGAATTGGTACTTACTAACATCAATTCGTCCAACAATCACATGAAAAAATATCACTGGACAAACAAAAGTCCCAACATTTTTATTCTTTAGGAAGGGAGGTTGACCATGGGAAATCTCACCTGTGAGCACGATGGCCTTGACGTCGTCGCGATCAAAGGCCTCGGCGTACTTCTCCTTGAGCCCTTGGATGACTGCACGGAGAAGGGGAACCGGCCGAATCGGCGCACGGCGTTAGACTAGCAAGAAAGAGGACCAGCGGAAGAGGAATGGAGAGGAGGGCGTCGCTTACTGATGGGGTGCAGAGCATTGACTGGCGGGTTGCAGATGGTGATGAGCGCGACGCCGTCGGCGCCGACCTCCATGGTGACGCGGATCGACCCCGCCATCGGGCGCGAGACCCTTAGGATCGATGGATCGGAGAGAGGGAGGGGGAGGGAGAGGTGGAGGAAGCTACCGGCACGAGTAGCTTGCACGCCTTATTTTATGGAGCTCGGGAGGGAAGACGACTAGAGCAGAGAGAGGACTGACCGGAGCCGCCGCGTTCAGATCGGTCGGTCAGTCTGTCCAAATTCAGACGGCGAAGTTATCACGAAACCGCAACGAAGAAGGGGAATTCGCAGTGGCCACCTCAATTTGGGTCCACTTTGCAGAAAACCGCCCGTTTTATTTTTTATTATACGCAGAAAACCACCTTCACCACAATGACTTTTTTTTTAGGGAACACCCATCTATCACTGAACACGCTATGCCCCTCGTTTGACCGGTGGGACCCGGCGGAAAGGCTAACATGGCATGAGGTGGGGGTTCAGTCGTGCGTCGACCATGGAGTATGGTCGTGCCCATCGCCATGCTCGCCGGTGCCGAAGCCGCTCCTCGCAGCATCCCACGGGTCGTGGTCATTAGAGGCCTCCTGCTCGAAAGCATGGCGGAGCCACGACACCTTCTCTTCCAGCGAAGGGGTTGTCGTCGGGATAATATGTTGGCAGAGGAGACGATGGTGGCAGTGCAATCGATCCGCGAGGGCTTTTCGTGGACGACGGAGCTTCCTGCGTCGACATGCCTTGATGCAGCTCACTATGCGAGAGGCATGCAACCGATGTCGCTGCCATATGCACATAGCATAGGCGGGACCTGCTCTAGGAGTAAATTACAAAAGAACCACCGCATTTGGGCCTATGGTTGCAGATTACCACCAACAATGAGAAAATTTCAAAAACCATCACTTTTGAGTCCGGTTGGTTACTAATTGCATTGTCGAGTGATTTGATCGTTTTAACCCGTTTTCTGATAAGGCCATGGTCGATAGATGGCGTGTGGCAGACGTGTTAGTCCTGACAGTTTTCTGTCGCTCAGGCTCCCACTATCTCTCTCATTCATTCTCAGTCGCTCACTCACTCTTTCTGCTCTCTCTCTCTCTCTCTCTCTCTCTCTCTCTCTCTCTCTCTCTCTCTCTCTCTCTCTCACGACGTTGCCGCTCGTGGTCACCATCGTTCCGCCATGCCATCGTGGAAGTACGGAGAGGAGAGGAACAGCGCCGATGACCGCGACATGAGTGGCATGGACATGGAGCAATTCGTAAGTGATTTCCTTGTTCTAGGGCTAGGGTTCGAGGATCTGGAGGATTTAGGATTTGAGGTTCGATTCAATTCGCATTCAAGGGATTGCTTACATTTCATTTGGTGATTCTTGTAGGACAATCCAGATACCATTGCAGACCCACATTTCTTCAGCAAAAGAGGTGCATCTCCCTCTGTACTGCATGCACCACCAGGCCAACCCAAACAGATGTGTGGCATTTGAAGGGATTGACATTGGGAGGAGGTTCTATCCATGTGTTGTCAATTTCTAAATTTGCTATGCACTTTTCTAGCTAGTAGAGGTAGTCTTTATTAAAATTATTGGGAGCTAGCGGAAGGTAGTGCATTGCTGAAATTATTGCTAGCTAGCATAGGTAATTAAGTAGTGATAAATGAGCTAGTGGTCAGTGTGTACCTTTCACTGAACTTGCATAGTAATGTAGCTGGTAAAATAGGTGTCAATGTGTTTAGTGTTTAAACTACGATTACTAGCTTCATAATTAGTTAGTTCTAGGAATTGCTCTGTGTGCACATGTAAATGCTCTAGTTTGCTGAATTCGCAGAGCTGGTGTGCACGCGTAGCATAGAGTAGCTAAAATAGTTGCAGTTGCTAATATCAATTAGGAAAGTAATAGATTATGTAAGTAATCATCAAAGTATGAAGTTATAAATGATAGATGTGCTCACTCTACTTGTACTTGCTAGGAGAGTAGTAATAAATTAGGATTTATTTAATGTGCTTAGTCTGCTTTTGAAAATTCTATGCACTTGTTCTAGCTACTAGTGGTAGTGTTTTACTGAAATTTTTTCTAGCTAGCAGAGGTAGTGTATTGCTGAAATTATTGCTAGCTATCAGAGGTAAAATAGGAGTCAATGTTTAAGTAGTGGTAAATGAGCTAGTGATGTTAGTAAATTAAATTCGCAATCAAATTAGCTACTTTTAGAACTACTTCAGTAAATGGTAGACTCATTAAATGGAAACTAATAAATTAGGAAAGTAATAGAGTTGTTTTTGGGAAATGAGTTAGTTTTATTGGTAAATTAAATTCTCAATCAAATTTGCTTCTGTGTTCGCACGGAGATGTAAACTGTGGAAGTTTGGAGTGGTTGATGCTCCTTGATCCGTCATAATGCAAAGGCCTTCTTAAGTTGTGAAATGTTTCATGAGAGCAATCATATATAGTAGGATGATGGATCGATAGGCTCATGAGGGAGAGGTGAGAAAGATTAACAAGGAGAATGAGGAAGTGAAGCTTCAGTACAACCACCTTATTGATGATGTGAGCAGGCTATTTGATTGGCAAGAGAGGCAGGTGCATGAGATAAACAAGCAAAAGACATGAAAGGAGGACAATGAGCATAACAGGAATGAAGAGCTAGAGAGGGCAAACATAGAGATTAATAAAGGGGATGAAGCAGTTGAATATTGACTACAAGGAGACGAAAGAGCATTCAAGTCTCTCAAGCGGCTATTCATTAATTAGGAATCTGAAGAAGGAGAGGGATGAACTCACTAAGGAGAAGGAGAAGCTAGAATATTTCATTGATGACGTGCCGAAAGATGGGCATGGTAACAAGGACAAGCTTCTGAAAGATCAAGACAATCCTAGATGAATGAACTTAAGAATCATGTAGTTTGTTATGTGATGTTAGATGTATATTTTGCAAACATGTTGTTTAGTTGTATTGATCCAAGTTCTTGGACTGCAATGTTTAGTATATACTCCCTCCATCCCAAAAAGGCCAAAATAGTGTCTACAACTTTGTACCAAAGTTGTACTAAAGTTGAGACACTTATTTTGGGACGGAGGGAGTATGTTGTAATGAAGTACTCTAATATGGCTAATGGAGATTGTACTGATCATGTGATGGTGCTATCCCTGGGATGATCATGTAGTAGTGCATTTTTCTGAGATGTAGATTATAGTACATAATGGTGATGATCCTGTTGTGCCACTGTGCAAGTTGTGCTAGTGTTGTCTGACAGGTGTTGGACCTAGTTCTTCTGTAGGTGTTATTCCAGGGCCAAGTTCTACTGCTCCAAATATCCACCTGGTAGCAAGAGAAGCCTTGTGTGATTATTTTGTGATTTGAACTTCCTGTGAACTTCCCGGAACTTGCACAACACGATTGGATGTTGGATTGGTGACTGATATACAGGGAGATGTTCAATAGTTTGCCTGGGAACCTAGGTGGTGATGTTGATTTGTTCATTCACAATCAACCTCACCAACAAATTAAATAAATACCAACATCACCATGGCCTTCAATATCATTTGTTCATCAACATCTGTTTCTTTTGGCAAACAGGAGCCCTCTTTGAGGGCTAACACTTTATTATTAACAACCTAAGCAATGTATAGATGGAATTTTTCCCATCGGGAAGGAGATGGCTTCAAAAGCCATTTTGGACTTACATCTAGTAGCTTTGTTGCATAAGAAGGTACAACTAGAGGATGACCTCCATGTGAAAGATTTTTCTTAGCAAGATTATGAGCTATGAGATTCTTGAGTCTAGGAATGTGCTCTATCCTGCAAGAACCAAGACTAGAGATGGGGTTGAAAAAAATCTGCAAGAGTAGGCCTGATGCTCCAATATCCTGGTTGTTTAAGAAAATTCTTTGCTTCTGCAGCCTCCACTAATGTCCAACAACCAGAGAAGAAAGAGATTGCATTCCAATTTAAAGCCATGACAACTGTTGTCGCAAGAAGTAGTCCCAGAACTTCTGCCTGCAAAACTGAATGGACATTCGTTGATATCGCTTGGGTGAATATGGAATGTCTATTCAACTCATTCCTTAGAAATACTCCAAGAGAAGCTTCATCAGGTACCACTGCTGGGTTGTATGTTGCATCAACATACGCTGAAACACCAACATATTGAATATTCAACATCTCAAGATCAACATCAATATAAACAACATCTCGAAAATGGATAGTTCAACTCATAATTAACTAATAGTTCATCAGAGATTAAAAATAATAGGTGTGAGTGCAAGCTTTGGATAGAGAGCTTGAAAGCTCTAGCACAGACCTAAATGTGCAACACTACTAGTTCAACAATTTTTTCTATAACTTGGGCATAACTACTCATCACAAAGCTCCTTCATCTTCCTAATCTTTGTCCAGATCCCCTCTTTCTCTTTAACAAAGTCTGCAATCATGTACTCAAGCTTTCTCTCATCCACCTTAAGTCTATCCAAGCCCCTCTCTGCTTTGATCCTTATCACTCTCTGGAAATTAGAAGCCGCCCAGTCATGCAATTTCTTCTGCTTTAGTTTTGCCCTTACCTCAATTAGAGCATGTTATGCTTTAGCTTTTAGGGGTAGTGTGGCATGCTTCTCATCCACAACTTTCCTAAGTTCAACTTGCGATTTCCTAAGCCCCACCCGAAGTTTTTTTCTCTAAAGCAGAAAACTCAAACTTTCCTTGCAAATAATCAACATTATCACTAACTCTACCTCCTTTCTCATGTTCATAAATGTCCCATAGTTCGGTCAACGCTTTTTGAGTGTTGGTGGCCACTGTAAATCAACCCATTGGATAAAATCACAACCCCCTCCTTCCTAAAAATTCACAAAGCATCATTTGCTTAACACAATTGCTTACATAAATTAACAAAATACATAGTTTGACTGAAGAATAATCAGTGGCCAAAATAATTCATAAAGTCTCCTACATTAATATCACTAAGCAGGCCACGCATCCCAAAAACCTCTTGCATGTGTGCCATACTATGAAGGCTACAAATTTGACGGCTATGCTCGGTGATCGCAACGGGGAGGTTCTTCTCCATTGACTACTCTGCAAAAATCGAAGTCATACATGAAATAAAAAATACGTGACAAATAAGAGGAGAACTAGATCAAATCTGAAATCCTCAAATTGTAACTAACCCTAGAATTCAAAAATCTAATACTCACATCACTGTCAAACGAGCTGACGTCTTCAGACGATACTGTTCCATCCCCGCCCCCATGAAACCAAGGCGGAAATGCGACAACAATGACGGCAGTGAGACATGGAAGAGTTAAGGAGAGAGATCAAGAGCAGAAGAGAGACAGGGGCGAACCATTTTTGGTGGGGTTTAACCGCATGGCTAACGATCGCCTGCCGCATGACGTCTGTTGACCCGACAGGTGGGCTAGCCCAATCGAAAAATGGTTTAAAACGAGCAGATCACTCAATCAGTGCAATATGTAATCAACCAAGCCCAAATGTGGTGTTTTTTTATAATTTCCTCCCTGCTCTAGCCTCGATGCTGATGCCAAACTCGTTGTGGTCCTATCACGCACTCCTTGACCTCGTTGTGGTCGATACAACTGTGCATCGGCTTACCCATCGAGAGTAGGACGTCGTGACAAGACCTTTTCTTTAACAGATCCAAATTTCTAAAATTTATGCAAGTCATCTTTGGAGCTACCAGTTCAGTCTACACACGGTCTACCCTACGTCGTATGGAGGACGGCATATCCTCATACTTTGGGTGCAATCACCTGAAGATGGTAGCATGAGATTTATTCAATCATGTTGGATTGCAATAAAGTAATAAGATATGTGATCAAGTCATTGATGAGTGTTATTTTTACCCTCATCACACCTAAGTTTAAACCGTTTTATTTCACAAAAACCGAGATATCCGCTCTGATATTCGCACTAATGACTAATGAATGCAAAGGATTCCAAAATCCTCTATTTCATTTGTTTCTACAGGAAAAAGAGCTAAACATAGACTAAATCAAGTGTATACATAGAAAGGAGCAAATAGGAGATAAGATGAGTCAAGTGAGAGGCACAACAATCAATCCAGAGCGCAAGACGGTACCAGGTGCCTGCAGTACCGTGGCGTCCAACCCTCCAACTTTCGTTAAAGGGCCAGCACCAGAATTGGATCAGAGCAACTCGCAGACCTCCATCGTCAACAGTAGCATCCACAAACCCTAGCTACCGCCATTTTCATCTCCATCTCCATAGCTTCCACCATCACCATCACCGCAACGATTGTAAGACATATTATCAATAAGCTATTCTCCATGATGTGCTCTTCAATGATTTTTTCTGACGATCCGAACGCCATGTGTGAGTAGTTCGGTAAGGTCATGGGTTGAGGCATAGCCTTGCAACCCTATGTATGTTATGTATTTTTGAAGGGATCGATGGAATGACTTTGAACTAACATCTCGTATGTGTGAAATAAAATCGCTTCGTAGTTGTCTCTTGTCTCATTCGCGATCTTCATCCCTGCAGGTACCTAGAATCACGGAGATCGAGCCATGGAGAGGCTAAGGGCAGAGAGACCGTGAAGGGCTATTCTGAACACTAGTGACAAAAAAACTAGTACGATAGCATAAATCCTATCTCTGGGGATACAAGAGGTGTAGTCATTAAACACCCAATGCTTTTGTCTGATTCTATCTTAATTATCGAGACAACCCCGCGCAACATATAGGGCCTTCGGTTGGACAACTGATTTTTGATGCAGGACGCGTTCTGGTCAAGACGTAATTAATTTGGACACATCCTCCACTTCAATACCTTGCAAACACATCTTGACCGGCGTCTTCCAGCTCAAAAATTAATATCATAATGATCCCGTTTGCAACAACATGGTTGTAAGAAATAAGTCCTCATACCCATGCATATTTTTATTATAAGTGTTCTCGGTTGCAACTTGATTACGATCCGGTCTAAAAACTGGAATTAATACTCTTGTAAAAGCTTGTTAGAAACCCTTGTCTTCAAGGTGCACGTCCTTTCGTGGGTTCGATAACTCAGGGTCACCTCTGGGGAAAAAGGCGAGAATCCTTTTTGTTATCTGTTTATCGAATCACTAAAAGGACTCATCAGTCATATAATCTTGCCATCATCGGCCCAGTCATGCTGCATCTTATATTCTTTTTTATTTTTATAAGACTGTAAAGATGTTTGTTACTTTGCTCTTAATAAGGGTGGTTATGTGTGACATGGAGTTTCTGCATTTGAACTCAAATGCCCTCTCATGAACAGTAAAATCGTAAAAATAGTAAATAAAATAAAATAACTTTAATTTTTTGGCAACAAACATTATTGAATGTTCTACATATTTGCAAATTTCCCTGAAGAAAAAACATTCCTAATGCTCTGGACAAAAAAGAACGATGCTCCAAAAAGACACTTTTTAAAATCATTTTGAAGAGCTGATTTTGTTATTTTGCCCGGACCTCCACAAACTAAGCAATGTGTATTGTAAAAAATATTTAGAATTTTTGAATTTTTTTACTAATTCTTTTTTTACTATTCATAAGGATGCATTTGAGTTTGGGATTAGATTGACCTTTCACGGTTATGTGCATCGTCTGATGCCGTAACCTCTCCTTAGGGCATCTGGAATGCCGACCCCAAAACGGACACATTATTTTCTGTGGCCTGGTCGGACTCGTCCACGTACACGGATATGGGAGCCGGTCATCCAACCATGTCCCCTAAACATCGGCTTTGTTTTCTTCTTAAGTCCGCAACACTCAAAATAATTATAAAAGATAGCACGATTCAGCCATAAATAACATGCAGACCCCCCCTAGTACAACAATAGTTCAAATGTAAATATTGCATCCGAGATAACCGGATGTTGTACAAGTTTTCCGAATTCATCGATTCCAAATCCGGCGATACTTGAGTTAAAATCCGCACATGTCATCCCACACACTGTGCTCCTTGAGTGTCATCAACAATGTATGAACGTAAGTGGCCTGCCCTCTGTCCTGTGGTACAACACGACAATGCGTCCATGCTATACAATGTGATGATTATCAAGTTGCAACATTGAGAGAATCAATGAATTGATCAACATATAGAGCAACAAGAAACAAAACTTACGATCTCAATGGTTTGCGAGCCCGGTGGCCAGATCCTCTCCACTTGTGCAATCACACCATAAAACTTCATGACGGAGTTGGAGATGATGAACCACCGATGGGCTAGCGACTTCACATTGTGTTTATGGATCGCTTGCAAGTCGTAGGCGCGAAGTGCTTTTGCTCATGAAACGAAGCATGCACATTTTGCCAAAAGGTCGAGCCCCCTTAACTCATGCCTACAAAGTCCATAGATACGACCTTCCACGCATCGCACAACAACCCATCCTCCATCACCTAGTACCCCGTCATCATGCTTACTCTACAAAACAAAAAGAAGTTCAACAAAAAAAGTCAATGGCATTTGACCGAACACCTGCCGGGTGTGGTGTCCGCCATGGACGGCATCGGCAGGGGGTCGGAGGGTACCTGGTTGTGGATGCATCCCGACTTCCTAAGTGGATGCCAGCGTAGCCCAAGACAGGCAGACGCATGGGTGGGGACTTTGGATGTCCAGCAATGCCTGGACATCGGTTGGAGAGGTACAACGGAGCGTCAGACGAGGAGGGTGCGGATGCAGAGTAAGGGGAAGCAGGGGAAACCCGAGGATTACCCAAAGCGCCTCCTCCCCTAAACAAATATAGGGTTCCTCTGCCTCCTGTCGGCACCGCAGCCGCCGGTCTGCCTCGTCTCCGGTGGCCTTAGGGCCATGGCGGCGCGGTGGATCCCGGCCCTTGCCGGCGGGAAGGCTTCGTGTTTAGATGTTTCTTCGAGTTTTGTTAGGGTTTGTGTCCTGCTCAGGAAGACGGGACGGTGGCGACTCCTTGAAGATGGAATAAGGTTCTCCCCGCCTAGCCCCCGTCCTGGTGGTGCATCTAGCATCGTCGGTGGGCGTGTGGAGATCTGTCTCCGGCGGATCTGTCCTTGGTGGATTTGCTCGGATCTGGTCGTAGTTCGTCTATGTTCCGATCTACGGTACTCTTCAACGCGGCGGTTGCTGTTCTGGTACGCTGATCCTATGGGACCTTAGCACGACGACTTCCCGACTGTCTACTACAACAAGTTTTGCCCGGCTCCGACGAGGGAGTAGCGATGACGGCGGTGGTCTACGGATCTGAATATAATTTTTTTTATATTCGTTGTACTGTCATGATTGAAGATGAATAGATCAGAAGTTTTTCCGCAAAAAAAAGGAGAAACAGGGGACGGAGTGAAAGAAAAGTGGCTCGGATGAGGGATTTGAGTGGCCGGGGGGTGTCGGAATCCTGCGTGGCAACGATTTGAACACCCGCAAAGCTCCCCAATTTGCGTCCGATTTGCGAGAATTTGGACAACCAGATGCGTCTGTAAGGTAACATGCCGAATGACAAACTACATCTGTAAACCGATGAGGTATCACGTTGGACAGCTCGGGGGTTTTAAGGTCCGCGGTTGAAGATGCCCTTACAAGGAAAAACGAAACGTACCGCAAAAGGCATGTTTGCTCCCATGCATCCATCAGTAATAGCGTGACGGAGATGGCTAAAGAAAGAGATGGCCGGAACTTGGAAGTGATAGGCGGGCACGCAAGCAAAGACACCGTCGTTGTTATATTTTGGTCTTATTTCAAAAGCTCGACGAGGGCAAGCTCGCGGCGCACGCTTCCCCTCATGACGACGATAGCGGAGAAAGCATGGCCTTATTTTGGCTTTTGTCGCACATGTGTCCACTCGTAGCATGAAATTATACTGACGGAACGGAACGGAACCGCCATGGCGGAAAGCATGGCGGAGGATGCATTATTTCCATATATACATGTGCCTGGAACGACAGCGGATCTTTGATTGCTTGACCCTAGTTAAATGGACTGGAACATGTGGAAGTAATAGCCAAGTAGGGACAAGGAAGACTTAATGTCAAGACGCACGATGACACAGATGGGTCTTCGTCAAGGAAAATAGGGGGAAGAAGGAGAGCAATCCTTGTAGGAAAACTGAAAATAACATGACCAATAAGCCGGTCAGTCAGCCTGTCCAAGTCCGTGTCCTAGGGATTCAGACGCCGAAGTTGTCGTGAAATCGCAACGAAGATGATGATCCCCTCTCTGTGGTTCTTATTAATGGAAATCGTGGGAAACCTTTTTTACTAAAAATAAATCTGCAATGAAGAAATAGAATTCGCGGGGACTGAGAGTGTCTTTAAAGGGGAAAACGTCACCATGCCAAGAAAAACTACCGTTTAAGGCACTTGGGTTCAAAATATATAGTGCTCCAATAGATGATGTATCTGTAAATGACGCTGTATTTGGGCAGCCTAAAATTTTGCCCCTCTCACATTTGCATCGATTCCGGCAGCTTCACACCCCTCCGCCGCCAGATATGGCTGCTGCAGCACTAGGAATCACCATGGAGGTTGATTAGCTGCCGCCCCATCCCCCATGTAACCACCACTGCCACTGCCGAGCCGCCGCTCCTTCCAAGCTCTCAGTTGCCGGCTGGCGCGGCGACGGCGGCTTTGGCCAAGATCCCTGGCTTCCCGGCAGCAAAGATCCCTGGCTTCCCGACAGCAACAAGAGCACCATGACCTCATTCCTAGCAGGCCTGGCGTGCTACGCCGGCCGAAATTCATCTTCGTGCTCAAGAGGTGTTCGACAAAAAGCCTTCAAGGTAAAATAAATATTTCTCCTTTTTTTTGTTGTGATGTCATTTGTGGTGAACTTTGTGTTATGTATGATGAACAAGTGTGTTTCCTCGCAAAAAAAAAACAAGTGTGTTGAATTAACCTGGAAAAAAACAAGTTTGTTGAATTTGAACTTGTGGTTCCATGGATTATGTAATAATTTAGTATTATTTGCTTCCGGTTTATTTGCAGAGTTGTAATTATCATATCATATTTTGTTTCAATATGTATGCAATTATGGAGTAAAAAGAGAAGAAGGGAAAAAACTTTAGGCACCACGTTTACATCATTTGCTAAAGCAACAACAACCCGTGGTGCCCCAAAACCTTCTCTCTCCTATCCTAAAAACATTTATTTAACGCTTCTAGGTTTAGGTAAAAGGATGGAGAGGGAAATCGGTGGAATTATTGTTGTATTGCTTGAGCCTCGTGGGCGTATATATAGGAGTACATGATCAACTTGAAGTACAAGACAAGGTAGAAATAAATTCTAGTTTATCCTATACTTCCTAATAATCACGATACTCAACATCCCCTACAGTCACAACGGTAGCGACGCGGACGGTGAGACTGGAGAAGAATCCGAAGGCAAGCTGACGGACATCCCCCTCCCCCCACAGTCGTAACGGTCGATGCATCGCGAAGTCGTGGCTGGAGTGGAAACCAACGAGGTTGCTCAAGCAAGGAAGTAGCCCTTTGTGCCGATGTCGATGTAGCCGAGAGTGTAGGGTGGTGTAGCCGTGGTCGAGATAGCCATGCGAAGGACGCCGTGTTCGATGTCGAGTCGGGTGGCCTGCGTCGAGGTAGTCGCCGTGGAGCCGCGGGCGCAAGGAGGCGCCGTGTTAGTCAGGGGCGAAGTGGTGTCGGGGTAGTGATGCTCCAGGAAGAAGACGGTGTTGACGAGGCACCGCGCCAGGTTGCCAAGCCCAAGAACACGTCGTGGATAAAGGCACGCGTCGGTGTTGCCCGCACCGGGCATGCGTAGACGGACGAAGTCGATGTTGACGAGGCGCCGCACCAGGCTGGCCAGGCCCGAGGACACGTTGTGGACAAAGGCACACGTAAGTGTTGCCAACACCGTAGACGGGGATCTGCATGAGCTGTACGCCATGTCGGAGGGGCCAGCGGAGGAGGACTCGACGACGGTTGCGGCGCCAGTCGACGTGGGGTAGAAGGTGCCGATGTCGACCAAGGTTGTCGGAGTAGATGAAGTGGTTGGGGAAGATGACGACAACGCTGGCGATGAGCTGATGCTGGACGAAGACGAAGGGGTGGAGTGGTGGCGCGGAGGAAGAAGAGCGGCGACGTCTCGGTTAGGAGCGCGAAGACGGTGCTCAATAGGTGAGGAAAAACCCGACAGTGTGATGAAGACCGGGCGCGAACGGTGGCGTTCCCGCGCCTAGGGGGCGGCATGGCGCATACCACATAGAAATCGACGCGCGGGGACGGCGGAGTGGATCGCGTTCCACGGCGCTACTGCCCGAAGGGGCGACCCAGTGGCAGCACGTAGGTCGGGACGGCGGGGAAGTCCTCGGAGCGGTGCCAAGGACCGCGTGCCGCGCGCGCTACGACCCGAAGGGGCGACACAGCGGCAACGCGAGGGTCGATGTAGCCACGGGACGGCCTCGGGGCGACGGTGTTGACCGCGTGCCGTGACGCTACGTCTCGAAGGGGCGACGCAGCGGCAACGCGCTGGTCGGTGCAGCCGCGAAGACGGCCTCGAGGCTGCTGCGTGGACCGCGGGCCGTGACGCTACGACCCAAATGGACGACGCAGCGACAGCGCGTGGGTCGGTGCAACCGCGGGGATGGCCTTGGGGCAGCGGCGTGGACCGCGTGCTGTGACGCCACGGCCCGAAGGGACGACGCGCGGGTCGGTGCAGCCGCGGAAAGTACCATATGACAGCAGCGCTGCGGCCCGACGGAGGGACACAGCGACGGCTCGTTGCTCAATCGGGAAAGATGCACATATACTGATGGACGATCTTCATAGAATCCGATAAAATCGCGCGTAGACGGCTGATCAGACCGAAGACGCAACGACTAAGATCGAGAAGACGGACGCCGAGGGGTACCGGCGACGTGCATAACGCGTCTGGGCGTGAACACACATGGGATGCAACGGGTGCAAGCATGCAAGACCTGCATGCACGAGCCACCCCGATCAGTGCAGGCAAAACTCTCGCACGCGAGCGACCTATTGGAATTGATCTCAGGTTGTTATTCACCGAGAGAAAAGGGGGAGTCTTTTCCCACGATGATGCTTTGATCGGGGGCATCCAGTATCAACGTCTGGTTTCGGTCCCAGGCCCATCAGCCCCTTGTTAACAGATATGTATCAGCTTGTTTTATCTTGTACGTCAAGTCTAGGTTGTTAGTTTTCATTTAACTTCCTAGTCTGGTACGATTGCATCTGATCTGTAGATGCGTCTTTACTCCTCCCTCATGTACGTATATACCGCTATATACATTGATGCACGGAATCCATACATCCTCTCGCGTTTCTTTACATGGTAACAGAGCCTCGCTTCTGAACCAACGCGATGACATCCCCTTCCACCGCATCCTCGACCATGCCCGCCACTGCTCCGTCTACCACATCAGGCACCCTCCCGGCCGGCGGCGGCATCCTCTCCACGGCACTGTCCGTCCCCATGGGATCCTCCTCGTCAGGATTCATCTCTGTCCCCAACATTGGACAGATGGTCACCGTCAAGCTCGCCCGCGACACCCACCTCCTGTGGAAGGCACAGATTGTGCCGATCTTGCGCGGGCATCAACTCCTTGGCTACTGTGATGACACAGTGGCCGTACCATCACGGCGCGTTCGCTCCTCCACCGAGCCCGACGCCGAACTCGTGGACAACCCTGCCTATAACCACTGGTACATCCAAGACCAGTTGATCCTCTCGGCGGTGCTCTCCACGCTCTCCCCGGAAGTGCTGGCTCGCGTCCTCGGCCTCACTTCGTCTTCGGCGGTCTGGGCAGCTCTTGAACGGATGTTCACCTCCCAGTCCAGAACTCGGGTCAATCAGATCCGAAGGCAGCTGGCCATGCTGCAGAAAAAGGACCTCAGCGTCACCGACTACTACAGCCGAGCCAAGGCACTCGCAGATCAGATCGCGGCTGCTGGTTCTCCACTCCGTGACGACGAACTCATCCACTACTTGCTCACTGGCCTCGACACCTCCTATGAAGCCTTCGTCACCGCGATCAATCTCAGGATCGATGAGATGAGGGCTGACGAATTTTACTCCCATCTCCTCGACAACGAAGCTTTCCGCGAAGTCCACGCCAACTACAACATCTCTGCCAACCTTGTAGGACGTGGGAACAACAACGGAGGGGGACGCGGGAACAACAACGGGCGGAACCGTGGCAACGGCAAGGGGGGCAATCGCCAACAAGGTAACATCCGTGGCTCAAACCAAGGTGGCCCGAACCAGGGCAGCCAAAGGTCAGGCGGCTGGTCTGGGAGCTCCTCCGGCGGCGGCGGCGGCGGCCGTAATAGTGGAGGTGGTGAACGCATCATCTGCCAGCTTTGTCGCAAGCCCGGACACGAGGCGTTCAATTGCTATGATCGGTTCAACCACAACTTCCAGCCGGCAGATCAACGCCTCGTCAACAACATCTCCGCTGGACAGCAAGGTTTTGATGGCCCGTGGTATGTAGACTCAGGGGCTACAGATCACATCACGGGCGACCTGGACAAGCTGCACATCCGTGAGCAGTATACCGGCAAGGATCAGGTGCATACGAGCAAGTGGTGCAGGTATGCCTATTACCCATATTGGTCAATCTCTTATTCACACTCCACACAAAACTCTTGTTCTGAATGATGTTCTACATGTTCCACGCACATAGAAAAATTTGTTATCCCCTCATCGTCTTGCAAATGACAACAATGTTTTTGTTGAAATTCACCCAAATTATTTCTATGTCAAGGATCGGGGTTCGAGGAGGGTTCTGGCTCACGGACCCAGTGAAGGGGGCCTCTATCCTATTTCCAGCGGGAGCTCAAGTCGTTCCAAGGTCGCCTTCTCCATCAATAAACCGAGTCAGGATCAATGGCATCACAGACTTGGGCATCCATCTTCGGTCATAGTAGATTTTGTCATCAACAAGTTTAGTCTTCCGTGTGTTAGGAAACAAAATAAAGCGTCTGTGTGTGATGCGTGTCAACAAGGGAAGAGCCATCAACTTCCTTTTCCTCGATCATCTAGGGTTTCAATGTTTCCTCTTGAGCTTGTCTTCTCCGACGTTTGGGGGCCTGCGTGCACCTCGTCTGGAGGTTTTAAATACTCCCTCCGTCCGGTAATAAGTATACATCTAAGTTTTGTCTTAAGTCAAAGTTTTACAATTTTGACCAACTATCTAGGGAAAAGTAGCAGCATTTATGACACTAAATTAGTATTACTAGATCCGTTTTGAAATGTACTTTGATAATATACCAATTTGATGTCATATATGTTACTATTATTTTCTATAAAACTGGTCAAAATTTTAAAACTTTGACTTAGAACAAAAGCTAGATGTACACTTATTCCCGGACAGAGGGAGTACTATGTTAGTTTTATAGATGATTTCAGCAAGTTTACTTGGCTTTACTGTTTTCGTCATAAAACTGAAGTTGAAAAAATATTTTTGCAATTTCAAGCTCATGTTGAACGAATTCTTAACCGGAAAATCCTCCACATTCAAACAGATTGGGGAGGCGAGTACCAGAAAATTCATCCTTTCTTTCAGAACATTGGAATTGAACACCACGTCTCATGCCCACATACACACCAACAGAACGGCTCCGCTGAAAGAAAACATCGCCATCTTGTTGAAACTGGCCTTACATTGCTCGCTCAAGCGTCCATGCCAATACGTTTTTGGGATGAAGCTTTTCGCACTGCTTGTTTTCTCATTAACCGTATGCCTAGTAGAACTATCCACATGTCAACTCCACTTGAGCGCCTCTTTGGAGCCAAACCAGATTATACCTTCCTTAGAACTTTTGGGAGTGCCTGTTGGCCGTGTCTTCGTCCATATAATGATCGCAAGTTGCAGTTCCGTTCTAAAAGGTGTGTGTTTCTTGGGTACAGTAGCTTACATAAGGGGTACAAGTGCCTGCATATTACCTCTGGGCGCATATACATATCACGAGACGTTGTGTTCGATGAACATGTCTTTCCCTACTCCGATCTGTTGCCACCATCAACACCAGAAAAACTGCACTCAGAATTGCTTCTGTCCCCTACGGCTTTCCCATTTTCTTCCTTGGAATTTCCACCCACACAGAGTGATAAGGATGACCGTATGGGTAGTATTGCATCTCCTGCATCTCCTCACCATGTGCAGTTTGATCCGGGTTACTCTCATGTGCAGGTTTCAGGTACCGCTGCAGAATCACCTGGTGGCGATAGGGGTGTGGGGATTGATATCGATCAGCCTACGGGCATGGGCAATGCACGGGACACGCAGCCCGAGACCTCCCCAGCTCGCCAGCCGACTCCCGAGCCGGCGCGGCCCAGACCTCTACCTGCCTGGAGGCCCACGACGAGCCGGTTCGCAACGCCTCTCCGCCTCGGCATCCTCCTGAGCCGCCCTCGCCTGTCGCTCAACCAGTGCCGCAAGTCTCCCCTGCACACCCAATGTGCACACGCCGGCGTGATAATACCTGGCGGCCGCTTGTTCGCACGGATGGCACCGTACCCTATGGCACTAAGTCCCGCCGTGCTCACCTTGCCACACGAGAACCTTTTGATCACCACGAAGCTGCTCAAGATCCGCAATGGAAGCAAGCCATGGATGACGAATTTCAGGCTCTCATCAAGAACCGCACGTGGCACTTAGTTCCTCGACCCCCTCGGTGCAATCTCATTGATAGCAAGTGGGTTTTCAAACTGAAGCTACGTGCGGACGGCACTGTTGATCGGCACAAAGCGCGCTTGGTCGCAAAAGGCTTCAAGCAGAGATATGGCGTGGATTATGATGAAACATTCAGTCCTGTAGTGAAGCATGCCACGGTTCGGCTTGTTCTATCCTTTGCAGTATCACGAGGGTGGTGTCTTCGTCAGTTGGACGTACAGAATGCGTTCCTCCATGGCATTCTAGAAGAAGATGTCTTTATGCGACAACCTCCTGGGTATGTGGATTCCAAGCTTCAGCACCTCGTTTGCAAATTGGACAAATCTCTCTACGGTCTGAAACAGTCACCACGTGCATGGTTTGCTCGTTTGAGTCACAAGCTACAAGCTCTTGGGTTCAAACCATCTCAAGCCGACACCTCTCTCTTCATCTTCAAGCAAGGGGGAGTAACTATATTTATGCTTATTTACGTCGACGACATCATCGTGACAAGCTCTTCTTCAGTCGCCGTTCGCCGTCTCATAGAAAATTTGCGGGATGATTTTGCTTTGAAGGATCTTGGTGATGTTCATTACTTTCTTGGTATCGAGGTAACTCGCACAGATAGTTTTGCATTGCTTCGTCAGGCCAAGTACGTCCGTGACGTGCTCTCTCGGGTTGGCATGCTAGATTGCAAGCCAGCACCGACACCCATGTCCACGTCCGAGAAATTATGCAAAGAAGACGGCGAGAAGCTAGCTCCAGCTGAAGTCACAAAATACCGCAGTGTGGTGGGAGCGCTGCAATACTTGACCCTCACAAGGCCGGACATCGCTTTCGCCGTCAACAAGGTATGCCAATACCTTCAGGCGCCAACAGATCACCACTGGACAGCAGCCAAGCGAATTCTTCGCTATCTCAATGGGACATTAGACATGGGACTTAAGATTGCCAAGTCAGCATCTACCACCTTGAGTGCATTCTCCGACGCTGATTGGGCAGGTTCGACGGACGATCGGAGATCCACGAGTGGTTTTGCCATTTTCTTTGGCGCAAACCTAGTTTCCTGGAGCACGAGGAAGCAAGCTACCGTGTCCAGATCAAGCACCGAGTCAGAATACAAAGCTTTGGCGAATGCGACAGCGGAGCTAATTTGGTTTCAGTCACTTCTCGGAGAACTTGGTGTTCGACAGGAGCGCGCACCTATCCTATGGTGTGACAATCTCGGAGCGACATATCTTTCGGCTAACCCGGTATTCCACGCAAGAACAAAGCACATCGAGGTAGACTTCCATTTCGTGAGAGAAAGGGTGGCTCGGAAAGCATTGGACATCCGATTTGTCTCCACTGATGATCAGGTGGCAGATGGACTGACCAAACCTGTTGCAGCGCCACAACTTCGTCGGTTTCGTCACAATCTCAATCTGTATAGCTGAGATTGAGGGGGAGTGTTAACAGATATGTATCAGCTTGTTTTATCTTGTACGTCAAGTCTAGGTTGTTAGTTTTCATTTAACTTCCTAGTCTGGTACGATTGCATCTGTAGATGCGTCTTTACTCCTCCCTCATGTACGTATATACTGCTATATAAAGAGATTGACCGGCATCACATTGATGCACGGAATCCATACATCCTCTCGCGTTTCTTTACACCCCTCATATATAAAGAGGAGATCATATACCTTCAGATATGACAATGTACACATACGGGACAAACCCTCTAACTGCCGATCCTAAAATGAAGGGCTGAAGGGCTAGAAGATCGACTACCACCGTCGGCCACCGCAAGGTCAGTGCCGGCGGCTTCCTGCTGCCATCAACGTCTCCCTACCCCTGCTCTTCTTCCACGGCCATCTCCCTGTTGCAGCTGGAGATCACAAGGTGCAGCCATGGGCTACACAGGGGGCTGCATCGAGTGGCCATAGGAATTCACCAAGCACTGTAAGTTTGTACGCTTCCGCATAACGCTGGTGTTTTAGTCCGAGATTAGGTTCTAACGGATTAGCATAAAGCTAATTAACTCTAACACGACCATCCACGCCCGCGCGGGACAGGAGTGCGGCCACAGGCCACGCGGCGTGCGACAACGGGCTAGGTGCGTGCGGCCGCCGCTGCTTTGGACGCCGTGATGCAGCCGAGCTTGATGGATGATGAAGATGTCGATGGAGTAGACGCGCACCGTAGACGATCGTGGACGACGCAAATCGATCTCAGATCGAAAAAGAAAAAGAAACACCGATCAAGACGACCGGCGAGAGAGAAAAACCCGGATTAAGGATCGGGAACAAAAATCTCTAGGGCAGCCGATTACTACTTGTAGTCTGCGTTGATATTTCGCCGAAGAGGAGAGGATGATGCAGTACAGTAGAGATAAGTATTTCTCTCAGTTAAAAACCAAGGTTATCAATCCAGTAGGATAACCAAGCAAAATTCCGTTAAGCGCACCTGCACACACAAGAGCAAACACTTGCACCCAACGCAAATAAGAGGGTTGTCAATCCTCTTAGCGGTTATTTGCAAGGATTAAATCTTATCGAAGTAAATAGATAAACTAAACTACTAATTAAAATAACAGTAAATAAATTGCATCAAGGTATTTTTAGATTTTTTATATGATAAAGATAGACCCGGGGGCCATAGTTTTCACTAGAGGATTCTCTCTTGAGCACATAAGCATACGGTGAATAAACAAATTACTGTTGGGCAATTGATAGAAAAGCAAATAATTATGACGGATTCATGGCAATGATCATGTATATAGGCATCACGTCCGAGACAAGTAGACCGACTCCTGCCTGCATCTACTACTATTACTCCACCCATCGACCGCTATCCAGCATGCATCTAGGATATTAAGTATAAAATAGAGTAACGCCTTAAGTAAGATGACATGATGTAGAGAAGCAAATTCAAGCAATATGAATAAACCCCATCTTTTTATCCTTAATGGAAACAATACAAATACGTGTCATGTCCCTTTCTGTCACTGGGATTGAGCACCGCAAGATTGAGCCCATTATAAAGCACCTCTCCCATTGCAAGATAAATCAATCTAGCATGCCAAACTAAACCGATAGATCGGAGAGAAATACAAAGCTATAACAATCATGCATAAAAGAGTTCAAAGAAGACTCAAATATTTTTTATGAATAATCTGATCATAAACTCACAATACATCGGATCCCAATAAACACACCGCAAAAGAAGATTACATCGGATAGAACTACAAAAACATCGAGAAGAACATTGTATTGAAGATCAAAGAGAGAGAAGAAGGCATGTACCTATTAGCTATGGACCCGTAGGTCTGTGGTAAACTACTCACACATCATCGGAGGGGCGGCAAGGTTGATGTAGAAGCCCTCCGTGATCAATTCCCCCTCCGGCAGAGTACCGAAAAAGGCCTCCAGATGGGATCGTGGAAGAACAGAGGCTTGCGGCGGCGGAAAGGTTTTGTCTTCTGGCTCTCTGGGGGTTTCCCAATATTTGTGAATTTATAAAAGTGGAATTAGGTCAAAAGGAGTCACGTGGGCCCCACAAGGTACTACGGCGCGCCCCCCCGGGGCGTGCCCTAGTGCCTTGTGAAGCCCCCGTGGGGCTTCTAGCCTCTTCCCGAAGCTTCTCAGGTTTCTTTTGTTCAGAACAAAATCTCCAAAAAGTTTCGTGACATTTGGACTTCATTTGGTACTGTTTTTCTGAAAAGCCAAAAACAAGCAGAAAACAGCAACTGGCACTAGGCACTGGGTTAATAGGTTAGTCCCAAAAAATGATATATAATTACATACAATTGCATATAAAAATATTCAAGATTGATACTATAATAGCATGGAACAATCAAAAATTATAGATACGTTGGAGACGTATCAACGATCAACACGACCGGCAGACGAACCCTAGGTACGGGTTGCGCGAGCCCCGGTGGAGATCATGGAGATCGACCTCCCTGGGGGTGGCGCGGTGCAGAAGCGGCGACGGCTAAGGTTTAGGATCGAGGTAAGGCTGGTACCATGTAAAAGGATGGAGAGGGAAATTGGTGGAATTGTTGTTGTATTGCTTAGCCTCGTGGGCGTATATATAGGAGTATATGATCAACTTGAAATAGAAGACAAGATAGAAATAAATCCTAGTTTATCCTATATTTCCTAATAATCACGATACTCAACAGGTACAATAGCTTTTGGTTATGTCTGGCTAAATTACAGGTGGGTTGCTGTCATCTGAGACACGTGATAAGTCTGTTCTTTCGGCTGCTCTGCTCGTGCTTCAAATGGAGTAGTCTTCTTCTTAGGATGCAGTAGTAGATGGTCCAGACCCACGCCTTGACGAAGTTCCAGCAAGACGAACGCCAGTAGCAAGGCCAAAATCACTATTTTGACCCTTTGAGGCAACTTTAGCACAAAATGTACCTCGCCTAAAGCTTTAGCACGATCTGATCTTTTTTGAAAGAGCTTTTATCATTTATGCCACTAGTTGAGCGCTACTTAGTTTTGCCAGTAGGAATTTTAACTGCTCAACAATGTCATCGCTTCGTTAGGCACATGCTCAAAAATGTCAGTAGACACCATTATAGTCAGCTCAAAGCCCGTTTACCATGTTATAGTGATAGAAATATACATGGACCAACATGTCAACTCTTCCTCTATCTCAGTACGATAAAGTGTGGATTCCACTTGACTCCCATAAACGTTTTTATTTTCTTCTAAAATTATCCGCTTGCTTACTCCGAAGAAGTGGGACCCACACTTATCATTGTGACATATAGAGATCTGACATGTGGGTCTAGCGGTATTTTGGTCATATAACATGGTCAATGGGTTTGAACTGAAATTAACAGTGTCTAATGACATTTTTGAGAAAACATCTAATGGAACAATGGCATTTCTGAGGTATCTAATGGCATTTTTGAGCAAGCATCTCACGGAACGATGTCATTTTTGAGCCGTTGTAACTTTTAAAGGCAAAACTGAGTAATGGGACACAACTAATGGCATAAATGATAAAAAAAACCTTTTTGAAAAGCCAAAGTACCTGGTGTTACTGGTCACTAAGAAACACCGAAGTTCATGGCACTTCACCATTTTGCAACGCCATAGTATCTAACGTCCCCCCCCCCCCCCCTACAATGGTGGCTGATGATGGCTTAGGGGTAGCAACGCCAAAGTCCCCAGTGTTGCATAGTGTAGCAGAAATGTTAGGATGCTAAGCATTTCGAAAAAGGGTCAGATCATGCTAAAGTTTCTAATGAGTTTCATTTTGTGCTAAATTTATCCAAAAGGGTGAAAACAGTGATTTTGTCCCCAGTAGCATGGGTAGAGCAGCCGTGTAGAACGGGAGCCCCGACCGATAGCTCGTCGACCGGCCCACTGTGGCATGCGTGGAGCGCTCCTCTCTCTAGTAATTTTCTTTTGTTCTTTTCTTCAGTTTTCTCAATCGGGGTTCCTTTGAAAAACAGCTGCTAGTTTATATTTACATACTAAAAGAAACTATTGCATGATAAAAATGTGTTCAAGAACTTAAAAAATCTTATTTTTTAGAAAATATGCTTGAATTTAAAAATATTTGCGAGTTTAGAAATTTTCTCAAAATTTAAAAATATTCCCAAATTTAAATAAACCTTCTCTGATTTTGAAATGTTCTCGAATTTAAAAGGAAAAATAGAAGAAGAAGAAGAAGAAGAAGAAGAAGAAGAAGAAGAAGAAGAAAAGAAAGCCATATAAATTAAACCATAACAAAACCAAATAAAAATGCCTAAAACTGTAAGCTGGAAAAGGAACAAAACCAAAGAAGACCACCTAACACAGCAAAAAAAAAAACATGAAAGAGAAAAGAAGCAAAATTATACAGAAAAAATAATGAAAGGAAAACCGGAAAAAATCACACAGGACGAAAAAGAAAACCAACACTCTCACGGTCATTGCTCCATCAGTTGGGCCAGCCCATGTGCGAGTCGCCGTGCTAGAATTGGCGACATCAGTTGGACCTCGCGACCAGCATGCCCTAAACCGAAGCACGCACCTGCCCGCCCCGGCCGGACCATGTGTGGGCGGCAAGCCCCTTTGTTTTTTCTTTTTTATTATTTTCTTTTTTCTGTTTTCAGTTTTTTTCCTTCTAAAAATTATTCGGGATTTTAAAAAACTTGTGAATTGTTTAAACATGTTCATGACTAAAAACAATGTTTGGGAAATGATAAATGCTCGCGGATTCAGAAAATGTTCACAATTTTAAACTTGTTCATGAATTTTCTAAAAAAATGTTTATGAATTTTAAGAAAACGTTCAAAATATTCACAAAATGTATGCACTTCCAAACAAATGTTCGTGAAATTCAAAAAGTTCAAGAATTTGTAAAAAAGATTATTAAATTTTTAAAAAATATTCACGATTTCAAAATAATGTTCATGATTTCAGAACTGTTCAATGTTTAAGAAAATGTTTAAGAATTAAAAAATGATCGTGAATTTGGAAAAATGTTCATGATTTAGAAAAATCTTCACGAATTTGTAAAAAACGTTCACGAATATAAAAAATATTCGAAATTTCATAAAAACTATGGACATTTGTTTAATTTGATGAACAAATTTTGAATTTGAAAAAATATTCACCCTGGTTTGAAAAGAAAATGTTCGAAATTCAAAAAATATTCACTGATTTGGAAAAATATTTCTGGATTTCAGAAAATATTCATGAAATTTGGAAAGAAAAAAACAAAAAAGAAAGACGAAAAATGGAAATGAAAAAACGAATATTGAAAGATAAAGTGAAAATAAAAATAAAAGGAGAAATATCCCAATAGAAATCTTTCCCTAATAATAATAAAGCACGGATTGACTCTGTGGGTTCACCGTCACAGTACGCTTATTCCCGTGAGTTTACGCCTTCAGTTTGAATTATTTAAAAGTCCCTTCCAAGGTGGTACTAAATATTTTTTTGCGTCCATCCGCTAGAGACTTTTTTCTTCCATAAAAAAGGGTACTAAATATTTTTTTGCGTCCATCCGCTAGAGACTTTTTTCTTCCATAAAAAAGGGTCTGTACGTCGTCTGGGACGAATTTTTGGCATGGGCCACGAGCTGGCCTTTCCTAGAATAAAGAAAAAAAAGGCATGCATGCAGGTGTCTCGAACTCACGACCTCCTCTCTAGCCCTTAAGGCGACCGCCAACTGAGCTAGCTATTTGCTGTGATAAAAGTGAGGGTTCATTTTATAAGTTATAAAGTGGCACATCGGTTTTTTTTTCTTCTAAAAAGAGGGCCTGTACGTCGTCCAGGCCGAATTTTTGGCATGGGCCGCGATCTAGCCTTGCAAGTGAATCGAAATCACAACCTCATCTGCATCTGCAGCCGTTAAGGAGACCGCCAGCTGAGCTAGCGAATTGTAGTGCTAAATATGAGGGTTTATTTTTGAAGCAATAGTCCCACATTGTTTTTCTACTAAAAAACAACCAACTTATATACATCCACCAGCTGAAAATCAATAAGCGAGGAATAACACATTGGGGTTGACACATACATCAAGTACAAAGAAAAAGGAGGCTAACCAGAGGGAAAGCGCACATACGTGCATGCACAATCAACCAAAGAAAGCCAAGAGGAGCATCGTGATGGACGGCGGTCTGCTGGGGGCGCAAGGAAGAATGGGCCGCCGCCGAAGATGGCCGTGCCCATGCGGTCTGGCCAGTCATAGATACAGGCTGACACACTCACCCAGCTCGTGCACAAGAACTACGTATACTGCCTTGCTGGGCTCACGCCAAGAGAGAAAGAGAAGAGGAGAGATGATAAAGAAGACGGGGGATGCCACGTAGGCCCAAGTTGTTAGTGAGAGCAATGAATGATCCCGACTGGGATTGTGCTGGCAAACAGGTCTAGGGTTGGTTTAGGGTTGAAAACGACAGGGATTATAAAGGACAGGGTACAAACTTCAGGAATTTAGAGGTGAGGGATTTACGACGAGCTCTACAACCCCAAGGATTAAATTAGACTTCACTCAAAGGAAAGTGAGTCACACTTAAAAATAGCGAAAAAAGGAAGAATGCGTAATTATTAAATACCATCCAACGGAAAGCAAACACAACTCGGTGTCCAAAGTCATTATTTTGATTCTCTAAGAGGAAAAGTAAGTGTGATATTGGAGCAATTTTTGCAACTCGGTGTGCCCATGGCGGTATTTTCACATATTTCTCTTTTAAGGTACGGGGCCAGCGTGAATATATTTTGAAAGAGGGAAATCACATATCGTATCTTAAAGAGCACTGCAATTAACCCTTTCAGAGTCCAGATAATTTTTCGGATCTTGTAAGAGAAAAGGCAAGCAAGACATTTTACTACGCCGAGGTGTGCCCACGTATTACTAGGACCAACACATCATATACAAGGTTTACAGAGAAACTATAAAAAATCAAGATTCCTTTAACATAATGGAAATAAGTTAATTTCCACTCGGGCAGTGCGAAAAAAGCAAGCGTTGCCAGAAGGCATGGGTACAGCTTCTTGACCTTAACAATTCATGATCTGTACGATCACCCGTAGGTAGGCATGGGCATCCTGAAAAACCCTACCATCAATCAATCCATTGTTCCACACTAATTTTTTAATCTCCCGTTGCAACGCACGGGCATGTGTGCTAGTAACAAGAAAAGAAAATAAAAACCGGTTTGGGAACGTTAATAACCTTCCGAAATCCGGACATGAGCTAGTTGGGCCGGCCCACATGTACGCAGTGGGGCGGAATAGGAAAACCCAAAAAGCATCAAGTAGGGATTTTGGCGCATGATGTGCAAATCACCTGAAGCGTGCATATATGGACCGTTTGACTAGCGCATCCTAGTATCAGAGATACTTTTTGTTTAGTAGATAAAAATACTATGCTTCTTCGAAAAGAAAGATGATAATACTATGAAAATCACTTAAAATTATAAAATGTTGTGAAAATATATGAAAAAATGTTGATGCGTTTAAAATTAAGTTCCTACATTTGGGAAATGTTCAGGCATTCAATGTTCATGCATTTATTCATGTGTTAGGAAGAACTAAAACAATAAAACGTGAAAAAAAACAAATAGGAAAAGGAAAATAGTGGTAATTAAAAAAGTAATAAGAAAGAAAAGATAATGAAAAAGCCAACAGAAAACCAGGGGTCACGTGTTGAAAGCCGGTGGAAGATGGTGCCTTGTCGGTAGCGAAAGAAAATCACCGATACGGGTCGTTCATCGTAGCTCGCCGATTTCGTGTCCTATTTTTCGCTATCGGCACAGAATAGGATTTGCCCTAATATTGCCATACTGCTACCACATCGTCGACTTGTTTAGCCCCATTGCCGATGCGAAATAACGATGTGTATATGACATGCCATTATGAATGTCGCAACTTCATAAACGCCAATGTAATTGGCACCGCATCATCTCGTAGGCATCGACAAGATATCAGAGATGCTAATATAATTGGCACGATTCCCTCAAAGGCCTGAGATGCAAATAAGATTTTTGAGAGGCTAGCATGGTAATTATATTCTAACAAAGGTCATTTAGAAAAATTAATACGATGAATTACATCTCATATACTATGTTCTAACGAAAGTCATTTAGGAAAGTTAATACGATGAATTAATTTCATATCAATGGTCTCATCTTCCTCATCTCTCTCTCTCTCTCTCTCTCTCTCTCTCTCTCATGCGCACATCCACACGCACACGCTCATATATAAACACGCATGCCCGCGCCCCCCCCCCCCCCCCCCACACTAACACACTCATAACCCACATAGTAGCACGCACTTCAGCACACGAGTGCATGCGTGCACACTCACGGACCCCAGTGTGCCCTCACCCTTATGCTCGCACACATCATCGACAACACACAAAAAAATGACTGACAAAACACAAAAGGATACATAGACTAAATGCAGGAAAAATGACATATGAAAAAATAAGGCAATTTACATATGGCAAAATCATATATATTAACACAACATACAAATAACCCATTCTAAAGCCCAAGAACAAATGTATGAATATTGGGAAAATCTAGGATGTATACAAGTTAACCTTTGTGTTCTGATGCTGCCGCATTCCGAGTGGGAATTTTTTCTTATAGGGAGAGCACATTCAATCTCCCACCTTATGTTGACATCATCCCATTAATTACAAGATTCATATTTTCCAAATAATTTATCCACCGATGAGTTTATCTCGATGAGGGCTTCAAAACAAGATCCCATGTTTTGATGTTTCGGTGAATTTCTTTTGTCGCCCGTTGTTGTCAAAATACTTGCTATGTTAAGTGTGAAACATTTGCCACGATAATTATATGTAGTTATTAGATAATAAATGTTTATGTTTTTAGATGCTATAATGTAATGTAAAGCTAAATAGTAAATATTCAAGTGTTAATAAATAGGGGAAAAAGTTGCATCAACCCACACAATTACATTGAAGCAATTATTCTCGTGGTATGTATTGTCGTTCAACAACCTGACAATCAGATTGATTTAATCTGGGAACCAAGTGACAATAAACTAGCAATTATCGAGAAAAACAGTTTGTTGAACATGTCGACTTGAGATCTAATTTTGAAGATCTCGCATGAGAAAGCCAATGATGAAAGCGAATCATTAGTCAAGAGAATGCTTTGATAGATAAAACTTTTTAAAATTTCTAAAACAAATGAATCTTTACTGATGGCATGCCTACGTGTCTTTGCACGCATCCTATATACCTAAAAAGTTCATCCCCACTATCTTATTTATCTTAACATGCAACCTATCCACTTCGTCACACATGTCAAACTCACACACATGTCACCTCCTATTTCAATGTGCGCAAGCCATCCACATCATCAAGCGCATGCCATCAAAAAGTTTTCCACATGCACGCCCTCCACATCATCAAGCGCCCATGCAACCATTCAACTTTGGAAAACGCTTCTTATCTATAGTCTGATAAGAAGTACAGCGTCAGACCATTCCAACGCCGTTGATTTAATTGGAATCCGACGCCTCACGAACTGTGTTCCTTTTGTAAAAAAAAGAAAAAAAAACATCGGCAGCGACATAACTGCCGTGGCCCCTGCGTAAACCTCTCCCCTAATCTCTCCCTATTCCAATCGCACCCGTACCGGCCCGAGCTCCTCCAGCTCGCACGCACCGCCCGGAGCGCCTCGCCCAGATCCCCTCCCCCGCGCCTCCTGCTCTCCCCGCCGTCGAGCAGCACGGCCATCCCACTGGCCAGCTCCGCCCCCCTGCTTCTCCAGAACACATCGTCTTCTCCACCGATGCGACCCCCGGCGACAACACTAGTGTGCCCTCATCTATGATTTGTGCTTCGGCAGGTCAAATCAGGTTCGCCATCGTCTGAATTGGCTGACGGAGTTGCACCGGCTGGCCCGAGAACCTGCTGCGGAGCAAACACCCCCCCCCCCCCATATAAAGCCATTGAGCCAGCCCAACCAGAAACTAGAGCTGTGTGCATTATATGCACCGCAAGCAATCGACCCGGATCATTCAATACGACAGTATGAACACGATACCAAGGCAAACCCATGGGGTATAGCTGGATGGAGTGACTCGTGCTTTCGAACCATAAACTAATGTCGTCTCTCGGGAGCGCGTGTTACTATTCCATTCTCTGGAGCACAATCCAACGGAAAAAAAGTATGTTTCCAACCTACACCTTTAGTTGTTCTAGCTCGTGAGGAAGACGACTATGGAATTCAGATTTCCTTTCTCTTGAAGCAAGCCAGTCCTTAATTAATGATAGGGAAGGAAGGAATTGCTCTTAGGCTTGTGAGTCTTTTTATCATATGGATGGGTCGTACAACCCTTACATGGTCTCTTGGCATGAAATTGGGTACTTTTCGTCTATGGCGAGATGGAAGTTATCTGAAAAGAATGCCAACTTAGGACCGTCAAAGTGGAAATCGTATCAACCCACCGAAACCGCTCTTTGGAATGGAATGCATAGTATTGTGCATTGGAATGGAAAAGTAGAATAATCAAGACATGGATCTAGTATCAACATGACCCAACTTCCATTCTCATGACCCAACTTATTCAATCACTTCCATTATCTTTCTATTGCTACAAATCGACAACAAAAAACATCCCTCAAAATTCCTGTTCGATAGGAAAAAATCGCTCTTCAACCAGAAATAGCAAGCAACATGTTTTTCTTCTCTCTTCCGGGCACACACCCTATCGGGTGACGCCACTGACAAACACCCTAAAGGGGAACGCAACACTTCCTATAACAGAAAAAGCAATATCTGAAATCTTTAAGCAACTAAAAAAGACGTATACTAAAAGACATGTGTTGAAAAGGGATGGTCAATAACAAGATGAACCCAATGCCCAATCTTCCCAATAGTATTCCTTAACTCTTGAATTGATACACTTGTTCATGGCATCTATTCTCTATCTTCACTTTTCACCTTCTCATCCTTAACCTCAGTGATCTGTTCCTCCTAGACATCCTTCTGCGTACAAAAACTGAAGAAGAAGCACGGGCATAAATCAATAGAATAGTTTAGTTTCAGAAGTATTTTTTGATTGGTATATCAATCATGGTTTATAGGGAAATAGTTAGAAAGGAAAGGGGAATCCGAAGTAAGAGAGCAATGGGCCAGGTCTGGAACTCCACCGAAGCCTACATCCACTAATCTTTCGAGTCCAAGAGGGCGCTTAGGCCAACAATCCTAAAGGGGGGTATTTTCGCTAATGTGAGAGGCATCGGCAGCCTCAACCACGGTTCAAGCACCGGCTCACGACAGGGCTTGATCATACCTGGACCTACTTCATTTTCGACTCCTGTAGGTTAGGTTACCGATTTTCCTCCGACGAATCCGACGATGACTCTTGGTGAGGGACTTAGGCCTATCAACGGCATTCTGGACCTGCCTTTCTTCTCACTTGATAACAGATCATCTAGCTCTTTTTTTTATAGTATAGTCAAAGTCTATCTGGGCACGGAAGCTAAGCGGGCTAAGAAAAAGGCTTAATAAGATGAGTGGGGAAGAAAAAGTATAGCATTCTTTCCGAACTCATTCTCAGAATCGCTATTAGATGCTTCTGCAGATTCGTATGTTGCTCTAATTGAAGCAAGGGCTAAGGGTTCGGTGGGTGTAGGCCGGTCAGCCATCAGTCTCAGATCCATTCCCGCATTCTCTTATTATGTAGTCTTGCTCACTTGACGATTCGGAAGATGAGGATAAGAAGAAAAAGGATAAAGAGCAGGATCGTGATGATGCCCCCTAGAGGAGGAAAAAGACCTCCTGTCCCCCCCCTACTATCAGACTATTGATTATTCACTTTGCAATTTCTGTATTTCATCCAACAGCCGAGTAGTCCTTTGTTTTGTATGTTCATTGGCTGACTAGTATTGTTCTGGTCATGTGTTACCTCATTTATCATCAAACTTTTTTGTAGGTCGAGCTTCGTTGATAATTCGATAACCCCTGAAAATTGTTCATGCTTCCAACCAACACTAATAATGCACCATTTGCAATGTTTTCTAGCTTCATACATCTAGAAAAATGGAAGCATGACCATACCAAATATATATGCATCGAGGGTTATTTGTTAGAATTACTGCTAAAAGGCTTGTTTGTTAGCATGCTTCCGTGCAAATATTCCAGCCAATTTCTGGTAAATGGGAGCTTCCAAATATACACATCCGCAGTTGGCGGCAAATTTTTTGGTTGCATTTTTCAAAATTACATGCTTCCACCCACCACTAATAATGCACCATTTGCATTATTTTCCAGCTTCATACCTACGTGCTTCTACATTGTACTCATTTTGCTACAGTCGTCTAGAAAAATGCTTGTGTGCCTTCATCTCATAATGACTAACAATGGGTTTAGTTTGTATGTTGGCGACACAACACGTGCGGCCTCATTTCCCACATTCTTGTTTGCCTCAGACAACAAATAAGCTTTCTTATTTCTACTAGTGTCTTGCTTCCATACAAGCAAATTTGCGCCGAGCTGCTCCATGATGCGGCCGCTGGTGAACTCGTCGGTGCGGGCATCCCCACAGTAGGTGGTTGTGCCCGCCATCTCCGCCGCATTCGTTGCATCACCAGGTTGCATGGAGGTTGAACCAACAGTCGGAGCATCACCAGGTGCCCGACATCTCAGTATTGTACCATACATGTAATACCTGTTGTTGCTTCATATCTTCTATGCTTACGCGCCATGCCTAACGGATGTATACTTCAAGCGCGGTTGTGTGTTAGCCACAATATTAGTTTTTTATTTTTTACATTTCCATGCTTCCAAGTAACGCTAGGTATACTTCAGATTATTTCCATGATTCTTAATCATTGTGCTTCTTAGTTGTAATATATATGCTTCTTTGGCCTAGAGAGTTTGCTTCCACTATGTACAAGTTTTGTTGAGATAGCACCACGTTCATGTTTCGAGCTATTCATGCTTCCTTTATATACTACATGTGTTTCTATGGTGGTAGATAATTTTCTGTTTTTGCTAAATTCAAATGCCTATGCTTCTACGTGGTACTAGTTATGTTGTGGTAGCTCAATATTGATGCTTCTACGTGGTACTAGTTATGTTGTGGTAGCTCAATATTGATGCTTCTACATCGTACAACTTATTTTGTGGTAGATCAAGATTGACAAAATTGCCTTTTTATGCTAATTTCAAATGCCTATGCTACTACGTGGTACTAATTATATTGTGCTAGCTCAAGATTGGTGCTTCTACATGGTACTACTTATTTTATAGTAGCTCAAGATTTGATGCTAATTTGAAATTCATTTTCATTAGAAGCAAATTTCCATTGCGGCATGCTTCCATTTACTAGGAAAGCCCTAAGGCTGCGGCATGCTTCCATTTAGTCTTTTATTTGTTTAGACCGTTCCAAAATTTGCTTCAACCAGCTTCAGTATTTCTCACATTTTTATTTCCATTAGTTAAGCTTCCTTTGCTTAATAATACACTTTTATTGTATAAATACATTGCTGAACACAAATGATCTATACCTGACACATATTTCAATGGTGAAGTTATTTATCTTGCTATATGTGGTAACTAATTTGTGCCACTACCACTAACAATGTGTGCTCTTATTTCTCTTGTGTGTTGCACGTAGCCTCGTGTTGTCATTTGTTTCAACTATTTTGCAAGATGTTTCATTGCTTCTCGCATGTGTTCCCATGGTTTCCAATTCTAAGTACAACTAACAAAAGTGTTCAGGTTGTTGTTCACATATTCATTGTAAGCAGGTATGCTTCACTGTAAATTTACCTGTGTCCCAGTAGTGATGAAGTTTTGCATCAAGTACTGCCCTTCTGTGCTTCTTATCTATTTTCCCTGAACCACGGGTGCTTGAACCATTGTGAGCATAGCTTCTTCTAGTAAACATTCATTGTACTAACATTTTTCTTATGCTAATGCTTCCTAGTGCAAGTGCGCTTTGGTTGTTGCTAACTAATAATATAGAAATTTTATATGAATATTATAGACATTTTGATGCACCTAACTTTAGCCATGCTTCTTGTTTCTACACAACGCCAAATGAGGCTATGATGATGTTGAGTATGATGCAACCGGCACCGCTGTTTGCCGACGACTACTGTGCTGGCGACAAGGAGCTTGAAGCGTGCGTACAGCTTATCCATGATCAACCCATTCAGCACACGCTACAATGTCAGCTAGGCGGAACTGAAAATTGTCTCGTTGTAATAGTGTTCCTTTTTCTGTTAAATAAATGAGTTGTAAATTGTTGTTCATACCGAGTGGCTTTGTTTCGATTCTTTGTGCTTCTACACTTGCTCTTTTTTAGCTAATAATATGTGTCATCACACGAGAAAATGATGCCTACAAAGCAATTACAGCTGCTTCCACAGAACAGGAAAAATGTATCCTATCATGCGAACAATTGGTTCCACCAGAAAATGATGCTTCCTAGCTTCAAGAAGCTTGTTTTGGTGGTACAAAATTTATGCTGCCATCTCAAACAAAAAAAATCAATTACTTGCTGGATTGAATTGCGAGAAATAATCATTGTTTACCAAAATTGTTTCCACAAAAGATGGGATTTTACGTCATTATATAGGAAGCTGTTTTAGGAAACAAACCGTAGGTAGTTGGGCTAGCGATTTTAGTGGACGTGCTAAACACGTATTAGGTTGTTAACCAAGGAAACAAATCACAGTCAGTGGCCAGTTGTTTCTTAAAACGAAGGTCCAATGCACGTAATCAGCGATCCATACCATACACGTGATTTATGGAAGCATGCAGTCCCAGGGCCTCGTTTTAATGGATCGCAATTACGTAGGAGGAAGCACGCAATTAGCGAACACAAATCCTCTCGCGCGGCGCCTAAGCAGCAAATCAGATGTCCACCTTTCTTTTGATCGAACGGTGTAGGACTAGTCTGATGGATGCACAATATCAGTAGTCTGATGCCTAGTGCTGCCCTTCAACTTTTCACTTTTCACTTTCTACCACATGCAAGCCCTCCACATCATCAAAGAACATGAAAGCCCTTCACATCATTATTTTTATTTTTATTTTTCAACAATAAGTAATTGAACTTGAATGTCACAAGACAATACAACATGCATCCACCCTCCATTTATCTATAATTAAATGTGATGCGGTACTATTCTTATATATTTTTTTAAAAGTTAATTGCTAAAAATTTCCGCAGCAACACGCGGGGTGTTATTTAGTGTAGTAGAGAGAGGGAGGTTGTCGTCTCATGGGAAGGCAATTATGCGGCGCTGCTCCTAGTGTAGTCCATGAATATTTGTACATTTGCATTTCGTCAAACAAAGCAACATCATTAAGGATCGAACAAGATTATGGTTTTAGACCAGTACCCCCCCCCCCCCCCCCCCTCCCCAAGAAATCTCTAAAAAGTTCCGTCAATCTGAACCGGTTACTCTAGGAAAAATCACATATTTTTTTTACCTTACTAGGGCAAATGGATTTCCAGCAAAACTATGTGTGATGTGCTAGGACAAGAACATGCAATTTACCTATACAAAGGTTGGTTGCCATTGGGAAAGGGAGATTTGCCATGGCAAGAAAGCATTCAAATGGATTCTAAAAAGGAATGGAAAAGCCTATGTGTCCCCTTACCTATCTGATAAAGCCAAAATGTTCTAATCCAATGATTGTGGGCTGGTCTCGCAGGACACTAGCTTACTAGTGATTTTAATTCTTGATTGACACAAGATGCCGAAAAGACATTTTTACCGGTTCTGGCACCTAGCGATGGTTTTGCCACCAATGAGGTGCTGCCATATGTAAAGGTATGGGGCTACATGCATGTGTATATCAAAGTATTGGTGCAAAGCATCTGTTGTATTTCTGTTTTAGTCAAATCATGTCAGGTTGGTCGGGGTGAAAGAGAGCCTCCCCTGACATTGCGTGTAGTAGAGTGGTAGAAATTCTTTCCTTTAGTTTCTCTTTAGCAATTTCAATCATTCATATCTTTTAAACTATAATGATATTTTTGAAATATTTTATATATTTGAATTCTTGACACCAAGACCGTTAGAATAAGATCAAACTTGGATGCATTTCAAACATGTCTTAACTTCAACGTTTCGCTCCTTTTATTTCACTCAAAATGATTTAACTACCTTCATGTGAAGTTGCTTAATTCAATATGTGAAACTGATATGTGCGAAATATAGATAAAATTGAAATTTTGATATTTTTTTTAATTGAGAAACCAACATTTTTCAAATGAGTGACATCAAATTATATGGTTGAATGAAATCATTGCTTTGACATAAGTGAAATCAGTTAAATGTGTTTTTTAATTTGTGTGCATCATTTTTTTTAAATGAGTGAAACCATTTTTTCAAATGAGTGGAATCATTTTTTCTTATTTACTTAATAAAGTGTTATGAAATACGTGAAATTACTGAAATATGTGTTCTAAAATAAGTGAAATCGTTCTTTTCAAATATGTGAACCAGGTGTTTTTGTAATGAGGGAACCCTATTTTTGAAACACATGAAAATAGTTCTGTCAAATGAGTGAAGTGCGCTTTTTCAAATGAGTGAAATGCTGCTTTTGAAAGGACTGAAATTTCATTCTTTCAATTGAATGACATCACATTTTATGGGTTGAGTGATCTCAGTGCATTGAAATAAGAGAAATGAGTAAATATGTTTTTTTTAATTTGAGTGAATCATCAATTTTTTAAACGAGTGAAAACATTTTTTTTTCAAATGAGTGGAATCAGTTTTTTGTATCGATTGAATCAAGTGTTTTGAAATATGTGTTCTGAAAAAAATGAAATTAGTATTTTAAAATACGTGAACTGAGTGTTTTTGTAATGAGTGAAACCCTATTTTTGAAACAAGTGAAAATAGTTTTTTTCAAATGAGTGCAATGTGGTTCTTCAAATGAGTGAAATACTGCTTTTTGAAACGAGTGAAATTATATTCTTTCAAGTGAGTGACATCATATTTTATGAGTTGAGTGAAATCGGTGATTTGAAATAAGTGAATTCAATGAAACATGTTTTTTAAGTTTGAGTCAATCATTTTTTAAATGAGTGAAACCATTTTTTTTTCGAATTAGTGGAATCCATTTTTCTGTATTGACTTAATCAAGTGTTTTTGAAATACGTGAAATCAGTGAAATATGTGGTCTGAAAGAAGTGAAATCAGTTTATTTAAAGTACGCGAACGCGGTGTTTTTTTAACGAGTGAAACTTTTTTTAAGACATGAAAATAGTTTTCCCTAATGAGTGAAATTTGCCTTTTCAAATATGTGAAATACTGATTTTGGAACAAGTGAAATTATATTCTTTGAACTGAGCGAAACAGTAAAATTAAAACTAGTTCAAATATATCCTTAATTGATCTTATTCCGAAGATCTTCTCACCACGAATAATAGTGTATAAAAATAAAATTCAAAACGGACTTCTGATTTAAAAGATATCTATCATCCAAATTTTGACTTTGAAATTAATACAAGTCTTTTGCATGGGGAAAGAGAGAATACGTTAGAATGCATGTAGCGCTGCGCACCCACTGTCACTTTTTTTTTGCATGGTAATACGTGTCTCATTAATAAAATAAAGATTCAGTTATAAGCCACGTAAACACTGACATTACATAACTGAAAAAATAGGATAATCCTACGCAAAAAACCAGCGCTTGTCCCTCTCCACCAAGGAAAAGTAGACAGATCACCTCTTCACCCGAGCTTGATGCGGCTCCATCGCTGATCAGCAGCTTTACAGACCTCCAAAGCAGTTTGCCTGAAGCAAAACCATTTCCATTGAAAGAATCAGACCGGGCCAACGTGTCCCCGGACACGCCAACGAACTCCAGAACTGACACCCCTGCACGACTACGACGTCGCCTACAAAAAGCTGCACACTAATAGGGTCCCCATCTGTATTTGTACGTCCTGTCAGTTTTATTCATCAGGTATAAGAGCGGTAATCGATTTACATGTTTATACTGTGTCAAACCGCATCAATCTTGATGAAATGCATGGACCGTGGATTTCTCACCATTACCTGTTAAATTTACGTTTTTCCACAAAATGCTCTAAGTGCAAGTTGGTCCACAAAATGCTCTAAGTGCAAGTTGCAGAGACCAACGTTGCCGAAAGTACTCATGTGAGCCCGAGCTGCAGTGCTCTCGGTATCTGTACCACGAGTTCATCTCGTGATCTGCGCAGCAGGAAGTATAGGTGTATAGGTGTAACTTGTGTTTTCGATTTCTTTTATGGCCCGTGGCCCACACCTCAGATGCCAGCCCCGTTACCCCGTCAGCTATCGTTGACATGGATCAGATGGAGATGGACGTTCTGGCCCGTCTGGTTGTAGATTCTGGACTAACAGAGACCGGTGGAGCCCATTTATGACAGCCCACCGTTGCAGCTACCAATCGTCCCAGCACTGTTCATCTGCTTCGTAGTCTTGTGGATCCAATCCAGCCCCCCATAGATCGGCCTTCCAATCAACAAGAGCCAGTGCCACCAATCCAACCCCTTTCTCAAGCATGTCTGCATGCATCGTCGTCGTCCGTCGGCCTGTAGCAGATTCCGCCGCTCATCCCTTGCCTTGACCGCGGCGGCCGGATCTTCACCTTGATTGCTCGTGGGGGAGCGAACGCTGGCCATCGTTTCTGCAAGTGAGCAAATAAAGATGTAAGATTTCACACCAACCAGGGCATGTTAATTACTGTTAGATTCTAATTCGCTCCCTAATCTTGTGTTCTACCTTTTCGATTTAACTTTTGTAGGCTGGACTATGTGGATACATGAGATCCAACGGATCAGCGGCCAGCCAGCGTCCACACCCAGCCAGGATCTTACTTGAACCATAGAGCTCGTCCAGATGAACCAATCAAGCACTTGATTCATGCAGGCTAGCAGACACGCAATGTTCGAGCTGAGGCACAAGTTTTGAAGGGTCATGCTCGGTTCAATCAGGCAGGCTCATCTGTGGACGTGCTGTGTCTTCTTGTGATATTAATCTGTGGGCGTGGGGCTGCTATATTTAGTTTGTGTCTAAGTGATTGTGATCACTCTGAGACTCCATGAATTATGTAGGACATATTCGAACTACTGGATGTTGTGTCACTGAATTAATGTGCATGTGTAATTCAGTTTGGTAATGATCCTAGTTGCAGTGGTAGGTGCCTAAGCTTAATGCAAAGTTGTCTTATCTATTAACGGTTTTAGTTTGCTCTCAAGTTTGATGGTCACCACATTCGTGAACCATATGAAAAAACATTTAGCGGTGATAAAATGATCAAGGTCAGACATAGGGGTGCAAAATAGCAGTGTTCAGTTCATTTGCCTTGGGTTGGGAATCAGATTATGGTTGGTAGAGGATATCGAGAACGAGCATTTTGTAGTGACACCGTTTCATAACCAGGGGTTGGGCAGAAGGTGTTCTAAATTGTGGGTGCGTTCGGTAGATCATATACTGAGTGACAGATAAGTTAGACGAATGCCTCTGGGGTTGAAAGATCAAGATTTTATGTTCAGCAACGGCATCAAATCTCCTTGTGCAAGCATAAGCATGGTTGTAACCTTAAAAATCAAAGTAAACTGGAGGCTCATTGGACATAGAACTAGACCCTACACTAAGGAAGGCATGGATAAAACAGAGGATGATTTTCCAACCTTAGATCATATATAACAGAACATGATTATGGCAGTACACATACGAGATTGTAAGACAGCCAGGACAATTTATTAATACGAAAGGGATAGGTTTTGCCTCCGTGCTGATTACTAGTACATCTGCTCATCTCAAAAGACCATAGGGTGACACATGTTGGCTACAGTAGATTAGGCTGCGGACACATCTCGCCGTAGCGTGTCATGGACATAGGATGAAGCAAACTAAACGGGGATGATGGATAGCTTGGTGCGGCGATGTTTCAGTCAGTGTCAAACGCAGAGTCTGATGGGGCAAGAACATGCCAGAGTGCATCGCGTGCAAGCGATGAGAAATAGCCCTGAAGCTTCGTGCACTCGTGTATGGCTTCCCGCTTTGATTTTGCTATGTTGTGCTGTGTAATGACGGTGACGATTACTAGTGAGCATAAAAATTAAGCAGGTGCATATTGCACGATCAAATAAAGCATGGTGGGCCAGGGGGGCATGGTTAACGACAACGTACCTTACTAATAGGCAGCTTCAACTTCTCCCTATCGAACTGTCGGACAATGTGGACGACGCAAGCACCAGTTTCATCTCTGGACAAAATAAAGGACAAGAGGTGACAAAATGGAAAACTGGTGCATTCTCATTTTCATATAAGCCTCACGACAGAAACTAAAAGACGTCGGTTACTGCTGTACCGAGTAAATTTGGTATCCGCGAGAGCCGGGAACTTCACGGTCCAGCAATCTTTGTTTGTTGGCCATCTAGCGTAGTACTCTGTCAGGCAGTGCAAGATGGCATGATGTAGCTTCCACGCTATTATCTCGTCTCTTTGCTGAGTCGGCGGGGATGGACATTTCTTGGTGTACAGGTGATCAATGACTGTCATCAACCGTGTTACCATGTCCCAGAAGATCACAATCCAACCTTCAGGGCGTGGGACAGGAATGAAGAACTGAAAACCACATGAAAACGTGGTACGCGTCAACAATAACAACTTAATAAAAAGGGAAACGCCAATACGAAAGGCAAAAAGATTTCATTTGACATACCGGCTGAGCTGATGTGATGTCATACTTAAGAGCTTGAGCACCTAGTGTGTTTTGAATGGACAGTGTGTGCACATAACCGTGCTCTAATAATACTAGTGTCTGCAATTTGCAATTCATCAAATGTCAGCAAGGTACTCTAGTTACTTGCCGTTGAGTCATCATCAGAAAATTTCTCACCGAGAATTCAGGTTCAAGTAGGTGCCTCCATGTTAGGTACGGCGATTCTTTATCTGCTTCCTGGTCAGGCTGGCAGTACCGGCGAAGAATGACTGACATCAGCTCATGGTCAGTTGGCGCGTCTCCAACTAGCTGTTCCTTCAACGCAACCCTAGTTATCCGTACAAACCTTGGATTCTTGCGCACAAGGGAATTACTGCGAAAATAAATACCAAGGAACAATATATAATTAGCAAGGCGCATCCGATTCCTTTGTTGTGACAAATTCAGTCCAAGAACTACCTTGAAAGCTCTTGTGTCGAGGCCATGGCAAAGAACTGTATTAAAAGTTATGATACAGAAGGCTGAGGGGGGTACGGAACAACGCCCCTAGTCCAGGGGTCTGTCTGGAACCCGGGCCTGAACACATATTTTCTTCCTGAAAGCTCAACTCTCCTCTCGCCGAACACAGTGGTACTACCGTCATTCGGGAGATCAATGAACATTTCACTTATTGCTTGCAGCGTCTGCTTGGCAAAACAAATCATTTGAGCTGTCATCCTCTGCTTGTTCACGACTGATTTTACAACACAGATTCCGCAGCGCTCTTTTTGTGAAAGGTACATTCTCCATCCTACCAAAAAAACACCCAATGATGCTGTACACCTTCGCGAGGTTCACATTGTTCTGCCGTAGCTGCTTCACGAGGTCTCTGCTGTACAAATAAATATGCCTGTGCGATGGCCAGTGTATTATCTGTCCATACGTGAGAGACAATGAATGGTTGTGCTCCTCCCGATGCTCGGCTATGTACCACCCGTTGTCCTTGGAACGCAACAATCTTATGAGGGCAGGGCACTCACAGCGGCAAGAGTAAGTATTTTCTACTATCGGTTTCCCCTGTAAAGAGTTTGATCATGTCAAATTAAGTTAACTTCAACACAATATTCAGTGAGTCAAATGCAAATTACAGAAAAATACACACAAATGGGTGTACCGCGCAGCCACAGACTATCTCTTGCATGCATTTTGTTCGATTTACGTTTAGCCTGCTCTTTCCATATCTAATGTCGAATCCTTTCTCCCACGAATACAAATTGTAAAAATCATAGGCCTCACCAAGCGTGTCAAAGCTCGTTCCTATCTTCGGCACGATGACATTGTCACCAGGCTCTTCGGCAAATCTCCGGATTGATTTCCCCATTGCTGAAATCCTATTAGGGCATGGGGCCCTCCCTAGCTCAGCAGCCCCAATCCGTACTCTGCAAGTCCATGAAAATATGTACATAGAATCATTTCCCTTTTAGAGTAAAATCGAGTACAATTCCGACGCTCACAACCAGCTTGACATGACATTATAATCCCTCAACAAAACATTTTACACAAAGATGTCTGCACGACAAATTGAGAATAATGAAGTATATTCAGTAATCAAGCATAGATACTACTGCACAGACTTAATTCTTTCTACCCAAGCCCAATTTTGAAATACATTTTGCTTGTGGAACATTGACAATCCAGGGTAATTCTTTCTTATCAGTACTGGCCTATCTATGTACACTTTTGCTTAAATCCTATGATGAACTCAGTGTCTACACGCAAAAGAAATTGTTTTTCAAACCCAATGTGCATACCTCCGTGTTCAGCCAGGTGTTTTCAGGTCAATCTGCGGTATGAAGTGGTCTGAAGCTTGAGCCCTGTCGGCACTACCCGCCTCCGGACCCGCGTCCACAACACAAATCTGGGCGTCTGAACTTGACGCTGTCGTGGCTGGCAGCTCAAGCCCCGCCGGCGTCCTCACAGGGTACTCAAGAGGCTCCATGGGGTGTTGTCCCCGTTCACCTCCTCTAGCAGATCCTGCTGCTTGCTCACATAGTACGCAGAGAAATTAGATCTTTTGGCAATCCTAAATCAAAATGTTGGCGAACAAGCAGCAAGAGCGAGCAGATCCATCTGTACCTATTGATTGGCTGCATCAAGAACTCCGAGAATGCTCGCCGGAGCGCCCAGTCGCTTTGTCGCAGAAGATATCTCCACAGGTCCCCCCCGGCCCCCCCTCCTCCTCCCTCCCCTCTCAAGAATGCAAGAGCCGCGCTCGCGAGGTAGGAGACAGCTGCTCCCACCGACCTGCGCCTGCCGTCGTTATCGGAAAGCACCAGACCTGATCCACGGATCAGGACGCCGCATGTCATGATGCTCTTTCTGAACGAAGCAAAGGGCGCCATTGAGCTCAGTTATGTGGGCTGATACTGTGCTGCTCTCCCACAACTCCTGGCCGACGACTTTCCTTGGACCCTCAACTGGGTCGTCCTGCCATTGCTCCTTCTCGAGGTCGAAGCAAAGCAAGGTACCATCATTTGGCCTTTCTTGTGTCATGAGGTACATGATACCATTGATGGCAACAGGAGGAGCATAGGTATTCGGGGCATAGTTTGGGAACGGCTGTGCCCGTGCCTTCATCCTGTGAGATCCCCTATTGTGAGGACGTCGCAGGCGACGCCGGCTTGGCTGAGCTGGACCATCTTGTATGCGTCGGACGGGGTGGCACCGGCACGGCCGATGCCAAAACATGTGTAGTAGCGGCGGGTGACGGCGTCATCATCGTCTCTTACCTCTCGCCCTGGGCTTGTCAGGAGCACCTCCCCGGTGGCCGGATCGACGACGTGGACGCCGTCTTGGTGAGAATCGCTGTCGACGCAGATGAGGTTGTCGAGGCTTGTCGTGCTTAGCATCCCAAGTCCGCCGACGCCCTCGATCACTCTGACGACGTCGCCGTCCATGTCCCGGATCCGTATGCCTGGTTTCTCTCCTCCTCGGAAGTTTCCGGTGTCGACGAGGAACGGGTCGGTGTGGCGGGACTTGTGCGTGGCGTGGAAGGCCGGGTCCGATGTAAGGGCCATAGTAGCCTGGTTCGCGGGTCGGTGCCGCGTCCCACGACCCAGGGTCGTTCGACCCAGATCGAGGGTCAGGGTCAGTGCCGGATCGACATGGATCGACAGGTGGGACACAACCCTGCATGCTGTCGTAGCGAGGCAGAGAGAGCGAAGAGATGGGGTAAAAGGGATAGATGAAGGGAAGAGTACCTCAGTTCACCGTCGACGTTGTAGCAGCATAGGTTGTCCGTCAGTCATGGGAGGATACTCGTAGCAGGATGAACAACGGAGATGGTCATGGGAGGGAGGGAGAGATCATCCGCGTTTGCGGCTGAGGCTGAGAAAGAGGAGCGGCGCGGCGGCGTGTAGCAGAAACAACATCCAAATCCTATTTGACGCACATTGCGTCAAACTGCTGGGGTTTCGTACATGCGAGCAGCTGAAGCGACGCGATGGGCCGGCCCGTTTACTTACACAGCGTACCTAAGAACTAAAAAAACAAATACAACCTCATCCGGTTTTGGGAACTTTCTAGAAGGTTCCCTGAACCGGTTATTGTTTCCTTTACCCGTTTTTTCTGTTTCTTTTTTGGTTTTTCTGTTTCTGTTTCTTTTTCTTTTCGTTTTTTCTTTTATGTTTCTTTTCTATTTTTTTTTCGTTTTTCAATTTTATATTATTTTAGAAAAATGTTTGGAATTTCCATAAAATGTTCGTGCTTTTATAAACATATCAGAATTCAAAAAATTTGCGTTTTCAAATTATGTTCATAAATTCAAAAAATGTTCATATTTTTTAAATTTTGTTCATAATTTCAAAAAATGTTCGCGTATTAAAAAAGTTGTTTGTGTTTTTTCAAAAAATGTTCGGAATGTTTCTGCTCAAAAAATTCACAACTTTTCAAAAAATGTACGGGATTTCAAAAAATGTTCCCATTTTTAAAAATTGTTCACAAATTAAAAATTGTTCTTGTTTTCATTTTTTGGAATTTCCAAAAATGTTCCCGTTTAAAAAAAAATCACAAATTTCAAAAAAATGTTCGTGTTTGCCCAATTTTGGTCGGGAGTTTAAAGAATGTTCGCGTTTGCCCAATTTTGTTTTGGAATTTCGAAAAATGTTCCCGTTTTCAAAAAAATTGTTTGTGATTTCGAAAAATGTTCCTGCTTTTCTAAAAAATTCAGTTTTTTTAATTCAATTCGCCAATTTGAAAAGTGTTTGCTTTCACAAAACAGTCAGTTTTTTTAAAAAAAAAATCATTCAAAATGCTAAAAATAATTCGGATCCGCTCTGTGGGGTCGATTCTTAAAAACGGACGCTGCTAACTCGTACTACAGTACAAGTTCGCTAGCAGTCATGGGCCAGCCCAGTCGGAGACCGCCTATGCGAAACGACGCCACTTTGCCGCAGAGAGCGGCGTATAGGACGTCCCGAAACAACAAGAGGCATCGGCTTGAGAGAGCGAAACACTAGGTCACGTCAGAAGGGCTAATGGGCTTAATGGGCTTCAAAGAGTAAGGCTAACTGTTTATGTTTTTCTTCTCTATTTTCCTTAGACGGGCCATTTAGATTATTTTCCTTTAGACTTGTATGTACGAACAATTCTGATCGACCCGCACCAGTCGACCCGGGATCACGTACCGCGTCCCGATCTAGCGTTCCGAAGAAGCCTATGTTAGGTACCCAGTACTGGATTCACTCAAACACCATGGATCTGGCTACAATTCGGGAATTACAAGGGAAACAGAGGAAGGAGGAAGGTGGGAATCAGGGAATAAGAACAGAGGTACACACGCCTTCGCCTCGGCCGAAGCCGCCTTTCCTTTCGGTCCAAGCCCCCTTTGCGCGTAGCAGCCACCCCATGTATATGTAGTCCGTCTCGTTCGTGGGCTGGGCAGTGGTTGGGAGCCCAGCGAGGCCCAGGTCGTTGACAGCCTACCCTCAATCGACCCATCGATTTCACCAGTAGCGACCCTCGTCCCGCGACCCCGTTCCTCGACCCGGTCGACCCAGATTTTTGGCAACTATGATAAGGGCTCGCCAGCCCCTCGGCACGCATCGGAACCGGCAGACGGACCTCACCGACGTCCTAGACAGGATGTCGAAGACGACGTCGTTAGGTAGCGACGCCGCGGCGGCCTCGGACATGGGCTTGTCCGGCGCCTGCTGCCTCCGCCGGACGTGGAGATTAAGATCGCCCGACGGCCAGCCGGACAGGAAAGATCGATTTCCTGCTTCTTTTGTGCAGTAGATACGGAATTGGAGCCCGCACAATTGATCTAGAGATGAGAGTCTAGAGATATACTTACTGGAGTATATTAAGGAAAGGAAGGAAGAGATTGGATCGCCACAAGATTCCGATCGTCGGGCGTTTTGCATTGATGCCGAGCCAGTCGTCAGGTGCTTCGCCTCTTTTTTCCGCACGAGCGTTTTTCTTCGTTCCATCTGGAGCGCTAAAAATCAGCTACTCCGTAGACTACTCAACTAACTGGAAAAAAAAACTCGGCTGATTTCTGGCGGTGATAACAATTATTTTTTCTCTTCACGCACAACTTAATCTCTAGGCGACTGCTAGGCGAAAGCCGGCTGATCTTAGCGAAAGATCAGCCGCCTAGCCAGCCGTCGGATCAGGCAAGCACGCCGTTCGATCACTGGCCCGCGGCTACACAGCGCGTCTTCCTCCTCTCACATACTCCTCGTCTCGCATCCATCATGGCGAAACAGGCTCCTCTCCTCCCATCCATGGTTGACAGTGCTCGCAGCAGCAGCCCCCACCCGCCTTGACAGTGCATCGTCGCCGGCTCTCAGTCACGGCAGCTAAGGGTGGACACGGTCCGGGCTGGTCCGGTCCCTCACCGAGCCGGCGTTTGATCGGCCGCCGGCGGTCCGAACCGGACCATACCAAGCATCCTGGCGGTCCTGTTTTTAGGGACCGGACCGGCCGTGGCAAAGCTCGGGCCAGACCGGGAGGACCGGCCGTGGTAACTCCAGACAAGCACAGAGAGTGCACTGGACTATGGGAGGCTGCCGGAGGACACGGGAGATAGAGGTAGGAGGATAGGGAACTCGCATAGACGATGATGGCATGGTCAGCGAGGCTTGAGGAGGACAGGAGCATGGTCACGGAGCTCCGGCGGTGGCTGCTCATTGGGGAGGCGACGCTAGAGGAAGCACAGCTCATCTAGGGGATGTCCAGAAGCTTCAGGAGCAATGTTGCATCAAAACACACACGGTTCCCAATAATGCTCCACGAAAGCACCAATGATGTTACAGCACCGGCGGCCTGATGATGCTTCAAAACAACACCAACAACCCCGCCAGCTGGCTGCAGCACTGATAGGCCTCCAACATATCTATAAATTTTTATTGTTAAATGCTATTATGTTATCACTTTTGTTTGCTTTTTATATAATTTTATATTATTTTTCTGAACAAACTTATTAATATAGTGTCAAGTGCCAGTTCATGTTTTTTGTTTCGCAGAAAAACCCTATCTAGGAAGGTCCAAACACGATGAAATTTTACGAGGATTTTTTATGGAAGATAATAAACACCAGAAGATTCGAGAGAAGACCAGAAGTGTTGCACAGAGCCCACATGCCTAGGGGCGGCCGCCTACCCCCCCTTGTCGCGCCACCCTAGCTTGTGGGGCTCCTGTGGCTCCATTTGACCTAATTCTAGGCCTATAAATATTGCAATATTTCGTAATCCTCAGAAGCGAACCCGAAAGAATTTTATCGCCGCCGCAAGGCTCTTTTCTGAAGCGATCTCATCTGAAGCCCTGTTCCGGTGCTCTGCCAGAGGGGGAATCCATTGGGGAGGCCAGCTTCATCAACCTTGCTGCCTTCATGATGATGTGTGAGTAGTTCCATTAGGACCTATGGGTCCATAGTAGTAGCTAGATGTCTCTCTCTCTCTCTCTCTGTCTCTCTCTTATCTTCAATACAATGATCTCCCCTGAGATCAATCCGATGTAATTTTCTTTTGGTGTGTTTGTTGGGATTCGATGAATTGTGGATTTATGATCAGATTGTTCATTAAATTTATTTCAATCTCTTGAAGTTTTTTTGCTACGTAATTTTATAGCTATGCATGCTTTTCAATCTATGAGTCTTCTCTGGCCAAGATAGATGAGTATTTTTTCAGAGGGAGTGGTGCACAGCAGTGGGTTCAATCTTGCGGTGATCTTGTCCAGTGACAAAAAGGACAAAGGCACATATTGTATTGTTGCTACTAAGGATAAAATGATGGGGATTATTCTTATTGCTAGGTTTCTTTCTGTCTACATTATGTCATCTTGCTTATTGCATTGCTCTGTTTCTTGTAAACTTAATACCTCGAGATGCATGCTGGATGGCGGTCTTTGGGTAGAGTAATAGTAGTAGACGTCAATAAGTTTAAAGGTCTACTTATTACGGACCTAATGCCTATGTGAAATTATGACATGAATGATCATAGTAATAAATGCCGCTATTCTGTCAATTGCCCAATAATAATTTATTACCATGCCAGTACCTGCTTTCGAGAGAGACGTCACTAGTGAACCTATGGCCCCCGGGTCTATTCTCCATTAATACAAAAGCTCCTACAATTTGCTCTTTTACTTTCTTGCCGTTTTCCCTATCACTATTTGCTTTTAATCTTGTAACTAGCAAGAATAAGGGGATTGACAACCTCCTTGCTAGTGTTGGGTGCAAGCAATTTTATTCGTTTGTGTGCAAGTACTGTTAACGTTGTTAGCTTGGTGCCTCCTACTAGTTCGATAAACCTTTATTCTTAACTGAGGGAAATACTTTCTGCTATTGTGCTACATCACATTTCCTCTTCGGGGAATCCAACAACTCCTATGGGAGTAGCGAGAACCGCTGCTCGCTTGAAACACAAAGCAGAGCGCCGGCAGCCTCCGTTGCGACATCACCCATGCGACTGCTACTTGTAGACTGCATTGATATTTTCCCGAAGAGGAGAGGATGATGCAGTATAGTAGAGATAAGTATTGCCCTCACTTAAGAACCAAGATTATCAATCCAGTAGGAGAACCTAGCAAAATTTCGTTAAGCGCACTTGCACACACAAGAGCAAACACTTGCACCCAACGCAAATAAGAGGGTTGTCAATCCTCTTAGCGGTTATTTGCAAAGATTAAATTTTATAGAGGTAAATAGATAAACTAAAATACTAAATAAAATAAAAGTAAATAAATTGAAGAAAGGTATTTTTTAGGTTTTTTATATATAATAAAGTAGACCGGATGGCCATAGTTTTCACTAGACTCTTCTCTCTCGAACACATAGCATACGGTGGGTAAACAAATTACTGTTGGACAATCGATAGAAAAGCAAATAATTATGACGGATTCATGGCAATGATCATGTATATAGGCATCACGTCCGAGACAAGTAGACCGACTCCTGCCTGCACCTACTACTATTACTCCACCCATCGATCGCTATTCAGTATGCATCTAGGGTATTAAGTATGAAGCAGAGTAACGCCTTAAGCAAGATGACATGATGTAGACAAAGTAAACTCAAGCAATATGATTAAACCCCATCTTTTTATCCTTAATGACAACAATACAAATACGTATCATGTCCCTTTCTGTCACTGGGATTGAGCACCGCAAGATTGAACCCATCACAAAACACATCTCCCATTGCAAGACAAATCAATCTAGTAGGCCAACCCAAATCGATAGATCGGAGAAAAATACAAAACTATAATAATCATGCATAAAAGAGTTCAGAGAAGACTCAAATATTTCTTATGAATAATCTGATCATAAACTCACAATTCATCGGATCCCAACAAACACACCGCAAAAGAAGATTACATCGGATAGAACTCCAAGAACAACGAGGAGAACATGGTATTGAAGATCAAAGAGAGAGAAAAAGCCATCTAGCTACTAGCTATGGACCCGTAGGTCTGTGGTAAACTATTCACACATCATCGGAAGGGCAGCAAGGTTGATGAAGAAGCCCTCCGTGATCGATTCCCCCTCCGACAGAGTACCGGAAAAGGCCTCCAGATGGGATCGCGGAAGAACAGAGGCTTGCGGCGGCGGAAAGGTTTTCTCTTCTGTCCTTCTGGTATATTGGGAATATTTTAGAATTTATAGCGCTGGAATTAGGTCAGGAGGGGCAACGAGGGGCTGCTACTTGTAGTCTGCGTTGGTATTTCCCCGAAGAGGAGAGGATGATGCAGTACAGTAGAGATAAGTATTTCCCTCAGTTAAGAAACAAGGTTATCAATCGAGTAGGAGAACCAAGCAAAATTCCATTAAGCGCACTTGCACATACAAGAGCAAACACTTGCACCCAACACAAATAAGAGGGTTGTCACTCCTCTTAGCGGTTATTTGCAAGGATTAAATCTTATCGAGGTAAATAGATAAAATAAAATACTAATTAAAATAAAAGTAAATAAATTACAGCAAGGTATTTTTAGGTTTTTTTTATATGATAAAGATAGACCCCGGGGCCATAGTTTTCACTAGAGACTTCTCTCTCGAGCACAGAAACATACGGTGGGTAAACAAATTACTCTTGGGCAATTGATAGAAAAGCAAATAATTATGACGGATTCATGGCAATGATCATGTATATAGGCATCACGTCCGAGACAAGTAGACAGACTCCTGTCTGCATCTACTACTATTACTCCACTCATCGACCGCTATCCAGCATGCATCTAGAGTATTAAGTTAATAAAAATAGAGTAACACCTTAAGCAAGATGACATGATGTAGATAAGCAAATTCAAGCAATATGAATAAACCCCATCTTTTTATCCTTAATGGCAACAATACAAATACGTGTCATGTCCCCTTCTGTCACTGTGATTAAGCACCGCAAGATTGAACCCATCACAAAGCACCTCTCCCATTGCAAGATAAATCAATCTAGTAGGCCAAACCAAATCGATAGATCGGAGAGAAATACAAAGCTATAACAATCATGCATAAAAGAGTTCAGAGAAGACTCGAATATTTCTCATGAATAATCTGATCATAAACTCACAATTCATCGGATCCCAACAAACACACCGCAAAAGAAGTTTACATCGGATAGAACTCCAAGAACATCGAGGAGAACATTGTATTGAAGATCAAAGAGAGAGAAGAAGCCATCTAGCTACTAGTTATGGACCTGTAGGTCTGTGGTAAACTACTCACACATCATCGGAAGGGCAGCAAGGTTGATGTAGAAGCCCTCCGTGATCGATTCCCCCTCCGGCAGAGTACCGGAAAAGGCCTCTAGATGGGATCGCGGAAGAACAGAGGCTTGCGGCGGTCGAAAGGTTTTCTCTTCTGTCCTTCTCGTATATTGGGAATATTTTAGAATTTATAGCGCTGGAATTAGGTCAGGAGGGGCAACGAGGGCCCACAAGCCTGGGGGGCGCGCCCTACCCTCCTGGGCGCGCCCTCCAAGCTTGCCGCCTCCTCGTGGCCCTTCTGGTCTTCTCCCGAAGCTTCGTGGGTCTCTTCTGGTCCAGAAAAAATTAATCCAAAGTTTTTTTTCTCGTTTGGACACTTTTTGATAATGATTTTCTGAAAAGGCAAAAACAAGCAGAAAATAACAACTGGCACTTGGCACTGGGTTAATAGGTTAGTCACAAAAAAATGATATATAATGGCATATAATTGCATATAAAATATCCAAGATTGATAATATAATAACATGGAGCAATAAAAAATTATAGATACGTTGGAGACGTATCAGCGACCCCATTGTAGCATCGTTTGCAGACCGTCGGCATGCAACACATGACTCCTTCATGTGTTTCTTTGAAGCAGTTATCGTCGGTGAGGGTACTCCACTGCTCGGGGCAACGATGGATGCAGCAGCGCTGTTGGCGCCCTCCAACCAGTTTTACAGCGGCACCATTGCTGCAAACAACGGGTCGTGGAACAATGCAGTGCGGCAATAGATCCTTGTGGCGTGGTGACCGGGGACGGGTGCAACAACAGTGGTGGTTTGGTGGCATAAAGTAACGCCGGCGAGCGGTGTGTGGAGGATTGAGCCGCAAGTGGCCTTCTTTAAGTGTTGTTGGAGATGGATTTAGCCATTGGTGATTGAGATTGTCAACGGTTTTTGCGCTGGGGAACATAGTGACATCAAACATATTGATTTTGTTGTTTTGGCTCTGACCGCACAAATCCACGGAGCCCACAAAATTTCCCAATTCCGGCCAGTTGCGCTAATTAACATCTTATTTAAACTAGTGGTTAAATGTTACGCGCGTCGCTTGGCCCCATTGCTGCTAAAATTGTGGATCACTCGCAAATGGCCTTCATTAAAGGTCGGTTCATTCTCGGAGGGGTGTTGTGCCTTAACAAAATTGTGCACGAACGCAAGAAGAAAAAACTCCTTGCGATTATTCTTAAGCTAGACTTCGAAAAGGCTTATTATAGGGTTAGGTGATCGTTTCTCTCTGAGGTATTACATCGCAAATGGTTCAAACCTGGTTTCATTCACAGGATGATGCAACTTTTCTCGGGAGGGCAAACTGCTATGTGTTAACGGTGAGGGTTGTTTTTCTTTCAGAACAAACGTGGCATGTGCCAATGATATCCCATATCCCCCCGTTCTTTGACACGACTCGTTGTCGATGATGCTTGACAAAGCCAGGGATTCTTGTCACCTAAAAGGGGTCGATCCTCATCTCATTCCTGGAGGGGTTTCCCACTGATACGTCTCCAACGTATCTGTAATTTTTGATTGTTCCATGCTATTATAGTATCAATCTTGGAGGTTTTTATATGCAATTGTATGCAATTATATATCATTTTTTGGGACTAACCTATTAACCCATTGCCTAGTGCTAGTTGCTGTTTTCTGCTTGTTTTTGGCTTTTCAGAGAAACAGTACCAAATGAAGTCGAAATGCTATGAAACTTTTTGGAGATTTTTTTTGGACAAAAGAAACCTGGGAAGCTTCGGGAGAAGGCCAGAAGCCCCATGGGGGCTTCACAAGGCACTAGGGCGCGCCCCGGAGGGGCGCGCCGTAGTACCTTGTGGGGCCCACGTGACTCCTTTTGACCTAATTCCACTTCTATAAATTCACAAATATTGGGAAACCCCCAGAGAGCCAGAAGAGAAAACCTTTCCTCCGCCACAAGCCTCTGTTCTTCCACGATCCCATCTGGAGGGCCTTTTCCGGTACTCTACTGGAGGGGGAATCGATCACGGAGGGCTTCTACATCAACCTTACTGCCCTTCCGATGATGTGTGAGTAGTTTACCACAGACCTACGGGTCCATAGCTAGTAGCTAGATGGCTTCTTCTCTCTCTTTGATCTTCAATACAATGTTCTGCTCGATGTTCTTGGAGTTCTATCCGATGTAATCTTCTTTTGCGGTGTGTTTGTTGGGATCCGATGAATTGTGAGTTTATGATCAAATTATTCATGAGAAATATTTGAGTCTTCTCTAAACTCTTTTATGCATGATTGTTATAGCTTTGTATTTCTCTCCGATCTATCGGTTTAGTTTGGCCTACTAGATTGATTTATCTTGCAATGGGAGAGGTGCTTTGTGATGGGTTCAATCTTGCGGTGCTCAATCCCAGTGACAGAAAGGGACATGACACGTATTTGTATTGTTGCCATTAAGGATAAAAATATGGGGTTTATTCATATTTCTTGAATTTGCTTCTCTACATTATGTCATTTTGCTTAAGGCGTTACTCTGTTTCATACTTAATACCCTAGATGCATGCTGGATAGCGGTCGATGGGTGGAGTAATAGTAGTAGATGCAGGCAGGAGTCGGTCTACTTGTCTCGGATATGATGCCTATATACATGATCATTGCCATGAATCCGACATAATTATTTGCTTTTCTATCAATTGCCCAACAGTAATTTGTTTACCCACCGTATGTTTATGTGCTCAAGAGAGAAGCCTCTAGTGAAAACTATGGTCGCCGGGTCTATCTTTGTCATATAAAAAACCTAAAAATACCTTGCTGCAATTTATTTACTTTTATTTCAATTAGTAGTTTAGTTTATCTATTTATCTCGATAAGATTTAATCCTTGCAAATAAACGCTAGGAGGATTGACAACACTTTTATTTGCGTTGGGTGCAAGTGTTTGCTCTTGTGTGTGCAGGTGCGCTTAACGGAATTTTGCTTGGTTCTCCTATTGGATTGATAACCTTGTTTGTTAACTGAGGGAAATACTTATCTCTACTGTGCTGCATCATCCTCTCCTCTTCGGGGAAATACCAACGCAGACTACAAGTAGCAGGAAGAATTTCTGGCGCCGTTGCCGGGGAGACATCATCAAAATTACCAAGTACCTTCGCATAAATTATCATTCATTTGCATTTACTTTATTTGCCTTTTATTTGAATTTGCCTCTCGTTTTCATCTCACCCACTTCTATTTTTTTTACAAAAACATAAAAATATTTTATTTGCTTGCTTGCTTTTATTGCCATGTCAACACTGAAGAACAGTAAGTAAAACAAAAATTTAAGATCACTATGGATCCTCATCCACTTGCTAATCTTTTCAAAAGATCCAATTATAATGAACCAATTGCTAGTGATTTGTGTGCTCTTGATTTTCTCTATGAAGTTTTGCTTGAAAATCATGAATATGAAAATTGTGATGAAGTGTTAGAAGAAGATATTTATAAAGTGATTCATGATAGCTCCTTGATTGAAAAGCATGATTGCAATGATGTTACTATAAATTCTATTAATGTCAATTGTGTGAATGATATGCAAAACGACAAGCTTGGGGATGATGATTTTGTTATGTCCACTACTTATTGTAACTATCATGAATGGGGTGATGCTTCTTATGATCTTGAAAATTTATTTAAGCCTCATGACGAATATGTTACTGATAATAAAATTTGCAATACTATTAAAAGTGGGTTTTGAAGAGTGTCAACTTTAGGTAATAATGATCCCACTACTTTGAAGAGTGTTCAATTTTATGAAATTTTTGATAAAAGTGGGCTTGGAGAGGTCATGACTTTAGTTGATGTTAATCCCACTATCTTGGAAGATTATAAAACTTTTATGCATGTGGATCATGAAGAGAATATTTTATATGATAGCTATATTGTTGAATTTGACTATGACCCTACATATAATTATTATGAGAGAGGAAAATATGGTCGTAGAAATTTTCATGTTACTCAATTACCTCTCTTGAAGTTCAAATTGTTAAAGCTCCGTTCTTCTTCCTTGCATATGCTAGAGATTGCTTGTATTGATAATTTGTTCTCCTATAAAATGCCTATGCATAGGAAGTATGTTACACTTAAGTGTGTTTTTCATATGCTTCATGATGCTCTCTTTGTGTTTCTATTATTATCTTTCATGAGAGCATCGTTGAAATCTCAAGCCTATCTTAATGGCTATAAAGAAAGAGCTTGTTGGGAGACAGTCCAATGGATAAAATAAGTTTTTGAGTGTTTGCATGATTATAGCTTCTGTTATGATTATGTTTTTATGTGTTAATTAGTGTTTGTTCCAAGTAATGCCTTTGGGATGATTTGGAAGATAGTATAATTGATGCTGTTTGGAAAACAGAAAGTTTTGCGTCAAGTGCTGGAATTTTAATTCTGCACTGGGGCGTCATAAAAATCTGAAATTTTTACAAAGTATTGGTATATTAATTTCCCACGTTGTCATAATTTTTCAGAATTTTTGGAGTTACAGAAGTATGGCTTTTAAATAGATCTTTACAGACTATTCTGTTTTAGACAGATTCTGTTTTTGTTGCATAGTTTGCTTATTTTGATGAATCTATGAATCGTATCGGGGGGTATGAGTCATGGAGAAGTTGGATTACAGTAGCATTATTATAATATTAAATATGAATCAATTTACAACAGTACCTAAAGTTTAAGATTTGTTTGTTATACTAACGGATCTCACGAGATTTCTGTTGAGTTTTGTGTGCTGAAGTTTTCAAGTTTTGGGTAAGACTACGATGGACAAAGGAATAAGGTGTGGCAAGAGCCTAAGCTTGGGGATGCCCAAGGCACCCCAAGGTAATATTCAAGTAAGACTCAAGCGTCTAAGCTTGGGGATGCCCCGGAAGGCATCCCCTCTTTCGTCTATAATCTATCGGTAACTCACTTGGAGCTATATTTTTATTCATCACATGATATGTGTTTTACTTGGAGCGTCTTGTGAAATAGTTTGTTTGCTTTTTAGTCTATCACAATCATCTTTGCTGAACACACCTTTTTGAGAGGGACACACATTATTCGTAATTTGCTAGAATACTCTATGTGCTTCACTTATATCTTTTGAGCTAGGCAGTTGCTCTAGTGCTTCACTTATATCTTTTAGAGCACATCGGTGATGATATTTTAAAGAAATAGTTGCACTCTCATGCTTCACTTATATCTTTTTGAGAGTCTCATGATAGCAATGGTAATATGCACGGGTTATGAATTTGGTCCTGATATGATAGGTATTCAAGAGGGATATAATAAAAACTTTCATGTAGATCACTGAATATGATAAATTTGATTCCTTGCAATAGTTTTGCGATATTAAGATGGTAATATGTGGGAGGTATTAGTAGATAATTGTGGTTTAGTAAGAATAATTGTGTTAAGGTTTGTGATTCCCGAAGCATGCACGTATGGTCTGTCGTTATGCTAAGAAGTTGGAGCATGAATTATTATTGATTGACTTCCTTTGTGTGGAGGTCGGGGGCGCGCGATGGTTAATTCCTACCAACCTCCCCCCTAGGGGCATGCATAGTAGTACTTTGCTTCGAGGGCTAATAAACTTTAGCAATAAGTATGTGAGTTCTTTATGACTAATGTGAGTCCATGGATTATACACACTCTCACCCTTCCGCAATTTGCTAGCCTCTTCGGTACCGTGCATTGCCCTTTCTCATATCGAGAGTTGGTGCAAACTTCGCCGATGCATCCAAACCCCGTGATATGATACGCTCTATCACACATAAGCCTCTTTATATCTTCCTCAAAACAGCCACCATACCTACCTATCATGGCATTTTCATAGCCATTCCGAGATATATTGTCATGAAATTTCACCGTTCCTTTTTTATGACACACATCATCATTGTCATATTACTTTGCATGATCATATAACTGACATAATATTTGTGGCTCAGCCACCGTTCATCATTTTTATACATGTTACCCTAGCATCATTGCACATACTGGTACACTGCCAGAGGCATTCATATAGAGTCATATTTTTGTTCTAGTATCGAGTTGTAATTTTGAGTTGTAAGTAAATAGAGGTGTGATGATCATCATTATTAGAGCATTGTCCCAGTGAGGAAAGGATGATGGTGGCTATGATTCCCCCACAAGTCGGGATGAGACTCCGGATGAAAATAAAAAAAATAAAAAAAAAGAGGCGAAAAAGAACCATAAAAAAAAGGAAAAAATATATATATAAAAAAGAGAAAAAAGGAAAAAAAAGAAAAAGAAAAGAAAAATAATAATAAAATGAGTGAAAAAGAGAGAAGGGTATCTTTTTCCACACTTGTGCTTTAGAGTAGCACCATATTTTTCATATAGAGTCTCCTATTTTGTCACTTTCATATACTAGTGGGAATTTTTCATTATAGAACTTGGCTTGTATATTCCGATGATGGGCTTCCTCAAATGCCCGAGGTCTTCATGAGCAAGCAAGTTGGATGCACACCCACTTAGTTTTCATGTTGAGCTTTCATACACTTATAGCTCTTAGTGCATCCGTTGCATGGTAATCCCTACTCCTCGCATTGACATCAATTGATGGGCATCTCCATAGCCCGTTGATTAGCCTCGTTGATGTGAGACTTTCTCCATTTTTGACTTCTCCTATTTATCTCTATCACCATACTCTATTCCACCCATAGTGCTATATCCATGGCTTGCGCTCATGTATTGCGTGGGAGTTGAAAAAGCTGAAGCGCGTTAAAAAGTATGAACCAATTGCTTGGCTAAAACCGGGGTTGTTCATGATAAATACTTTGTGTGAAGAAGATGGAGCATGACAGGATTATATGATTTTGTAGGAATAATGTTCTTTAGCATTTTTATTTTGAAAGACATGATTGTTTGCTAGTATGTCTGAGTATTGATGTCTTTATATCAAATTATAGACTATTGCTTTGAATCATTTGGACCTTATTATTCATACCGTAAGAGAGAGATTACATGATGAAACATGATAGGTAGCATTCCAAATCAAAAATTCTGTTTTTATCATTTACCTACTCTAGGACGAGCAGGAATTAAGCTTGGGGATGCTTGATACGTCTCCAACGTATCTATAATTTTTGATTATTCCATGCTATTATAGTATCAATATTGAATGTTTTTATATGCAATTGTATGAAATTATATATCATTTTTTGGGACTAACCTATTAACCCAGTGCCTAGTGCCAGTTGCTGTTTTCTGCTTGTTTTTGGCTTTTCAGAGAAACAGTACCAAATGAAGTCCAAATGCCACGAAACTTTTTGTAGATTTTTTTCTGGACAAAAGAAACCTGGGAAGCTTTGGGAGGAGGCCAGAAGCCCCACGGGGGCTTCACAACGCACTAGGGCGCGCCCCGGGGGGGGGCGCCGTAGTACCTTGTGGGGCCCACGTGACTCCTTTTGACCTAATTCCACTTCTATAAATGCACAAATATTGGGAAACCCCCAGAGAGATAGAAGAGAAAACCTTTCCGCCGCCGCAAGCCTATGTTCTTCCATGATCCCATCTGGAGGCCTTTTCCGATACTCTGCCGGAGGGGGAATCGATCACGGAGGGCTTCTACATCAACCTTGCTGCCCTTCCGATGATGTGTGAGTAGTTTACCACAGACCTACGGGTCCATAGGTAGTAGCTAGATGGCTTCTTCTCTCTCTTTGATCTTCAATACAATGTTCTCCTCGATGTTCTTGGAGTTCTATCCGATGTAATCTTCTTTTGCGGTGTGTTTGTTGGGATCCGATGAATTGTGAGTTTATGATCCGATTATTCATGAGAAATATTTGAGTCTTCTCTGAACTCTTTTATGCATGATTGTTATAGCTTTGTATTTCTCTCCGATCTATCGGTTTAGTTTGGCCTACTAGATTGATTTATCTTGCAATGGGAGAGGTGCTTTGTGATGGGTTCAATCTTGCGGTGCTCAATCCCAGTGATAGAAAGGGACATGACACGTATTTGTATTGTTGCCATTAAGGATAAAAAGATGGGGTTTATTCATATTGCTTGAATTTGCTTCTCTACATCATGTCATCTTGCTTAAGGCGTTACTCTGTTTCATACTTAATACCCTAGATGCATGCTGGATAGCGGTCGATGAGTGGAGTAATAGTAATAGATGCAGGCAGGAGTCGGTCTACTTGTCTCGGACGTGATGCCTATATACATGATCATTGCCATGAATCCGTCATAATTATTAGCTTTTCTATCAATTGCCCAACAGTAATTTGTTTACCCACCGTATGTTTATGTGCTCAAGAGAGAAGGCTCTAGTGAAAACTATGGTCTCCGGGTCTATCTTTATCATATAAAAAAACTAAAAATACCTTGCTGCAATTTATTTAATTTTATTTTAATTTGTAGTTTAGTTTATCTATTTATCTCGATAAGATTTAATCCTTGCAAATAACCGCTAGGAGGATTGACAACCCTCTTATTTGCGTTGGGTGCAAGTGTTTGCTCTTGTGTGTGCAGGTGCGCTTAACGGAATTTTGCTTGGTTCTCCTACTGAATTGCTAACATTGGTTCTTAACTGAGGGAAATACTTATCTCTACTGTACTGCATCATCCTCTCCTCTTCGGGGAAATACCAACGCAGACTACAAGTAGCACCCACCAGCAATACACTAACGATACCGTTCTTCTGTTCCAACTGGACATCCACAACATTGCCGCGGTCAAAACTCTCCTCATCTATTTCGACTCAATGTCGGGTATGAAAATTAACTTTGCTAAGAGTTAAACGTTCACCATTGGGCTGTCTGAGTGCAAGAGCTCGAGAGTGGCAGATCTTCTGAACCGTAAGAAAGTGACTTCCCCATCACTCACCTAGGGCTCCCCTGTGCGGACAAAAAGCCTGGAGGAATCAGACCGGGATCCCACCATAGAGTAAGTTATTAGGCGAAGTGACCCTTGGCAAGGGGAACTAATGTCATCAGCGGCTAGGCTTACTTTTACCAATGCTTGCCTCTCGGGCATCCCAACTTTTGCGATGGGTCTGTTTATCTTGGAGGCTAGGTTCTTCTGGGAGGTGGATGCTAAAAAGCGTAAATACCACATGGCAGATGGGATGACCTCTGTAGACCTAAAAACCAAGGAGGTTTCGGGATTTCCAACTCGAGAAAGAAGAACTTTGCCCTAGTTACGAAATGAATTTGGAAAATCTCGCAGAATGACGATGGTCTCTGGTCCTGCATTCTTAAAGCTAAATATTTCCCTAATGTATCCTTTTTTGCTTGCAACACCAAAGGTTCCTGAATTTGGAATGGGATTCAGAAGTACAAAGAAATCTTCAGTTTGGGCGTAAAATTTTTGGTAGGGGAGAAAGACACCAAATTTTGGTTGTCTAAGTGGATTGTCGACATACCCCTTTACGCTACTTTTCCTTCTTTGTTCGTCATTGCTGCCGAGCCTCATGCCCCAGTCGGCGAGGTGTTTGCTTTCGGTTTGTGAATTTGGGCTTTCTTAGATCGCTGTCGCCAGTTGAAGAGGCGGCCTGGGAGGCCCTGTGCATTCTTGTTAAGCCTTTTTCGCTTACCTCAAATTTAGATTCTAGTAGCTGGGAGCTTGAAATTTAGATTCTATTAGCTGGGAGCTTGAGGCCTCAAGCATCTTCTCAATCAAGTCGTCCTATGCCAAATTGGTGCAAGGGCCCAAAGTACGTTTTGCCAAAGCTCTCTGGACCATGAGAGTGCCCCTGGAAGTTTTCATCTTTTTATGGCAATTATTCTCGGACCGCCTTCCTTCAACTTTGAACCTTCAAAAACATCACGGATTGAGCAATGGGTGATGTGCTCTGTGCGGGAGCCCGGAAGACTCGAATCACATCCATTTCTGTTGTGCTCCCGCTAAATTCCTTTGGAGCTGCGCCCGCTAGTGTTTTGGGCAGAATTGGAACCCAAATTCAATGGTGGAGGCTCTATATCTTCTTCGTATTGCACATAAACAGCCCCGCCGCTTAGCTTGGAGAACATTTAGTGCTTTAGCTTGGGAGGTTTGGATCACTCGCACCAAAAGGACGATTGAAGGGATCTTTTCATCTCACCTTCTAACTATATCTTTAGATGATATTTATTCTTTCAGCAATAGGGTCCTCTAGGAAAGATGAATGATTGTGAAGCGGCGTCGAAATATCCTGCTCAAGATCAAAAGTCTTCATGCTTTTCGCAGGATCACCAAAGTCTTTGGGCATAGGTTCTGAGCAGTTTTTGCTCACTACCCGAATCACGAGTTGCACCTGTTTATTGCATTGTTTTGATATTTTCGTCTGTAAGACTATTTAGGTGGCCTTTGTTTGGGCTACAGCTTCCGATTCCCAGATTCTGGCCCTTCCAGCAGCTGAATCGTAAACAAACACTCAGCTTCCGAACGGGATTCCTAGAATCGATTTTGCAAATGTACTATGAGCGAGCCCAAAATCGAAAGCTGCGAAATCGCTGATTCCCGATCTTCCCAAGCCTGTTTTCAAGTCAGCCCAATGCCCTGACCGTTATTACAGACCAAATGCCACTGGAGGAAATAGAACACGCCCCTTCCCATCTCTCATCATCCCCCCGATCCCCTTTCTTCTCCACCCGAACCAACACAGCGAGAGGCGGATAGGCTCCGACGGCTGCACCTGCGCCGCCACCGTCGGTGCCCAAGCAGTGGATCCCAGCGCCTCACCCCCTCCCCACTAGTAGAAAACGGACCTTTTGTCCGCAGCTTTAGTCCCGGTCGGGTTTTGAACCGGCACTAATGTGACCATTAGTCCCGGTTCGGGACGGGCATCATTAGTCGCGGTTCGTTCCGGACCTTTAGTACCGGTTCGTAACACGAACCGGGACTAATGTGGTGGTGGCAGGCTGGTGTCAGCTGGGGCCCCCACGAGCCCCTTTAGTCCCGGTTGGTATCACCAACCGGGACTACAGGCCCCCCCTTTAGTCCCGGTTCGTAACACGAACCGGGACTAAATGGTGGTGGTAGGCTGGTGTCAGCTGGGGCCCCCACGAGCCCCTTTAGTCCCGGTTGGTATCACCAACCGGGACTAAAGGCCCCCCCTTTAGTCCCGGTTGGTGATACCAACCGGGACTAAAGATCCCCTATATGAATTCGGCCAGCCCGATCACAGTACTCCTCCCTTTTTTTCCCCCTTCTTCCCCTCCTTTGTTCTTCCTCTTCCTCGAGCTCATCCTCCATTTTTGCCAAAATTTGTCAAGATTTGGAGGCACCCCATCCATCCAAGTGTTCACAAAGGTTAGCAACTTTGTCCTTTCATCTCTCATTGCTAGATTAGCTCTTGCAATGCTCTATAAGTATAGTGATTTGTGGGTTTTAGTTTGGGAGTATTTATATGTGGTAGTTCATTTGATTTATATGCAATTTGAGCTCAAATTAACTTCTTACTTTGCATGTGTAGGTGTGGTTTACTTAGTGCCTTCCCGTCCCCGTCCTAACCACCGTCGATCGCCCGCACCGTCCCGTCGCCGTCACCACACCTTGGTGAGCCTCTTGTTCGTTCTTATCCTTTTTATAAAAAAAAATCTTATTTGTATGATTTAGATAGTTAATTGTATAATTTTCTTACATGTATGATTGTTTGTTATACATAGTGCCATGACTTTGATATCCGTCCCCGTCGGCCCTCGTCCGGTTTATGATTCGGATGTGGTATATATATTCTCTTTTATAACTATTTGTTGCATTTCGCGTTTATGACAATTATGCCCATCAAGTTGACATAGATATTTTTATCTAGGAGGTATGTGAACCGGAAATTGCAACCGACATAGATATTCTTGTCAAGAAGTTAAATTTAGTTGAAAAAGAAAACGAGTATTTGAAAGAAAAATTGAAAAGAGTTGAAGAAGAGAAGATGAAACTAGAGTTGTATGTTGCCGATGTCGTCGATGATCACAAGATCAAGATGGATGCAATGCGCTTGAAGATTAGAAAATTTAAAAAATATGCCATTGATAGTGAGGCTTGGTATCACTATGCTGTTGGATCAATTGTTACCTTAGTTGCGATCTTGATCGCATTTGTTGTTGCATTTAAATGCTTTAGCTAGAGAGTTTGTATGTTGCTTTATGAGAACAAGTGTGTATGAACTTTATGTATGAACTTGTATTAATTTGGTCTTTTCGGTGTTGTGTAATGAAGATGAGCCGGCAATGGATGTACGATGACCGATGCTCTCCCCAGTTCATTAATGGCGTGCATACTTTTCTGGTTGCGGCTGAGGCAAACAAGCGGGCGGATGGTTTTATGTATTGTCCATGTGCTGGCTGTAAGAATGATCGAAATTACTCTAACTCAAGAACCATTCACGTCCACCTGTTTGAGTCCGGTTTCATGTCCGGCTATAACTGTTGGACCAAGCACGGAGAAAGAGGGGTCCTAATGGAAGAGAATGAAGAAGAAGAGGATGACGACAGCTATCCTGGCCATGGGTTCCATGAATACGATGGTACAACAATGGGGGAAGAAGCTGAGCCGGCAATGCAGGAAGGAGCTGAAGAAGAGGCATCAGATGAGCCCGCTGATGATCTTGGTCGGGCCATTGCCGATGCAAATAGAAACTGTGCAAGTGAAAAGGAGAAGCTGAAGTTGCAGCGCATGTTAGAGGATCACAAGAAATTGTTGTACCCAAATTGCGAAGATGACAAGAAAAAGTTGGGTACCACATTGGAATTGCTGCAATGGAAGGCAGAGAATGGTGTACCTGACAAGGCATTTGAAAAGTTGCTGAAAATAATGAAGAATAAGCTACCAAAGGACAACGAATTGCCCGACAGTACGTACGAAGCAAAGAAGGCCGTCTGCCCTCTAGGATTAGAGGTGCAGAAGATACATGCATGCCCTAATGACTGCATCCTCTACCGCGGTGAGTACGAGGATTTGAATGCATGCCCGGTATGCTGTGCATTGCGCTATAAGATCGGCCACGATGACCCTGGTGATGTTGCGGGCGAGCGCCCCAGGAAGAAGATTCCTGCCAAGGTGATGTGGTATGCTCCTATAATACCACGGTTGAAACGTTTATTCCAAAACAAAGAGCATGCCAAGTTGATGCGATGGCACAAAGATGACCGTAAGAAAGACGGGAAGTTGAGAGTACCCGCTGACGGATCACAGTGGAGAAAAATCGAGAGAAAGTGGAAGGACTTTGCAGATGACGGAAGGAACGTATGGTTTGGTTTAAGTGTAGATGGCATCAATCCTTTTGGGGAGCAGAGCAGCAATCATAGCACCTGGCCTGTGACTCTATGTATCTATAACCTTCCTCCTTGGTTGTGCATGAAGCGGAAGTTCATTATGATGCCAGTGCTCATCCAAGGCCCCAAGCAACCCGGCAACGACATTGATGTGTACCTAAGGCCATTAGTCGAAGAACTTTTAGAGCTGTGGAATGGAAAAGGTGTACGCGCGTGGGATGAGCACAAACAGCAGGAATTTGACCTGCGAGCGTTGCTATTTGTAACCATCAATGATTGGCCTGCTCTCAGTAACCTTTCAGGACAGACAAACAAGGGATACCACGCATGCACGCACTGTTTAGATGATACCGACAGTATATATTTGGATAAATGTAAGAAGATTGTGTACCTGGGGCATCGTCGATTTCTTCAGAGCAGGCATCCCGTAAGAAAGAAAGGCAAGCATTTCAAAGGTGAGGCAGATCACCGGAAGAAGCCTCACCATCGTACTGGTGATGATATACTTGATATGGTCAAGGATTTAAAATTAATCTTTGGAAAGGGTCCTGGCGGACAATCTGTTCCGAATGACGCTGACGGACGCGCACCCATGTGGAAGAAGAAATCTATATTTTGGGACCTACCCTATTGGAAAGACCTAGAGGTCCGCTCTGCAATCGACGTGATGCACGTGACGAAGAATCTTTGCGTGAACCTGCTAAGCTTCTTGGGCGTGTATGGGAAGACAAAAGATACACCGGAGGCACGGGAGGACCAGCAACGTATGCACGGAGAAGACGGCATGGATCCAAAGCAGTTTCAGGGTCATGCCAGCTACGCTCTTACCAAAGAAGAGAAGGAAATCTTCTTCGAATGCCTGCTCAGTATGAAGGTCCCGTCTGGCTTCTCGTCGAATATAAAGGGAATAATAAATATGGCAGAGAAAAAGTTCCAGAACCTAAAGTCTCATGACTGCCACGTGATTATGACGCAACTGCTTCCGGTTGCATTGAGGGGGCTTCTACCGGAAAACGTTCGATTAGCCATTGTGAAGCTATGTGCATTCCTCAATGCAATCTCTCAGAAGGTAATCGATCCAGAAATCTTACCAAGGTTAGAGAATGATTTGGTGCAATGTCTTGTCAGTTTCGAGTTGGTGTTCCCACCATCCTTCTTCAATATCATGATGCACGTCCTAGTTCACCTAGTCGAGGAGATTGCCATTCTGGGTCCTGTATTTCTACACAATATGTTCCCCTTTGAGAGGTTCATGGGAGTCTTAAAGAAATATGTTCGTAATCGTGCTAGGCCAGAAGGAAGCATCTCCAAGGGCCATGAAACAGAGGAGGTCATTGAGTTTTGTGTTGACTTTATTCCTGACATTAAGCCGATTGGTGTTCCTGAATCGCGGCATGAGGGCAGACTGGGTGGAAAAGGCACGCTAGGAAAGAATTCAGTAATATGCCGGGACGGGCATTCTTTGGCGCAAGCACACTACACAGTTCTACAAAGTTCCGCCTTGGTGGCTCCGTATATCGAGCAACACAAGAATATTCGACGCTCCAAACACTCGGAGCAGTCTGACGACTGGATTACACATGAACAAACTGTGACTTTCGCCGGTTGGTTGCAGACACGTCTCATGCATGACGACACTGTTGCATATGACCTATACTTGCTGTCCAAGTTACCATCTTCGACTATATTGACTTTCATAGGGTACGAGATAAATGGGAATACATTTTACACGATCGCCCAAGATAAAAAGAGCGCCAACCAAAACAGTGGTGTCCGCTTTGATGCAGCAAACACCAATAGGCCAAAGGACACATATTATGGTTACATAGAAGAGATATGGGAACTTGACTATGGACTTGGTTTGAAGGTCCCTTTCTTTCGGTGCAAATGGGTCAATCTGAGAGGAGGCGGGGTAAAGGAAGACCCGCAGTATGGAATGACAACAGTGGATCTCAACAATCTTGGGTACGTAGACGAACCATTCGTCCTAGCCAATGATGTGGCGCAGGTTTTCTATGTGAAGGACATGTCTACCAAGCCGAGAAAAAGAAAAGATAAGGAAGCGAATACATCATACGATGAGCCAAAGCGCCACATAGTTCTTATAGGGAAAAGAAACATCGTGGGAGTGGAGGACAAGACAGACATGTCAGAAGATTATGAAAAGTCTCATGAAATTGCTCCCTTCACAGTGAATGTTGACCCGAGCATCAAGTTAAACGATGAAGATTGTCCATGGTTACGGCACAAAGGGACACACGCGAAGAAAAAGTTTTATATCCAAAGATCCCACTCTGGGATGTGACCGGCTTCTCTAGTTAGTTTCCGGACTTATATATCTGGAAAGTCCCACTTCGGACAAACCGGAGGGAATCTTTGTAATAGAACTCCGACTTATGTGTTTTGGCATTTGAAATGCGAAGAAATATTATGTCCAAAGCCACGTCATCAATTTTCAACCCTTTCTGACTTCATTTGCTATTTTTCATGCATTTACTGATTTTTTTGAGCTAAATAACCCTGAAATTGAAAAGCACTACAAATCACAATCAAAAAAGGTTGAAAGTTGGCATGGTATCATCATTTCACCCACATAGCATGTGCTAAAAAGTTGAGAGGGTTACGGCAAAAACTGGATGCACTTCGTGTACAAAATGGACAATCTCTTTCGAAGTATCACGCTTTCGGACGAAAACTCGTCTGTTACAAAGGCATTTCATTTTTTAGATAACCTAAGAATTACCAAATTGAATATAATGATAAAACACACTAATATTAAACAGCAGAAAAAAGAATCACTGAAAAATCTTTTTTTAAAATAAAGTTATTCACAAACTAGTGATTCACACAAATTTCAAATAATTCAAATTTGAAAACTACTGGCACTAACAGAAAGTTTATAATTTTTTTTACCTAAAGCAAAAATATTCACTCAGAAACTCTAAATAAAGCAAAAATCAACCAAGAAACAAAAGAAAATAAATATAGAAGAAAACAAAAAAAAACAGAAAAGTAAAAAAAAAGCCCGCCTACTGGGCCGCCACGGCCTGCATACGACTAGACACCCACTAATTGGGCCAGGATGCAGGCCCGCAAGGCCCAGTATGGCCCACAGGGCAGGAAAGAACGGTAGGCCTTGTAGGCCTGCTTTAGAGAGGAGCTCGAATGAGCTACCGCGCCGGGGTTTATAAACCAGTGCGAGCGCCCTTCGCTGGGCGAGGTGGGACTAAACATCCACCACACTGCGCCGTGCCAGGAACAGGCCTTTAGTCGCGGTTGGAGCCACCAACCGCGACTAAAGGGGGGCCTTTAGTCGCGGTTGGAGCCACCAACCGCGACTAAAGGTGAATTTCATCCAGTCCAAGCGGCGGGAAGCGAGACCTTTAGTCGCGGTTGGTGTCTCCAACCGCGACTAAAGGTGGCCTTTAGTCGCGGTTGGAGCCACCAACCGCGACTAAAGGCTCTCATATATATAACTCCACTTACGATCCTCTCCATTCTCTCGACGCCAAACACAGACGACGCCGCCAGGCTGCTGCGCGCCGCCGCCTGCCCCGATCGACGCCGTCGCCGCCCCCGACGCCGGCCACCCGTCCCTCCTCGTCGACCCCTACTCCGGACGCGCCCTTCCTCGCCGATCCCAGACGGCGCCGCCGGCCCGCGCGCGCGCGCCCGCTCCTCGCTGCGCCGCCTGCCCGACGCCGTCGCTGCCCCCAATTCGCCTCGCCTCGCCGTCGCCCCGCTGTGAGCTCAGTTCCTCCCTCTCCCCCCTCCCTCGCCCCCTGCCGCCATGGCCGCCCGTCTCCGAGCCCCCCCCCCCCACACACACATGCATGAACACACACACACACACATTTTCTATTTAGATGTTTTAGTTGTTTTTCACTAGTATATATGTATGTATGAATGCATGTTAGATGGATATAATTAGTGTTTAATTAGTATAGATTTTTTTTATATAATGTTGTTTTTCTGTTTTTTAATGGATGTATAGAAGTATGCTTAATTAGTGTTTCTTTTTCTGTTTTTTAATTTTTTATACTTTTAGTTATAGAAATGTTAGATGAATGTTTTTTAGTTTTTTATACTTTTAGTTATAGCTAGATAAATGTTAGATATAAAAACGTTGAGGAATTTTGACATTTGATCCAATGTATAGCAATTAGTATTTGCAAAAGTTGCATATTTTAATGTTGTATTTGCAATAGATTTTCTTAGTCCTTTAAGGGATTAATTATCAGGAATGCCCCCATTATGGATGTGCACAAGTTGATCCAATTTCTTTCTGATCTCATGGCATCTACCTTTCGGATCTCTGAATACTAAATTGTTTTATCTTTCTTCTGGATTAGTTAAATAAAAGCTATGGACAATACCGGCAGAGAAGGAGAAGAGGCTGTGTTCGACATCATACGCTCCACGAGGGTATGATGTTTGATGAAGACGAACGAATAGATGAAGGTGACGACAACGATGTTGACGAAGAAAATGTTCTTCAAATGACCGGCGAGGTATATTTAATATATAAGCCATCCGGTGATCATTACATGTCTTAATTGATTTGTATGTATTAACGAATCGATCTTTCTTCTTTTAGGCCTCCGGATCGAGCAAATCTTGTACAAGCGACAGGGTAGTTCAAGGCCCGGCCAAAAAGTTGGACAAAGGCGTAAAGTTCAACATCGATTCCATCAAAACATCAACTGGCGAACCGCTTGAACCTAAGAAAAATGCGACCACGTTCAAGAATCAATGCGGAGTTATTGTCAGGAACCAAATCCCGATCTCCGTTCAAGAATGGAGAAAGCCAGCAAAGGGAGATCGAGCAGGAGTTACTTTTGTCGACGAAAGAGGAAAAGATGTGCTTTGGACTACGCTCATGGAACATTTCACCCTACCAGATAATTTGATAGATGCAGATCTGAAGAAAGTCAGAAACTATGCTCTTAAAAAGATGGCGATCGCATTCAACACCTTCAAGAAAAATGCATGGGCTAAGTACGTCAAATCAAAAAAGAAGACTCCAGAATTCACGGGAGCACTGGTGAAGGCAAAAGATCACTGGGACGCTTTCGTGAAGTTCAAGGAATCGGAAGAAGCTAAGGAACTGTCGAGGAAAAACAAGATTAATGCTGCGAAAAAGAAGTGGCACCATCGTCTGGCGCCAGGTGGCCCTGCCTAAGTGGCATCAATCTGAGCAAGAGATGATTAGTAAACGGGTCAGTCCAGTTACATTGACATGGCCCCCCAGGTGCAGGACATGGTTTTATGCGCATGGGGGGAAGTTGGACCTAGAGACAGGGCTGGTTATGGTGAAGGCAAGTCTTAAAGAAGCGACAGACGAAATACTTATTGCAATAGAAGAAGCTCGATCGGGGGTGTTCACGCCCAACAGAGATAACGACGAGCTTACGCGCGCCCTGAAGAATCCTGAACACCCGGGAAGAACACGAGGCAAAGGCGTTGTTCCGTGGTATGAGGGGTTTGCGGATTGGAACGACGACTATAGAAGCCGTGCGAGAAAGAAGAAGCATGAGGAGCAGAAGAAGAAGGAGGAAGCACTCCGCCTTGAAGGCCTAATATCCTCGCACCTGGAGTTGGAACGATTTGTCAGGCGGCAGCAGGAGCAGATCGACTCACTCAGCCAGGAAAGGGCATCTCAGCGGCAGCATGAGCAGATCGATCCAGCATTGGATAGCACCATCCCATCTATGCCGAGAAGCAGCGTGGGTTCCGCCCCGGCCGATATCGATAATGCACTGCTAGCTAGCTACCCTGTGGATGATATCAAAGACAGGACTAACTGTGAGCTACACATGAAAGTGAAGAACTTATCCATGAAGGTGGCGGACGGCTATGCTTTAGCAAATCCCCCTGAAGCAACCTTCCATTGCAATCCCATTCCAGCTGGCTATGCTCGTGTCGGGGTTGATGAAGTGATGTCAGGATATCACGAGCTACAACTTGACATTCTTGGAGGTGACGAGGAGAGAACACTGGGAGAGGCCATACATCGTATCATTCTATGGAAAAAGGATTGCATCGTCTTTCCAAGGCCACCGACTCCTCCTTCTCCAAGTCCTCCGCCGCTTCAGTCAACTTCTCCTCCTCCAAGTCCGGCACCGCGCCAGCCGACTCCTCCTCCAAGTCCGGCACGGCGTCAGCCAACTCCTCCTCCTCCAAGTCAGCCGACTCAGCGTGCTCCGCCTAAGCAACAGCGGAAGAGAGAGGCCGCAGCTACGACGGCTAGCGGTACAACAGACAAGAAATTCAAACATGGTCCAAGCCTCAAGCCTCTTCCGAAGTTGCCTTACCACCTGACTGAGGAGGAACTCGACACCGTAGTGGATGCCAAAGTGAAGGCCCATTTTGGACCGAAACCGCCCCCGCCGCCAAAGGAGAAAGTACCTGAGCATGTCTCACAACACTTTATTGATATGGCTCGACCGGCTGACAATCAGAAGGACTCCGACTATGTGCGGTCTATCAAGAAGTCATATTTTGTAGGACAAAAGGAGTCGAGCTCGAGCTCGAGCCAAGCAGTTGCCAAAAAGCGCGGGAAAACTGTTCCCCAGCTGGGAGAACAAGCAATGCAATCGATCCCCCCGCTCATTGTACAAACACATGTGAGTACCGCCGATCGGCCGGCAATAACCGACGATCTTAGAAGGCAGGCTAAAGAGGCCGGTTTCACTGTTGAACAACTCCTAGGCCTTGAGGAAATCCCCGGGATTACAGAGGAGGAAGTAAAATACCAATATGTCCGTGGCAAACCTCTGGTCAAGCCTGACGATGTCAAGCTTCTACCAACGAGAATATACAATTTTCATACGTGGTTCATGCAAAAAACAGCAAATACCAATGAAGAGTCCCTCATGGTGAAAGTCAAGCCAGAGCATTACTTCCATGGAAAAGATGTGTGGATTGATTTTTCAGAGTTGTTTCAGTTATTCCAACAAGACGCACTAGACAAATCTATCGTCAGTTGCTATTGTCTGTAAGTGATTTCTTTCTGTAATTTAAGTCTCTAGCTAGCTAGCTAGATGTGCTCTCGTTCATTAACTGTAATTATCCTCACTATATTCTTTTCTGTGGTATTATGCAGAATGAAGATGTATGAAATGAAAAAAACTAGACGCTATGGAGTTGGGTTCATTGACCCAAATACGATTAATCAGGCGATATGGGAAGATCAATATTCGAGAGAAGACACAGAGAGATTCCTGCTAGAATTTTTGAAGCAACTAAACATCCAACCAAAAATACTACTTCCTTACAACTTCGGGTGAGTGTTACTATATCTTGTACTACAAATTCTATTTTTTGCTTACTAGATGTTAATAAGTGTAGTTGATGAGTTATGCACATGCCCGCTTATTTATAAAAAACGTGTGCGCATGCAGTTTTCACTGGATCTTGTTAATCATTGAAGTTGACAAGGGAAAAGTTGAAGTACTGGACTCACTATATAAGGATCCATCCGAATACGCAACCGTGAAGGGGATGTTCGACAGGTAATTTCAATCATTATCGCACTATGTCTGCCTCTTTACTTCATTTCCTGATATCAACTAGTTAATAACTCCTTTATTCATTTTCTTTGCCGGCGGGCAGGGCTTGGAAAAAGTTCATCGAAGAGGTCCCCGGCCAATGAAAACAACAGCTGAAATGGGTGCGACCCAAGGTAATTAAGTAGTACTAGCGAGCTACGTCCGTGTATCTCTTTAATTCTAGTTTCAATACCATTATCATGCTTGATTAATTATTACCTGATTGAATTTTATTCTCGTAAAGTGCATGAGGCAGGAGAAGGGGAATAGTTTATGCGCATACTACGTTTGCGAGAATATTCGCATGATCACGTCTGAAAGGAGTATAGATGAAAAAACTCTTTGGGTACGTTTGCCAGAACACTATCCATAATTTTTTTTATCATGATCTAGCTAATATATATACACACAACTAATATATTCATCTTGATCTCCTGATTATAGATGATAGAGATGCGGGGCCAGCTCCTACCAACGGCTCGCGTACGAGCAATTCAAGAGGAAATAGCTGGATTTCTGGTCGACCAGGTCATAGATCCCAAAGGAGAATACCATTACAAGATCAAGCAGTAATGCCCTGCATATGTAATGATCCGCAAATTGTAGGAGAAATTGTATATACCAAATTGTATATATATATGTATGTGAATGGTCGTCGTACGAGAAATTCGATTTATATATATACGCACAACGTGTACAGTATGTAGTAGCGTAATATATGTTTGAAATGAAAAATAATTAAATGGAAAACACAAAATTAAAAGGAAAAATAAACCAAAATTAAAAGAATTAAATACTTTTAGTCCCGGTTGGTGTTACCAACCGGGACTAAAGGCTTAGTCTTAGTCCCGGTTGGTAACACCAACCGGGACTAAAGGTCCCCCAGCGCACGGCCCCGGCAGGCGCCACGTGGTGGGCCTTTAGTGCCGGGCCGTGACGAACCGGGACTAAAGGGGGGGGGGGGCTTTAGTCCCCCCCTTTAGTGCCGGTTGTAGAACCGGCACTAAAGGGCCTTACAAACCGGGATTAAAGGCCCGTTTTCTACTAGTGCCCTGACCTCCGGCGTGCATCCTCCGCCCCGCCTCAGTCACCATCCTTCGTCCCACACCCAACCACCATTAACCGCCTCCCACGAGCTCCGCCAGCGCCCGTCCTTGAGCTTTGACAAGCACCTTCGTGGGCTAGCGCCACCCGTCCCGAGCTCCACCTGCGCCAGTCTCGAGCAGTACTTCCCCTGCGAAGGTTCACCTCCTACGCCTGAAGCTCTAGTATTCAGGGGCGATACGAACATTTCACAATCCTCCCGGTTCCTGCAGCTGTTCAACAATACGGTAAAACAAACGGCCCGCTTCTGATTCTCGGGAATCCGCAGCTACAGCTGATTCTCAGGAATCACTACCACAGCGATTCTCAAGAATCTATAGCCCAAACAAAGGGGGCCTTATTTGTATGACGATGGCCTATGTTGGTTTTATCCTATATAATTATATAATTCCTCCATCCAAAAATAAGCGTCTCAACTCTGTACTAACTTTAGTATAAAATTACTAAAATTAAGACACTTATTTATAAGACGGAGAGTACTTAAGAAGTTCATCCTCACTGTCTGTTTATGTTTATCATAATATGCAGTCTATCCATCTCATCACATGTGTCCCACACATGTCACCTCTTGTTTAAATGCACATGTAAATTATCCACATCATCAAGTGCATTCAATCAATCAACTTTTCATCACATGTACGCCCTCCATATTATCAAGCGTCCATGCAGGCATTCAACTTTTTATTTTTCACTTCCTACCACATGCAAGCCCTTCACATCTTCAAACAACACAAAAGCTCTGCATCATTAGTTTTTATTTTTATTTTTCAACAATAAATAATTAAACTTTAATGTCACAAGATAATATAACATGCATCCACCCTTTATTTACTCTTTTTAACACAGTACAGACGCATACGTTCGTATATATGCACATGCACTCATAGACGCCTTCATAATCGACGTTCTCACTGAACGCACATCGCCGGAAGGCTTGAAAGAAATATAAGAAAATGCGAGCACCAATGTTTTTTTTCGAAAGTACGCCAATGACGTACCATATTTTTAAAGAAGAGGCATATTTACAAGAAGGGTACCACGAATGCGAACAACGGGTAACACACATACAACTCCAACTCAAACACCAACCTATCAAGCCTAGGCTAACTTCTCACGAAACGTTGTCTGAGCACCGATGTCAAGTCTAGGATTTGAGCACTCGTGTGCTGGGATACACTGTCCTCCTAATCATTTAACTATAGGTTGGTTTGCTCCATCCTTCATTTACTTATAGGTTGAATAGGGTGCAGTACTATTCTCACATACTCTAATTTATTCATACTATGTAAGTTCATTGCTAAAAGTTTCCGCGGCAACGCACAGGCGTTATCTAGTTAATTTAAAACCGGAGCATGTTTTCTGGAAAAGAAAAAGCGTCGAGGATTGATTCGAATCTGCTAGCTGCTAATGGATGATGCGAGAAGAGAAACACGTGGAGCACATGCATTGACATGCAACAGGCAGAAATGCATGCATGCAAGGTGCCGATTGATGATGGCAGAACTGGACAAACGAACCCATGGTCTGATGTGGTGCGGTGGCCACGAGAGAATCCGACGAGGCCGTGCATGTACGACGTGTAGCTCTGCTCTCCGCCATCTCCGGCCCAAGCATCTATCTACCTACAAGTAGTAGAGCCAAGCCATTTCTGCACACTTCCACACACAAACACAATTCAGATCGACTACCTCGCTGCTGGCTGTAGACAACTATCGACGACGATCCAGAGGAGCAGTATAACCGAAGAGACCGGAGCATGTGCGGCATACTGGCGGTGCTGGGGTGCGGCGACGAGTCGCAGGGGAAGAGGGTCCACGTCCTCGAGCTCTCGCGCAGGCTCAAGCACCGCGGCCCGGACTGGAGCGGCATGCACCAGGTCGCCGACAACTACCTCTGCCACCAGCGCCTCGCCATCATCGACCCGGCCTCCGGCGACCAGCCGCTCTACAACGAGGACAAGTCCGTCGCCGTCGCCGTCAACGGGGAGATCTACAACCATGAGGAGAGCTCCGGGGACGGCTCTCCGGACACAGGTTCCGGACCGGCAGTGACTGCGAGGTCATCCCCCATCTGGTCAGTCACCCACCACACACTTCTTCTGCTTGGTATATTAAACCAAAAAGCTGAATATGAAACAAACATCTATTTTGAAGCAGGTTCAGTGGCAAAGCTCGATTCCGATTCGGGCCATTTTTAGTGTATTTTCCTTTAGTAGGTCCCGGTGTACTCCGAATCAACTTTGCCAGTGAAGTGTCAACAACTGATTCAAAACCCGTTGAAGCTGAAAGAAACAGTGCATGTGTTCCACGTCAAAAAAAAAAAAAAAAGTTTCGTTAATCCGTAGCTTCTAGCATACGAAACAAATATAATATAAGACAATCTCTATATATCCTAATTTGAGGTTTCGTATATTATAATCAGCGTTATTAAATTTAAGTAGACCATTATATCTCAAATCTGTTGATTAAAATTTACGAAAAAGAAGATCTTGGCAAAGATACATTGGTGGACATGGTTTCACCTGCATCCGAATGAAGAATAAGATCTAAAAAAAATAGCACATAAAATTAAACAATTCGATCAAATTGAATTGATTGGTTGATGTTCCATGAAATGTTGCTACTTAAACATAAGAATATGTGTTGTGTTGTATTAATCTTATGTGTTTTGTAGGTCTTTAGATCATGTTATCTGGGCCTTAAATTGGGCAACAAGCATTGCGTCCACCACAGACAATCAACCTAATAATTATTCATGAAAGTAATCTCACAAATATCCACATAAGGATTAGGCACAAATAAATCCCACCAATCCCTTGCATCTTCCCTTGGGGAATTACTCGCGCGTATGAGAGTATGAGAGATAGATAACAACCAAACACAAAGATTTAAGCTCGTCAGTGATTGGCTCGCTTCTACGAGCTTAATGGGTCAAGCTACCAAGCTTTAAACTTGAGAGCTACGAGCTTTTGGTCCACGGGAGTGCCTACAACTCATCTAGACGAGATATAAATTGGTCTCACTCACATGACGTCATCCACCTGTGTACAAAAGGTCTGGTCGTTGTATATTGTCGCTACTTCTTCCTGGGCCGTTCGTTGTTTGTTGTTTTTTTATGGGCCAGTGTACAATAACAAAAGTTGTCCGTTGTTTGTTGTTGATGAATAGAAGCATGAAGCAGCTGGGCCCTTACCCTGATTTTGGGAGGGTTTTCCTGTTGTTGTTTTTAGTTTTTTTTGCTGGACAACGCTTGGAGGAGCCTCTGCCTGGCCTGCCTTGTTTTGTGCCAAACATTATTAATTTTTTTCAAATGAATTGCCTAAAAAAGAAACTGTTAAACAGCTAAAAAAGAAAAAAATATACTGTGAAAAATTAAAAAAAAATGTAAGTTCATAAAAAAGTTTATCGCATAAAACATGTTCACCATGTATTTTTGAAATATGTCACGTATCAAAAAAGTGCACCAAGTATTTGAAAAAAAATCATTGCATATATAACTGGGGTTATATTCGTGCTTGGTACTAGCGAGCCATGTAACAATCTGAATGTTTGAGTAAAACCAATTTGATTGCACCAATTGCGCGAGTGTTGTGACAGTTGCAGTTGCGACACCCTCCCTCCGACCCCCGGTTGCGGTCACATTTATGTCTTGCGGTTGCGCTATGGTGTGTTGAGTTGCAGTTGCGCTCAGGTTGGGACGGTTGCAACTACAAAAAATAAATAACGAAAAAGACTTCGCCGGCGCTGACAACCCCACGCCTCGACCCCCCAATTGCGGTCACATTATACATCTTGCGGTTGCGCTTGGGTGTGCTGAGTTCCAGTTGTGCTCGGGTTGGGGCGGTTGCAACTACAACAAAAAAAAACAAAAAAAAAATGAAAAAGACTTCGCCGGCGCCGACAACCCCACCCCTCGACCCCCGGTTGCGGTCACATTATACGTCTTGCGGTTGCGCTTGGGTGTGCTGAGTTGCAGTTGCGCTCGGGTTGGGCGGTTGCAACAACAACAAAAAAACTAAAAAAAAAAATCGCCGGCGCCGACAACCCCCCTCCCCCCGGTTGCGGTCACATTATACGTCTTGCGGTTGCACTTGGGTGTGCTGAGTTGCAGTTGCGCTCGGGTTGGGGCGATTGCAACTACAACAAAAAGAAAAGAAAGACTTCGCCAGCACCGACAACCCTCCCACCGACCCCCCTGTTGTGGTCACATTATACGTCTTGCGGTTGTGCTTGGGTGTGCTGAGTTGCAGTTGCGCTCGGGTTGGGTCGATTTCAAATACAAAAAAAATAAATGAAAAAGACTTCGCCACACCCTTCCTCCGACCCCCGGTTGCGGTCATATTTAGGTCTTGCGGTTGCGCTACGGTGTGCTGAGTTGCAGTTGCGCTCGGGTTGGGGCGATTGCAACTATAACAAAAAAAAACTAATTTTTTTTGAAAAGAAAGACTTCGCCAGCGCCGACAACCCCACCCCTCGACCCCCCCCGGTTGCGGTCACATTATACGTCTTGCGGTTGCGCTTGGGTGTGCTGAGTTGCAGTTGTGCTCGGGTTGGGGCAGTTGCAACTACAACAAAAAAAATGAAAAAGACTTCGTCGGCGCTGACACCCTCCCTCCGACCCCTGGTTGCGGTCACATTTATGTCTTGCGGTTGCGCTATGGTGTGCTGAGTTGCAGTTGCGCTCGGGTTGGGGCGGTTGTAACTACAACAAAAAAATAAACCAAAAAAAATAAAAAAGACTTCGCCGGCACTGACAACCCCACGCCTCGACCCCCTGGTTGCGGTCACATTATACGTCTTGTGGTTGCTCTTGGGTGTGCTGAGTTGCAGTTGCGCTCGGGTTGGGGCGGTTGCAACTACAACAAAAAAAAACAAAAAAAATGAAAAAGACTTCGCGGCGCTGACAACTTCACGCCTCGCCCCCCCCCCAGTTGTGGTCACATTATACATCTTGCAGTTGCGCTTGGGTGTGCTGAGTTGCAATTGCGCTCGGGTTGGGGCGGTTGCAACTACAAAAAAAAAAGACTTCGTCAGCACTGACACCCTCCCTCCGACCCCCGGTTGTGGTCACATTTATGTCTTGCGGTTGCGCTATGGTTTGCTGAGTTGCAGTTACGCTCGAGTTGGGGCGGTTGCAACTACAACAAAAAAAACAAAAACAAAATTGAAAAAGACTTCACTACTAGGAAAAGGGCTATAGATGAAATGGATACTAATGGCGCACCTAACATGTGGTGCGCCACTACTATATACCAGTGGCGCACCATGTGCAGGTGCGCCATTAGTGTGGAAGACACTAATGGCGCACCAGACACATGGTGCGCCACTAGTAACAATTTTTTTTTATTTTTCCAAACATACTAATGGCGCATCCATGCACAGTGCGCCATTACTAGTTCTAACTAGTAATGGCGCACCAGACACACAGTGCGCCACTACTATAGTTTTTTTTTTCTTTTTTTTGCAAAACTACTAATGGCGCACCGTGGCATAGTGCGCCATTACTAGTTTAAACTAGTAATGGCGCACTATGCCACGGTGCGCCATTAGTATATATGTATATATATTTTTTTTTTGCAGAACTACTAATGGCGCACCACCAGCAGGTGCGCCATTAGTAACCTGGGACCAACAAGATATTTTGGACAGCCACCTACCCACTCACTTTCCCCACTTCATTCTCTCCACCTCCTCCTCCAAACTTGTCTCGGCTGCCTCCTCCTTGTCACCTCATTTCCACCATAGATTCATCCAAATTAAGTGGTTAAATTACCTTTTTTTGATAGGTAAGTAAGGGGGGAAGCTATGTTTATGTTGTTCTCCCTCCAACAACGTGCACATGCACTTTTTATGGCCTAGCTAGATCTATGTATGTTCGTGGTGTTGCATATATTTGTGGTGTTGCATATATGTTTGTGTTTGCAGGTACCGGTATTTGAAATGCGATAGTTGCCAATATTTTGCCGGAATGTTGATTCATTTCCGTTTCGGCGAGAATTTTGGCACTATGCATTCTTTTTGGTCCTATTTTTAGGGAAAGTCATGCCAAATTTTTTCTTGGTTCTAAAATATCGTTTTGCTCTACCCCGCAAGCGACCATGGTCCGCACGATGACCGAAGGCATCGTGAATAGGTTTTTGAGCTCCGCGAAGGCCGAGATGCTTCAAAAGAACGAGACGGAGATAAGATGTCCGTGTCGAAGATGCAAGCTGAAGAGCCTTATTGCGGACCCGGATTCCGGGCAGGTGCGGGACCACCTGCTCTTGCGTGGTTTCATGGATGGCTATCGGTGGCAAGGTGATGAAGATGACTACGAAGTCGTCCATGGGGGCCGGGCAAGAAATGAGGAAGGGCAGCAAGACAACCACCGCGGCTCGGGCGGGCGAGAAGACGAAGAATCTCCAGGACATGATCACGACGGTGATGCTGTACACAGTCATCATGTAGAAGATGCAGGACATGATGATGAGGAAGATGCCGGAGCAGACGAAGGGCATGATCATGAAGATGAAGATGCCGGCGGAGCAGACGACGATGGACCATCGATGGGCTGGGTGCAGGACCCTCATATTCAAGAGCTGCTTCTCAAGCAGACGGATAACGCAAGAGCTGCCGCCCGAGAGAAAGCCAAGCTAGATCAACTAGAGATAGACGCGGTTACTCCATTGTATGAAGGATGCAGGCCCGAGGATACCCGCCTGAAAGTAACGCTCATGGCTCTGGAGATGAAGGTAAAACACAAAATGACCGACGCATGCTTCGACGAGAACATGTCATTCTGGCACGAACGTCTTCCCAAGGGGAACAAGTGCCCGACCAGTTTCGAGGAGGCGAAGAAAATCGTGTGTCCTCTGGATTTACCGCACGTGAAATACCATGTGTGCATGAACAATTGCATCATTTATCGGGACGAGCACGCGGAGTCTACCATATGTCCGGTGTGCGGCGTCACTCGATACAAGAAGAGGAAGAAAGCTCCTCGAAAAGTGGTGTGGTACTTTCCGATCACTCCTCGTCTGCAGCGGTATTTCGCGGACCCTAAGGTAGCAAAGCTCCTGCGTTGGCACGCGGATAGGGAGGAGAAGAAGCGAGGAGAAGATGACGCAAATGATCCGGAGATAAATAAAAAAGACAAGATGCTGAGTCACCCTAAGGATGCGAGCTAGTGGCAAGCGTTGAACTTCGAAGACCCAGAATTTGGGAACGATCCAAGGAACATCGTGCTGGGCGCGAGCACCGATGGAGTCAATCCGTTTGGCAGCCAGAGAAGCACACATAGCACCTGGCCTGTGTTTGTGTGGATGTACAACCTTCCCCCCTGGTTGTGCATGAAGAGGAAGTACATTCACATGAGTATGCTAATTGAAGGGCCGAAACAACCAGGGAACGACATCAATCTGTATCTGGGGCTGCTGAAAGAGGAGCTAGACACGCTGTGGAAAACGCCAGCCAATACGTGGGACGCCGCAGAGAAAGAATATTTCCCTATGAGAGCCGCACTGCTCACGACGGTGCACGACTATCTCGGTTACGGATATCTCGCGGGGCAGGTGGTCCACGGATTTTCTGGATGCGTCAGGTGCATGGATGACACAACGTATCGCCAGCTAGATAGAGATCCCGGTTCTTCGAAAACCGTGTTCATGGGACATCGAAGGTGGCTTCGCGACGATGACCCGTGGAGAAAACGCAAGGATCTGTTCGATGGTGAAACCGAACCCCGAAGACGCCCGCGTACGAGGAGCGGCGAGGAAATAGACGAGTTGTTGAAAAATTGGAAAGATTGCCCACTGCCGGGAAAGAAGCAAAAGGCGCCAGAGCCGGGAAAGAAGCGAAAGGCGCCAGAGCTGCTGCTGAAGGTATGGAAAACGAGGTCTGTTTTCTGGGACTTGCCGTACTGGAAGATCCACCGTGTGCCTCACAGCCTTGATGTCATGCATATCACGAAGAACGTGCGCCATTAGAACCCTCCCCCCACTCCACCTATTCCCCTCGCACTGTGGCCTCCCTCCCTCCCTCGCCAGATCCCCCACTCGACCCCAACCGTACGCCGCCGCCCCCTTGCTCCGCCCCCTCCGTCCGCCGCGCCTGCACGCCGTCGGCGACGCCGCCGCCGCTGTGATCTTGCGCTGCCCCCGACGCCGCCGCCCCGACCCCCGCGGGACTCCACCCCCGCCGCCCCCGCGCCCCCCGAACGGGATCGGCCGAGCGCGCGCCGCCCGCTCCTCTCCTCTCCTCCTCCCTCCGACGAGCGAGGGCCTCCTCCGGCCCCTGCAGCAGCCGGCGAGCGCGGCCCCGACGCACCCACCCCGCCTGCCCCTGCCGTCCTCCGCCACCGGCCCCTGCTCTCCTTCGACCGCGGTGAGCGAGGACCCGGACGAGCTCGGACCCCGACCCCGACCCCTTCGCCGACCCCGACCCCGACCCCTCCGGCGACCAGGTACCTCTCCTCCTTCCTCCTTCCTCCCTCTCTCCACCATTCCCCAGGAGCTCGCGGCGCACTGACAGTAGCATCATCCATTGGTTGGCGGGATCATTTGAGATTGCAATTTCTCAAGAGCAGAGCATTTCTCCAGAACTTTTTGCAATGCATCATCAGTCAACTTAATGCACCTTCTGTAGTCCTTTTTGCAATGCATAAATGTGGTACTGGCCAAAATGTAAGAAAATGGCCATAATGTAAGAAAATGTTCTGTTAGGTACAGTTAGCATCATGTCAAAAAATTCAGTTAGGTACAGTTAGCTAGTGTCAAAAAATTCAGTTAGGTTCAGTTAGCTACTGTCAAAAAATTCAGTTAGGTACAGTTGTACATTGATGAGCAAATTCAGTTGTTCTGCATTTTGTGATGTAAAAGAAGGAGGAGGACAACGAGTTGATATACTTAGATTCTAATAACTTGACATGAGTGCATTCGAATATATTCCATACTTAGATTCTGAAATGACCCATTGGCGACTTCATTATGCGGGGATAATGATTTTGCAGGTACCCCGAGAGGCCCTTGAGTTTGCCGGAATGTCGATTAACTTCCGTTCCGGCAAATTCGGGTACTCCATATGTCCTATTTTCAGCAAAGGTCATGCTGAAATTTTCCGTGAATTTTAGCATGACTTTGCTAAAAATCGGACATATGGGGTACTTGCTACTAATGCATGGGCCGGGGTATCTTAGTACTTAATTAAGTAGGATCAACTGCCCCGCCATTCTTGCTGCATTAAACCATAGGTGGCAATAGAGCCAAGTGATTAGGCCCAACTTAGAATTCTCCTTCCCAGCTTAGGTTTTAGGGTGCCTCGGTGTCGATAAGAACCTAAATGATGAAAGCTTAGGCTTTTAGGGTGCCTCGGCGTCGACAAACCCTAAATGATAAAAGCTTAGCTTTTAGGATGCCTCGGTGTCGACAAACCCTAAATGATGAGACCATGATCTTGTTCCTTGACAATAACCAACTTTTTGACCAAACTTTTTTCCTATTTAGAGCGAAACATGGCCCACAACGATGAGGCCGGCGGTTCGGGCGGCAAGCAATTCTGGGAGCTGTCCCAGGAAATGGAGGAACAACCTCACCGCTATGAGGACGCCGCGGAAGACACCGATCCTGACTACACAACCCCTAGTGGCGTCGGGGATGACACCACTGATGGTGCCGCCGAGGATGCCAGCACTGATGATGGCAGCGCACGCACAGATGGCAGCCAACCGAAGAGGCAACGGAAGGACCGGCGCCCGAACGTGCTCCGCACCGTCAAGGAGGAATTTACTCAAGTGGACTCCGACGGGCATCCAACGGAGCCCAAACAAATAGTCAAGGGGTACTCGGTTCAGCTCGGGTGCATTCTCCGGAGCACCGTCTCGATCAACACCGAGAACCTAAGGCATAAGGACCGAGGGAATTTGCGCAACCTCCTCTTCACGAAGCTGCACGAACGATACAAGTTCCCCGCTGAATTTGAAAACACACGCCTCTCAAGGAATAAAGTGAACAGTGCCGCCCTCACGAAGATGAGCACGGCCCTGTCTACTTGGATAAGCGCGGTGAAGAGAATGATTGACAAAGGTGATAGTTATGAGAAGATCAAGGCGAAAAATCCTTCGATCAGCGAAGATGACTACGAGGAGTTCAAGATCAAGTGCCAGAGCAGCGCAAGCTCCGAATCAAGTCAGTGGGGGAAAGAAATGCGGGAGTTGAACTTAGGGGAACACAAACTCGGTCCCGACGGTTACAGAGTGGCGGAGCCTATATGGGACAAGGAGGACGCGGAGCGTGCCGAGCAAGGCCTACCGCCCCGCTTCGAGAAATACCGTGACAAGCAGACCAGGAACTATGTCAGGGCCCGGTACAAGGAGGACCCGGAAACAAAGGAGCTTACCACGGATCCGAAGACCAGGGCGCTTGAGCTTGTTCTGGCGCAGGAGACTGAAAGCAGTAGCGCGGGGTCGTCTCAGAGCACCCCTTGGGACAGCACTCTAAATAGGGCGTTGAACGTAATGAAAAACAAGGATAAGCTCAGTAAGCCGTCGTCAGCTGGTCGTGTGGCCGGCAAAGGCTTGTCCACAAAATGGTCGTCATACTATAACGATGGTGGGCGAAAGGAGAGAAAGACCAGCTCGGAAAGCCAGTCGCGTGAGGTTCAAGAACTCAAGGCACAAGTGGTGCGGATTCCGGAGATTGTCCAAGAGCAAGTGCAACAACAATTGGGATCGACGCTCACCGGCATTATGCCTACCTTGATTCATGGGCTGACGACGTGGATTGCGGGCGGCCAACAGGGGCCGCCCCCGATTCCTAGCTTCACGGCCAGCAACTCACACAACGCGCAGGCGGCGCCATTGGTGTCTCCGGCGGAGCCGGTATTGGTGTCTCCGACGCCGGCACGGGCATTGGAGCTTAATGCACCTGGGTGTACGCCGGCCGACACCTCGGCAGCAAGCGGCCCCTCCGTCAATTGCACGCCCGCCGTTGGCGGTGCCTCGACATTAGCCGAGCTCGACGCCATCATCACGGTAACTAATTAAGCCTCTCGGCCGAGGACTTCATCTCCTTGCCTTTGACTGGGCATCCCTGACGCCCTACATGTTTTCGCAGGGCGCCGCCGACGTTCCGTGCACTCTCCTGCACTTCGTGAACAACGAGTTGGTCGATGTCGCCAAGGGCAAAATCGTTCAACCGGGCAACCCCGTGTTCCACGGTAATCCGATGCCACCCACCGTGTATAGGGTTCAACTGGTTCGGGTGCTGCCAGGCTGCGACGAGTTGTTACCTCCGATTCGACCCGCCGGGGCCGACGAAGATGATGTGATGACCCTCAGCGCCTGCCTAAGCTGGCCCCTGCTTTGGCCGAAGAGCCAGATTCGTTTGGGGGCGGGGGACACCACCCCAAAGACAACACCGCCAGCCGTGCCGGCGCCAAGCCATGGCAAGACCGCCGCAACGCTACCGCCGTCAGCTGATCCGGAGATGCATATGGCACAGGAGCCGCACGACGACGACAACGGTACGTTTTCCAACATCGATCAGTACATCAACGAGCATGGGTACGGTGACGATATATTCGAGCCTCCTACTTCTCAAGAACCCAACCCTGCAAGAGACGATCGCGATCTAGCTGGTATCGCGGAGAAACCCAATTCCAACAGGCGTCGTCTGGCGTTCAGTTCTCAGGAGACGCCTCCAGCTGCCGCCTTCACCGAGACTCAAACAGCCGATGTGCGAAATATTATCAGCCCAAACACACTCAAGAAGGTGGTCTCTGAGGAGAACGCGATCCCAGTACAGGAGAAGAAGCAGAAGAAGGGACGGAAAAGAAAATCTAACAAGGGTGCGAGCCAGCCGGCACCGAGTACGATCCGTGCTCAGGACAGGCCACCGATACCTAAGGATATCGAGAGGAGGGTGCATGTGGCGGGTAGGCCGATGCTACCGGGTAATATGCTCAAAGCTGCAACCGGTTCTATGCGCAGTCTTCATGACTGTGTTCTTTATATGGAGAAGCGGCGTCTCTCCGAGAAAGATGTGGCATACCCGGTTTTCGTGGCCAAGGTGCCAGAGGGCAGGGGCTTTGTTGATAGCACCATCGGGCGTATGATCATCCTGCGGTTTGATGACATCTTCGCTATGTTTAACCTTTATCCGCTGCACTACACCTTCATTCGGCTCTTTTCGCTGAGTATGGAGATGCGGATCATTAGAGACCAGACCCCGGACATCGTGATAGTCGACCCCTTCTACATGCGTGCCAAGAACTTGTGCAATGCTGGGGACCGGCAAATCGCGAGTTCATACCTCGAAGGCGTCATTCTGGCGAACCCAGATAAGGATAACTTCCTCATGACTTATTTTTCCGAGTAAGTCATCAACTCACCGCCCCGTAACATATGATGGGTCTTTTTTTTTTCTAACATTCCGTGTTTTGTGCAGTGACACACATTGCACACTCATCCTCTTCAGCCCGAAACATTCCATGGCCACGTATTTTGACTCGGAGCGTGAGTCGAAGAAAGACTACACAAATATAAAGAAAGTCCTCGATGATGCTCTCCCCGGCTACGCCAAATCTGGAGGCACCTTCAAGAGGGCAATGCGTAGGTACGGCAAGCACGTGTTCACCCACGTAACGACGTTCCCCTGCGTCAAGCAGCCGACTGGCAGTCAGAAGGATGCCTACTACGCCCTCCATCACATGCGGGCGATCGTACGGAACCATAATCACCTAATGCTACCAAACAATCTCAAAGAATGGGCCGCACGCTTGTCGGAAATCCAGGACGAGGACATCAGACTAGAATTCTTTCGCATCCAGTCGGAGTTGGCCGAAATCATCTCTGAAGATGTCCTTCGTACCTCGGGGCAGTTCTACCTCAAAGAACAACCGTCCAACAGTGTTATAGAAACAATCCTAAAAATGCAGGCTGACGACTACCGCACATTCATGACCATGTCGGTAGACGGCGGCTTCATCCACGCTCCGGTCGCTGAGTCGAGTCGTCCAAAGTATTGATGGTATGTAGTTCAAATATCGATATCGATTAGTTTGGACAGTCGTTCAACTTATATTTAATCGATGCTATTTATTAGTAGGACCATGAATCACGCTATTAATGTGTTGCTTTTCTCTTTCGATCCTTTTGTTGCATATTTATATATTGCTTATGTATTGTCTGTTGTTTGGCTTGTGCATAGAGATGCCGTCGTATGTCGTGTACAAGGGTAAGGTTCCCGGAGTCTACGACGACTGGGAGGAGTGTCGGAGACAGGTTCACCGTTTCAGCGGTAACAGTTACAAAGGGTACACCACTAGGGCGGAGGCGGAATCTAGATACGCCCGCTATCTAGCGGGAGAGAGGAGGGAGCGTTGGAGGAACCGGATGAAGACCAGTTTTCATCGCGATGATGCTCATCGTGATGACCACATATGTGATGATAGTTTAGATGATCGATATCGACTTGTAATGTGAAGACAAACTTGCTACTCGCGGTCTCGAGACTTATTGTAATGTTTTATCTTTGTTCGGTCTTTTGAATTCGGAGACTAATATGATGAATTGTATTCAGAGACTAATCTTCTATTGTATTCGATGAATCTGCTGTTGCTGTGTGGTGCTGTCTATATTCTGTCCAATAATACATTTTGTAACCTGTGCAAAAATCAAAAAAGTAAAAAAAATAAAAAACCTAATATTCATACTAATGGCGCACCACGCCACGGTGCGCCATTAGAATGCCAGAGGATACTAATGGCGCACCACCCCACGGTGCGCCATTAGAATGCCAAATATACTAATGGCGCACCACCCCACGGTGCGCCATTAGTATGCCAAAGCACCTGGGTAAATATGGCCCCTGGGAGGCATACTAATGGCGCACCGTGGGATATACTAATGGCGCACCTACGGTGCGCCATAAGTATAACAGATACTAATGGCGCACCACAGGTGCGCCATTAGTAAAAAATACTAGTGGCGTGGTACTAGTGGCGCACCAGTAGTGCGCCATTAGTAGGCAAAACTGGTGCGCCACTAGTAGGCCTTTTCCTAGTAGTGCTTTGTCGACGCCGACAACCCCACCCCTCGACCCCCCCCCCCCCCGGTTGCGGTCACATTATACATCTTGCGGTTGCGCTTGGGTGTGCTGAGTTGCAGTTGCACTCGGGTTGGGGCGGTTGCAACTACAACAAAAAAAAACAATTTTTTAAAAAAAAAAACTTCGTCGGCGCCGACAACCCTCCCCTTGACCCCCGGTTGCGGTCACATTATACGTCTTGCGGTTGCGCTTGGGTGTGCTGAGTTGCAGTTGCGCTCGGGTTGGGGCGGTTGCAAGTACAACAAAAAGAAAAGAAAGACTTCACCGGCGCCGACAACCCTCCCCGACCCCCAGGTTGCGGTCACATTATACGTCTTGCAGTTGCGCTTGGGTGTGCTGAGTTGCAGCTGCGCTCGGGTTGGGGCGGTTGCAACTACGACAACAACAAAAAAGACTTCGCCGGCGCCGACAACCCTTCCCTTGACCCCGGTTGCGGTCACATTATACGTCTTGCGGTTGCGTTTGTGTATGCTGAGTTGCAGTTGCGCTCGGGGTGGGGCGGTTGCAACTACAGCAAAAAATAAATGAAAAAGACTTCGTCGGATTACAACTGGCCAATGACTGTAGTTGCAGTCAGACTACAATGTTTGCAGTTGCATCTCTAGTGGTGGACATGCAATTGGGCCAACAAACCTCCTCCCGACCCTAGTTTCAATCGGATTACAACACATACAGTTGCATGTCTAGTAGTAGACATGCAACTGCAACTGGTAAAACAACTATTAAAAATTGTACTCAAAAAAATCTACAACAATTATTTTACATAAAAAGAACTACTAAAAATTGTATACGTTCAAACAATGGAAAATGATCTCCTAGAAAAAAGAAACAACCGCTACTGAAGACAAGAACAGAGGGATAAAAATGCGACAATGATGCTTGGTGGCATCGAACAGGGAAACAAGCCTAGCTTCTGAATATAAAAAGAAAAAAAGCAACCTAAAAAGGCTGCTCCAGGCGCTCCCTACATGGGCCACGGGCCTGCACTGCTCATACGACGACACGAACAACCGGTCCGCTCATCTCGCACGAATAACTGCGCTTTTAATCCAACGGCTGACAAAGTGAATGAGACCAAATTAAATCTCAGCTAGCTGAGTTTTAGCAATCCCGTTTGGTCCACCCCTACCCAAGGGTGTGATTTCTTGATGAAAATTCACACATTGGTAGAACACTTGACCATATGATTGCTAAAAACATTTTTCTGGCAATTTTTCTGGTTTTCACATTTAGAGACCCTGGCACGATTAAAAAGAAAGTAGAACCTTGGCAAGGTGGTGAAACGGGCAGCTCTTAGTGGGCACTTTTTTTCATCCTTTTTAGTATGATCTGACAACTTTCTCCCTTTTAATATATAGTATGAGGAACATGGAGAAAGCTTCATTGACATGTTGGATGGTGTTTTCTCCTTCGTGTTGCTTGACGCAAGAGATCACAGCTTCATTGCTGCTCGTGATGCCATTGGTGTCACGCCTCTCTACATTGGCTGGGGAATTGATGGTAGTATTACTCCCAAAAGTGCTTCAAGAATCTTTTCATGAAACAAAACTATCATTTTCACTTTGTTACTTTATACCATAGTTTTAAATAGCGCGCTAAGCCTTTTAGCGGCAGACCTCATCTAAACGCTATAGCGTGCTATAGCGAAGCTATAGCGCGCTATTTAAAATGTTTGTTCATTTGTTTGGACCAAAGTCTTTTAGCGCAAGACCTTTTGTAAATGCTATAGCGTGCTATAGCGAAGCTATAGCGGGCTATTTAAAACCATGCTTTATACCTTGTGAAGTAGTGGTTGTCATTATCAACAACATGCACAATGTGGGAAATTGTCAGGTTCAGTGTGGATATCTTCGGAGATGAAAGGAGTAAACGATGATTGTGAGCACTTCGAGATCTTCCCGCCTGGTGGTAATCTTTACTCCAGCAAAGAAAAGTGCTTCAAGAGATGGTATAACCCTCCTTGGTTCTCTGAGGTCATCCCCTCGGTTCCCTATGACCCACTGCATCTCAGATCGGCATTTGAAAAGGTCGCAACCTCAATTAACAGTTCACTGCTACTATCTTTGAAATACAGAGATGTAACCAAATTTAGGAGTCATCGCCATGATTCTTCTAACTGCATCTTCTGCATTCAGGCTGTCATCAAGAGGCTCATGACAGATGTTCCATTTGGTGTCCTCCTCTCCGGAGGCCTTGACTCATCACTAGTGGCAGCTGTCGCAACCCGTCATTTCACAGGGACAAAGGCTGCAAAGCGCTGGGGAACTAGGCTCCACTCCTTCTGTGTTGGGCATGAGGTCTGAAACTGAAAGGAACATGTGCATGTTTATGGAAGTTTCAAAGTAATAGCATTTGCATCCATGTTTTAATCTTAATTTATATTGTAGGGATCACCGGATCTCAAGGCTGCAAAGGAGGTCGCGGATCATCTGGGTACTGTGCACCATGAGTTCAACTTCACAGTTCGGGCATGATATTAGCACTAAGAAGCATAACGATCATAGCTTATTTGTTGATCACAATACACAATCACTAATTTTAATAGCACATATTGCTATAGGACGGCATCGATGCAATTGAAGATGTGATATACCACATTGAAACATATGACGTGACGACGATAAGGGCAAGCACACTGATGTTCCAGATGTCACGCAAGATCAAGGCGCTTGGTGTCAAGATGGTCATCTCTGGTGAGGGTGCCGACGAGATCTTCGGAGGGTACTTGTATTTCCACAAGGCCCCTAACAAGGAGGAGTTCCACCAGGAAACATGTCGGAAGGTATTTAAAATACAGACGTTTCAGAGGAGCAGAAAGAATAGCACTTATCCATAGTAAGTTAATAACACTCTGCTCCGACATAAATTGTTCTGCAGATAAAAGCTCTCCATCAGTACGATTGCTTGAGGGCAAACAAAGCAACATCTGCATGGGGCCTTGAGGTTCGTGTGCCATTCTTGGACAAGGAGTTCATCGATGAGGCTATGAGCATAGATCCCGAATGGAAGATGGTAAGCACAAAATATATTTTTCACGGGGAAAGCACAAAACATTTCAAAATTAAGAATGGAAAGCTGGAAATAATGGACTGCATTGTTTTCTAAATTTGACCACACAGATCCGGCCTGATCTTGGAAGGATTGAGAAATGGATACTGAGGAAAGCTTTCGATGATGAGGAGAAACCGTTCCTGCCAAAGGTAACATTTTTAGACTCAGCAGTCAGATCCAGCTGGAGTACTAGTGGAGTTAACATGTTTGTGTGGTACATGTAGCATATCCTGTACAGGCAAAAGGAGCAGTTTAGTGATGGTGTTGGGTATAGCTGGATTGATGGCCTCAAGGATCATGCGGCATCAAATGTAAATAAACATTATTTTTCATGTTAACTAGTTTCGGTAAAACTAATGCATTATTCCTTGATAGAAAGATGTGACTGCGGTACACAAGCTATATGACATGAAATCACTGACTGCAGGTGAGTGATAAGATGATGGCCAACGCAAAGTTCATCTACCCACACAACACCCCAACAACTAAAGAGGCCTACTATTACAGGATGATCTTCGAGAGGTACTTTCCCCAGGTGAGTGAGTAATTAAATAAAATGTTGAGCAACATGGACATTTTTTTTTCGAAAAGGGGCGCTTTATATTACTTAAAAGATTTAAGTATTACACCCGGCCTCTGCATAACTAAGATGCACACAGCCAAACAAGGTCCTCTCACACAAACAAAAAATAAAAAAGGCGAAATACAAAGAGACATGTAGAGTCCGTATAACGCCTAAAGCGTAGGGGGGCCAATCCTAAGATCATGCTGCCACCCATGTTGGGTAAAAGTATCCCTCGCCGTAGCCTCCAATCGTGTAGCAACATGGACATTATCGTTCTGCATTAAGGAATGAAATATATACCTTAACTTCAACATCATTGGAGCAATGGTAATGGAAGCAATGTTGGTTGCTTGATCTTGTTTCAGAGCTCGGCGATCCTCGCGGTGCCCGGCGGGCCAAGCGTGGCGTGCAGCACAGCCAAGGCTATAGAGTGGGATGCCCAGTGGTCTGGGAACCTGGACCCCTCTGGGAGAGCAGCGCTTGGAGTCCATCTCTCAGCCTACGAGCAGGACACGGTCGCAGTGGGAGATAGCAACAAGCCCGGGGTGATGAGGACCGTGGTGCCTGGTGTTGCCATTGAGACCTGATGAATGGTACATGTATCATATCGTGTCCTACTAAAGGCAAATAAGATGAATAAGTTTTTTTTTTTTTTTTTGAAACAACGATTCATAAGTTCTTGTCAGCGTTGTAATAAGACAGACCTATGTTTCTGCTGTTTAATTTAAAAGACCCTTCACATGGGCTATGAATATGAAAAACTAGAGCTGAGGGGCGCGACTGATCCTCCCCATATCGGCCTCATATATGGGCTAAATATATATATGTCACGACTGACAAGGCGGGTCACGGCAACGATGAGGTGGAAGGGATGGAAGGCCCAGTGGTCAGTAGGATCAGCGACCAAGAGAAGAGAAGGGCGCCTGCAACTGGGACCAGCTACCAATTGTGTGTGTGTGACTGGCCTGTGTGCCGACTGCGTGGGGATAAGAGCGGAGCGTGGGCTCACAGAAGGGTATCGAGATCATTGTAAACCGAATATACTTATCGAGAAGCTGATCTTCTCTGGCCTCCTTCCTCCTCCGAAGCCCTACCAACCCCCTTCCCCTTCCTCGATCTAGATCAGCCCCGTTACAGTTGGTATCAGAGGTCAATCGATCTGGATACGGCATACCCTCGCCCGCGATACACCACCAAACAGGCGCTCAAGACGGCGGCGATGGAGAAGCAGCTCGCGGCGCTGATCCAGTCGATCAACGAAGGGCGCGCCGCCAACGACGCCAAGTTGGAGGCAATCCAGCAGTCGCTGGAGCTGTGGCGTCCTGCGGTGACCAATCTCCAACAACAAGTCGACGACCTCCGTACCCAGGTGGGCCGAATCGCGCTCCACCCGGCGCTCGCCGATCCGGTGCCAGCAGCGGGCAAACAAGTGGTGCGCCCACCTCCGGCGTCGCCTACCATCGGCCCCGGGCACCACGGGCCAAGTGGCCACGGCGTGATCGACAACTCCGGGGGTTTGGTACACGGGGTGGTCACCACCCTGGCACCGCCTCCGGTCAAGGGTGCGTTCCCCTGTTCTCCTCCGGATTTTGTTCCCAGCGGTCTAGATCTGAGCCGTGTTTTCGACACCGAGCTCCAACACAGCGCGTCACACATGTCCCATGCTCACTGGGCTTTGCCCAAGTTGGATTTCCCCCAATTCGACGGGGATAATCCTCAGTTCTAGAAAACAAAGTGTGAAAAATACTTCGATGTCTATGGGGTGCCTAGAGAGATGTGGGTGCGAGTCGCAACTCTCCATTTCACGGGTAATGCGGCTCGTTGGCTGCAGTTGCATGAGGCTAGCGCCACACAATTTAGTTGGAATGAGCTCTGTGCGGCTGTGAGTGGGAAGTTCGGGCGTGACCAATATCAGGCACAGCTCCGACAATTTGCCAATCTAGTTCAGACTGGCACGGTCACTGAATACATGGATCGATTTGAGGAGTTGATGCACAACCTGTTAGCACACAACTCGGGATTTGATCCAGTTTATTTTACCACAAAATTTCTTGATGGTTTACGTTCTGAAATTAGAGCTGGTGTAGTTCTGCATCGTCCCAAAGACCTCGACTCTGCGTTTTCCTTGTCTCTCTTACAGGAAGAGCTACTGGAGGCGATGCCACGTCGTGATTATCGGCGCCCAGAGCCCCCTCCCGCGCGTGCGCAGCAGCGACCACTGCTGGCTTCGGCAGCGCCACTTCCTCGGGCACTGCCGCCTGCACCCCAGGCAGCGGCTGAAGACAGGCGCAGTCTAGATGCAGCCCGAGCTGCCGATCGGCGTCCGGACCCGGGCAGGGGAGAAGATCATGTGGCGGCCTTGCGCAACTATCGCCGAGCACGCGGGCTCTGTTTTAAATGTGGGGAGCGATGGGGACAGGGACACCAGTGCGCTGCCACGGTCCAGCTTCATGTTGTAGAGGAGCTACTCGAGTTATTGCAGGCAGAGGCTGACGACCAAGGGCATGAGGTTGCAGTCGAAGAAGAGCAACTCATGTCTATATCCAAACTGGCAACTACTGGGCAGACCACTCCCCGGACTGTTCGTTTGCTGGGCACCATAGATGGGCAAGAGGTACTGATCTTGGTGGACTCGGGAAGCTCACACAGCTTTAGCAGTGATGCAGTAGCATGCAAGTTCGCGGACAAAATCTGTGCCATGAAACCGGTGTCAGTAAAAGTGGCGGATGGCGGAGTTCTCTCTTGCTCAGATTACATTCCACAGTGCAAATGGGCAGCGCAGCACCATTCGTTTACCACTGATCTGAGGGTGTTGTCCCTCGGCTGTTATGACATGGTTATCGATATGGACTGGTTGGAGAGCTGTGGATCTATGCTGTTGGATTGGGTAGAGAAAACATTGCAATTTACTCACCAAGGGCAGGTGGTTCAGTTGAAGGGCTTGTGCAGCGAGGTCAAACAGTTAGAACAAATTTCAGCCAGCCAATTGAAAGATCTGGAGCAGCACAATTCAGTAGTGTGTGTGGTAATGTTGTATTCAGCGGAACAAGAAGCAACTTCAACACCGTTGCCGCCAGCCATTCAGCGGGTGCTGGACAAATTCCAGGTTGTCTTTGATGAGCCGTCGGAACTACCCGAGCAGAAACCCTGGGATCACACCATTCCTCTCCTGCCTGGCACGAAACCGGCGAATATCTGGCCTTACCGATACACACCGGAGCAGAAGAATGAAATTGAGGCGCATGTCAAGGAAATGTTGCGTCTGGGACTCATCACACCAAGTGTTAGCCCGTTCTCCTCGCCCGTCCTTCTCTTCAAAAAGAAGGAGCAAACGTGGCGTTTCTGTGTTGACTTCCGGCACCTAAATGCTATCACCATTAAAGTCGAGCTATCCCATGCCTGTGATCGATGAGTTACTGGATGAACTCGCGGGCTCCAAGTGGTTTTCTAAACTTCACCTACGGGCGGGTTATCACCAGATTCGTCTTGTGGCGGAAGATGAGCACAAAACATCTTTCAAGACACACCAAGGTCATTTTCAGTTTTGGGTGTTGCTGTATGGAGTGACAGGTGGCCCCTCGACATTCCAAGGAGCAATGAACACAGTGCTGTCATCATTGCTTCGCTGTGGGGTATTAGTCTTCATGGACGACATTCTCATCCATTCCAAGACCCTGTCAGAACACGAGATCCTGCTCATCAAAGTGCTCCGATTGTTACAGCAGCATGGACTGTACGCCAAGCGCTTGAAATGCACCTTTGCTCAATCCAGAATCAACTACCTTGGCCATTACATCAGTGAGCAAGGAGTGTCGACAGACGACAGTAAGATTCAAGCAGTCAAGGAGTGGCCAGTTCCCACCACGTTGAAGAAGCTGCGAGGGTTCCTCGGATTAGCAGGGTACTATCGCAAATTCGTCAGAAATTTTGGTGTTCTCAGCAAACCACTTACAGATTTACTCAGAAAAGGTGTGGTGTTTGTGTGGACGCCCACCACCGATGCTGCCTTCTGTGCCCTAAAGACAACTCTCGTGGAGGCCCCGGTCTTGGAGTTACCAGATTTCTCGAAAACCTTCGTTGTTGAGACGGACGCGAGTGCAACGGGTATTGGAGCCGTGTTGATGCAGGATTCCCACCCCATTGCGTATCTCAGCAAGGCATTGGCACCAAAAAACCTGGGGTTGTCGGCTTATGAAAAGGAATGCCTGGCTCTCCTGTTAGCAATCTATCACTGGTGACCATACTTACAACAAGCAGAATTCAACGTCCGGACGCCTTTTGCATCTCACAGATTAGAGGTTGAACACGCCAATTCAGCAGCGTGCGTTCAGCAAACTGCTTGGACTGCAGTACGTGATCCAATACAAGGCGGGAGTGTCAAACAAGGCCGCGGATGCCTTGTCGTGCCACGATCATCAGGAGAAACCTGAACTCACTGCCCTCTCGGTTTGCAAACCGGTATGGCTCGAAGCGATCCGTGTAGACTATCAAGATGATCAAGACACCAAGAATCTGATGACACGTTTGGCTATTGATCCAGTTAGCGAGCCGGATTTTCAAATCGCAGGAGGGATCTTACGTTTTGAGGGACGAGTCTGGCTTGCGGCTAACAAGGAAACCCAGCAACATGTCATGCGAGCACTCCATGCCAGTGCAGCCGGTGGACACTCAGGGTTCCACGCGACTTACAATCGAGCGAATCATCTGTTTGCCTGGAGTGAATTGCAAAAAACATCGACATTGAAGGCTAGGGTTGCAGGAACCACAGTTCTACGGTTTTGTGCCAAAAACCACTAATTGTGGGCTTAATTTTTTGCAAAAAACACTAGTCGCCCGATTCGCTCGTTTTAAGCCAGATTATGACAGGTGGGTCCCGCCTATGTCGACGTGGCAGCACTGTTCACCCGTCCGAGCCGTTAGACGGCGTTAGATGGCGTCGGCCGAGCCGCGTCGAGCCGGAACGGTCAAACCGACCCGAATCGGTACAGGCCCACCCCCAAGCCCTCGTTACTCTGCTCTCTCGCTAGACTTGTCCCTCTCTGCTCCCCTCTTGCGCCGTCGCCGCCCCCTCCCACATCTCCGGCCGCCGCCGCCCCGTCGCCATGGTGTCCTGGACTGATGAGGACAACAACGAGAATTCTTACCAGTACGCCGACTCAGCTTCAGACGCCGGCATCGTCAAGGTCAGTTGCTAGAGCTAGGGTTAGGGTTTGTATTTGGGGATTTTTCTGTTGAGATTGATCTGAAATTTTCCTCCCAAATCTTTTGCTCTCCTATGCACGCGCAGATCCCTGCTACCACGGAGGACTCCGATTTCGAGGGCCCTGAAACTGACGTCGTTGTTTTGTGCCACGAACATGGGAAGCCGGCAGAGAGGCATGTTGCTTTCGAAGGTATTCTCACTGGAAGGAGATTCCTTGCTTGTGCTGAGAAGGTATGTCCCAAACTTGTGCTAATGATGCTCTGTCTTAATTATTTTGTCATTGTTTAGATTTGATTTTTTTTGTAGGAGACAGATCTGGCTTGTTTAGTTTGGTTGTTTAAATAGGTGGTCAATGCTTACTGATGTCATTGTTTAAGGAGTACTCTTGTTTAAGTGAGGCTATTGCTTGAATCCATTCATTTTGTAGTTAGCAGATCTGGCTAAGTGAGGTCATTGTTTATATGGTGGCATGTGCATAGGGTTCTGGCATGTTCCTTTGTTTTCTAATTTTGATGATAGTGTGGATAAGTGAGGTCTTTGTTTAGAAGTGAGCATGTGCATATGGATATGTGAAATATGTTATTAAGTACTGGTTTCCTATCTGCTGTTAGTAAGCACTCATTGTTAACCTTTGCCTAATTGCTGCGACTGGTGCTGTTAATTATGTTTCCTAGCTAGTTTAAGTAATTAAGGCCTATCTGGTTGTTTAACACTCTAATTTACAGGAGGTTAAGAACTGTGGACTAGTTGAATGGATTGATCCAGCTTGGCCACCTACAATGGAGAATGCATTGGCCAAGTTATGGGAGATGTATGAAGAGTGCAAGAGAAACAAGATTGAGGACAATCTGATGAGCTCATTTGCTATTCACAATCTGACACAAGAGAAGATCAAGCTGCAGGCCAGTTATGAGAGGTTGGTCCAAGATATCAATGCCCTTTTGGATGCCCAGGAGCAGAGGGCTCAGACGGAAAAGAAACCTGATGAGAGCAAGCTGCAGGGGAAGTATGACATGGTGAAGAACCTGACAGAAGCTCAAGCCAATGTCATTAGGAACATGAAGTTGAAGCTAACTGAAGAGAAGAAGAAGATGCAAGCCACCATTACTAAGCTTGAAATGGCTGTGGAAAAGAACAAGGTGAAGCTGGATGGGATCAAGGCCATCTTAGATGAATGAGCCACTGGGAAGTATCAGTAGGCATGGCTTGCCTTTTGTATGGTGTGGTTTAGCATTGCTGCACTATGGTTATGGGAGCATGGGTACTATGTATGGATCTAGTAATATGCTACTTATTTAGTAATGGCACTGTAATGTACTTATTTAGCACTTGGCAGTATGTAGTAATATGCTACTTATTATGGTTATGTATGGATCTTGTAATATGCTACTTATTAGTGATGCTGCTTAGATGAATGTGATGTTATGTTGAATGTGATGCTGCTTAGATGAATGCTTTATAATGCTGTCGAGAGACCCTAGAATTTAGTTGGGTGGTTTCGTCGACGTCGAGAGACCCTAGAATTTAGTGGGTGGTTTCGTCGACGTCGAGAGACCCTAGAATTTAGTTGGGTGGTTTCGTCGACACCGAGAGACCCTAGAATTTAGTTGGGTGGTTTCGTCGACGTCGAGCGACCCTAGAATTTAGTGGGTGGTTTCGTCGACGTCGAGAGACCCTAGAATTTAGTTGGGTGGTTTCGTCGACACCGAGAGACCCTAGATCTAGGTGGGTGGTTTCGTCGACGCCGAGAGACCCTAGAATCTAGTTGGGTGGTTTCGTCGACGCCGAGAGACCCTAGAATCTAGTTGGGTGGTTTCGTCGACGCCGAGAGACACTAGAATCTAGCTGGGTGTTTTGTCGACACCGAGAGACCCTAGCATCTAGTTGGGTTTACACCAACACAATTAAAGATAACATAGGTTTCAAAGCCAACACAAGTAAAGATAACATAGGTTTCAAAGCCAACAAAAGTTACATAGGTTTCACAAGTAAAGATAGGTTTCTGCCAACATAGGCAACACAAGCAGTACTCCAACATAAGTAGCACTCCCAACATATGTTTCAAAGCAAACATAAGTTTCTGCCAACATAGGCAACACAAGTAAAGATGCACTACTTCTAGTTACCAGAAGCATACAAGTACTCCTTCATCTTGGAGGTACTAGTCCTCTTCCTTCCAGTCTGTCTTGGAGGCAGAAAAGTTCCCCTATGGCTTGCGGCAGAGGTAGAGGTTGTACCAGCAGTGGTGGCTTTCTTCCTTGGAGACCTCCTTGGAGGAGCAGAAGGTGCAGGGGTAGCATTCTTCCTTGGAGACCTCCTTGGAGGAGCAGAAGGTGCAGAAGCAGCAGCTGTGGTTGTCTTCCTAGGAGGAGCAGTAGGTGCAGTAGTAGCAGATGTGGTTGTATTCCTGGGAGGAGCAGTAGGTGCAGTAGCAGAAGCTGTGGTTTTCTTCCTTGGAGGAGCAGCACCAGTAGTGGTGCATGGAGATGGCCTCTTCCTTGTTGATGTAGCAGCTGTTGATGATATGCTTGTTGAAGCCTGTGACCTGTTTGGCTGCATTTCAAAAACTAGTAAGAAATGTGAATTACCATGCAGACAACATAAAGAAAATTGAGGTGCTTATCTAACCTGATGCTGGTTCTTTCTCATAGCAAGAGCTGGCTTGAGAGGCTTGGAGCAAACACTGTATCTATGACCTACAAGGTTGCAGTTGCTGCAAGTAATAGATGCCATCCTACTTGTATCCCTTGGTGCTGGCTTCTCAAATTGATTTTTCCTCCTCTTTGTTTGCTGCTTCCCTACCTTGTCCTTGAATACCGGAGGCTCTATGTCCTGAGTTCTTGTCCTTGGCCACAGATTTGGACCAGGCACAGGAAATATGATATGACTAAATGCTGTTTTATACATTTCCTTCTTGAAAAAATCAGCCACAAAGTCTTCAGGTTGTAACTTTGCTTTCACTATTGCAGAGACTGCATGATGGCAAGGCATAGCACTCATATCCCATTTCTTACATCCACATGTTCTGTCCAGCAAGTTCACTGAGTAGGTGTTATCTCCACTAGTGACTGCCATCAAAGTTTGGCACCACCTTGAGTGGTACTTTGCCTCCTCTAACATCTCAGCATATGTTGGGCAAATCTCCCAATTTGCTTTCTCTGTCTTAATTCTGTTGGAGTTAAACTTCACCATCAATTTTGTCCTAATTCCTTCTATCATGTTCTTTATTGGCTTACCCCTGACATCTAGTATCATTTTGTTAAACACCTCACTGATGTTGTTCACAACCAGGTCAGTCTTGCAGTTAAAATCCATTGCATGTCTTGCCCAGGTATGAACTGGTATTTTATTAAGCCATGCCCAAGCAGCCTTACACTCTCTTTTCAAATCATTCATTGCAGCAAGGTGTTCATTCTTAGTATATGAGTAGCTAGCTGCATCCATGTGTTTCTTTAATTCATCACCTCTAAAACCAGCAGTTTGGAAATTCTGATATATATGTCTAAGGCAGAATCTTTGTGGACAATTGGGAAAAACTTGGTTTATTGCATTTAAAAGGCCCTGTTTGAAACAATAGGAACTACAGCTAAGCAATGGGCCTATGAAGTGCTAGAGCAATGTGCATATGAAACAAGATAACTATGAGAAGAGAAGTGGCTATGGAGTTTACCTTCTGCCTATCAGATATGATTGTATAGTAGCCAAACTTGCCACTTTCTCCACCAAGTGCAACTCTTAGCTGTGTTAAGAACCAAGTCCAGCTGTCTGTGTCCTCTTTGTCAACAACTCCAAATGCTATAGGATATATATTGTTGTTCTCATCCCTTCCTGTTGCAGCAAGGATCTGTTGACCTGTTGACAGCTTGATAAAACAACCATCTACCCCTGCAATGTGACAAATGTGAGCACTTGGTGTTGTATATACTATATAAACACTTAAAAATTTATAAAACATAGTGTACCTATGAAAGGCCTGCATCCATTCAGAAACCCTTCTTTGCATGCATTAAGACAGAAGAACAGGCCATGGAACCTAGGGTTTTTGCTTGGGTGCTCTGGCAGGTACTTAGTGGTCACAACACATCTACTGCCAGGGTTTGTATCTAACACAGCCTGCAAATAATCTCTAAGTCTAGTGTACTGCCCTCTTTGATCTCCTTGGACAACCTTCAGTGCTTGCTTCCTAGCCCTGTAGGCCATATGGGTGGAGATCTCTACTCCATATTTTTTCTTCAAATTCTGCATCATTGTGGTGACTGGTGTGCCAATGTCAGTTCTGATCATGCTCTCACACTGGTGTGCAACCCATTTTCTAGTGACCTTGGTGTTCTCTGCTACTGCTAGGCATGTGTGCAAATTTTTTGCCTTTCTTATGCAAAAAAGTAGTCTCATTTGCAATAACAGAAGCTGCAATGTAGAAAGAGCATTTAACATTAGTGCACACAACTATGATGCTGTCATTGCAGTTTCTATGGAACTCATAATTCCTGTTCTGACTTATGTGAAATGTCTGAAGTGCTCTCCTAAATTGGTACACATTAAGGAAACAAAGTTTTCTACAAAACTGCTCCTCTGGGTTCTCTCTGTCCTCACTATACCAGTTCCTGGGCAAAGGTTGTTTTGCTCTGCTCTTCCTTCCATTGGGCAGAGCAAAAGCTAGTTCCTCAGCTCCGTCATCATATTCCTGCTTCAAGACACCAGGATCTCTCTCCTCATCTGATGATGGTACCCAGACATCCTCAAATCTTTGCTCCAAGCTAGAATGTGACCTCTTGCAGGTTGGCCCTTTTCTAGATCTCTTCTTCTTTGATGGATACTCTTGCTCCACAATCCCCTCTTCCTCAACCTGCTCCTCTTCCTGCACCTGCTCCTCTTCCTGCACCTGCTCCTCTTCCTCCTCATCTGGGTCATACACTTCATCCACATCAGTGTCTCCTTCAAAATGAAGGAGTGGGTCCTCTCTCTGCTTCTTCATCTCATTAAGCCTCTGAAGAAAGTCCTCATCTGCCTCCAGATCAGAATCATCTTCAGTTAGAAGGATTGGTAGTTTTTTCCTAACCATTTGCACCTACTCAGCTGATTTTTATGTTTCCTAAATTTGGCAATCTTTGTTCTCCTCTTCAGCTCCATGAGTGTCTCCAGCTCATCCTGATCTGCTGCATTGCCTTCATCCATAGCCTGCTGTGTGGAGTAGAACTCTGGCTGCTTCTGTTTACTGCATTTTGATGGTGATCTGAAGAGAACACCTGAGTGATTGATTTCATACACAAGTTTATCTCCTATTTCACTTAAAGGAACCTGCTCCTCATACACATAACCTGAATTCAAATCTGCAGGTCTTGGATCAGTGGCCCTAATAACTGTCAAGTTGACTACCTTCTCATCTCTACTAGCAATATGGTCAAGCATTGCATCCACCTTTTCATCATCACAAATTTCTTCCAATCCAGAAATACCCACACCAGGCTTCCTCACAAAATACATGTAATCATTTACACCATATCCCTCTGTCTCTATTAGTGCTATCAGATTATAAAATGTGATGTCTGAAATGCACATTGATCTCTCCAAGTTGTCTCTGTCATGGAAGTGCATTCTAACTTCCCAAACATCATCATCCAAACTACAGACAAAGAAAGTAAAACAATCTTAATTAACACTGCATAATTAATAGAAACTTCTCATATTAACAGTGGTCTATCACTCAACTATTATTAGCAGAGCACTACTGTAATTAACACATCATATTAACATAAACTACTCTGATGAAAAGTGCCTAGAAATCTATTCTAATTAACAGCAATTAAAAATAATTTGCTATAACAGTATAAAATAATATGACAGTGAACTAATTTCCCCTAAAGTACAAATTAGGGTTTCTGAAGGCCAAGCTAGGGTTTAACAGTGCCTATAAATCAAATTAACAAAAGATACAATGTGGCCAACCCAGGTTTTCAAGCTAACAATAACAAAAAAATCTTAACTTTCACCAAAATTCGAATAACCCTAACCCTAACCCTAGAATCGATCTGAAGTTCAGAAATCAAAAGAACCTAGGTTAGGGAAGAGGACAACTTACTCGACACCGCCTAATGACGAGGCCCACTGGTGACTTCCCGTCGGAGTGGCCTTCATGGCCCTAGCCCAAGCTTGCGCCGCCGCGAATTCGAGCGACGGTTGATGGCTGCTGTTTTGAGAAGGGGCGCTAGGGTTTGAGCTTCCGCAGATATCCCCCTCTGGTGGCCAATCGTCTCCGCCGCGACCAGACCCGCCGTCGCCACCGCCGCCGCCGCTCGCCGTCGCCATGTCTACGGAGAGGACAGAGTGCGCGGGGGAGGAAAAGAGTTGGGAGGTGAGGGCGGGGAGGGAGAGTGAGAAGATAGACGCACGCGGCTCGGCCGACGCCGTCTAACGGCTCGGACGGGTGAACAGTGCTGCCACGTCGACATAGGCGGGACCCACCTGTCATAATCTGGCTTAAAACGAGCGAATCGGGCGACTAGTGTTTTTTGCAAAAAATTAAGCCCACAATTAGTGGTTTTTGGCACAAAACCATAAAAATGTGGTTCCTGCAACCCTAGCCTTCAATGTTGATGTTTTTTGCAATTCACTCGTTTGCCTGGAAGGGACTGAAACAACAAGTCAAGGAGTTCGTGCGGCAATGTATGATCTGTCAGCAAGCCAAAACTGAGCGCACGTCACCTGCTGGGCTGCTGCAACCCCTTCCCGTTCCCAAATGGCTGTGGGCAGTGATCTCGTTGGATTTCATTGATGGTTTACCAAAGTCTGGTGGATATAATGCAATACTTGTGGTGGTGGATAAGTTCTCCAAGTACGCCCATTTCCTGCCCTTGACTCATCCCTTTACTGCCCTTGACATTGCCAAGGTATTCATGCACGAGATCTTCAAACTGCACGGGCTACCGCTGGGGATCATTTCTGACCGCGACCGTATCTTTACTGGTCAAGTTTGGCAAGAGCTGTTTCGTCTGTGTCGCACGGAGCTGAAGATGAGTTCCTCTTATCACCTGCAGACGGATGGCCAAACGGAGAGGGTCAACCAGTGCCTCGAGATATATCTCCATTGCTCGATGCACGCTTGCCTTACAAACTGGTCGAAGTGGCTATCGCTCGCGGAATACTGGTATAACACTTGCTTTCACTCGTCCCTGGGGCGTACTCCCTTCGAGGTCATCTATGGACACATGCCTCGGGAGTTTGGCATCGACCGAGTGGAAGAGAGCACAGTTCCTGATTTGGCGGCTTGGTTGAAGGAACGTGAAGTATTGCGCAAGCTTCTTCAACAACAACTCAAGAAAGCTCAGGACCGCATGAAATAGCAAGCTGATCGCCATCGCACTGAGAGGACCTTCGAGGTTGGGGACTCTGTTCTCCTCAAGCTCCAACCCTTCATTCAGACATCTATCGCCCGCACGCCGTTCCAAAAACTTGCCTTCCGCTATTATGGACAATATACCATTCAAGCGAAGGTAGGGACGGTGGCCTACCGCCTGAACCTGCCGGCGACCAGCAAGATTCATCCGGTGGTGCACGTGTCTCTCCTCAAGCGTGCGGTTGGGGCAGAAGTACCATTGAACAATGAATTGCCACCTTCTAACACAATTTTGCAGGCTGAACACTTGTCGGGGCATGTGCTCGACCGACAAATGGTACGTGCAGAAGGCGCCCTACAGCTGCACGTATTGATCCAGTGGGGCGATCTTCCTGCGTCACTGGTGACATGAGAGGACCCCGTCAAGCACCAACAGCAATTTCCGACAACGCCGCCTTGGGGTCAAGGAGGTCCTCAAGGAGGGGAGAATGTCACGACTAACAAGGCGGGTCACGGCAACAATGAGGTGGAAGGGATGGAAGGCCCAGTGGTCAGTAGGATCAGCGACCAAGAGAAGAGAAGGGCGCCTGCAGCTGGGACCCAGCTACCAATTGTGTGTGTTTGACTGGCCTGCGTGCCGACTACGTGGGGATAAGAGTTGAGCGTGGCCTCACAGAAGGGTATCGAGATTATTGTAAACCGAATATACTTATCGAGAAGCTGATCTTCTCTGGCCTCCTTCCTCCTCCGAAGCCCTACCAACCCCCTTCCCCTTCCTTGATCTAGATCAGCCCCGTTACAATATATATGAGGGGTGCCGGTCAGCCTCGACGTATAGGGCTGGTTTGAGAAGGCCATACGACCAGTCAGTGATCGGGCCGTCCGTCCGAACATATAAATGGCCTTTGGTAGCCCCGCTGGAGATGCTCTTACACCCACAACCTTGCCACTACACATGTTTTTTCTTGTCCGCGCCGATCATTAGCATTCTGAAGGCCGACCTGTCGTTGCCGGTGTTGCCCGGTATGATGTCGCAGCCATAAGGGCTAGAGTGGAATTGACTATTGCGGTCTAGCTCGGGCAACACGTGCCACGTGCCGACGAACAGGTCGCTGATACGTCTCCAACGTATCTATAATTTTTGATTGTTCCATGCTGCCATATTATCAATCTTGAATGTTTTTATAATCATTTATAGCAATTATATATCATTTTTGGAGATTAACCTATTAACTTAGTGCCTAGTACCAGTTGCTGTTTTCTGCCCTGTTTTTCTTTTACAGAAAATCAATATCAACCGAAGTCCAAATGCCACGAAACTTTTTGGAGATTTTTTATTGGACATAACAAGTACTGGAAGCTTCGGGAGAGGGCCAGAAGATGGAGCAGTGGGCCACGGGGCACCAGGGCGCGCCCCAGGGGGGGTGGCACACCCTGGTACCTCGTGGGGCCCACAGAGCTTCGTTTGACCTAATTCCTCCACTATAAATTCAGAAAAAATCAGAAACCCTCAGCAGAGTCCACGAAATACTTTTTCCGCCGTCCAAGTTTCTGTTCCAGAGAGATCCCATCTGGAGGCCTTCTTCGGTACTCCGCCGGAGGGGGAATCGATCACGGAGTGGCTCTTCATCAACCTTGCTGCCCTTCCGATGATGCGTGAGTAGTTTACCACATACCTTCGGGTCCATAGTTACTAGCTAGATGGCTTCTTCTCTCTTTTTGATCTTCAATACAATGTTCTCCTCGATGTTCTTGGAGTTCTATCCGATGTAATCACGTTTTGTGGTGTGTTTGTTGGGATCCGATGAATTGTGAGTTTGTGATCAGATTATCCATGAAATTATTTGAGTCTTTGCTGCACTCTTTTATGCATGATTATTATAGCCTCGTATTTCTTCTCCGATCTATTGATTTGGTTTGGCTAACTAGATTGATTTATCTTGCCATGGGAAGAGGTGCTTTGTAATGGGTTTGATCTTGCGGTGCTCAATCCCAGTGACCGAAAGGGATATGACACGTATGTATCATTGCTATTAAGGGTAAAAAGATGGGGTTTATTCATACGTGAGTTTATCTTGTCTACATCATGTCATCGTTCCTAAGGAATTACTCCGTTCTTATGGACTTATACACTAGATGCATGCTGGATAGCGGTCGATGTGTGGAGTAATAGTAGTAGATGCAGGCAGGAGTCGGTCTACTTATTTTGGACGTGATGCCTATATACATGATCATTGCCTTGGATATCGTCATGATTATTTGATTTTCTATCAATTGCCCAACAGTAATTTGTCTACCCACCGTATGCTATTTTCTTGAGAGAAGCCTCTAGTGAAACCTATGGTCCCCGGGTCTATCTAAATCATATTACTAAAACCCTAAAAATATTGCTGCCATTTTCTTTTATTTATTTTATTTTGTATTTTTGTTTCAATCTATCTATCTATCACATACAATTTAATCTTGCAATTGACCGCCGAGAGATTGACAACCTCTCGTTTGCGTTGGGTGCAAGGATTTGTTGTTTGTGTGCAGGTGCTGCTAACGAGGTGTTGTGTGATTCTCCTACTGGTTCGATAACCTTGGTTTCATAACTAAGGGAAATACTTATCTCTACTGTGCTGCATCATCCCTTCCTCTTCGGGGATAATACCAACGCAAGCTACAAGTAGCAGGAAGAATTTCTGGCGCCGTTGCCGGAGAGACATCATCAACATCTATCAAGTACCTTTGCACAAATTCTCATCTCCTTGCATTTACTTTATTTGCCATTTGCCTCTCGTTTTCATCTCCTCCACTTCTAAAACGTTTTTACAAAAACACAAAAATATTTTCCGTTTGCCTTTTTGTTGTTTGCTTTTTGCTTGCTTTATCATTATGGCTAGTTCTTCGCTCGTTACTATTACCCATGAAAATGAAGTACTTAATTTTAAACAAAGGGGAGGAGAGAACTTAAAAGATGCTTGGTATAGGATTTGTGATGCTCATAATAGATCAACTCGTAAGCAATCCTCTACCATCCTTCTTCGCAATTTCTATGTGGGCATTACTACTTGGTATAGATTTGTGCTTGATACTATTACTGGAGGGAATTTCTTGATGTGTCCCTCCACGGATGTTTTTAATGCTATGGGAAATTTAGTGGGATCACCACCTATTACTATTAATGAAACAACTTTGACCTTGGAACATGTTATGCAAAGATTAGATGCTATTGAAAACAAAATGCCTACCATTGAGCATATTGAAAATTTAGATAAAAAGATTCATAACCATGTTACTCAATTTGGATCAAAAGTAGGTATTACTCTTAAGATGCTAAAACAGAAAGAACCAATAATTAATGAAAGGGTGGAACAAAGTCCCGCTAGGATCGATAAATTGGAGGAAATTATTAATAAATTAGGTTCCGCTTTTTCTTCCGCTAGAACTATTGAAAAAATTACTCCTAGCAATAATTGCAAGTTTATGTATGTCCCTAAAACCAATGGTGCTACTTCTAGTAAGGGAAATGAGGATCTTAAAATGATTAGCGTGCACCCCGATTTCATTGGTATAATTAAGGAACCTATTTACAAAAGTAAAATTCTCGATTTTGTGCCTAGAAGTGTGATGGTGAGAAACACCTATGTTAAATCCATTAGAAAAAATGGATGTGTGATTGAGGAGTTGGAAACCAAAGATAACAATACTTGAAACTATGCATTATGCCCAGCTAGGGGCATAAAACAATAGCGCTTGTTGGGAGGCAACCCAATAAATAAAATAAAATTTTTTCTGTTATTGTGTGTTTTCACAGTTATGCTACTGGTATGATTGTGTTTTTGTGTTTTTAATTAGTGTTTGTCCCAAGTAAAGCCTTTAGGATGATTTGGAAGATAGTATAATTGATGCTGTTTGGAAAACAGAAAGTTTTGCGTCCAGTGCCCGAAATTTGTTTCTGTACTGGAGCGTCAGAAAAATCTGAAATTATTACACAGTATTAGTATATGAATTGCCCCCGTTTTCCTAATTTTTCAGAATTTTTGGAGTTACAGAAGTATGGCTTTTAAATAGATTGCTACAGACTGTTCTGTTTTTGACAGATTCTTTTTTTGATGCACTACTTGCTTGTTTTGATGAATCTATGGATTGTATCGGGGGGTATAAGCCATGGTGAAGTTAGAGTACAGTAGGTATAATGCAAAAATAAAATATGAATAGGTTTGCAATAGTACTTATAGTAGTGATTTATTTTGTTATACTAACGGATCTCACGAAGGTTTTGTTGAGTTTTGTGTGATTGAAGTTTTCAAGTTTTGGGTGAGATCACGATGGATGAAGGAATAAGGAGTAGTAAAAGCCTAAGCTTGGGGATGCCCGAGGCACCCCAAGGTAATATTCAAGGAAGACTCAAGCGTCGAAGCTTGGGGATGCCCCGGAAGTCATCCCCTCTTTCTTCTACCAACCATCGGTAATTTTACTTGGAGCTATATTTTTATTCGTCACATGATATGTGTTTTACTTGGAGCGTCTTGTATTATATGAGTCTTTGCTTTGCTTGCTTTTTAGTTTGTCACAATCTTATTTGCTGAACACACCTATCTTGAGAGAGCCACACGTTTATCATCATCATTTGTTAGAATACTCTATGTGCTTCACTTAAAATTTTTGAGCTAGGCAGTTGCCCTAGTGCTTCACTTAAATCTTTTTGAGCACGGTGGTGGCTATATTTTGAAGAAATAAACTCTCATGCTTCACTTATATTATTTTGAGAGTTGATTAAAATTTTGAAGAAATGAATTCTCATGCTTCACTTATATTATTTTGATAATTGATAAGATTGAAATTTTGAAGAAATGAATTCTCATGCTTCACTTATATTATTTTGAGAATTGATAAGATTGAAATTTTGAAGAAATATTTGCACTCTCATGCTTCACTTAAATCTTTTTGAGAGTTGATAATAGTAACGGTAATTTGCACAAGATATGAATTTGGTCCCAAAGTGATGAATATTCAAGAGGGATATAATAAAAACTTTCGTATAGATCATTGGATATGATAAGTGTGATTCCTTGCAATAGTTTTGCGATATGGAAATGACAATATGTGAGTCATGTTAGTGAGTAATTGTGATTTAGTAAGAATATTAGTGTTAAGGTTAGTGATTCCCTATGCATGCACGTTAACTCAATAGTTATGCAATGAAATTATATCCTACTTATGGTGCATTATTCGAAGTTAGTTGTGTTCGATGCATGTTTGTGACAGTTTTCATTTTTTGGTTGGTTGCTTCTCAATCTTTTGCTAGCCTTCATTTGTACTAAGCGAAAATACTACTTGTGCATCCAAAATCCTTAAACGCAAGTTGTGCCAAATGAGTCCACTATATCTACCTATATGCGGTATTTCAATGCCGTTCCAAGTAAATTTGCGTGTGCCAACTCTAATTTTCAAAATATTTTTTCCATTTTGTGTGCCCGTACCGCTCATGAAGCGGCAGGGGGTGGCCATTATTTTCCATGCTAGGTGTGTTATTCTCACGATGAGTGTTTATTCACTTGTCATTGCACGAGAGAATGGTTGGTAATAGGGATGCCCAGTCCCACATGAAATCAAATTAATAACAACAAAATTCCTTGGAAAGTGTTGGTATCGAGGGCACCCGTGGATACGACTAGCCATGGATTGTGAAAGAATGGTGGAAAGGAAATAAACTTTACTTTCTGTTTGGGAACCACCTATGATGTGTCTAGCATGGAAAATATTGGGAATTCTCAGTCGTTTTCATTGACAGGAAAAGCATGCCTCTCAAAATATTTTGATCTCTTTAATTTCAGTCTTGAGCTCTGGCACATTTGACAAATCTCTGCTTCCCTCTGCGAAGGGCCTATCTATTTACTTTTATGCAATTTTTTTTGAGTCTCCATCTTCTCTTACAAAAGCACCAACTAGAGAGCACTATTGTCATACTTGTGCATTGTGTGTAGCTAATATTTGAGTGTGTTTCATGAATGGATCAATGATTGAGCATAATGGGCTAGGGATAAATATCTTTAGCGTTGATATTTTGAAAGACATGGTTGCTTGTTAGCATGCTTGAGTATTTATATCTTCATGTCAAATTATAGACTATTGCTTTGAATCATACAAGTCCAATGTCCATGCTACAAAAGAAAAGAATATGTGATGAATATGATAGGCAGCATTCCACATCAAAAATTCTGTTTTTATCATTTACCTACTCGAGGACAAGTAGGAATTAAGCTTGGGGATGCTAATACGTCTCCAACATATCTATAATTTTTGATTGTTCCATGCTGTTATATTATCAACCTTGGATGTTTTTATAATCATTTACAACAATTATATATCATTTTTGGAGACTAACCTATTAACTTAGTGCCCAGTGCCAGTTGCTGTTTTCTGCCCTGTTTTTGTTTGACAGAAAATCAATATCAAACGAAGTCCAAATGCCACGAAACTTTTTGGAGATTTTTTATTGGACATAACAAGTACTAGAAGCTGCGGGAAAGGGGCAGAAGATGGAGCAGTGGGCCACGAGGCACCAGGGCGCGCCCCAGGGGGGGTGGCGCGCCCTGGTACCTCGTGGGGCCCACAGAGCTCCGTTTGACCTAATTCCTCCACTATAAATTCAGAAAAAATCAGAAACCCTCAGGAGAGTCCACGAAATACTTTTTCCGCCGCCGCAAGTTTCTATTCCAGAGAGATCCCATCTGGAGGCCTTCTCCGGTACTCCGCCGGAGGGGGAATCGATCACGGAGGGGCTCTTCATCAACCTTGCTGCCCTTCCGATGATGCGTGAGTAGTTTATCACAGACCTTCGGGTCCATAGTTAGTAGCTAGATGACTTCTTCTCTCTTTTTGATCTTCAATACAATGTTCTCCTCGATGTTCTTGGAGTTTTATCCGATATAATCACTTTTTGCGGTGTGTTTGGTGGGATCCGATGAATTGTGAGTTGATGATCAGATTATCCATGAAATTATTTGAGTCTTTGCTGCACTCTTTTATGCATGATTATTATAGCCTCGTATTTCTTCTCCGATCTATTGATTTGGTTTGGCCAACTAGATTAATTTATCTTGCCATGGGAAGAGGTGCTTTGTAATGGGTTCGATCTTGCGGTGCTCAATCCCAGTGACAGAAAGGGATATGACACATATGTATCATTGCTATTAAGGGTAGAAAGATGGGGTTTATTCATACGTGAGTTTATCTTGTCTCATGTCATCGTTCTTAAGGCATTACTCCATTCTTATAGACTTAATACACTAGATGCATGCTGGATAGCGGTCGATGTGTGGAGTAATAGTAGTAGATGCAGGTAGGAGTCAGTCTACTTATTTTGGACGTGATACCTATATACATGATCATTGCCTTGGATATCGTCATGATTATTTGCTTTTCTATCAATTGCCCAACAGTAATTTGTCTACCCACCGTATGCTATTTTGTTGAGAGAAGCCTCTAGTGAAACCTATGGCCCCCGGGTCTATCTAAATCATATTACTAAAATCCTAAAAATATTGCTGCCATTTTCTTTTATTTATTTTATTTTGTATTTTTGTTTCAATCTATCTATCTATCACATACAATTTAATCTTGCAATTGACCGCCGAGAGATTGACAACCTCTCGTTTGCGTTGGGTGCAAGGATTTGTTGTTTGTGTGCAGGTGCTGCTAACGAGGTGTTGTGTGATTCTCCTACTGGTTCGATAACCTTGGTTTCATAACTAAGGAAATACTTATCTCTACTGTGCTGCATCATCCCTTCCTCTTCAGGGATAATACCAACGCAAGCTACAAGTAGCAGTCGCACACAGCGAGCCAGACCACATTGGGTTTCCGGTCATTGTCGCATGGATACAGGTGCACCAAGAGAAGACCGTCGTGTGTGGCAATGGGCATGTCACAGACGACGGTGGCGGTGCAGGTATTGTGGACGAAAAAATTCAAGGGATGGAGAAGAGGACCGAATAACAAAGGCAACGAGGGCGCCAAGACGAAGTCGAGCTGGCTAGAGAAGTTCGTGTGGCTCATCCCTGGGAACATTGGGCGGACGCATTGCTGGGTGAAGAATCCGACAATGAAGGAGCGCAGCCACCGGCGCCGGAGGAGGAAGGAGGGCTCGGCCACCAGGCGGTGCCAGCGCTTGCAGGTGGTAGTGCATCGGAAGAGTGTAGCCACATCGCTGACATTGAGGCGCAGGAGGATCTCGCGGACGACGTTGTCCGGGAGTGTGGTTGTCGACTTTGCCATGCTCCGAATAGGATCGATCGAACATATCCAATATACCTAAAAGACTCATCCCCACTATCCTATTTATCTAAACATGCAGCCTATCCACCTCAGCGATCTTGCCATGTCAGCGGCTCTCGATAGCCTTCTGTCTCGAAAAAATAGCCCGTTGCGTTTTTCCTTCAATGGAGCCTGTTCTGATTCCTGCACTCTATCAGTTTTCGTCGCTACCAAACTTGCAACATGAAGCAAATATTAACACCCTGGTTTTTGGAACTTTCCCTTTTCAAAAACTTATTTGAATTTCTTTAAAATTTGAATTGGATTTCAATTTGAATGGCTCGTTGGACTGAAAAGTTGGGAATATTTTTCTTTTCCTTTCCCAAGTGAATCAAAGCTTTGAAAATTTTCTCCATGTCATGTCATTTTCATCCTGGCCCAACCACAATCTTTATTTCATGGAAATATTCCTTTTTTTATTAAAGGAATAGTCATGTTGCCCTAGGTTGTCAAGCAACCTATATTATTGTCATTCCAAAAATTCCAAGAAAAATCTCATAAATCCTTTGGACCATATAAACCTTGAATATGTAAAAATATTCAAGATCCCATGCTCATGGTGAGCGTAGCATCCAATTCTAGTTTCTGGACCCATTGTGAGTTTGTGAAGCTACTATACTCTAGATTAGCCTACAAATCCTGCAATTAATCCAAGCCCTAAATCTTCTCATATCTCTTGAGCATGCCAAATTTCATATTCTTTTGCCAAGCCATTTCTCCAAAATAATTCCTCAAAGTTTCTGTCCAGATGGGAGCACTGTAAGGAAGTACCATTTAGGAGTACCCAAATGGTATGAAAATTTACCAGTGTATTCTTACCCCTATATCGTCTCCCTACACCAAATTTCAGCCAAATCCATCAAGCCATTTGAGCTCAGCATCAAAACCTAGTTTCAGGATCAACTTTACAGTTGTGAAGGAACTATACTCAAACTTTGTCAAAAACTTCTGAAATTTCTCCAGGAGATGCACCTTCCAAGGTGAAAGGATCGATATGGTTGACTAGAGGGGGGGGGGGTGAATAGGCAACTACCAAATTTTAGCTTTTCTTAACAAATTAGGGTTAGCAACAAAATAGGTTGTCTAGATGTGCAACTAGGTGAGCAACCTATATGATGCTAACAATAACGACCACACAAGCAAGCAATGGATACAACACAACAATAGCTTGCACAAAGTAAAGGTAAGAATTAACCACAAGTGGAGCCGGTGAAGACGAGGATGTGTTACCGAAGTTCCTTCCCTTTAGGGGGAAGTACGTCTCCGTTGGAGCGGTGTGGAGGCACAATGCTCCCCAAGAAGCCACTAGGGCCACCGTATTCTCCCTCACGCCCTCGCACAATGCAAGATGCCGTGATTCCACTAGTGGTGCCCTTGAAGGCGGCAACCGGACCTTTACAAACAAGGTTGAGGCTCTCTCCACAACTGAATTGGAGGCTCCCAACACCACCACGGAGCTTCACCACAATGGAATGTGGCTCCGAGGTGACCTCTTCTGTCTAGGGTGCCCAAACACCCAAGAGTAATAAAATCCACACAAGAAAGTATGGGGGAATCAAGTTTCCTTTGGTGGAAGTGTAGATCTAGGTCTCCTCCTTCAATCCCTAGCAAATCGACAAGTTCGAGTGGCTAGAGAGAGAGATCGGGCAAGAAAGCTTGAAGGGCAACAATGGAGGAGAGAGAGCGAGGCAAGAGGTAAAAACGTAGGTGGAAGAACCACCTACTTATATAGTGTCCCCCAAATCCAACCGTTACAGCATTTTTTACACTGCAGTGGTACAACCGCTTGAACCACTGGTACAACCGGTATTCACGGGTTCCCACTGCAGAAGTGCCCCAGCGGTACAACCGGTGGAGCCACCGGTAGTACCGGTCGGCCGGTGCCAACCAGGAACTACCGCTCCACCACCGCCCAACAACTGCCTCCTAAATAGAAGGGAGTCACCCCATAGCGGTGGTTGGGGCAGTGGTTGATCCGGTACAATCGCCAGTCCAGCGTTCATGTGGTGGCTAAGTCCGGAGCGGTACAACCGCTCCAGACACCGGTAGTACCGGTTCGCCGAAGCCGTCCGGGAACTACCGGGCCACCACCGCCCAACCACAGCTCCACTTACAGAAGGGACTCCGGAAGTGGAGCGGTGCAGGGCCGGAACAACCGGTCAAGCGGTACAACCGGTCAAGCGGTACAACCGGTCAAGCGGTACAACCGCTTTCACAAGCGGTACAACCGCTCGGCACTAAAAACACTGCCACAGAAAGACTTTGAGGACCTCTCTCCTCGAACGGAAGGATATATAGTGGGTGCAATAGAATGTGTACGTGCATTGATTCACCCAGTACCTTCCGATGCGGATTCCCTCTTAATAGTACGGATTTCCTACGACCAAAGAAGTAAACACGTTGGAAACTCCGTCTTCGATCTTTTCCGTCCGGAGGGAATACCTAACCGTCTTGCGCCAAACAAGGTGTACCTGAGTAAACTTGGGCGCATGATTAGTCCAAAGGTGCATTGTCATCATCACCAAAACCCTAAGGCGGGAAATGCCCTAACTGTTTGAAATATGCCCTAGAGGCAATAATAAAATTGTTATTATTATATTTCCTTGTTCATGATAATCGTTTATTATCCATGCTATAATTGTATTGGTTGGAAACACAAATACATGTGTGGATACGTAGACAACAACATGTCCCTAGTGAGCCTCTACCGGACTAGCTCGTTGATCAAAGATGGCCATGGTTTCCGGGTCATAGACATGAGTTGTCATTTGATAACGGGATCATATCATTAGGAGAATGATGTGATGGACAAGACCCAAACTATGAACGTAGCATATGATCGTGTCAAGTTTATTGCTATCGTTTTCCGCGTGTCAAGTATCTGTTCCTATGACCATGAGATCATGCAACTCACTGACACCGGAGGAGTACCTTGTGTGTATCAAACGTTGCAACATAACTGGGTCACTATAAAGATGCTCTACAGGTATCTCCGAGGGTGTCTGTTGAGTTGGCATGGATCAAGACTGGGATTTGTTTCTCCGTATGACGGAGAGGTATCTCAGGGCCCACTCGGTAATGCAGCATCACGATAAGCTTGCAAGCAATGTGACTAAAGAGTTAGCCATGGGATCTTGTATTACGGAACGAGTAAAGAGACTTGCCGGTAACGAGATTGAACTAGGTATGGAGATACCGACGATCGAATCTCGGACAAGTAACATACCGATGGATAAAGGGAACTGCATACGGGATTGACTGAATCCTGACATCGAGGTTCAACCCATAAAGATCTTCGTTGAATATGTAGGAACCAATATGGGCATCGAGGTCCCGCTATTGGTTATTGACCGGGGAGGAGTCTCGGTCATGTCTGCATATTCCCGAACCCGTAGGGTCGCACGCTTAACGTTCGATAGCGCTAGCGTAGTATTGAGATATTAATAGTGGAAAGTCCGAAGGTTGTCCGGAGTCCCGGATGGGATCCGGGACATCACGAGGAGCTCCGGAATAGTCCGGAGGTAAAGATTCATATATAGAAAGTTGTTATCGGGGTTTCGGAAAAAGTTCGACTTTTTTCGGTATTGTATCGGGAAGGTTCTAGAAGGTTCCGGAGTGGGGCCCACCTACATGGGGGAAAGTCCCCACAACCCTGGTCTAGGCGCACCAAGATCCTCCCTTAAAAGGAATAGTATCATATCCCAAAGGGATAAGATCAGGATCCCTAAAAAGGGGGGATAGTGATCGGTGGGGAAGGAAAGGATGGATTTCCTTCCTCCCCCTTTGGCCAACGACCCTAGGGCCTTGGAGGGCAAGCCACCAGCCCCCTCCACGCCTATATAAAGGTGGGGAGGCGTTGGGGGCAGCCACCCCTTGGACCCTTGCCCGTTACCTCTCCCAACTCCTCCCACGTTTCACCGGTACGCGCTTGGCGAAGCCCTGCCAGAATTCCGCTGCCACCACCACCACCATACCGTCGTGTTGGTCCCGATCTCATCTAACCCCTCTCTCTCGCTTGCTGGATCAAGAAGGAGAGGACGCTGCCGAGCCGCACGTGTGCTAAACTCTCCGTTTGCATTTGATCGGGAGTTCGTGGACGGATCGTGATTGGATCGCGAAGACGTTCGACTACATCAACCGCATTTCTGAACGCTTCCGCTTAGCGATCTACAAGGGTATGTAGATGCAATCTCTCCTCTCGTAGATGTTCATCTCCTAGATCGATCTTGGTGAGCGTAGGAAATTTTTTGTTTCCCATGCAACGTTCCCCAACAGTGGCATCATGAGCTAGGTCTTTGCGTAGATGACATCACGAGTAGAACACAAAGGAGTTTGTGGGCGTTGATATTCAGATTGCTTCCTTCCTTGGTATTTTCTTGATTCAGCGGTATTGTGGGATGAAGCGGCCCAGACCAACTTTACATGTCCACGTACATGAGACCGGTTCCATCGACTAACATGCGACTTTGTTGCATAAGATGGCTGGCGGGTGTCTGTCTCTCCCACCTTAGTTGAATCGGATTCGACGAAGGCGGTCCTTGTAGAAGGTTAAATAGCAACTTGCATATCACCGTTGTGGTTTTGCGTAGGTAAGAATCATTCTTGCTAGATACCCATAGCAGCCACGTAAAACATGCAACAACAAATTAGAGGACGTCTAACTTGTTTTTGCAGGGTATGTTGTGATATGATATGGCCAAAGTCATGATGAAATATATTTGATGTATGAGATGATCATGTTTTGTAATAGTTTATCTCGACTTGCATGTCGATGAATACGGCAACCGGCAGGAGCCATAGGGTTGTCTTTAATTATTGTATGACCTGCGTGTCAATCATTAAGCGCTATGTAATGCTTTACTTTATCGCTAAACGGTAGCAGTAGTAGTAGAAGCATGGTGGGCGTGACAACCCCGATGGCGACGCGATGATGGAGATCATGGTGTCATGCAGGTGACGATGGAGATCATGCCGGTGCTTTGGAGATGGAGATCAAAAGCACAAGTTCATGGCCATATCATGTCACTTATGATTTGCATGTGATGTTAATCCTTTTATGCATCTTATTTTGCTTAGGACGACGGTAGCATTATAAGGTGATCCCTCTCTAAAATTTCAAGATAAAATTGTGTTCTCCCCAAGTGTGCACCGTTGCGAAAGTTTGTCGTTTCGAAGCACCACGTGATGATCGGGTGTGATAGACTCTACGTTCACATACAACGGGTGCAAGCCAGTTTTGCACATGCGGAACACTTGGGTTAAACTTGACGAGCCTAGCATGTACAGACATGGCCTCGGAACACAAGAGATCGAAAGGTCGAACATGAGTCATATAGTAGATATGATCAACATGGATATGTTCACCATTGAAACCACCTCATCTCACGTGATGATCGGACTTGGGTTGGTGAATTTGGATCATGTTACACTCGGACGACCGGAGGGATGTCGATTTGAGTGGGAGTTCTTAAGTAATATGATTAATTGAACTCTTTATCATGAACAATAGTCTAAACTATCTTTGCAAATTATGTTGTAGATCAATGGCTCGCGCAGTAGCTCCCCTGAATTTCAATGCGTTCCTAGAGAAAGCTAAGCTGAAAGATGATGGAAGTAACTTTGTAGACGGGGCCCGTAATCTGAGGATTATCCTCACGGCTGCCCAAAAGGCTTATGTCCTTGATGCACCGCTTGGTGAGCAACCCCCTCCAGCGTCTGTGGACGTTATGAAAACCTGGCAGGCGCGTGTTGATGACTACTCACTAGTTCAGTGCGCCATGTTGTATGGCTTAGAACCAGGACTTCAAAGGCGTTTTGAACGTCATGGAGCATATGAGATGTTCCAGGAGTTGAAGTTTATTCTTGAGAAGAATGCCCGGATCGAGAGGTATGAGACCTCTGATAAGTTCTATGCTTGCAAGATGGAGGAGAACGGGTCTGTCAGTGAACACATACTCAAAATGTCTGGGTATTACAACCGTCTGGCTGAGTTGGGAGTTGTGCTCCCGCCAGAGGCAATCACTGACAGAGTTCTTCAATCGCTACCACCTAGCTACAAGAGCTTTGTGTTGAACTATAACATGCAAGGGATGAACAAGTCAGTCACCGAGCTGTTTGCGATGCTGAAAGTCGCTGAGTCAGACATCCAGAAGGAGCATCAAGTGTTGATGGTCAATAAAACCACTAGTTTCAAGAAGAATGGCAAGGGCAAGAAGGGAAACTCCAAGAAGAGTGGCAAAGTAGTTGCCCCTCCTGTGAAGAAACCCAAGGCTGGGCCCAAGCCGGAAACTGAGTGCTTCTATTGCAAGGGAACTGGCCACTAGAAGCGGAATTGCCCCAAGTATCTGGCCGACAAGAAGGGGGCCAACGCCAAACAAGGTATATATGATATACATGTTATTGATGTGTACCTTACCAACTCTCGTTGTAGTGCCTGGGTATTTGATACCGGTGCGGTTGCTCACATTTGCAACTCAAAGCAGGAACTGCGGAATAGACGGAGGCTGGCGAAGGACGAAGTGACGATGCGCGTGGGAAATGGTTCCAAGGTTGATGTGATCGCCGTCGGCACGCTCGCTCTTCGATTACCATCGGGATTAGTGATGAACCTGAATAATTGTTATTTAGTGCCTGCGTTGAGTATGAACATTATATCTGGATCTTGTTTAATGCGAGACGGTTACTCATTTAAATCAGAAAATAATGGTTGTTCTATTTATATGGGTAATATCTTTTATGGTCATGCACCCATTGTGAGGGGTTTATTCTTATTGAATCTCGATAGTGATGATACACATGTTCATAACATTGATGCCAAAAGATGTAGAGTTGATAATGATAGTACCACTTTCTTGTGGCACTGCTGCTTAGGTCATATTGGTGTAAAACGCATGAAGAAACTCCATGCTGATGGACTTTTGGAGTCACTTGATTTTGAATCACCTGATACATGCGGACCATGCCTCATGGGCAAGATGACTAAGACCCCGTTCTCCGAAACAATGGAACGGACAAGTGACTTGTTGGAAATCATACATACTGATGTGTGTGGTCCGATGAGCATTGAGGCGCGCGGTGGATATCGTTATTTTCTCACCTTCACCGATGATTTGAGTAGATATGGGTATATTTACTTAATGAAACACAAGTCTGAAACGTTTGAAAAGTTCAAGCAATTTCAGAGTGAAGTTGAGAATCATCGTAACAAGAAGATCAAATTCCTACGATCTGATCGAGGGCGAGAATATCTGAGTTATGAGTTTGGCAGTCACTTAAGACAATGTGGAATTGTTTCACAGATGACCCCACCTGGAACACCACAGCGTAATGGTGTGTCCGAACGTCGTAATCGAACCTTATTGGATATGGTGCGTTCTATGATGTCTCTTGCCGATCTGCCACTATCATTTTGGGGTTATGCGTTAGAGATAGCTGCATTCACTTTAAATAGGGCACCATCTAAGTCCGTTGAGACGACACCGTATGAACTGTGGTTTGGCAAGAAACCAAAGTTGTCGTTTCTTAAAGTTTGGGGATGCGATGCTTATGTCCAAAGGCTTCAGCCAGAAAAGCTTGAACCCAAAGCGGACAAATGCGTCTTCATAGGATACCCAAAAGAGACGGTTGGGTATACCTTCTATCTCATATCCGAAGGCAAAGTGTTTGTCTCTAAGAACGGGTCCTTTCTCGAGAAAGAGTTTCTCTCGAAAGAATTGAGTGGGAGGAAGATAGAACTTGATGAGGTTGTTGAACCTTTACTTCAACCAGAGAGTAGCACTGCGCAGAAAGATGTTTCTGTGGAACCTACGTCAGTTAAAGAGGAAGCTGATGATGGTGATCATGAAGCTACAGATCAAGTTACTATCGAACCTCGTAGGTCGACAAGGATACGTACTGCTCCTGAGTAGTACGGTAACCCTGTCTTAAAGGTCATGTTGTTGGACAACGATGAACCTACGAGCTATGGAGAAGCGATGGTGGGCCCAGATTCCGACAAATGGTTAGAGGCCATGAAATCTGAGATGGGATCCATGTATGAAAACAAAGTATGGACTTTGGAAGTATTACCTGAAGGGCGAAAGGCCATTCAGAATAAATGGATCTTCAAGAAGAAGACGGACGCGGACGGTAATGTCACCGTCTATAAAGCTCGACTTGTGGGAAAGGGTTTTTCACAAGTTCAAGGAGTTGACTACGATGAGACTTTCTCACCCGTAGCGATGCTTAAGTCCGTCAGAATCATGTTAGCAATAGCTGCATTTTTCGATTATGAAATTTGGCAGATGGATGTCAAAACAGCGTTCCTTAACGGCTTTCTTAAGGAAGAGTTGTATATGATGCAACCAGAAGGTTTTGTCGATCCAGAGAATGCTGAAAAGTTTGCAAACTCCAGCGATCCATTTATGGACTAGTGCAAGCGTCTCGGAGTTGGAATCTTCGCTTTGATGAGGTGATCAAAGCGTTTGGGTTTATACAAGTTTACGGAGAAACTTGTATTTACAAGAAAGTGAGTGGGAGCTCTATAGCGTTTCTGATATTATATGTGGATGACATATTGCTGATTGGAAATAATATAGAACTTTTGGAAAGCATGAAGGAATATTTGAACCAGAGTTTTTCAATGAAGGACCTAGGAGAAGCTGCGTTCATATTAGGCATCAAAATCTATAGAGGTAGATCAAGACGCTTCATAGGACTTTCACAGAGCACATACCTTGATAAAGTTTTGAAGAAGTTCAAAATGGATCAGTCCAAGAAAGGGTTCTTGCCTGTTTTGCAAGGTGTGAAGTTGAGTAAGACTCAATGCCCAACGACTACAGAGGATAGAGAAAAGATGAGTGTCATCCCCTATGCTTCTGCCATAGGCTCTATCATGTATGCGATGTTGTGCACAAGACCAGATGTCAGCCTTGCCATAAGTATGGCCGGAAGGTTTCAAAGTGATCCAGGAGTGGAACACTGGACAGCGGTCAAGAATATCCTTAAGTACCTGAAAAGGACTAAGGAAATGTTTCTCGTTTATGGAGGTGATCAAGAGCTCGTCGTAAAGGGTTACGTCGATGCAAGCTTTGACACTGATCCAAATGACTCTAAGTCTCAAACCGGATACGTATATATTCTAAATGGGAGAGCGATAAGCTGGTGCAGTTCCAAGCAAAGTGTGGTAGATGATTCTACATGCGAAGCGGAGTACATAGCTGCCTCGGAGGCGGCAAAGGAAGGTGTCTGGATGAAGCAGTTCATGACAGATCTTGGAGTTGTGCCCAGTGCACTGGACCCGATGACTCTATTCTGTGACAACACTGGTGCCATTGCTCTAGCCAAGGAACCAAGGTTTCACAAGAGGACCAGACACATAAAGCGACGCTTCAATTCCATCCGCGATGCGATCAAGGAGGAGGACATAAATATTTGCAAAGTGCACACAGATCTGAATGTTGCAGATTCGTTGACTAAACCTCTTCCACGGGCAAAACATGATCAACACCAGAACTCTATGGGTGTTAGATTTATAACCATGTAATGCTAGATTATTGACTCTAGTGCAAGTGGGAGACTGTTGGAAATATGCCCTAGAGGCAATAATAAAATGGTTATTATTATATTTCCTTGCTCATGATAATCGTTTATTATCCATGCTATAATTGTATTGGTTGGAAACACAAATACATGTGTGGATACGTAGACAACAACATGTCCCTAGTGAGCCTCTACCGGACTAGCTTGTTGATCAAAGATGGCCATGGTTTCCGGGTCATAGACATGAGTTGTCATTTGATAACGGGATCACATCATTAGGAGAATGATGTGATGGACAAGACCCAAACTATGAACGTAGCATATGATCGTGACAAGTTTATTGCTATCGTTTTCCGCATGTCAAGTATCTGTTCCAATGACCATGAGATCGTGCAAGTCACTGACACCGGAGGAGTACCTTGTGTGTATCAAACGTCGCAACGTAACTGGGTGACTATAAAGATGCTCTACATGTATCTCCGAGGGTGTCTGTTGAGTTGGCATGGATCAAGACTGGGATTTGTCACTCCGTATGACGGAGAGGTATCTCAGGGCCCACTCGGTAATACAGCATCACGATAAGCTTGCAAGCAATGTGACTAAAGAGTTAGCCACGGGATCTTGTATTACGGAACGAGTAAAGAGACTTGCCGGTAACGAGATTGAACTAGGTATGGAGATACCGACGATCGAATCTCGGGCAAGTAACATACCGATGGATAAAGGGAACTGCATACGGGATTGACTGAATCCTGACATCGAGGTTCAACCGATAAAGATCTTCGTTGAATATGTAGGAACCAATATGGGCATCCAGGTCCCGCTATTGGTTATTGACCGGAGAGGAGTCTCGGTCATGTCTACATATTCTCGAACCCGTAGGGTCGCACGCTTAACGTTCGGTAGCGCTAGGGTAGTATTGAGATATTAATAGTGGAAAGTCCGAAGGTTGTTCGGAGTCCCGGATGGGATCCGGGACATCACGAGGAGCTCCGGAATAGTCCGGAGGTAAAGATTCATATATGGAAAGTTGTTATCGGGGTTCCGGAAAAAGTTCGAGTATTTTCGGTATTGTACCGGGAAGGTTCTAGAAGGTTCTGGAGTGGGGCCCACCTGCATGGGGGACCCACATGAACGTGGGCAGTGGGGAAAGTCCCCACAACCCTGGTCTAGGCGCACCAAGATCCTCCCTTAAAAGGAGTAGTATCATATCCCAAAGGGATAAGATCAGGATCCCTAAAAAGGGTGGATAGTGATCGGTGGGGAAGGAAAGGATGGATTTCCTTCCTCCCCCTTTGGCCAATGACCCTAGGGCCTTGGAGGGCAAGCCACTAGCCCCCTCCACGCCTATATAAAGGTGGGGAGGCGTTGGGGGCAGCCACCCCTTGGACCCTTGCCCGTTACCTCTCCCAACTCCTCCCACGTTTCACCGGTACGCGCTTGGCGAAGCCCTGCCAGAATTCCGCTGCCACCACCACCACCATACCGTCGTGTTGGTCCCGATATCATCTACCCCCTCTTTCTCGCTTGCTGGATCAAGAAGGAGAGGACGCCGCTGAGTTGCACGTGTGCTAAACTCGGAGGTGTCGTCCGTTCGGCACTTGATCGGGAGTTCGTGGACGGGTCGTGATTGGATCGCGAAGACGTTCGACTACATCAACCGTGTTTCTTAACGCTTCCGTTTAGCGATCTACAAGGGTATGTAGATGCAATCTCTCCTCTCGTAGATGTTCATCTCCTAGATCGATCTTGGTGAGCGTAGGAAATTTTTTGTTTCCCATGCAACGTTCCCCAACACTAACACAAGGCCATTTCAATTTGACAACATGCAAACTCCAAGGGCCTTCCCATGTATCCACAATAATTGCTCAAAGGTTCTATCCAGAAGCGTGCTCATCTCGATCAACCTAGACCTGCCTAGTCTCTCCAGTGGCATATCCCATACATTTGAGCACTGAGTCACCCCCCAAATATGGTTTGGTGTCAAACGCGTGTCCTGGCCACGCCCTGCCGATGGTGACCACGCGACAAACACACAAATGTGGTGCTCTGCGCGCTGCCAGCATCGGGCCCCGTCGGCCAGCCCAGCTCCGGCCGTCCCCGCTTGTCCTCTGGTGCCGACCATCTCCCCACCGCACACGCATCCCCTCCAGACCTTTCCCCCCTCCAGCAACGCCCTCGCCAAACCCAACCACTGTCGGTCACGGGCGCACAGTGCGCCGTGGTGGCCGACAGGCATTGATGCCCCTTCGTCGCCTAGCCTTCGTCCTCGCTCTCCTCTGCTCTCTCTCGTTGCTGTAGAGGCCCCTCGATGGCCAACGCATCGCCCAGCCCACCCCGGAGGTCGTTCCCATCTCCGCGGCGGCTTTCGGCCACGGGCATCTCCGGTGGGCTATAAAAGCCATCCCCGACCCTGTCTCGCTTCACCACTCCACGACACCACCTCCCAATCGACCCCCGGAGTAGAGAAACCCAACCAGGAGGCTCCCCTTCCTCGGCTCCAGCCATCGCTCTGCCGCTCGGCCTCCGCCACTGCACGCCTGCTCCGGCGAATCCCAGCTCAAGCTGTTGCTCTCTTCGAGCTCCCCTCGCTCTCGCGGTCATGTTGCCGGATTGCGTGCAGCATTGCCTGACTCCGGCGACTACCGTAGCTCGCCTCTGCTGGAGAGGATGAATCCGACGCAGTCCGACCACCTCCCGATGAGCGCTACGGGTATGGGAATGTTCGCCGTCGAGCGCCCGTTCCATCCCCGACGTCTTCTAGCCTCGCTCCACGTCGGAATATCGTCACTGGTGAGCAAATACAAATGCTAAAAACATTCCCCGAGAGTGATTTTTAGTGCTCGTACGCACATGCACCCTCTATCTCGAGCGTGCATCGGTGATTTTGTTCATAGAGATATGTGCCCACTCTAACTTTGTTTGTAGTGCCAGAAAGATTAAAATCGCTGATCTTTTATATCTAAATAGGTAACCCCACTAACATGTTTCACTACAGGAATCTATGCCGACGCCGACGGCCTCGTCTATGCCAACGGCCACCGTCGCCATAGACGGCAGTATGCCGACGGCCTGGAGCCAACCGTCGGCGTATCCAGGCCGTCGGCATATCTCACTCTATGCCGACGGTGGCCGTCGGCATATCTAGGCCGTCGGCATACCTCCGTTTATGCCGACGGTGGCCGTCGGCGTACCGTAACCGTCGGCATATGTGCGGGCCCGGCCGTCCCGGTTTTACCAGCCGGTTGACGCCGTCAAACGTATGCCGACGGCCCTAACGTCGACCGTCGGCATATCTCTCTGCGCCATGTCATCGATCCGCGGCACCGTGGGCCCGGGGCTATGCCGACGGTTATGCGGTCGGCATAGCTCCGGGCCCACTGTGCCGCGGATCGATGACGTGGCAGGGAGCTATGCCGACGGCATAACCGTCGGCATATCTACGTTCATTTTTTTAACGTTTTTTATAAATTTTTTTAACCCTTTTTTATATAAAAAAAAATTTCAAAAAAAATAATTAATTAAATTGTGCCTTATCTATACATAAACACACATAGATACACCACGCGTGTCTCTTGGGCCCAGTTTACCGCCCCGTCAACTCTCGCAGGGTTAGGCGGGACGGGTGTAGTTTGGGATGTAGCTATGTCGCCAGGTCTTTCTCTGGGCCCTCCTACACGTCCGGAAGTGCGGTGGCGGGTGCAAGCACCCGGCACGGGGCTCCGTGGTGTGACCCCCCTCACCGACGTCGCCGCCGCCGTCGCACGGAGGGGGGGAACAGCCACATCGGGCAGTAACGGAGGGAATCTTGCGGTGGGTTGTGCCCGGACCTTGATCCGAAGTGTACCTATGTGCTTGGCTATCACACCCAGGTGAAAATGTCCATCGGTCAAACCCCGTCCGCCGAAAGTCAAAGGCGTAGACCGCCCGGTTAATGGTGCCAGGGTTAGACGGGACGGGTGTAGTTTGGGGGGGTAGCTATGCCGCCAGGTCTTTAGCTGGGCCCTCCTACACGTGCGAAAGTGCGGCGGCGGGTGCAACTCTCGCAGGGTTAGACGGGACGGGTGTAGTTTGGGTGGTAGCTATGCCACCAGGTCTTTCCCTGGGCCCTCCTACACGTCCGGAAGTGCGGTGGCGGGTGCAAGCACCCGGCACAGGGCTCCGTGGTGTGACCCCCCTCAACGACGTCGCCGCCGCCGTCGCACGGAGGGGGGGAACGGGGACGTCGGGCAATAACGGAGGGAATCTTGCGGTGGGTTGTGCCCGGACCTTGATCCGAAGTGTACCTATGTGCTTGGCAATCACACCCAGGTCAAAATGTCCATCGGTCAAACCCCGTCCGACGAAAGTCAAAGGCGTAGACCGCCCGGTCAACGGTGCCAGGGTTAGACGGGACGCGTGTAGTTTGGGCGGGGGGTAGCTATGCCGCCAGGTCTTTAGCTGGGCGCTCCTACACGTCCGGAAGTGCGGTGGCGGGTGCAACTCTCGCAGGGTTAGACGGGACGGGTGTAGTTTGGGTGAGAGCTATGCCGCCAGGTCTTTCGCTGGGCCCTCCTACACGTCCGGAAGTGCGGTGGCGGGTGCAAGCACATGGCACGGGGCTCCGTGGTGTGACCCCCCTCACCGACGTTGCCGCCGCCGTCGCACGGAGGGGGGGAACGGCCACGTCGGGCAGTAACGGAGGGAATCTTGCGGTGGGTTGTGCCCGGACCTTGATCCGATGTGTACCTATGTGCTTGGCTATCACACCCAGGTGAAAATGTCCATCGGTCAAACCCCGTCCGACGAAAGTCAAAGGCGTAGACCGCTCGGTCAACGGTGCCAAGGTTAGACGGGAAGGGTGTAGTTTGGGGGGGGGGGGGTAGCTATGCCGCCAGGTCTATAGCTGGGCCCTCCTACACGTCCGGAAGTGCGGTGGCGGGTGCAACTCTCGCAGGGTTAGACGGGACGGGTGTAGTTTGGGTGGTAGCTATGCCGCCAGGTCTTTCGCTGGGCCCTCCTACACGTCAGGAAGTGCGGTGGCGGGTGCAAGCACCCGACACGGGGCTCCGTGGTGTGACCCCCCTCACCGACGTCGCCGCCGCCGTCGCAAGGAGGGGGGGAACGGCCACGTCGGGCAGTAACGGAGGGAATCTTGCGGTGGGTTGTGCCCGGACCTTGATCCGAAGTGTACCTATGTGCTTGGCTATCACACCCAGGTGAAAATGTCCATCGGTCAAACCCCGTCCGACGAAAGTCAAAGGCGTAGACCGCCCGGTCAACGGTGCCAGGCTTAGACGGGACGTTTGTAGTTTGGGGGGGTAGCTATGCCGCCAGGTCTTTAGCTGGGCCCTCCTACACGTCCGGAAGTGCGGTGGCGGGTGCAACTCTCGCAGGGTTAGACGGGACGGGTGTAGTTTGGGTGGTAGCTATGTCGCCAGGTCTTTTGCTGGGCCCTCCTACACGTCCGGAAGTGCGGTGGCGGGTGCAAGCACCCGGCACGGGGCTCCGTGGTGTGACCCCCCTCACCGGCGTCGCTGCCGCGGTCGCACGGAGGGGGGGAACGGCCACGTCGGGCACTAACGGAGGGAATCTTGCGGTGGGTTGTGCCCGGACCTTGATCCGAAGTGTACCTATGTGCTTGGCTATCACACCCAGGTGAAAATGTCCATCGGTCAAACCCCGTCCGACGAAAGTCAAAGGCGTAGACCGCCCGGTCAACGGTGCCAGGGTTAGACGGGACGGGTGTAGTTTGGGGGGTACCTATGCCGCCAGTTCTTTAGCTGGGCCCTCCTACACGTCCGGAAGTGCGGTGGCGGGTGCAACTCTCGCAGGGTTAGACGGGACGGGTGTAGTTTGGGTGGTAGCTATGCCGCCAGGTCTTTCACTGGGCCCTCCTACACGTCCGGAAGTGCGGTGGCGGGTGCAAGCACCCGGCACGGGGCTCCGTGGTGTGACCCCACTCACCGACGTCGTCGCCGCCGTCGCACGGAGGGGGGGAACGGCCACGTCGGGCTGTAACGGAGGGAATCTTGCGGTGGGCTGTGCCCGGACCTTGATCCGAATTGTACCTATGTGCTTGGCTATCACACCCAGGTGAAAATGTCCATCGGTCAAACCCCGTCCGACGAAAGTCAAAGGCGTAGACCGCCCTGTCAACGGTGCCAGGGTTAGAAGGGACGCGTGTAGTTTGGGGGGGTAGCTATGCCGCCAGGTCTTTAGCTGGGCCCTCCTACACGTCCGGAAGTGCGGTGGCGGGTGCAACTCTCGCAGGGTTAGACGGAACGGGTGTAGTTTGGGTGGTAGCTATGCCGCCAGGTCTTTTTCTGGGCCCTCCTACACGTCCGGAAGTGCGGTGGCGGGTGCAAGCACCTGGCACGGGGTTCCGTGGTGTGACCCCCCTCACCGACGTCGCCGCCGCCGTCGCACGGAGTTGGGGAACGGCCACGTCGGGCACTAACGGAGGGAATCTTGCGGTGGGTTGTGCCCGGACCTTGATCCGAAGTGTACCTATGTGCTTGGCTATCACACCCAGGTGAAAATGTCCATCGGTCAAACCCCGTCCGACGAAAGTCAAAGGCGTAGACCGCCCGGTCAACGGTGCCAGGGTTAGACGGGACGGGTGTAGTTTGGGGGGTACCTATGCCGCCAGGTCTTTAGCTGGGCCATCCTACACGTCCGGAAGTGCGGTGGCGGGTGCAACTCTCGCAGGGTTAGACGGGACGGGTGTAGTTTGGGTGGTAGCTATGCCGCCAGGTCTTTCACTGGGCCCTCCTACACGTCCGGAAGTGCGGTGGTGGGTGCAAGCACCCGGCACGGGGCTCCGTGGTGTGACCCCCCTCACCGACGTCGCCGCCGCCGTCGCACGGAGGGGGGGAACGGCCACGTCGGGCTGTAACGGAGGGAATCTTGCGGTGGGCTGTGCCCGGACCTTGATCCGAATTGTACCTATGTGCTTGGCTATCACACCCAGGTGAAAATGTCCATCGGTCAAACCCCGTCCGACGAAAGTCAAAGGCGTAGACCGCCCAGTCAACGGTGCCAGGGTTAGAAGGGACGCGTGTAGTTTGGGGGGGTAGCTATGCCGCCAGGTCTTTAGCTGGGCCCTCCTACACGTCCGGAAGTGCGGTGGCGGATGCAACTCTCACAGGGTTAGACGGGACGGGTGTAGTTTGGGTGGTAGCTATGCCGCCAGGTCTTTCGCTGGGCCCTCCTACACGTCCGGAAGTGCGGTGGCGGGTGCAAGCACCCGGCACGAGGCTCCGTGGTGTGACCCCCCTCACCGACGTTGCCGCTGCCGTCGCACGGAGGGGGGGAACGGCCACGTCGGGCAGTAACGGAGGGAATCTTGCGGTGGGTTGTGCCCGGACCTTGATCCGAAGTGTACCTATGTGCTTGGCTATCACACCCAGGAGAAAATGTCCATCGGTCAAACCCCGTCCGACGAAAGTCAAAGGCGTAGACCGCCCGGTCAACGGTGCCAGGGTTAGACGGGACGGGTGTAGTTTGGGGGGGGGGGTAGCTACGCCGCCAGGTCTTTAGCTGGGCCCTCCTACACGTCTGGAAGTGCGGTGGCGGGTGCAACTCTCGCAGGGTTAGATGGGACCGGTGTTGTTTTGGTGGTAGCTATGCCGCCAGGTCTTTCGCTGGGCCCTCCTACACGTCCGCAAGTGTGGTGGCGGGTGCAAGCACACGGCACAGGGCTCTGTGGTGTGACCCCCCTCACCGACGTCGCCGCCGCCGTCGCACGGAGGGGGGGAACGGCCACGTCGGGCAGTAACGGAGGGAATCTTGCGGTGGGTTGTGCCCGGACCTTGATCCGAAGTGTACCTATGTGCTTGGCTATCACACCCAGGTGAAAATGTCCATCGGTCAAACCCCGTCCGACGAAAGTCAAAGGCCTAGACCGCCCGGTCAACGGTGCCAGGGTTAGATGGGACGGGTGTAGTTTGGGGGGGGTAGCTATGCCGCCAGTTCTTTAGCTGGGCCCTCCTACACGTCCGGAAGTGCGGTGGCGGGTGCAACTCTCGCAGGGTTAGACGGGACGGGTGTAGTTTGGGTGGTAGCTGTGCCGCCAGGTCTTTCGCTGGGCCCTCCGACACGTCCGGAAGTGCGGTGGCGGGTGCAAGCACCCGGCACGGGGCTCCGTGATGTGACCCCCCTCACCGACGTCGCCGCCGCCGTCGCACGGAGGGGGGGAACGGCCACGTCGGGCAGTAACGGAGAGGATCTTGCGGTGGGTTGTGCCCGGACCTTGATCCGAAGTGTACCTATGTGCTTGGCTATCACACCCAGGTGAAAATGTCCATCGGGCAAACCCCGTCCGACGAAAGTCAAAGGCCTGGACCGCCCGGTCAACGGTGCCAGGGTTAGATGGGACAGGTGTAGTTTGGGGGGGTAGCTATGCCGCCAGGTCTTTAGCTGGGCCCTCCTACACGTCCGGAAGTGCGGTGGCGGGTGCAACTCTCGCAGGGTTAGACGGTTCGGGTGTAGATTGGGTGGTAGCTATGCCGCCAGGTCTTTCGCTGGGCCCTCCGACACGTCCGGAAGTGCGGTGGCGGGTGCAAGCACCCGGCATGGGGCTCCGTGATGTGACCCCCCTCACTGACGTCGCCGCCGCCGTCGCACGGAGGGGGGGAACGGCCACGTCGGGCAGTAACGGAGAGGATCTTGCGGTGGGTTGTGCCCGGACCTTGATCCGAAGTGTACCTATGTGCTTGGTTATCACACCCAGGTGAAAATGTCCATCGGTCAAACCCCGTCCGACGAAAGTCAAAGGCGTAGACCGCCCGGTCAACGGTGCCAGGGTTAGACGGGACGGGTGTAGTTTGGGTGGTAGCTATGCCGCCAGGTCTTTCGCTGGGCCCTCCTACACGTCCGGAAGTGCGGTGGCGGGTGCAAGCACCCAGCACGGGGCTCCGTGGTGTGAACCCCCTCACCGACGTCGCCGCCGCCGTCGCACGGAGGGGGGAACGGCCACGTCGGGCAGTAATGGAGGGAATCTTGCGGTGGGTTGTGCCCGGACCTTGATCCGAAGTGTACCTATGTGCTTGGCTATCACACCGAGGTGAAAATGTCCATCGGTCAAACCCCGTCCGACGAAAGTCAAAGGTGTAGACCGCCCGGTCAACGGTGCCAGGGTTAGACAGGACGGGTGTTGTTTGGGGGGGTAGCTATGCCGCCAGGTCTTTAGCTGGGCCCTCCTACATGTCCGGAAGTGCGGTGGCGGGTGTAAATCTCGCAGGGTTAGACGGGACGGGTGTAGTTTGGGTGGTAGCTATGCCGCCAGGTCTTTCGCTGGGCCCTCCTACACGTCCGGAAGTGCGGTGGCGGGTGCAAGCACCCGGCACGGGGCTCCGTGGTGTGACCCCCCTCACCGACGTCGCCACCGCCGTCGCACGGAGGGGGGAACGGCCACGTCGGGCAGTAACGGAGGGGGGGGGGGGGAACGGCCACGTTGGGCAGTAACGGAGGGTTTCCGACAACACCGAGAGCAGCAACAAGAAGGCACAATTTAATTAACTAAATTAAATTTTTTAAATTCTTTTTTAAAAAAATTTATAAAAAAAAAAAAAAAAATTACGTAGATATGCCGACGGCTATGCCGTCGGCATAGCACCGGGCCCACGGGCCGCGGATCCGTGACGTGGCAGGGTGGAGCTATGCCGACGGCATAGCCGCGCCCACCTTATCCTCCCGCCCCCCATCTCTCTAGTCGATTCACTCGCCCCCCCAATCCAAATCCACCCCGCCGCCGGCCGCCACCCTCGCCGCCGTCGCCGCCACCACCACCGCCGGCCGCCAGCACCTCGGCCGCGGCCGCCAGCACCTCCGCCCCCCCGCCAGCACCTCCACCGCGGCGCCACCATCTCTGTCGCGGCCGCCACCACCTCCGCTGCGGCCGCCACCACCGCCGCCCCCATCCCCTCCCCCACCGCCCGCGCCACCCGCCCCCGCCCCAACAGCGCCGCCGCACCGCCCCCACTGCCCGCGCCGCCCCCATCCCCTCCCCCACCGCCCGCGCCTCCCCGCCCCCGCCCCAAAACCGCCGCCGCCGCCGGGCCGCCCCATCCCCGTCCCCGGCCGCCCCGTCCCCGACTGCGCCGGCGGCCGACGCCACTGCCCCGCCCCTCGCCTGCTGCCCCGTGCGTGGTGAGCAAAATTTTTTTTCAAGTTTTTTTTTCAGTTTTTAGCTACTGTTAGATGATGATGATGATGATGATGATAGATGATGATTGTTAGATGATGATGATAGATGATAGATGATGATGATTGTTAGATGATGATGATGATGATAGATGATGATTTTTTTATGCTTCGATGATTGTTAGATGATGATAGATGATGATGATGATGAATATATTGTGATGTTCTATGAGTTGTGATGTTCTAAATTTTTGTCGCGGTGGAATTTGCAGGTTTTGTGGTGTTCCATCCCGGCATCCCCCCTTGGGCATTTTTTTTGTTTTTTTGTATTAGATAGATAGTTAGATAGGTAGAATTTATTTGGTATTTAGAATGTAAGAAATAATTATATGTAGCATACCTTACAATTTTTTTTGGTTCGATGAGATGAATCGATGATTATGACGAATAGATGATAATGATGATGATGAATATGTGATGATGATGATGAATATATTGTTAATGTTGTTAGTTTTTTTGCCTACATGATGCAAAAATAAATGAATGCATGTTTAGATGTTTTAAATATGCTCTATGAGTTGTGATGTTCTAAATTTTTGTCGCGCTGGAATTTGCAGGTTTTGTGGTGTTCCATCTCGGTGGAGTGATCATCGACGTTGGAGCTGTTGGTCCCCGATTGTCCCTCTGCTGATCGACTACATCATCTACATCCGAGGGTGAGCTACAAATCCATCACCTCATACGCTCTTTTAATCATGTCACTAGATTTGATTATCACGTCAAGTCGCGTAACCTAGGCGTCTCCCGTCCGAAAGGGTTGCATCGATAAATATGCATTCAATTGCATATTTATCACCGCAGCTCTTTCGGATTGTCCAGCGTTTTCCAAGGATAGCCCGAGGATGTGTAGATTGGGTACGTTCTCCAAGCTCTACCCCGTTCCGAGACAGGATTTCGGCGGCGCCTCCCCGTTGTTCTCCGGAGCACATTCTCTCGGCTATTTGCCGAGACGTGTATCTGGAGAACAGCGGGGAGGTGCTGCCGAAATTTTGTCTCGGAACGGGGTAGAGCATGGAGAACGTACTCAATCTACACATCCTCGGGTGGGATTAGGACCTATCTTTACCTATTAGAGATGTAGGTGGATTCAATGCCGTCAACGCGGTAGAAATTTTTTTTGATGTGATTAATTAAATGAATCCTTAATTTTGTTGTGTGGCTCCCAATAAAGCAGAGGATGGCAGATAATCTGTGGATGTACAGTGGTTTTATCCGCCGGAATCGAGTTACACCAGAGTGGGTCGCGAGAACCGATGTATTTTTGAAGGGGATATTCAGTCGTCCAATGAGAATTATCCCACAATGCCCCTGTGCGAAATGTGAAAGACATCTCCGTAAAAATCAGAAGGACATGTCTGAGCACCTTCGCACGCACGGATATATGCCAAACTTTGACATGCCGCTGATAAACTTTGCCGAGCGGGGCCGTGGTAGAGAGGAGGTGATGCGACAACGCATCGGTGGTTATGCGGACGACGGGGTCAGAGACAAGCTAGATGATGTCATTGTTGTAGAGATGGCACATGCGACACCTTCAGAGAATGAACCGGAGCAGCCGGAGGCAACCGCAAAGGCCTTCTTGGAGATCTTGGCCTCATCAAAGAAACCTCTTTATGCGGGTGCCAAAGTCTCTCAGCTGGATGCCATCTCACAACTGATGGCAGTCAAGGCTGAGTACGGCTGTAGCCAGAAATGCTTCGAAGCATTTCTGGGAGTATGGGCTAACAGCCTCCCCGAGGGTCATGAACTGCCGAAAAGCATGTATGCCACGAAGAAACTCATGAAGGCACTCTATATGGATTATGAGAAAATACATGTTTGTCCGAAGAATTGCCTTTTGTTTAGGCACGAGTATGCGGATGACAAGTACTGTAGGGAGTGCGGTTCCTCTCGGTACCTTGAGGTGGTCGGTGAGGATGGTGAGAAGAGGCAGCTAGGCATCCCTGCAAAGGTTCTTCGGTATCTGCATTTCATAGAAAGACTGCAGCGCCTTTTCATCACGGAGGAGTCTGCCAAAATGATGAAGTGGCACAAGGAAGGTATAAGGTACCATCCAAATAAAATCGTACATCCATCAGAAGGCGAAGCATGGAAGTCGTTCGGTGAAGAATACCCCGAGGAAGCAGCCGAGGCTGGGAATGTCAGAATTGCCATATCAAGTGATGGGTTCAATCCATATGGTATGTCGTCCAATGCATACAGCTGCTGGCCCGTGTTTGTTATTCCGCTCAATCTCCCTCCCGGTGCCCTAATGCAACGCAAGACCATGTTCTTGTCGCTCATCATTCCGGGGCCTGAATACCCGGGGAAGAATTTGGGTGTGTTTATGCGGCCGCTGGTGGATGATTTGCACCATTCTTGGTACTTCCCGAGGTTGACATACGACCGAGATCTGCAGTGAAATTTCTTGATGAAAGTTTGGTTGCACTATTGCATGCATGACTTTCACAGTTATGCCCTTTTCTGCGGATGGTGTACAAGTGGGAAGATGCCATGCCCAGTGTGCATGCAGGCTCTACGTTTAATTTGGCTGAAGAAGGGTGGCAAATATGTAGCATTTGACCTGCATCGACAGTTCCTCCCTCCAGACCATCCAGACAGGGAAGACAAGAAGAACTTCATGAAAGGCCGGGTTGTCCATGAAGTAAACGAGATTCCAACGTTTTCGGGGGCAGATGTTCTTGCTCAGCTAAAAGGTCTCGAGCCTAAAGTCGAAGGCAAAGCCAAAGGAGAAGGCGAAGGCGAAGGCAAAGGCAAAGCCAAAGGCTTCGAGGGATATGGTGAGACGCATAACTGGACTCACATTACCCCCTTCACGAAGCTTCCCTATTTCAAGGACCTCAAACTTCCTTACAACATCGATGTGATGCACACCGAAAAGAATAACGTTAAATCTAGAGCCGATCAACAGAAAATTTGTGATAGACCACGTCTAAACATGAAGCCTCCCACAGGCGGTCGAAGAAACTGGTTCAAGCCAGATGCTGACTTCGTACTTAAAAAACCAGAAAAGATGGAGGTATTGAAGTGGCTCAAACACATAGTGAAGTTCACTGATGGTTATGCATCGAATATAAGTAAGGGAGTCAGTCTTTCAAGGGGCAAAGTGACCGGGCTCAAGAGTCATGACTATCATGTATGGATTGAGCGGATAATACTGGTGATGGTTTGAGGTTATGTCCCCGAGCATGTCTGGCGAGTGCTTGCGGAGCTAAGCCATTTCTTCCGCACGCTCTGTGCTAAAGAAGTATGTCCCGGGGTGATTAGACAATTGCCTAAGAAGGCACCGGAGTTGATATGCAAGCTAGAGAAGATCTTTCCACCAGGCTTCTTTACTCCGATGACACATCTCATTTTGCACCTCGCGAACGAGGTATTGTTGGGGGGGCCTGTGCAGAATCGTTGGCAGTACGGCCCTGAGAGACAGAACAAGCATCTCCGACACAAATGTGGAAACAAAGCTAAGATTGAAGCTTCCATAGCTGAGGCAGTTATCCTAGAGGAGGTGTCAGACCTCAGGACATCGTACTATCCAGACCACGTTCCCACTCTGCATAATAAGGTGCCTCGATACAATATAGAAGAGCCGAAGTATAAACCCAAGCTCCATCTATTCAGCGGGCAAGGTGGCAGGGCTGGGGGCTCGAAATCTTATAACATGCCACAACAAGAGTGGGAGGACCTCATGTTCTATGTCTTGCACAACATCAAGGAAGTTGAGGATGTGTGGATGAGGTAATACCACTACGCCATTCCTTTATGTCTTGCACAACATCATGTTCTATGTTCACTTAGTCCCGTTCTAACACCGCTTTTCTTCTTTTAGTCAATTCGTTCGTGAGGAGTGGACGGGAATGATTCCTCCTACTGAGGCGGAGGAACTTACTCTTCTCCGGCATGGAAACCCTAGAAGGAAAAGTTTTGTTGCTTTGTTCATGGAGAAACTAAACTTTCACATTCCCCTATTAAATACCTAGTTCAACATTTATTAGTTTACCGAACTAATGCACCCAGCAATTTCAATTAAACTTGTAGGGACAAGATCCGAACATATCCATGGATGACGAATTGCGATGGGTTTCCATGGGTTTTGACCCTCGGATCAAGACATGTGAAAAGTATGATGTGAATGGGTATCGCTTCCATACAGAGGAGCACCAGAACAGCCGACCTGATCCCAAGACTATAAATACCGGGGTGTACACGCAAGGTCAAAATTCAGTTGACTACTACGGAAGGGTAGAAAAAATATACGAGCTTACATTCAGCCGTGGGCGCGAAACCCTAAGTCTCCCTGTGTTCAAATGCCGATGGTTCGACCCAGTAGAGGGGCTGAGACATATGCCTTCCGTTGGTTTGGTCGAAGTTAAACCATCAACCATGTATGCCGGAGCCGATCTCTTTATTGCGGCTGCCCAAGCCACACAAGTTTATTATATGCCTTACCCATGCCAGAAAGAGTACCTAAAGGGTTGGGAAGTTGTGTTCAAGGTGTCGCCACATGGTAAGCTACCGGACCCGAACGATGACGATTACTACAACATTAACCCCATGACATACGAGGGAGTGTCCTATCAAGAGCAACCTGATGATGATGTGATCAGAAACAATGATGCTGATGCCTTGGGTGATGATGAAGTGGATCGAAACGATGACGATGCACGGAATGATGGTGAGACCATTGTTAATGAAAATGACATACTTATGCTAGAAAAGTTAAACGAAGACGCTGACGACGAGGAAGAGCCTCCACCTCCGTCAGACAACGAAGATGATATGCGTGATAGTGATGATGAGACCGATCGAGGAATCGGTTACAACAGTGATGATTCGTATGGGTTCTAGCAGATGTACGTTTCATGTTTTTTTTCTATGGTTTGTTAATATGCCTTTTTATGCTTATTTATTAATGTGTTTTTTATTCCTTATTATTATGCTTTTTTCTTCATTATTAATGTACTAATTGTTTATTATCTTTTCAATGCAGGTTCGCTAAACATGGGCAAGGGGAAGGCCGACGGCACGGGTTTCCTATCGAAGCTCACCAGGATGACTAGTCGGAGTGGTCGACCCCGTACTCTTCCCTCCCGACTACTTGAGGATGACTCCTCACAGGGAGGTCGAGGGAGAGGTGACGCTAGAGGAGGACGGGGTCGGGGCCAGAAACAGCACTCCCTCACCGACTTAGGGGTTTCCTCTTCGAGGCCCTCCTCTACCGAGGAGGAGGTTCGCGAGGAGGAGGAGGTTCGGGAGGAGGAGGAGGAGGAGGAGGTTGGGGAGGGGGAGGAGGTGGAGGAGGATGGTGGTGGCAGGGATGATGGTGGTGGCAGCGAGGGGGTTGCCCACAACAAGGGGTGGCTGCGTGGTAATGCAAAGCTCCCTCCCCTTCCTGCTACCGAGGAGCAGAAGTGGCTCATTGAGCCCAAGGGGAAAGAGTAAGTGCCACTTAATCATAATTTAATTCTTTTGCTTGTACACATGCTAATATTTTCCTTCTTTTGATTGTACACATGCTCATATTTTCATTCTTTCTATCTTTTGCAGCAACTGGATAATTCCTAAAGGGGCCCGTCTTCCAAACGGCGTCATCACCGTTTTGCTGAAGGAACACTGGCCGGGGCTGTTCCGTCCGGATCCAGTCAGGCAGCCTGAGCACCGGGTTTTGGCCACCAGCTGGGACCACTGGGAAGCGGCCCCCCACCCGGACCATACCACGTATGCTAAGGCCGTGATCACAAATTTTTGGGTAAGTTCTCTTCAGAAGCACGAGTCTTGAGTTTCGTTCGTAGTTTATCATCGAATGGTTTAACTCATGGCTTCTTTCATTCTGATTTTCTGAATGATTGTAGAGATACTATCGAGTTCTTGAGGAGCACAAGTTCACTGCCGACGAGATCGTGCTGCGCCAAGCGAGGAAGAAGGCCCATCAGATGCAGTACGAGGTGCGCTGGGTGGCCATCTCGCAATATCATCACGACGCTCTTGAGACGAAGATGACCAAGGAAGACGCGCGGAGGATGCATGTTACCTTGGAGAGGGAGGAGTACTTGGCCGTAAGTATAACAAACTTTTCATTCCGCCGTTTGTGCTAAATTTCATCGTTTCGTGTTGACATGCCATTATGCTTTCATTATGTAGGTGTGTCCTGGTTGGTGTTATGGAAAGGCCGATGGATGGGCGGCATTGGTGGATCTGTGGCTCGGTCAGGATGCAGAGTGGGCTGCTAAGAGCAAGAAAAACCGGGCTAACTGAGGGACCGACGGAACACATGGTCAAGGAAACCGGAACCACTTTAGCCACAAGAAAGTTCAGGTATATTTATTTACATGAAACATACTTCTTCTTCTATTTACCGTCACTTTCTTATGTATCACTAACCTCTGTTTGGTGGTGCAGGAGGAGGAACTGAAGCGGCCGCTCTCTGACATAGAGGCGTGGCAGATCGCCCATACGCGGAGTAAGTCCAAGGAGGGCAAGGGCGAGTATTACAACAATAGCGGGGAGAACCTGAAGGCCTACGAGGAGGTGTATCTGAAGGTAAATCCTGGCACACCTGACCCCTTAAAGCAGGCTACGGACGAGAGGGCGGTGGTGGGCATAGGGCCGAAGCTTCATGGTCGTCAGGCGGTTCTGGATGCCGTGTGTACTCCTTCTATCTCCTTCACACGGCTACGAGCTACCGACCCGAGCCTGAGCCAGCGCACGAGCACGACCAGTGCGCAGTCACACTCCCTCCTAGCCGAGCGGCACTCTGTAAGTATTTTCCCTCTTATCTTCATTGCTCACTTTATTTTCCGCATTGAGATGTTTAATGAGTTCCATCATGTCATATTGTAGGCCTACATGGAGTACACACGCCAGGAGACCATGGCGTGGAGCGCGAGAGTTGTAGCCGTCCAGGACCACAGCACTCGCATGATGACGGTTAGTCTTTCTCTTCCACCCAGTATATCTGTCTGTCCAATCCAAGCTCACCACCACCGTCAATGATCTGGCTCATAGTCCCCCAAAGCTTCCACACAACTCAACCCAATGACAGAAAAATATGTAACAATTCTTTTAGATAAAAATGTCATGGCTTTGCTTTTTAGGTGAACAGTTGCTATGATTTCTTGATGCATGGAAAATTAGCTAATAGTTTGTTATTTTAGCCGATCAAGTAGTTTATTAGGATGTTTCTAGACATGCAAATACTGAGCATTATTACCACCTAGTCAGTGGCTCTACTTCCAATAGTATACTACTGTTCTACTCAAGGAAATCATAAAAAAAATTCCCGAAAGAGCTTTATATATCTATACAGATTCCCGAAGATAGTTATGCAAAAACAATCACAATAGATTGTGGACATGAATGAATGCCTCATATCAAAAGCTACACTTGCCACAAGTAGAAAGGAATCGTATACAGATTCAAATATAGCATTCACCAACTATTGTTTTTCTAGTAAAATTAATTTGATTGCATTCATTTCTCTAAATGAAAGCAAATTAATCATCTGGGATCGAAAAGAAATCTTTGACATCACCTCATCGGTCAGAAGAATTTGAAACCAAATCTCCCATATATTAGCCTAGTCTATTGAGCATTCATTTGCCACATGAGCATCAGATAGATATATTTGCAATCTACAAATAGGAAAGTGCAGTATTCAATCAATTGAGATGTTCTAGAAGAGTATAGCATTATTTCTTCTGACATTCGTGTTTGCTTTGTCAATTAACATGCAGCTTGTTTTTGAGAGCATGGCGGTAGGCACGGTTCCCGTAATGGAACCACCACCACCACCTGCTGGACCACAACCAGTGCTGCTTACCTTCGAGGAGTTTCTGGCACAGCACCCGGGGACTACGGTGGTTAGTATATCCCCAAACTATTCAACCACCGCTTACCGTTTATTCAACACAATCATATATCCCCTGAACATGTCTTTTCAAACATCCAGGCAACCGGTGGATCTTCCGTTGGTGGTGGTGCCGGTCTTCGCATGACTCCCGAGTCACGGAGCCCGGTCACTCCCATCCACCGAGGAGGTGGCGGTGGCGGTAGCGCTGCCGCTAGCAGTGACGACCGGTGCTTTGGCGGACTTGGCGGTGACGACCTTGGCGGTGGTGGTGGACGTCCTGGCGCTTAAGCCTGTGGTGGACGTACTTATGTTGTTTATGTTGTTGCGACGATGCTTTAGATGATGTTGTGATGCTTTAGATGACTCCCCGTCCTTTAGATGACTTTGCGATGCTTATGTTGTTGCGACGATGCTTATGTTTGTGATGATATTTATGTTCTTGTGATGTTGGTTGTGAGGATGATACTTATATCTGCTGTGTATGTCTATTTCATCATATATATCTGTTGTGTATTTGAATTGAATTGATTTGAATTAAATCAGAGAAAAGAAAAAAAATCAGAAAGAAACTATGCCGACGGCCTCGGCCTTGCCGTCGGCATAGGGCAAGGCCGAGCTACCAGTGGCTGCCACGTGCCCCCTATGCCGACGGCAAGGCCGTCGGCATAGATTTATATCTACGCCAACGGCATTGCCGTCGGCATAGAGGGCACGTGGCAGCCACTGGTAGCTCCTGGCATGTAGGTATGCCGACGGCTATGCCGTCGGGATAGATGTGCATCTAAGCCGACGGCCTCCCCGTCGGTATAGATGTGCCACGTGGCGCCTCCTAATTGCGTACCAGTTGACGATGGCGCCGTCAGTCGCCGTCAGGTGTCAAAGTTTGCCGACGGTGATCCTATGCCGACGGCTGTACGGTAGCTGTCGGCATAAGCATCTATCCCGACGGCTAGTCTATGCCGACGGCCTGCCCGGGGTGCGCCGACGCAAATGTTGCCGACGGGGCTATGCCGACGGTGGCCGTCGACATAGGCCTAACCCGACGGGAATCACATTAATTCCGGTAGTGTTTCTCACAATATGCACATGCGTCAGTTTAGCATGCAGACATGCATAGAAAAGACCCGCCTCAACATGCGAATATGCATGAGAAACGACTAAACTCAACAATTCAATGTATAGTAAATCGTATGTATTTTAATTTTTTTTCTTGTATTATCAATTTCTTTTTCTTTAGCACATCTAAAACAATGAACGGAACAACACTGTCTCTCTCTCTCTCTTCTAGCTCTTGCATGCAACAACACACTCTCTCTCCTAACTGTTGCGCTCTCTCTCTCTCTCTCTCTTGTAGCTTTTGCAAGCAACCACACACTCTCTCTCCTAACTGTTGCATCCAACACACACACTCCTTTGCACGCTCGCTCTCTCTATCTGAACTTTGCACGCTCTCTCTCTGACCTTTCCATCGCAGCAGGTACAAAAAGCTTCGTACCCCCAACTTTTGCATGCTTGTCTATTGAATGGGCCATGATGTGGGACATGGAGTTTTTGAACCCGTGCTCACATGCTCCCTGATGAATAGTAAAATACGAAAAACTAGTAAAAAATTCAAAAAATTCTCAATTATTTTTGCGATAAGCATTGATGAATGTTTCAACTGCGTGCAAATTTTTGTGACGTAAAGACATTCATGGAGGTCTGGGCTTTTCGTCAAAAAAAATTGTATGCAGTTAAAACACTCATCATAAAAAAAATTCAGAATTTTATTGATTTATTTTACTATTTACTGTTCATCAGAGAGCATGTGAGCTCGTGATCAAAAGTGCACTTTCGCTATGATGTGCCGCAAAGTCATTTTGAGTGTTAACAGTACCTGCCGGTACATCTGAGACTGTCCATATTCTTTGGGATTCATGCATTGGGATGCCCACCACAGATGTATAGATGTGTATTGTAGCGTATATTAGGTATGTAAATTGCCTTCTCCAGCAAAGGTTTAAATAGTTATCTAGCGTAAGCTACATGGGACACTCCCATGTCCTGTTACGCTCGCAAACAGACGTATGAAAATCTCGTCCACTTGACCTACTTGCTCTGTTGGTCCAGAAGATACGAAGCACATGCTATTCCTCTGTAATAAAATAAAGGCGGTTTGAAAAAAGCCTGGGGATGGATGATATTATTGATAAAGCCTTTGAGATTGATCGTGCTGGAAAGGCAGTGTTGGAGTACTTACTCCTTCTACCAGAGCAAGATTTGTGGATTATGGGTCATTATAATGTGCGTGAAATAATTGCTATCTCAGTCTGGTATCTATGGTGGGAAAGAAGGAAATTGGTGCACAAGGATACAACTCAGCATGCGTATCAGATCTCTATGGGGATACTACCTCTTACGGCAAACTTTGTTACTGCCGCATCTCCAAAGGCCTCTGTGAAAAGGGAGGGATGGTCTTGCCCTCCAGTGGGCTTTGCGAAACTTACTGTTGACGCTTCTTTTGACCATGACCTGCTTAGGGCACGATGGGGGCAGTTCTTAGAGATGACAAAGGCAGATTTATTGTTGGGGGAATGTGAAGATAGACTACTGCGCAGATGTCTTGATGGCCGAAGCCTTGGCCCTCAAATTCGGTCCATCGCTAGCGCAAAGGTCGGGATGCAATCACCTTATTATTAACTCTGACAATCTGGAGGTGATTGATACCATGGAGGATGAAGGACGGTCGGCGGGTGTGGCGGTTCCAATTTTCGATGACCGTTTTCATTATGCTTGTGATTTCATTATTACTAGGTTCGAACACTGTAATAGAGAAGCAAATAAAGTTGCCTTTGACTTCTAATTGGTTTGAGGAGCCCTGAATGAAAGTGTAATGATTCTCATAAACAATGTATTGGTTATCTCTAATGAATAAAGTGTCTGGTTTATGTCAAAAAAAGTGTCTGTTTGATGAGGTCCATTGTACTACTTTTTGTCAGTGTAGTATGCTACTCCGACATATCTCCTCACTTCTCTCCCAAGCAAACTCATAGACTTTATTTTATCTTAGAAAATTTAAATCACTAATATATTTTAAACTATAAACTCAATTTTGGAACTTTTTATATATTTGGATTCCTTGCATCAAGGCCTTTAGAACAAGACCAATCTTTGATACATTTCAAACACGCTGAAATGAGGGATGTATGTTATTATGAAATGAGTGAAATATGTTATTATGAATTGAGTGAAATGTGTTATTATTAAATATGTTATTATGAGAGAGTGAAATATGTTATTATGAAATCTTTTTTGACACGAGCGAAATCTGCTTTGGGAAATTACTGAAATGGTTTCTTTCAAATGGGAGAAATCTGTTATGAAATGAGTGAAATATGTTTTGAAATGAGTGAAATATTTTTTTATGAAATGAAATATGTTTTCTATGAAATGAGTGAAATATCTTATTATATGTTTTTTAAATGAGTGAAATATGTTATTATGAAATGAGTGCAATATGTTATAATGAAATTATTGAAACATGTTATTATGAAATCATTTTTGAAATGAGTGAAATATGCCCTTAAGACCTGAGTTAAATATGTTACTATGAAATCATTTTTTACACAAGTGAAATCTGTTGTTGGTCAAACCGATCATTTCAAATATACAAACTAGATAGTTAAAAAAAATGAATTTCAGTGCTTTTTTTAAAATGTATGATTTTTTCGAAATGAATCAAATCCTTTTTTGAAACGAGTGAATCTATTTTTTGAACTGTATGAATCTATTTTTTGAACTGTGGGTAATCAGTGGTTTGAAATAAGTGAAATGTGTTAGTTTTTAAATGAGTGAAATCATTTTTGTGAAATGAGTGAAATCAATATTTTTGAAATGCATGAAAACTTTTTTCACACGAGCGAAATCTGTTCTGGGAAATTACTGAAATGGTTTCTCTCAAATGTTTGAAATCTGTTTATTGAAATGAAATGAGTGAAATCATTTTTTGGACATAAGTGAATTCAATTTTTGGACATAAGTGAAATCAATTTTTTTTAAACTCGTTCGAAATATATTCAAGGTCGGTCTTGTTTCAAAGGTCTCTTTGCCATGAATGCAAATATGTAAAAAGTTTCAAAAATGATTTTTTTGGTTCAAAAGTTATGAGCAGTTCAAAATGATATGAGAAGAATAAAATGCAAGTCTTTAGTTAGAGAGGGAATCTTGTTTGCATGCAGCGCTTCTCTCCTCTCTCACACTTTCACTTGATACAAAAAGTTGCTATTGTGGACCCAATTCTAGTTGTATTTATGTGTTCATCTGAGAAAAAGATTGACATCTTGTACAAAGAAAAAGACACGGATTTCCGCACATGAAACTAACGTTGGATCTCTTACCGCGACCGGTAACGCTCAATGTTTCGCTGTCGACTATGATGGGCAGACGAAGACGAAATAGAGGGAATCTACGCCCCATGAAGTAGAACCACATGCCGTTTCTGTTACATCTTTCCCAATTTTCTATTTAGAAAGAGTACTGGCTATTTATCCTATATGTGTAATATAGCGATTGAGTGATCCACTCTCCCCGTTTTTGTTCCTGTTTGTTGCTGATGGTCTGTCTGCTATACTATAGAAGGAAGTGCAGTTAAACAATATCTCCCCTGTTAAGGTGTGCCGACATGCACCTGGTATTTCACATTTGTTGTTTGCTGATGATACGCTTCTGTTCTTCCAAGCATCTCATGAACAAGCACTGGAAATTAAAGAGAGTCTTGATCTCTATGAACAAGCTACTGGTCAATTATTGAATTATGATAAGTGCTCAATTTTATTTGGATCTGCTTGTCCAACGGACGCCCAGGAGCAGGTGAGGGAGGTCCTTAAGATAACTAGTTCATGCTTTGAGGAAAAATATGTAGGACTTCCTACACCAGAGGGGCGTGTGTCCAAGGGCTGGTTCCAAAATTTACAAACTAGCTTGACCAAAAGGCTGCTTCAGTGGGGTGATGGGTTTCTTGCACAACCCGGGAGAGAAGTGTTAATTCAGTCGGTGGCTCAAGCGTTACCTACTTATATCATGGGTGTGTTTAAGTTGCCGTTTTCTGTTTGTGATGATCTCACCCGGATGGTGAGAAACTTCTATTGGGGGTCAAAAGATGGGAAGAGAAAGGTTCATTGGAAGGCTTGGAAATATTTGTTGCAACCAAAGAACAAAGGCGGTATCGGGTTTAGAGACTTTCGTATGTTCAACCAAGCATTACTTGCGAGGCAAGCATGTCGATTGATTGGGAAGCCCGAGAGTTTATGTGCTAGGGTATTGAAGGCCCGCTACTATCCGAATGGAAACTTGGTAGATACGGTTTTTGCTGGTAATGCATCATCTTCGTGGACTGCTATTAGTCATGGCTTGGATTTGTTGAAGAAGGGACTGATTTGGAGAATTGGGAATGGAAGAAGTGTGCATGTTTGGAGAGACAACTGGATTCCCAGACCACATTCTTATAAACCGATCTCTCCGCAAGGTAGATGCAGAATACGCTTCGTTTCAGACCTGCTCAATGAAAATGGGGAATGGAAACAGGACATACTTCTTAAATTTTCTTGCCCTGTGACGTTGATGAGATTATGAAAATTAGATCGTCCCCAAGGCTTGAAGATGACACTCTTGCATGGGGACCAGGGAAGCTGGGCAACTTTTCGGTTAAAAGTGCCTACAATCTAGCACTCGAAGAGGCGTTCCGTGCCGAAGCTGTTGGATCGAGCAGTAGGCCTGAAGGTGACCGAGCATACTGGAGAATGCTGCGTGCTTGCAATGTTCCTCCCACTGTTATTAATTTTGCTTGGCGGGTGTGTACTGACTCCCTACCGACATAGAAAAATAAGTGTAAGTGTAGCCTTGAAGTTATAGCTATATGCCCAGTGTGTGGTGTTGAAGAGGAAGACAACTTTCACCCATTTTGCCGGTGTCCGCTAGCAAGGGATTTGTGGCGCTGCATGTCCTCCGTTTGGTCGCTTCCAAATTTGGTCGAGATTCAAAATTCTGGAAGGAAGTGGTTGTTACATTTGCTTGACCGGGTGCCTGCTGAGACGAGAAACATGATCTTGTTGACACTTTGGCGTAGTTGGTTTGTCCGGAATGAGGTCGTTCATGATAAGAATCCGCCACCTGTAGAAGTGTCAAAGCATTTCCTGTGCAGTTATTTGGAGACCTTGGTGAACATCAAAAACAATTCAGTCCTTGATCCTTGCAAAGGTAAAACCCTAGTTTATGTTGTGCCTATACCAAAATCTTCAGTTTTGTCCACAGAAGTAGTTCCATCTTGGTGCCCGCCGAGCGCTGGGAAAGTTAAGTTGAACTCTGATTGTTCCTTCACCATGGATGGAAGAGCGGGTGCTGGTATGGTTTTAAGAGATTCTAATGGTGCAATCATCTTTTCTTCATGCCGTACGTTGTATAGATGCCGTGATGCCTTGGAAGCAGAACTTTGCGCGTGTATGGAGGGTTTATCTTCTACCCTTATGAGAACTGAGTTACCTATCGAATTGGAGGTTGATTCCTTGGAAGTAGTCAAGCTGGTGCAGACAAATGACATCGACAGATCAATTTATGCTTATCTTATTAGAGAGATCAAGCTGATGATGAGTCTTCGGGAGACTAGTATTACTCATATTCGTAGAGCCCAAAATAAAGTTAGTGATTGTTTAGCTATCTTTGCTAGAGAGGAAGGTAGAACCATGACTTGGTTAGGTTCTGGACCTACCAGAGTTTTGGAACTTGCTGCTTCAGATTGTAACACTGTTGGAGTTTGAGTAATACAAGTTTCTATTCGCAAAAAAAAAAAAAGCGATTGAGTGGATGTAGTGAATTGTTGAATATTCTTTGTTTGGAACTGGAAGATCACCAAATGAACATTGAGAAGACGACGATAGTGGTACGTCAAGACAATTCATCGGGAAAGTGAAGGGAATCAATGACTTTTCTTAGCCGTACACAAGGAAAGCTGTGGAGGGTGCGAAGTGTGCCACCTCCAACATGGACTCTCGGTTGCAAATGTCTGGACTGAGCTGTCCGGACTCCCTTTGTCATCCAAGGTCGTACTTCATTTGTCCATGGACAGATCTGCTTGTCCGAGATCCTGCAAACCAGATGCAAACTAGGATAAACTATACGGGCATCCGAAGCACTGCCACGTATGTGTTCGACATCCCGGTCCATCTCCAAAAACACCTCCCGCGCCCGCACCCTGTCCCGCACAAACGCACCTCCGCTCTCCATGCCGCATTCATGCCAGTCCAGAGCACCGCATTCATGCCTGTCCAAAGCAGACGTGACCAGTCACTCGAGCCGGCATTAGTGGCACGCCGACCGAGAGGGCCGCCCGCGTGGCGTCCAGGTCTCTACTACTAGGATATGGTCATATTTTCTGAATGACCATTATATTCCATAGTATAGTAAAAATACATCGCTTGTGTATCATTACCAACAGTTTTGAAGCGAAATTTTGCTACTACGGTATGCTCCATATTTTGTATTGTTTTGTAAATGACCATACACTCCTTAGTACAGTAAAAATACATGGCTCCTGTATTGTTACCACCACTATGGGAGCGAAAATTTTGCTACTACAATATGCTTCATATTCCATAGGATGGTAACATGTTATGATCAAGCAGGGATGATTGAATGAATCAAAATTGACCATGGTACCATTGAGGACTCCTTCGTTGCAAGCAAACGAGCGGTGGTGAGTTGGAGAAGTCGAAGTATATGTTCAAGAGGTGCCAACTATGGTAGAAATATACAACGATTCTAACTTCTCTAACTTTGTCCAAATTTGAAATATAATAAAATGTCAAACTTCTCACTTTGACCAGTTTTATGAAGAAAATTATCAATGTCTAGAATACCAAATCATTATTACTAGATTTTTAATGAAATATATTTTCATAATTTATTTATTTAGTATTGTAGCTCTTTACATATTTTGCTATAAACTTTGTCAAACATATATAATGTTTGACTTAAATTAATACATTTTATATTTAGGATGGAAGTACATGGATAAGGTACGTAGGTGATATAGCATGCATGCACGGATCTACGGACGCATGCAAACAACCATAGCTACGCCACCGCGGGCGGGACGAAGGGTGTGGCGAGGAGCATCAGCGGCGTGCGGCGGCGCACGCCTAGGCCCGGGGCCTCCTCCATGTTGACCTCGGCCACGCCCTCCGGCAGCGACCAGTCGAAGTGGTAGAGAAGACCGACCAGGGCGAGCTCCATGCTGGCCAGCCCGTAGTTGAAGCCAGGGCACATCCTGCGGCTGGCGCCGAACGGGAGGAACTCGTAGCTGCTGCCGGTGAAGTCCACCGTGCTGTCCTCGAACCGCTCCGGCTGGAACTCCTCGGCTGCTTCCCAGTACTTGGGGTCGTGCCCGATGGCCCACGCGTTGATGATCACGCGCGACTTGGCCGGCACCGTGTACCCTTCCAGCTCGCATTGGTCGATGCTCTCCCGGGGCACCAGCAGCGGCGCCGGTGGGTGCAGCCGGAGCGCCTCCTTGATCACCATCTTCAGGTACTGCAGGTTGCTCTCCTGCAGGTCGGCCTCAGTCACCACCGCCTTTCCCTTGAACGCCTCCCGGATTTGGCCCTGCAGCTTCTTCATCACCCGCGGGTTCCGCATCAACTCCGACATCCCCCACTCCATCGCCGAGGCCGATGTTCCCGTCCCGCCCCCGAACATGTCCAGGATGATGGCCTTCATCCTGCTGTTGTCCAGGTGGAACCCGAAGCCACCTTTCTCCTGCAGGCCGATGAGCACGTCCACGAGGTTCTCGTCCACGTTCTCGGCGCCGGCCTTGATCTTCTCGACGCGGGCGGCCTTCCTCTCGTAGATGATCTCCTCCAGGATGGCGTCTACCGTCTTGTGGATGTCCTGGAGGCTGCGCTTCATGCCGGTGACCTTGGCCAGCATAGTGGTCCACGTCGGGAAGAGGTCGGGGATGTTGAAACCGCTCGCCAGGCCCACACCGGACTTGATGGCCGCCTGGAACTCCGCCGCGTTCTTCCGCTTCTTCCCGAACGCCGCCCGCGCAACGATGCTGTTGGTCACATTGTGAAACATCACGCTCAGGTTCACCGGCGCCGACGGCCCCGCCTGGCGGATCTGGTCCACCCGCATCCTCACCTGCATGTGCATGCATGCGCAGTGTGCATACGAGTCGAGCCGTCTAGTTAAACTCCGCTCATTCATACTCCTCAACTGCAAAAACGTCTTATATTTTGGTACAGAGATATATCTCATCTTTGATCGAAATAATTCGCAAACACTAACACATCTCAAATACAAGAACTCCTCTTGCTCTTCTACCTCTTCATTCATAAGGTTGTAGCCTTGTAGGTACTTGTCTTTTGTTCACGTGGCTGTTTTATAGTATTAGGTACTTGACTTTTCGGCTCTGTAGCCGTGTATTCGTAATAAGTTGTAATTAAGTTCAAATCCTCTGGTGTTTTTTGTTGCAACGTTCTATTGATTGGTTACCTGGTTAGTGTAATAGTTTTGAGGGCAGTTAATATAGTATTACCTTACCTCCATTCCAAAATAAGTAGTGACGTGGAGTATGTACCTCGTCCTCCCTTATGTGGCGGAAGGAGCGCACGCGCTTGGGGCTGAGAATCTCGGCGGTGCAGAGGTGGCGGAGCTTGCGCCAGTAGTCGCCGGATGGGGAGAAGAGGATGTCGGCCCACTCGTAGCCGACGATCTCGCCGGCGAGGAGCTTGGGCCGCGTGGCGAAGTTGGTGTCGTGAGTCTTGAGCACCAGCCGCGCTGTCTCCTTGGACGAAGCCACCACCAGCGGCGTCTGCCCCAGCTGCAGCATCATCAGCGGGCCGTGCGTGTCGGCCAGGTCACGCAGCTTGCGGTGCGGTAGAACGTTCACCAGGTGGTGCATGCTGCCGATCACCGGCAGCTTCCACGGCCCTGGCGGCGGCCTCTCCCTCATCGGGTTGAGGGCTACTTTCAGCAGCTGCAGGAGCGCCACCGCCACCGCCGCCAGCACCAGCGCCTGGACGTAAAACTCGTCCATGCCTGAGTTACCAAAGCCCAGTGAGCTTATTCACTATGCAGCAGGTACCTAGCTAGCTAGTAATACTCCTCGTGGTGAGTGGTGACTGGTGTGAGTTGCTCTGCTGCTGGGTGCTGGCAGGGGGAGGGGGGGTTATATAGGGCAAGTGGGCGATGGTTTTTTTTTTTTTTTTTGAAAAAAAGTGGACGATGTGGGGGACGCCGGGATGGGTTGGCCCACGCCACTATGGTGACGCAGACAATGTAGGGTGGTGAAAGTGATGCAGGGTCATTAGCTTAGAGCAATAAGAGTAGGAAAACGTTTCCCTGCGGCGCGTGGGCGGAACGCTCGGCCGGTCGCGTACGCTTCGTTCGATTGAAAGCGATCGTGCGGCCCGCGTGTGGCCTCATCCTCTCAGCCCCACACGCTCCCTCTTATCCCCTCACGCACCACTCATTTTTCTTCCTTATCCCTTCATGCCCACCATTCATCCAGTCCACCTCTCTCTCCCCCCATGGCCTACCTCCAATCAATAGCTTGCCGGCGATGGAAGAGGTGTGTGGCAAGCTGGCGGTCCCGGGGCTGCACACATGAAGCTGCGGAGGTGCGGGAGCACGACTCTCGGCGAACGCGGAGGCGCGGCGCTCAAAGCTACATCGACTACTTGGTGTTTCCACTTTGCAATCTTATACGACGGCGGTGGGATGGTTTGCTGCAACCGGCGGCCCCTGGTACTACGGCCGACGAGGTGGTCTGTGCCGTGAAGATGGACGAAGGCTGCGGCGATTTTTGTGCTGGAACCCATGACAGCCTCTGCTACAACCGGCCAGCCATTTTGCTGGAACCAGCATCGGTAATTGCTTCCATGAGCCACGCGATATGCGGGAACCAGACGCGCACTCGCCGCCGGCGCTTTTTTTTACTGGAACCAGTCTTTTGCTTTGTTGGAACTAGCATTTTTATTTGCTACAATCGAATCACTGGGAGTTCACCTTGCTAAGTTTTTTGTTGGAACCATGTACAAATCGACCACACACTAGTTCTCCGTGTTTAGTTGTTTTTGCTGCATTTGATGTTTTGTTTTGCTGGAACCTGGTATTTTTTTGCTTCAGCCGACCAATGGAGGGTTGTTTCTTTCAGATCTTTTTGCTGGATACGTCAGTGCAAACCGACGACCACAGCGAGCCGGAGGCGGTTAAGCTCAGCATGCTACAATCATGGCGAACCACGTGCTGGAACCGCCCGGCGTTAGAGCTGCAATCCACGGTGACCCGCACCATGGGACCATTGGTGGTTGTGATGCAATCCCGGCGGCCACGGGCAGGACCTCGCCGGAGCTCGTCGGGCACGACCACAACGGCGGCGAGCGGGGGACAGCACTCAATGGGGTGGCGAGCGTGTGGATTCCCTCCTTTTTTTCTTCTCACTAGTGGCATCAGGAAGAAGACGATGGGGGCAAATCAAACGGCTACAAACGAACGCATCGGGTGGCTGCGCACCGACCGGCCCAAATTTGGGCCGGCGGACCGGCGCGTAGTACTGGCCATAAGAGTAATGCTAGACGCACGGACGGATGGCCTATTACAGGCTTTTACGTCATTTTCTTCTAACTAATCTCTCCCCCCTGAATTTCAAAGGGGGTGGGGCCCATGCTCCCCTATTCTCCAATCCCGATCGCCCACGTCTGCTATTCCGTGAATCCTGTAATCGATCCGTCCGTGCATCTAGCATTACTCAGCTTAGAGCGACCTGTTAACTTGCGGACGGAGAGTGTGGTGGTTAATGCAACTTATTTGTCTTCTCTAAGCTCACCGGCCAGTAGTATAGTGGTAATATACGTTAAGGTAAACTCTTTACACCAGACTCCATCAACTGCCGTTCCAACCGCCTGTAATTCATGCATGGAAATGCCCAGTTCGTTCTGAATCTACCATATGCCCCGATCCACCTCTCCATGCATCCTCCTGTTCATATTACGGTGCCGTCACCTTCGAGTGCTCGCCCTTCTCGGTAGCGATGGCAACATGCGCTGCCGGTTGCACAGAATGTCATGCCGCTCCTCGTCAACGGAAGGAAGCACGGCTACCAATGGAGGGAAGCAAGATCCACTTCTGACGATGCGTTCATGCTGCAACATCGCTCCATCCATGGCGTCCTCGTTGACGCATTTTGATCCCTCAGAAGACAGCACAAATACCATTCCACGGAAGCACGCCCACCATTAGAAGGAAACACAACCCTCGGCTAGCAGTGCATCAATACTACAGCGTTGATCGGTCAATGTGCTATTTGTTGACGCCATCCAGATCCCTAGGCTGACCACCATCTGAATGAAGCACACCCATCGTCCGAAGGAAGCACGACCACCATTGGAATGACAATGCATCCATCCGAGGAAGACGATGACATTGGCCATGACTAAGTCTATGTTTAGACTTTAGACATTAGAAGCAAAATATATTCAATAGCGAAACAAACTAACACAACGTTGCAAACCGATGTGCTAGCGTAATTAATTTGTTTTCATAAAATCCAAATCAGTTTCTGAAAAATAGCAATCACGGTTGATTACTGAAAACAGTAAAATCATGGCACACATTAATCCATTTCTGATTTAGGTTTTCGAAACTCCCGAGCGGGAGTGCTTCGTCCACCATCTATACATCTATAGGGGTCAGTGGCGGAGCTTAGTACAAGTCTGAGGGGGCCATGCCCCCCCCCCCCCCAGCCCTAGGCAAAACTATGAAGAAAATTTACTATGCATGGCTTAGATAAGTAAAAAAAATCAATTCTTTACCCTCCTAGTTGTTCATATCTTCACTTTGACCCCCCCTGAGATTCCTGTCAAGCTCCGCCACTGATAGGGGTCGTATCCGACGGCCACAGAGTGGTCTGATGGAATGCCGGGGATTAGTAGCTTGATCCCTAAAGGTCCCCTATTCCTTTTTGCCCATCATTTATAGCACAATCCCGAGGCAGACGGAATCTGACACCATACCATTAGAACCGGCTACCAGAAAATACTATGGTGCATGCAAAAATTAATTGTAGTAAATATAAATACGATAAACTGTCATTTAGGAAGAGTATGGGTACTGTAATATAACGACTTTGTCGAGACAGATAATGACGTAGGTAAGTCAAATATTTATTGGGAAAGTGCCGGGAATTGACCACATTTCTTAACAGTACACATGGAAAGCTGTGTTGGCCTGCACCTACAGTAAGTCCTACGACTTTTCTTTTGTTAATTTCAGTTAGTACAAGACCCATCATAATGCCCGGATCGCCATAATAATGGCTTATATGGTGATCGCGGGCAGTATGGCCGAGTCGAAGTACCGACCTCATACAGATGGAATGGCATGGACTGGATGTTCTTTCTTTTTCTTCAACACACACCCAACTGATCGAACCCAGACGGTCAAACGAGTCTCCTCTCTGTTGGTGATGTCATCAAAAAATGGGGGTCTCCCATAGACTAGGAAATAGGTCGACGGAGACGGTAATGTGGCCTACCCGATGGCAACTTGCGGAGATGGCGCGCACGGGCTTGTAGCCAGTTCCTTCGCAATCGTTATACGACACAACAGAAATTCATGAAAATATGTGTATTTAATCAGAAACTATGGATTTTTTTTGGAAATACTACTTTTTTTTTAACAAATTCCGAAACTAAGATCCAGAAATTTTAAAACTAGAGCACCGTCGTTGTAGGGTGCAACGAAACGTAAGTTTCGTTGTTCTATTGGAGGAAACGTTGATGTATCGTTGTACAGTTGAACGAAACTTAGGTTTCGTTGTCTGCTAGGACGAAACCATTGGTTGAACCACACACCGGAACTCTGCATGCTACACTGAACTCTTCAAACTCACACCTGATCATCCATTGCCGCACTGGAGCTCCCCTGGCCGAACCCTCGCACCACCAGGACCGCATCGACGAGGAGAATCCATTCAGACATAGAAGAGCTAAAGCCATGCATCGTGGAGGACGAATTTCGCCATTCAATGTACACCAACCGTCGCAAGTCTACGTCGCGCTCGGTGAGAAATTTTCCAATTACTCGCACCCATCTACTCATCTAGATGCCATCAAACTCCTAGACATTGTCCTTTATCTTATTGTTGTCGTTGGCCGCGCGCACCACGATCTGTGCCATCCACGGACGGGAACCGGATGTCGCCAACTCCGACATCACCTTGACGCGGTTCTTCGCAATGCCCTTCCAGACAATGTCTAGGAGGTTGATGGCATCTAGATAAGTAGATGGGTGCGAGTAATTGGTAAATTTCTCACCGAGCACGACGTAGGCTTGCGACGGTCAGTGTACATTGAATGGCGAAATTCGTCCTCCACGATGCACGGCTTCAGCTCTTCTACATCTGAATGGATTCTCCTCGTCGATGCGGTCCTGGTGGTGCGAGGGTTCGGCCAGGGGAGCTCCAGTGCGGCAATGGATGACCAGGTGTGAGTTTGCAGAGTTCACTGTGGCATGCAGAGTTTCGTTGTGTGGTTCAACGAAACCAATGTTTCGTCGTGGATGCATGGAGGAAACCAACGTTTCGTCCTAACAGACAACGAAACCTACGTTTCGTCCAACTGTACAACGAAACATCAACGTTTCGTGTCGTCTAACAGTACAACGAAACCTACGTTTCGTTGCACCATACAACGACGGTACTCTAATTTTAAAATTTCTGGTTTGTTGATCTTAGTTTCGGAATTTGTTAAAAAAAAGTAGTATTTCCAAAAAAAAAATCCAGAAACTACCACAATATGATCAACCCTAACAGACAACTACCACTTTAAGAAAAAAATGCCTAGAACTAGTACTACTTTTGTACTATTTTTTGACAAAAAACCACCATGTCAGAAAAGTGCCCGATTTGGCTCGTTTAAACCCATTTATGACAGGGTTGGCCCACGCGTCAGGTTGACAGTTATTACAAATTGGGCCCACACGTCAACCCTCTTCTTCCACCTCTCTCCCCTCTTGTGCATTACGTCGAACAGGTTGTGTGCGCCTTGCCGACCAGTACAGCTTCGATGATCGGCCAGCGAGCCGATGTTGCTCCTCCGGTCCAGAGTCCCGTCGTTCGCCGGCATGCATCATGGCCGGAACGGAAGGCCGTCCTGGAGGGTCATGCCCCGGTCGCCGTCATGGAGGCTCGCATCCTCGTCGCCGTCACTCGAGAAGACCAGAGGCGCTGCACTTGCCGGGCCAAGCTAGCACACGAGCAGCTGGATGCATCCAACAACTTGTGTGCCAGCTTGCCGATGCGCTGTCGCGAGCGCAAGCTGACCTCCGCCCTCCGCGCCGCCGCGAGCTGGCCGTCGCGCCGTCGGGTGAGCTGGCCGTCGGCCGCCACACCACCGGGCGAGCAGACCGCTGTGCTGGCCTCCGCCCAAGTGTGAGGTGCGGCGGTGGCTCGCCGGCTGGCGGCCGGAGGTGTCGGACATATTTTTTATGAATCTGATGGGGAGTTATTTTTAGAGAGAGAGAGACAGAGGAAGAAGACACCTCACACATGGGTCTCACCTGTCATAACAGTCTAACATAACTGTCAAATAAAAAGAGTTGACTACTCTATGGGCCCAACCGGTCATAAACGAGTTTAAGAATGCTTAATCGGCCACTTTTCTGACTTGGTAACTTTTTGTCAAAAATTAGTACACAAGTGGTAGTTCTGGGTTTTTTTTCTTCTCAAAGTGGTAGTTTTGTGTTAGCGTTGGTTGCATTGTGGTATTTTTGGTTAAATACCCTGAAAATATAGTGACATCCATCGAATATCAGAAAATGGCTCATACTGAATTTTCCCTATCTCTATGGCCGGACATTGACTGTCACTGCACCTAGCACCAACGGAATTTGGTGGCCTGTATTTGTCCAAGGCTGGGTTTTTGTCCTGCAAGTATCAATTCCCAAACAAGCATGTAACATTGTAAGCTTGTAAACATTGCACAATTAAGGTTCTTGTGGCACAAAATGTTATGTTTCTAAGCATTAATGAATGGTGAATACTTCCTCCATTTCTTAATATTTGAAGCATAATTTAAAAAACCGGACCGGACCGGCGATCGGACCGGAAAAAACAGGAACCAGAGATCCCATTGGGTTTTTAAGCTCAGCAGACCGTTCGTGCAATCGTACCGGAAAAAACCGGATGAACCGGCCGGTTTTTGTGAAAACCGGATGAACCGGCCGGTTTTTGTGAAAACCGATGAACCGGGCGGTTTACAGAAAACCGGCCGGTTCAATGTTGATTCCAGAAAAGCCCCTGGATCGACTTGTTTTCGTGCAGAGAAGGTGGGGGTAGAATGGGAAAAGAGAAAAAAGCCCTCTTTTGCTAGGGTTTCGGCTGAATCTGGAGGGATTCCTCGAATTTGTGCAGAGGGCAGGCAAACCAGCCGCCACCTCTCTCTTTGGCTGGTGATGCCGCCCCCATCCGCCGCCACCCTTGCCTGGCGCCGTGGCGCGCCGACGCCGCCTCTGTCTCTCGGCCTCCTCGTCGCGGCAGCAGCAGCACCTGTAGAGTAACGCGACAGAAAACAAAAAAATTCGGTACAGCGAGCACGCCCAGAACCACTATGGAGACTGCATACAGGGTTTGATCTGATCATTACCGACTCGTAGCGCAGCGGAAGAAGAGTCGATGTAGATCGTCGGTGCAGATCACCGCAGCTAGGATTTACAACCTCCCAACCGCGAGGATATACTCCCTCGTCGGACAGCCCTTTGGGAGGCGGTCGGACAGTCCCTCGGACGATGTCACGGACAGCCCTTCGGGAGGACACTCGAAGCTCGAACGGTAACTCGGACAGCCCTTCGGGAGGACCCTCGAACAGCCCCTCAGGCAAAAGATCGAAACTACGACCTCTCTACGGGGTTGCACACATACGGTGTCAGCTATCCGGCAGGGCTTCGCCGTCCAGAACTAGTTCCTGCCGGAACCCAGACATCCTTTCGGCTCTACGAAACTATTTCGCGGGGAGGGAGAGAGAAGGCCAGATCATGCATGGCTTGTGTATATGAGAAAGAAGTTAGTGTGGAGAGTGCCTCTCCACCTCTATTTATAGGAAAACCCAATGGAAAAAATACCCAATAAACCCATCACATGGATCCTCCATAAGGGCGTAAAAGGAAGGCAAGTGGAGCTCCATCTTGGCCGGCCACCCCTAGCCCCCCCCCAAGGGGGTTCCTTGGTCCCGATCCCTTCTAGAAGCCTTTTGGGAAAAGCTCTAAAAGGTGGCTTTCCATAAAGTAGCCCAAAAAGCACTTTCACTATTCACGGAAACATTTTTCCGCGACCGTTAAATCCGAAAATATTTCTGTGGGTCTTAGAATAATTCCAGTACCCACTAAAATGATTTTGGACGCGTTCCGAAACAATTCCGGATTAGTGATTTTCATCTGCGAAAAGCAACCAAACCGGTTCCGGCAGCTCCGGAACATTTCCGGTTTTTATCCCGAAAAAATCCCAGAAGTTTCCAGAACAATTCTGGCACCCTCTAAGAATTTCCAGGCATGTGCCGAAACCAAGTTGACTTAATGGTATACTCCGAAACAATTTTTCGGTTTTACCGAAACTATTCCGGTGTTCTCTCTCTGGAACTTTTCCGTTGTCTCCGAAACTTTTCCGGTGACTTTCTCTCAGACTCCCTGTCTAGTATTCAGCAGATAGATGACCCTTAAGCGTGTGACCCTATAGGTTCGGTGAAGTATAGACATGACCCGGAACACTTTCCGATCAATGATCAACATCGGAGCTGTGGACACCCATATTGACCCCTATACCCACACGAATAAATATTCGAGTGAACCTCCGATTGCCGTGTGCTATTCATGTTGCTTCGCGATATGTTACATACACCCGAGGTGAGATTTATCGGCATCCCCGTGGATCAACACTTGTCCACTATGCCAGTTACCTCGTTACCGGTTTTGTTCTCATTTCCCGTTTCCGTGTTGCGGCATCCCTGTGATCAAATCACACTGTGTCTGGCCAGACAATGATGGATACCGTAACACCGAGAGGGCCCAAGAATATCTCTCCATCGTCGGAGGAGCAAATCCCAATCTTGAGCTATCTCGTTACTTGCCATACTTTTCCCTGAATTCATAAGCCGCCGTAATAGCCACCCAGTTACGGATGACGTTTAACAAACCCCAAAGTTCACGAAGCAAGTACGAAGGAACTCGATACTCTCATGGTCTAAGGAATTATGCAAACATTAAATTTCTATGTGTTATTAACCATTAACTAGTGACGAATGTATCTCATAGCATAACATCAATTCGGGTCGATTCAACACAAGTGTTCTACTAACATTGAGCCCTCAAAATTGCCGGCATAGACATGCCCATGATCAGGAAAACATGATCATCATGCAATACTTGAGCCAGTCTTAGAGGCATGACTAGGAATACATTTTATCGTTTATTATACCACACGTGCACATCAGTTTCCCTCCGAGCCTCGTGGATATTGCAGACTCGAGAATCATTGCAGTTATAGCATGGGACATAAACATTCATTACAAACTCCGGAGATACAAAATAACTGTTATTACTGCCTCTAGGGCATATCTCCTACAGCACCAGCACCGGCCCGCGCCGCCACCCGTTGTCCCGCGCCACCACTCCCGCCTCTGTTCTGCTGCTTGTTGACGGCTGAGGAGAGGGAAGGGAACGCCGCCGCCTGGTCTCCCGCCTAGCCTCCCCTCGCCGCCTCACATCCATAGTCCAGACCCCCCCTCCCACCGGTCCGGCCTCTGCTCGGCTGCTCGAGTTCACCAGGGCGCCCCGCCGGCCAACTCTGGTATGAACAGAAGTACATAGCAATCCCCTCTCTTCTCTGTCCCCAATCTCCATCCTTCTATTCTTCATTTCTAGGATCCTAGCATGAGATATATTGGTTTGCAATTTGTTTGCTGTCATGATACAGTGGGATTGTATATTTGTTTGCTGATGAGAACTGTATTGTATATTGTTTGCTGCCATGATTCATGAACTCATGATATTGTTTGTTGTCAATTGTCATGATATTTGATTGCTATCATGATAGATGATATAGTGGCATTGCTATCATGATATATTATTTTATTGCTTAAAACCGACAATCGAACCGGTGAACCGGCGGTCCGACCGGTAAAAACCTGAACCGACAGCCTTTCTGGTTCGATTTCCGGTTCGGTTTTTTAAACTATGATTTGAAGTTGTATTATTTAGAATAAATGATTTTTTAATGTTTGACTTGGTCTATAGAGAAATATATGAACATCTAAAACACCACATCAAATTTCATTAAATTTATCATAAATATATTCCGTACAATATAGATTTGTTCTTGTTGATAACACAACATGAAAGATTGATCGTACAGTTGGTCATCTTCAAGACAGAGCGATTAGTCTTTCATGTAGTCATATAGATTAACGACACTTGCAGCAAATACACCTTGACAACATCGAGCTAGGCCACAAACTCAGGAATTAATCAATTTAGGCCATAAACTCGTTAATCTGATCAATTAAGGCCAAAACCTATTCCGAATAAGAAAAACCGGCCACGTGGCTGCCACATCGGCGTTCTATAGACCGCTCGTGAACTAACTATTATTATTTAGTTGGATCTGTTTGCAAACTGGCATGTTTTTTTTCTCACAAACAATGCCAAAGTCATACATATGAAAAAAAAATCTTAGCATCTCCTAGGATTCGAAGCCAGTCCTGTTCAGCTTGGCAAACCAACTGACAGACAATCATTGGACTGTCACCGCATTTGTGACTTATTGTGCATCTCCTAGGACTCGAAGCCAGTCCTGTTCAGCTTGGCAAACCAACTGACAGACCATCATTGGACTGTCACCGCATTTGTGACTTATTGTGCAGCCAATTTTATACATTTGAGTCATATCTTTGTTAACCTTGTAACATTATGAGTCTAATATATAGGGTGGGCTGAGTTGGGAGTTGTGCTCCCGCCAGAGGCGATCACTGACAGAGTTCTTCAATCGCTACCACCTAGCTACAAGAGCTTTGTGTTGAACTATAACATGCAAGGGATGAACAAGTCAGTCGCCGAGCTGTTTGCGATGCTGAACGTCGCTGAGTCAGACATCCAGAAGGAGCATCAAGTGTTGATGGTCAATAAAACCACTAGTTTCAAGAAGAATGGCAAGGGCAAGAAGGGAAACTCCAAGAAGAGTGGCAAAGTAGTTGCCCCTCCCGTGAAGAAACCCAAGGCTGGGCCCAAGCCGGAAACTGAGTGCTTCTATTGCAAGGGAACTGGCCACTGGAAGCGGAATTGCCCCAAGTATCTGGCCGACAAGAAGGGGGCCAACGCCAAACAAGGTATATATGATATACATGTTATTGATGTGTACCCTACCAACTCTCGTTGTAGTGCCTGGGTATTTGATACCGGTGCGGTTGCTCACATTTGCAACTCAAAGCAGGAACTACGGAATAGACGGAGGCTGGCGAAGGACGAAGTGACGATGCGCGTGGGAAATGGTTCCAAGGTTGATGTGATCGCCGTCGGCACGCTCGCTCTTCGATTACCATCGGGATTAGTGATGAACCTGAATAATTGTTATTTAGTGCCTGCGTTGAGCATGAACATTATGTCTGGATCTTGTTTAATGCGAGACGGTTACTCATTTAAATCAGAGAATAATGGTTGTTCTATTTATATGGGTAATATCTTTTATGGTCATGCACCCATTGTGAGGGGTTTATTCTTATTGAATCTCGATAGTGATGATACACATGTTCATAACATTGATGCCAAAAGATGTAGAGTTGATAATGATTGTACCACTTTCTTGTGGCACTGCCGCTTAGGTCATATTGGTGTAAAACGCATGAAGAAACTCCATGCTGATGGACTTTTGGAGTCACTTGATTTTGAATCACTTAATACATGCGAACCATGCCTCATGGGCAAGATGACTAAGACCTCGTTCTCCGGAACAATGGAACGGACAAGTGACTTGTTGGAAATCATACATACTGATGTGTGCGGTCCGATGAGCATTGAGGAGCGCGGTGGATATCGTTATTTTCTCACCTTCACCGATGATTTGAGTAGATATGGGTATATTTACTTAATGAAACACAAGTCTGAAACGTTTGAAAAGTTCAAGCAATTTCAGAGTGAAGTTGAGAATCATCGTAACAAGAAGATCAAATTCCTACGATCTGATCGAGGGGGAGAATATCTGAGTTATGAGTTTGGTAGTCACTTAAGACAATGTGGAATTGTTTCACAGTTGACCCCACCTGGAACACCACAGCGTAATGGTGTGTCCGAACGTCGTAATCGAACCTTATTGGATATGGTGCGTTCTATGATGTCTCTTGCCGATCTGCCACTATCATTTTGGGGTTATGCGTTAGAGACAGCTGCATTCACTTTAAATAGGGCACCATCTAAGTCCGTTGAGATGACACCGTATGAACTGTGGTTTGGCAAGAAACCAAAGTTGTCGTTTCTTAAAGTTTGGGGATGCGATGCTTATGTGAAAAGGCTTCAGCCAGAAAAGCTTGAACCCAAAGCGGACAAATGCGTCTTCATAGGATACCCAAAAGAGACGGTTGGGTATACCTTCTATCTCAGATTCGAAGGCAAAGTGTTTGTCGCTAAGAACGGGTCCTTTCTCGAGAAAGAGTTTCTCTCGAAAGAATTGAGTGGGAGGAAGATAGAACCTTATGAGGTTGTTGAACCTTTACTTCAACCAGAGAGTAGCACTGCGCAGAAAGATGTTTCTGTGGAACCTACGTCAGTTGAAGAGGAAGCTGATGATGGTGATCATGAAGCTACGGATCAAGTTACTATCGAACCTCGTAGGTCGACAAGGATACGTACTGCTCCTGAGTGGTACGGTAACCCTGTCTTAAAGGTCATGTTGTTGGACAACGATGAACCTACGAGCTATGGAGAAGCGATGGTGGGCCCAGATTCCGACAAATGGTTAGAGGCCATGAAATTCGAGATGGGATCCATGTATGAAAACAAAGTATGGACTTTGGAAGTATTACCTGAAGAGCGAAAGGCCATTCAGAATAAATGGATCTTCAAGAAGAAGACGGACGCGGACGGTAATGTCACCGTATATAAAGCTCGACTTGTGGCAAAGGGTTTTTCACAAGTTCAAGGAGTTTACTACGATGAGACTTTCTCACCCGTAGCGATGCTTAAGTCCGTCAGAATCATGTTAGCAATAGCTGCATTTTTCGATTATGAAATTTGGCAGATGGATGTCAAAACAGTGTTCCTTAACGGTTTTCTTAAGGAAGAGTTGTATATGATGCAACCAGAAGGTTTTGTCGATCCAGAGAATGCTGACAAAGTTTGCAAACTCCAGCGATCCATTTATGGACTGGTGCAAGCGTCTCAGAGTTGGAATCTTCGCTTTGATGAGGTGATCAAAGCGTTTGGGTTTATACAAGTTTACGGAGAAACTTGTATTTACAAGAAAGTGAGTGGGAGCTCTATAGCGTTTCTGATATTATATGTGGATGACATATTGCTGATTGGAAACAATATAGAACTTTTGGAAAGCATGAAGGAATATTTGAACAAGAGTTTTTCAATGAAGGACCTAGGAGAAGCTGCTTTCATATTAGGCATCAAAATCTAGAGAGATAGATCAAGACGCTTAATAGGACTTTCACAGAGCACATACCTTGATAAAGTTTTGAAGTTCAAAATGGATCAGTCCAAGAAGGGGTTCTTGCCTGCTTTGCAAGGTGTGAAGTTGAGTAAGACTCAGTGCCCAGCGACTACAGAGGATAGAGAAAAGATGAGTATCATCCCCTATGCTTCTGCCATAGGCTCTATCATGTATGCGATGTTGTGCACAAGACCAGATGTCAGCCTTGCCATAAGTATGGCCGGAAGGTTTCAAAGTGATCCAGGAGTGGAACACTGGACAGCGGTCAAGAATATCCTTAAGTACCTGAAAAGGACTAAGGAAATGTTTCTCGTTTATGGAGGTGATCAAGAGCTCGTCGTAAAGGGTTATGTCGATGCAAGCTTTGACACTGATCCGGATGACTCTAAGTCTCAAACCGGATACGTATATATTCTAAATGGGGGAGCGATAAGCTGGTGTAGTTCCAAGCAAAGCGTGGTAGCTGATTCTACATGCGAAGCGGAGTACATAGCTACCTCGGAGGCGGCAAAGGAAGGTGTCTGGATGAAGCAGTTCATGACAGATCTTGGAGTTGTGCCCAGTGCACTGGACCCGATGACTCTATTCTGTGAAAACACTGGTGCCATTGCTCTAGCCAAGGAACCAAGGTTTCACAAGAGGTCCAGACACATAAAGCGACGCTTCAATTCCATCCGCGATGCGATCAAGGAGGACATAAACATTTGCAAAGTGCACACAGATCTGAATGTTGCAGATTCGTTGACTAAACCTCTTCCACGGGCAAAACATGATCAACACTAGAACTCTATGGGTGTTAGATTTATAACCATGTAATGCTAGATTATTGACTCTAGTGCAAGTGGGAGACTGTTGGAAATATGCCCTAGAGGCAATAATAAAATGGTTATTATTATATTTCCTTGCTCATGATAATCGTTTATTATCCATGCTATAATTGTATTGGTTGGAAACACAAATACATGTGTGGATACGTAGACAACAACATGCCCCTAGTGAGCCTCTACCGGACTAGCTCGTTGATCAAAGATGGCCATGGTTTCCGGGTCATAGACATGAGTTGTCATTTGATAACGGGATCACATCATTAGGAGAATGATGTGATGGACAAGACCCAAACTATGAACGTAGCATATGATCGTGTCAAGTTTATTGCTATCGTTTTCCCCATGTCAAGTATCTGTTCCTATGACCATGAGATCATGCAACTCACTGACACTGGAGGAGTACCTTGTGTGTATCAAACGTCGCAACGTAACTGGGTGACTATAAAGATGCTCTACAGGTATCTCCGAGGGTGTCTGTTGAGTTGGCATGGATCAAGACTGGGATTTGTCACTCCGTATGACGGAGAGGTATCTCAGGGCCCACTCGGTAATACAGCATCACGATAAGCTTGCAAGCAATGTGACTAAAGAGTTAGCCACGGGATATTGTATTACGGAACGAGTAAAGAGACTTGCCGGTAACGAGATTGAACTAGGTATGGAGATACCGACGATCGAATCTCGGGCAAGTAACATACCGATGGATAAAGGGAACTGCATACGGGATTGACTGAATCCTGACATCGAGGTTCAACCGATAAAGATCTTCGTTGAATATGTAGGAACCAATATGGGCATCCAGGTCCCGCTATTGGTTATTGATCGGAGAGGAGTCTCGGTCATGTCTGCATATTCCCGAACCCGTAGGGTCGCATGCTTAACGTTCGGCAGCGCTAGGGTAGTATTGAGATATTAATAGTGGAAAGTCCGAAGGTTGTTCAGAGTCCCAGATGGGATCCGGGACATCACGAGGAGCTCCGGAATAGTCCAGAGGAAAAGATTCATATATGGAAAGTTGTTATCGGGGTTCCGGAAAAAGTTCGAGTTTTTTCGGTATTGTACCGGGAAGGTTCTAGAAGGTTCCAGAGTGGGGCCCACCTGCATGGGGGACCCACATGAACGTGGACAGTGGGGAAATTCCCCACAACCCTGGTCTAGGCGCACCAAGATCCTCCCTTAAAAGGAATAGTATCATATCCCAAAGGGATAAGATCAGGATCCCTAAAAAGGGGGGATAGTGATCGGTGGGGAAGGAAAGGATGGATTTCCTTCCTCCCCCTTTGGCCAACGACCCTAGGGCCTTGGAGGGCAAGCCACCAGCCCCCTCCACGCCTATATAAAGGTGGGGAGGCGTTGGGGGCAGCCACCCCTTGGACCCTTGCCCGTTACCTCTCCCAACTCCTCCCACGTTTCACCGGTACGCGCTTGGCGAAGCCCTGCCAGAATTCCGCTGCCACCACCACCACCATACCGTCGTGTTGGTCCCGATCTCATCTACCCCCTCTCTCTCGCTTGCTGGATCAAGAAGGAGAGGACGCCGCCGAGCCGCACGTGTGCTAAACTCGGAGGTGCCGTCCGTTCGGCACTTGATCGGGAGTTCGTGGACGGATCGTGATTGGATCGCGAAGACGTTCGACTACATCAACCGCGTTTCTTAATGCTTTCGCTTAGCGATCTACAAGGGTATGTAGATGCAATCTCTCCTCTCGTAGATGTTCATCTCCTAGATCGATCTTGGTGAGCGTAGGAAATTTTTTGTTTCCCATGCAACGTTCCCCAACACTAACACAAGGCCATTTCAATTTGACAACATGCAAACTCCAAGGGCCTTCCCATGTATCCACAATAATTGCTCAAAGATTCTATCCAGAAGCGTGCTCATCTCGATCAACCTAGACCTGCCTAGTCTCTCCAGTGGCATATCCCATACATTTGAGCACTGAGTCACCCCCCAAATATGGTTTGGTGTCAAACACGTGTCCTGGCCACGCCCTGCCAATGGTGACCACGCGACAAACACACAAAAGTGGTGCTCTGCGCGCTGCCAGCATCGGGCCCCGTCGGCCAGCCCAGCTCCGGCCGTCCCCGCTTGTCCTCTGGTGCCGACCATCTCCCCACCGCACACGCACCCCCTCCAGACCTTTCCCCCCTCCAGCAACGCCCTCGCCGAACCCAACCACCGTCGGTCACGGGCGCACAGTGCGCCGTGGTGGCCGACAGGCATTGATGCCCCTTCGTCGCCTAGCCTTCGTCCTCGCTCTCCTCTGCTCTCTCTCGTTGCTGTAGAGGCCCCTCGATGGCCAGCGCATCGCCCAGCCCACCCCGGAGGTCGTTCCCATCTCCGTGGCGGCTTTCGGCCACGGGCATCTCCGGTGGGCTATAAAAGCCATCCCCGACCTTGTCTCGCTTCACCACTCCACGACACCACCTCCCAATCGACCCCCGGAGCAGAGCAACCCAGCCAGGAGGCTCCCCTTCCTCGGCTCCAGCCATCGCTCTGCCGCTCGGCCTCCGCCACTGCCCACCTGCTCCGGCGAATCCCAGCTCAAGTTGTTGCTCTCTTCGAGCTCCCCTCGCTCTCGCAGTCACGCTGCCGGATTGCGTGCAGCATTGCCTGACTCCGGCGACTACCGTAGCTCGCCTCTGCCGGAGAGGATGAATCCGACGCAGTCCGACCACCTCCCGATGAGCGCTACGGGTACGGGAATGTTCGCCGTCGAGCGCCCGTTCCATCCCCGACGTCTTCTAGCCTCGCTCCACGTCGGAATATCGTCACCGGTGAGCAAATACAAATGCTAAAAACATTCCCCGAGAGTGATTTTTAGTGCTCGTACGCACATGCACCCTCTATCTCGAGCGTGCATCGGTGATTTTGTTCATAGAGATATGTGCCCACTCTAACTTTGTTTGTAGTGCCAGAAAGATTAAAATCGCCGATCTTTTATATCTAAACTAGTAAGCGTGCACGTGCAACGCACATATTATCATGTGAACACAATCAACATTCATCCTAGGAAAAATATATATCAATAATATGAACAAAATATAATGATGTACCAACATAAGAGAGGCAAGAAAGATGTTTAACAATGTCGTAATACAAAAAGTTTACTCGGACTAAAACTCTAGTGAACATATTGGAGAACCCTGGTATTCAAGTTTTTTCCTATCAAATAGGTAATGCTGAGAACCGAATTTTTAGTAATTACACACACGGAAAATTGGCAAAGAACACTGGAAACATTTTCCAAGTGGAGCGCATCATTCATCATAATCAAAAGATACTATGCATAAGATTAACTCATTTAGTTGTCTAGATGACCAGATTAAATTGTAAGCATTACGTGGTTCGTATTTCTGTGAAAAGGAATTTTGTTGAATAATAAACTTAACTGGTATAAAAGAACTATAATATGGGTTGCGTAAATATTGTTCTAGAAGATAAGAAAAAAATACGTGCAATAACTCACTAAAAATATTCTCCGTACTTACTATTTGGGCATACCAACTATTTTAGTAACAGAGTAATAATGGGACATGGTGCAACTCAACTCACTTGAGCTAGATTGACACACTTTTGCTGCAGCCAGAGATGATCTCCAAAGCAATGGGTGGGATGAAATTCTTGACAACATCCTGCAATCAGGGGGGAAAAAATCCTTAACCATGGAAGTTGATTGATAATGCAGACAAAAGAAAAATAGCTACGGGATGCTGCCTTTTTTAAAAAGGAAAAAAAAAATCATTGTCAAGTATTCTTGCTCCATGGTCGTAATGGGATATGAAAAGATTGTTTGTGGTTAACTTCCATGTCAACATGAGGCCAGCCTGTAATGTTGATTATACTTGGTTATAAATAAATAAAAATCTTAACTGTAATAGGTGCGTGTTGATTTGTGCACGTCGCACAATAACTGCATGTGGAACAGAAAGTTAGACTGACCTTGTAAATGATGAAGCCGAATGTGCATGCGTACTCGTGTCGAATACTTCGTTTCTGTACAGCTCAGGCGCAGTGTAGTAACCTAAATTACAGAAGAATATATTTAAGTTTGTCAGTCAAGGATTATTAACTGTATATTTCTTATTTTGATGTTAGTAAAAGTGGGCTTACTGAAACTGTTGACAAGGGCCTTGTGGTTCACCAGTTTCACCTTCTCGGGAGCGATCTTGGACAACCTCATGAGGCAGAATCACCTGACCTTCATTAGGATTCCATTATCACCAAAAAGATATTTATGGCAGCTTACCAAGATTCATAGTAAAGTAGGGCACAACCTTGAAAAAGTCGCGTCCAAATATGCAAGTATTTATGGTTCCCAGAGAATGCAGCAAGAGAACAGAGAAGACCAAGTTGCTCCATTTCCTCTTCTTTCTTTGGCTTTAGGTCGGAGTGGATGATGGGGTATAGCTTGTCACTGATGCAGATTAGTCATGCCCCTGAACACCCAGATGTTCAAATTCTTGAGAGCATCTACAAATATTATCTCCTACGACAATTAGACTTTAGTTGTATTAGGTAAAAACTGGTACTGAAAGAATGATAGTCATTAGCAGTGGCCGTAAAATTCGTAGTAACTTTGTAGTGAAGCACCAATACCATATCCGGTTGTAATCATGCACAAACTTTCCACTTCGATCATGAGGTTGCTGCAGCACTTGTACCATGATTGGGATCTGAAAACTGTCCACACAAGTGCATCCTGGCCACATTGACTGGGAGACGGCACTGCTTCTCCGCACTCAGTAGCAGCAGTTGCAGTCGGCAGGCACAAGCAAGCAGAGGCCGCCTCGCACGCATCACACAAACAGAGCACACGCAACATGTGTGCGTACACGCGGAGCAACAGTACCACACAAGAACGCACACAAGACGCGCAGGCGACACAGAGGCATCATCCAGAGCACGTGCACGGAGCCGCCGCTCCATGGATGCACCGCTGCCGCTACCACATGAAGAGGAGCAGCTGAGAGTGGCACAAACATGGTGTGTGGCACCACTCGGGCGAGAAGCCGAGAGACATCCTCGCGTGATCGTCGGCGTCAATAGCGAAGTACGACGGCCCCCTGCATCGGATGCGTCACCAGCTTGGTCGAGCTAGGCCGCCGCTCACCAGTGCGCCTCGCGCCCCGTACCCCAGCCATGCTGGCTGCGCCTGTCGCCGCGATGCGCTAGCTCGCGCGCCGGCCCTGCTGTCCGAGCCCCACCCACCACATACGCCGCCGCCGGTCTCTGGTCGCGCATGCTGTCGGGCACAGCTGCCATGCGCCTGCGCGGGTGATGCGCCGAGCCACGGCCTCGTCCCACCCGCTGCCAGGCGCGTCGCGCGAGGCACGCCCAGGCCCCACTGCCGCGCCGCCCGGTCCCACTGGCCGGAGCTCGCCGCCGTCGCCTGCCATCGTTGCCAACAATTAGTCGCCGTCGGACGTTTAGGGATAACCCTAACACCGCCGTCGCCGCTCTGCACGGGCCACACCATCGTGGGCCGAGAGCAGCAGCCGGCGCGCGCTCTGGTACATCTCCGATGCTCCAGCCCCGCCCCCGTCGGCCGCGATGGCGAAATCCATCGCCGCAGCGGTCGAAGTATCTTTTTCTTCCGTGCCTTGCGTGCGTGATTGTAGGGGTTGAGGACGTTGGCGTGGAGTTTGTTATTTTCCTCTCGCGGTGAAGCACGGTCAGTCAACCTAAATTACTAAGCGTACACAGAGAATGGATTAGATTAAGTCTAGCCATTAGATTGAGTCTGGTGGGCCTAATCATGTGGTGGTAATAGGTCCGTGTACATTTGTGTGGTGTGTTTAGAAAAGATAAAGTTTGCTCTTTTATAAGTAGTGGAGATAGGTAACCCCACTAACATATTTCTCACAATATGCACATGCGTCACTTTAGCATAGACATGCATAGAAAAGACCCGCCTCAACATGCGAATATGCATGAGAAACGACTAAACTCAACAATTCAATGTATAGTAAATCGTATGTATTTTAATTTTTTTCTTGTATTATCAATTTCTTTTTCTTTAGCACATCTAAAACAATGAACGGAACAACACACTCTCTCTCTCTCTTCTTGCTCTTGCATGCTACAACACCCTCTCTCTCCTAACTGTTGCGCTCTCTCTCTCTTCTAGCTTTTGCAAGCAACAACACACTCTCTCTCCTAACTGTTGCATCCAACACACACCCTCCTTTGCACGCTCGCTCTCTCTATCTGAACTTTGCACGCTCTCTCTCTGACCTTTCCATCGCAGCAGGTACAAAAAGCTTCGTACCCCAACTTTTGCATGCTTGTCTATAGAATGGGCCATGATGTGGGACATGGAGTCTTTGAACCCGTGCTCACATGCTCCCTGATGAATAGTAAAATACGAAAAACTAGTAAAAAAATCAAAAAATTCTCAATTATTTTTGCGATAAGCATTGATGAATGTTTCAACTGCGTGCAAATTTTTGTGACGTAAAGACATTCATGGAGGTCTGGGCTTTTCGTCAAAAAATTTTGCATGCAGTTAAAACACTCATCATAAAAAAAATTCAGAATTTTATTGATTTATTTTACTATTTACTGTTCATCAGAGAGCATGTAAGCTCGTGATCAAAAGAGCACTTTCGCTATGATGTGCCGCAAAGTCATTTTGAGTGTTAACAGTACCTGCCGGTACATCTGAGACTGTCCATATTCTTTGGGATTCATGCATTGGGATGCCCACCACAGATGTATAGATGCGTATTGTAGCGTATATTAGGTATGTAAATTGCCTTCTCCAGCAAAGGTTAAAATAGTTATCTAGCGTAAGCTACATGGGACACTCCCATGTCCTGTTACGCTCGCAAACAGACGTATGAAAATCTCGTCCACTTGACCTACTTGCTCTGTTGGTCCAGAAGATACGAAGCACATGCTATTCCTCTGTAATAAAATAAAGGCGGTTTGAAAAAAGACTGGGGATGGATGATATTATTGATAAAGCCTTTGAGATTGATCGTGCTGGAAAGGCAGTGTTGGAGTACTTACTCCTTCTACCAGACCAAGATTTGTGGATTATGGGTCATTATAATGTGTGTGAAATAATTGCTATCTCAGTCTGGTATCTATGGTGGGAAAGAAGGAAATTGGTGCACAAGGATACAACTCAGAATGCGTATCAGATCTCTATGGGGATACTACCTCTTACGGCAAACTTTGTTACTGCCGCATCTCCAAAGGCCTCTGTGAAAAGGGAGGGATGGTCTTGCCCTCCAGTGGGCTTTGCGAAACTTACTGTTGACGCTTCTTTTGACCATGACCTGCTTAGGGCACGATGGGGGCAGTTCTTAGAGATGACAAAGGCAGATTTATTGTTGGGGGAATGTGAAGATAGACTACTGCGCGGATGTCTTGATGGCCGAAGCCTTGGCCCTCAAATTCGGTCCATCGCTAGCGCAAAGGTCGGGATGCAATCACCTTATTATTAACTCGGACAATCTGGAGGTGATTGATACCATGGAGGATGAAGGACGGTCGGCGGGTGCGGCGGTTCCAATTTTCGATGACCGTTTTCATTATGCTTGTGATTTCATTATTACTAGGTTCGAACACTGTAATAGAGAAGCAAATAAAGTTGCCTTTGACTACTAATTGGTTTGAGGAGCCCTGAAATGAAAGTGTAATGATTCTCATAAACAATGTATTGGTTATCTCTAATGAATAAAGTGTCTGGTTTATGTCAAAAAAAAGTGTCTGTTTGATGAGGTCCATTGTACTACTTTTTGTCAGTGTAGTATGCTACTCCGACATATCTCCTCACTTCTCTCCCAAGCAAACTCATAGACTTTATTTTATCTTAGAAAATTTAAATCACTAATATATTTTAAACTATAAACTCAATTTTGCAACTTTTTATATATTTGGATTCCTTGCATCAAGGCCTTTAGAACAAGACCAATCTTTGATACATTTCAAACACGCTGAAATGAGGGATGTATGTTATTATGAAATGAGTGAAATATGTTATTATGAATTGAGTGAAATGTGTTATTATTAAATATGTTATTATGAGAGAGTGAAATATGTTATTATGAAATCTTTTTTGACACGAGCGAAATCTGCTTTGGGAAATTACTGAAATGGTTTCTTTCAAATGGGAGAAATCTGTTATGAAATGAGTGAAATATGTTTTGAAATGAGTGAAATATTTTTTTTATGAAATGAAATATGTTTTCTATGAAATGAGTGAAATATCTTATTATATATTTTTTAAATGAGTGAAATATGTTATTATGAAATGAGTGCAATATGTTATAATGAAATTATGAAACATGTTATTATGAAATCTTTTTTGAAATGAGTGAAATATGCCCTTAAGAACTGAGTGAAATATGTTACTATGAAATCATTTTTTACACAAGTGAAATCTGTTGTTGGTCAAACCGATCATTTCAAATATACAAACTAGATAGTTAAAAAAATGGATTTCAGTGCTTTTTTAAAATGTATGATTTTTTTCGAAATGAGTCAAATCCGTTTTTGAAACGAGTGAATCTATTTTTTGAACTGTATGAATCTATTTTTTGAACTGTGGGTAATCAGTGGTTTGAAATAAGTGAAATGTGTTAGTTTTTAAATGAGTGAAATCATTTTTATGAAATGAGTGAAATCAATATTTTTGAAATGCATGAAAACTTTTTTCACACGAGCGAAATCAGTTTTGGGAAATTACTGAAATGGTTTCTCTCAAATGTTTGAAATCTGTTTATTGAAATGAAATGAGTGAAATCATTTTTTGGACATAGGTGAATTCAATTTTTGGACATAAGTGAAATCAATTTTTTTTAAACTCGTTCGAAATATATTGAAGGTCGGTCTTGTTTCAAAGGTCTCTTTGCCATGAATGCAAATATGTAAAAAGTTTCAAAAATGATTTTTTTGGTTCAAAAGTTATGAGCAGTTCAAAATGATATGAGAAGAATAAAATGCAAGTCTTTAGTTAGAGAGGGAATCTTGTTTGCATGTAGCGCTTCTCTCCTCTCTCACACTTTCACTTGATACAAAAAGTTGCTATTGTGGACCCAATTCTAGTTGTATTTATGTGTTCATCTGAGAAAAAGATTGACAGCTTGTACAAAGAAAAAGACACGGATTTCCGCACATGAAACTAACGTTGGATCTCTTACCGCGACCGGTAACGCTCAATGTTTCGCTGTCGACTATGATGGGCAGACGAAGACGAAATAGAGGGAATCTACGCCCCATGAAGTAGAACCACATGCCGTTTCTGTTACATCTTTCCCAATTTTCTATTTAGAAAGAGTACTGGCTATTTATCCTATATGTGTAATATAGCGATTGAGTGATCCACTCTCCCCGTTTCTGTTCCTGTTTGTTGCTGATGGTCTGTCTGCTATACTACAGAAGGAAGTGCAGTTAAACAATATCTCCCCTGTTAAGGTGTGCCGACATGCACCTGGTATTTCACATTTGTTGTTTGCTGATGATACGCTTCTGTTCTTCCAAGCATCTCATGAACAAGCACTGAAAATTAAAGAGAGTCTTGATCTGTATGAACAAGCTACTGGTCAATTATTGAATTATGATAAGTGCTCAATTTTATTTGGATCTGCTTGTCCAACGGACGCCCAGGAGTAGGTGAGGGAGGTCCTTAAGATAACTAGTTCATGCTTTGAGGAAAAATATGTAGGACTTCCTACACCAAAGGGGCGTGTGTCCAAGGGCTGGTTCCAAAATTTACAAACTAGCTTGACCAAAAGGCTGCTTCAGTGGGGTGATGGGTTTCTTGCACAACCCAGGAGAGAAGTGTTAATTAAGTCGGTGGCTCAAGCGTTACCTACTTATATCATGGGTGTGTTTAAGTTGCCGTTTTCTGTTTGTGAAGATCTCACCCGGATGGTGAGAAACTTCTATTGGGGGTCAAAAGATGGGAAGAGAAAGGTTCATTGGAAGGCTTGGAAATATTTGTTGCAACCAAAGAACAAAGGCGGTATCGGGTTTAGAGACTTTCGTATGTTCAACCAAGCATTACTTGCGAGGCAAGCATGGCGATTGATTGGGAAGCCCGAGAGTTTATGTGCTAGGGTATTGAAGGCCCGCTACTATCCAAATGGAAACTTGGTAGATACGGTTTTTGCTGGTAATGCATCATCTTCGTGGACTGCTATTAGTCATGGCTTGGATTTGTTGAAGAAGGGACTGATTTGGAGAATTGGGAATGGAAGAAGTGTGCATGTTTGGAGAGACAACTGGATTCCCAGACCACATTCTTATAAACCGATCTCTCCGCAAGGTAGATGCAGAATACGCTTCGTTTCAGACCTGCTCACTGAAAATGGGGCGTGGAAACAGGACATACTTCATAAATATTTCTTGCCCTGTGGCGTTGATGAGATTATGAAAATTAGATCGTCCCCAAAGCTTGAAGATGACACTCTTGCATGGGACCAGGGAAGCTGGGCAACTTTTCGGTTAAAAGTGCCTACAATCTAGCACTCGAAGAGGCGTTCCGTGCCGAAGCTGTTGGATCGAGCAGTAGGCCTGAAGGTGACCGAGCATACTAGAGAATGCTGCGTGCTTGCAATGTTCCTCCCACTGTTATTAATTTTGCTTGGCGGGTGTGTACTGACTCCCTACCGACATGGGAAAATAAGTGTAAGCATAGCCTTGAAGTTATAGCTATATGCCCAGTGTGTGGTGTTGAAGAGGAAGACAACTTTCACCCATTTTGCCGGTGTCCGCTAGCAAGGGTTTTGTGGCGCTGCATGTCCTCCGTTTGGTCGCTTCCAAATTTGGTCGAGATTCAAAATTCTGGAAGGGAGTGGTTGTTACATTTGCTTGACCGGGTGCCTGCTGAGACGAGAAACATGATCTTGTTGACACTTTGGCGTAGTTGGTTTGTCCGGAATGAGGTCGTTCATGATAAGAATCCGCCACCTGTAGAAGTGTCAAAGCATTTCCTGTGCAGTTATTTGGAGACCTTGGTGAACATCAAAAACAATTCAGTCCTTGATCCTTGCAAAGGTAAAACCCTAGTTTATGTTGTGCCTATACCAAAATCTTCAGTTTTGTCCACAGAAGTAGTTCCATCTTGGTGCCCGCCAAGCGCTGGGAAAGTTAAGTTGAACTCTGATGGTTCCTTCACCATGGATGGAAGAGCGGGTGCTGGTATGGTTTTAAGAGATTCTAATGGTGCAATCATCTTTTCTGCATGCCGTACGTTGTATAGATGCCGTGATGCCTTGGAAGCAGAACTTTGTGCGTGTATGGAGGGTTTATCTTCTACCCTTATGAGAACCGAGTTACCTATCGAATTGGAGGTTGATTCCTTGGAAGTAGTCAAGCTGGTGCAGACAAATGACATCGACAGATCAATTTATGCTTATCTTATTAGAGAGATCAAGCTGATGATGAGTCTTCGGGATACTAGTATTACTCATATTCGTAGAGCCCAAAATAAAGTTAGTGATTGTTTAGCTATCTTTGCTAGAGAGGAAGGTAGAACCATGACTTGGTTAGGTTCTGGACCTCCCAGAATTTTGGAACTTGCTGCTTCAGATTGTAACACTGTTGGAGTTTGAGTAATACAAGTTTCTATTCGCAAAAAAAAATAAACAAAAATAAATAGCGATTGAGTGGATGTAGTGAATTGTTGAATATTCTTTGTTTGGAACTGGAAGATCGCCAAATGAACATTGAGAAGACGACGATAGTGGTACGTTAGACAATTCATCGGGAAAGTGAAGGGAATCGATGACTTTTCTTAGCCGTACACAAGGAAAGCTGTGGAGGGTGCGAAGTGTGCCACCTCCAACATGGACTCTCGGTTGCAAATGTCTGGACTGAGCTGTCCGGACTCCCTTTGTCATCCAAGGTCGTACCTCATTTGTCCACGGACAGATCTGCTTGTCCGAGATCCTGCAAACCAGATGCAAACTAGGATAAACTATACGGGCATCCGAAGCACTGCCACGTATGTGTTCGACATCCCGGTCCATCTCCAAAAACACCTCCCGCGCCCGCACCCTGTCCCGCACAAACGCACCTCCGCTCTCCATGCCGCATTCATGCCAGTCCAGAGCACCGCATTCATGCCTGTCCAGAGCAGACATGACCAGTCACTCGAGCCGGCATTAGTGGCACGCCGACCGAGAGGGCCGCCCGCGTGGCGTCCAGGTCTCTACTACTAGGATATGGTCATATTTTCTGAATGACCATTATATTCCATAGTATAGTAAAAATACATCGCTTGTGTATCATTACCAACAGTTTTGAAGCGAAATTTTGCTACTACGGTATGCTCCATATTTTGTATTGTTTTGTAAATGACCATACACTCCTTAGTAAGTAAAAATACATGGCTCCTGTATTGTTACCACCACTATGGGAGCGAAAATTTTGCTACTACAATATGCTTCATATTCCATAGGATGGTAACATGTTATGATCAAGCAGGGATGATTGAATGAATCAAAATTGACCATGGTACCATTGAGGACTCCTTCGTTGCAAGCAAACGAGCGGTGCTGAGTTGGAGAAGTCGAAGTATATGTTCAAGAGGTGCCAACTATGGTAGAAATATACAACGATTCTAACTTCTCTAACTTTGTCCAAATTTGAAAGATAATAAAATGTCAAACTTCTCACTTTGACCAGTTTTATGAAGAAAATTATCAATGTCTAGAATACCAAATCATTATTACTAGATTTTTAATGAAATATATTTTCATAATTTATTTATTTAGTATTGTAGCTCTTTACATATTTTGCTATAAACTTTGTCAAACATATATAATGTTTGACTTAAATTAATACATTTTATATTTAGGATGGAAGTACATGGATAAGGTACGTAGGTGATATAGCATGCATTCACGGATCCACGGACGCATGCAAACAACCATAGCTACGCCACCGCGGGCGGGACGAAGGGTGTGGCGAGGAGCATCAGCGGCGTGCGGCGGCGCACGCCTAGGCCCGGGGCCTCCTCCATGTTGACCTCGGCCACGCCCTCCGGCAGCGACCAGTCGAAGTGGTAGAGAAGACCGACCAGGGCGAGCTCCATGCTGGCCAGCCCGTAGTTGAAGCCAGGGCACATCCTGCGGCTGGCGCCGAACGGGAGGAACTCGTAGCTGCTGCCGGTGAAGTCCACCGTGCTGTCCTCGAACCGCTCCGGCTGGAACTCCTCGGCTGCTTCCCAGTACTTGGGGTCGTGCCCGATGGCCCACGCGTTGATGATCACGCGCGACTTGGCCGGCACCGTGTACCCTTCCAGCTCGCATTGGTCGATGCTCTCCCGGGGCACCAGCAGCGGCGCCGGTGGGTGCAGCCGGAGCGCCTCCTTGATCACCATCTTCAGGTACTGCAGGTTGCTCTCCTGCAGGTCGGCCTCAGTCACCACCGCCTTTCCCTTGAACGCCTCCCGGATTTGGCCCTGCAGCTTCTTCATCACCCGCGGGTTCCGCATCAACTCCGACATCCCCCACTCCATCGCCGAGGCCGATGTTCCCGTCCCGCCCCCGAACATGTCCAGGATGATGGCCTTCATCCTGCTGTTGTCCAGGTGGAACCCGAAGCCACCTTTCTCCTGCAGGCCGATGAGCACGTCCACGAGGTTCTCGTCCACGTTCTCGGCGCCGGCCTTGATCTTCTCGACGCGGGCGGCCTTCCTCTCGTAGATGATCTCCTCCAGGATGGCGTCTACCGTCTTGTGGATGTCCTGGAGGCTGCGCTTCATGCCGGTGACCTTGGCCAGCATAGTGGTCCACGTCGGGAAGAGGTCGGGGATGTTGAAACCGCTCGCCAGGCCCACACCGGACTTGATGGCCGCCTGGAACTCCGCCGCGTTCTTCCGCTTCTTCCCGAACGCCGCCCGCGCAACGATGCTGTTGGTCACATTGTGAAACATCACGCTCAGGTTCACCGGCGCCGACGGCCCCGCCTGGCGGATCTGGTCCACCCGCATCCTCACCTGCATGTGCATGCATGCGCAGTGTGCATACGAGTCGAGCCGTCTAGTTAAACTCCGCTCATTCATACTCCTCAACTGCAAAAACGTCTTATATTTTGGTACAGAGATATATCTCATCTTTGATCGAAATAATTCGCAAACACTAACACATCTCAAATACAAGAACTCCTCTTGCTCTTCTACCTCTTCATTCATAAGGTTGTAGCCTTGTAGGTACTTGTCTTTTGTTCACGTGGCTGTTTTATAGTATTAGGTACTTGACTTTTCGGCTCTGTAGCCGTGTATTCGTAATAAGTTGTAATTAAGTTCAAATCCTCTGGTGTTTTTTGTTGCAACGTTCTATTGATTGGTTACCTGGTTAGTGTAATAGTTTTGAGGGCAGTTAATATAGTATTACCTTACCTCCATTCCAAAATAAGTAGTGACGTGGAGTATGTACCTCGTCCTCCCTTATGTGGCGGAAGGAGCGCACGCGCTTGGGGCTGAGAATCTCGGCGGTGCAGAGGTGGCGGAGCTTGCGCCAGTAGTCGCCGGATGGGGAGAAGAGGATGTCGGCCCACTCGTAGCCGACGATCTCGCCGGCGAGGAGCTTGGGCCGCGTGGCGAAGTTGGTGTCGTGAGTCTTGAGCACCAGCCGCGCTGTCTCCTTGGACGAAGCCACCACCAGCGGCGTCTGCCCCAGCTGCAGCATCATCAGCGGGCCGTGCGTGTCGGCCAGGTCACGCAGCTTGCGGTGCGGTAGAACGTTCACCAGGTGGTGCATGCTGCCGATCACCGGCAGCTTCCACGGCCCTGGCGGCGGCCTCTCCCTCATCGGGTTGAGGGCTACTTTCAGCAGCTGCAGGAGCGCCACCGCCACCGCCGCCAGCACCAGCGCCTGGACGTAAAACTCGTCCATGCCAGAGTTACCAAAGCCCAGTGAGCTTATTCACTATGCAGCAGGTACCTAGCTAGCTAGTAATACTCCTCGTGGTGAGTGGTGACTGGTGTGAGTTGCTCTGCTGCTGGGTGCTGGCAGGGGGAGGGGGGGTTATATAGGGCAAGTGGGCGATGTTTTTTTTTTTTTTTTTGAAAAAAAGTGGACGATGTGGGGGACGCCGGGATGGGTTGGCCCACGCCACTATGGTGACGCAGACAATGTAGGGTGGTGAAAGTGATGCAGGGTCATTAGCTTAGAGCAATAAGAGTAGGAAAACGTTTCCCTGCGGCGCGTGGGCGGAACGCTCGGCCGGTCGCGTACGCTTCGTTCGATTGAAAGCGATCGTGCGGCCCGCGTGTGGCCTCATCCTCTCAGCCCCACACGCTCCCTCTTATCCCCTCACGCACCACTCATTTTTCTTCCTTATCCCTTCATGCCCACCATTCATCCAGTCCACCTCTCTCTCCCCCCATGGCCTACCTCCAATCAATAGCTTGCCGGCGATGGAAGAGGTGTGTGGCAAGCTGGCGGTCCCGGGGCTGCACACATGAAGCTGCGGAGGTGCGGGAGCACGACTCTCGGCGAACGCGGAGGCGCGGCGCTCAAAGCTACATCGACTACTTGGTGTTTCCACTTTGCAATCTTATACGACGGCGGTGGGATGGTTTGCTGCAACCGGCGGCCCCTGGTACTACGGCCGACGAGGTGGTCTGTGCCGTGAAGATGGACGAAGGCTGCGGCGATTTTTGTGCTGGAACCCATGACAGCCTCTGCTACAACCGGCCAGCCATTTTGCTGGAACCAGCATCGGTAATTGCTTCCATGAGCCACGCGATATGCGGGAACCAGACGCGCACTCGCCGCCGGCGCTTTTTTTTACTGGAACCAGTCTTTTGCTTTGTTGGAACTAGCATTTTTATTTGCTACAATCGAATCACTGGGAGTTCACCTTGCTAAGTTTTTTGTTGGAACCATGTACAAATCGACCACACACTAGTTCTCCGTGTTTAGTTGTTTTTGCTGCATTTGATGTTTTGTTTTGCTGGAACCTGGTATTTTTTTGCTTCAGCCGACCAATGGAGGGTTGTTTCTTTCAGATCTTTTTGCTGGATACGTCAGTGCAAACCGACGACCACAGCGAGCCGGAGGCGGTTAAGCTCAGCATGCTACAATCATGGCGAACCACGTGCTGGAACCGCCCGGCGTTAGATCTGCAATCCACGGTGACCCGCACCATGGGACCATTGGTGGTTGTGATGCAATCCCGGCGGCCACGGGCAGGACCTCGCCGGAGCTCGTCGGGCACGACCACAACGGCGGCGAGCGGGGGACAGCACTCAATGGGGTGGCGAGCGTGTGGATTCCCTCCTTTTTTTCTTCTCACTAGTGGCATCAGGAAGAAGACGATGGGGGCAAATCAAACGGCTACAAACGAACGCATCGGGTGGCTGCGCACCGACCGGCCCAAATTTGGGCCGGCGGACCGGCGCGTAGTACTGGCCATAAGAGTAATGCTAGACGCACGGACGGATGGCCTATTACAGGCTTTTACGTCATTTTCTTCTAACTAATCTCTCCCCCCTGAATTTCAAAGGGGGTGGGGCCCATGCTCCCCTATTCTCCAATCCCGATCGCCCACGTCTGCTATTCCGTGAATCCTGTAATCGATCCGTCCGTGCATCTAGCATTACTCAGCTTAGAGCGACCTGTTAACTTGCGGACGGAGAGTGTGGTGGTTAATGCAACTTATTTGTCTTCTCTAAGCTCACCGGCCAGTAGTATAGTGGTAATATACGTTAAGGTAAACTCTTTACACCAGACTCCATCAACTGCCGTTCCAACCGCCTGTAATTCATGCATGGAAATGCCCAGTTCGTTCTGAATCTACCATATGCCCCGATCCACCTCTCCATGCATCCTCCTGTTCATATTACGGTGCCGTCACCTTCGAGTGCTCGCCCTTCTCGGTAGCGATGGCAACATGCGCTGCCGGTTGCACAGAATGTCATGCCGCTCCTCGTCAACGGAAGGAAGCACGGCTACCAATGGAGGGAAGCAAGATCCACTTCTGACGATGCGTTCATGCTGCAACATCGCTCCATCCATGGCGTCCTCGTTGACGCATTTTGATCCCTCAGAAGACAGCACAAATACCATTCCACGGAAGCACGCCCACCATTAGAAGGAAACACAACCCTCGGCTAGCAGTGCATCAATACTACAGCGTTGATCGGTCAATGTGCTATTTGTTGACGCCATCCAGATCCCTAGGCTGACCACCATCTGAATGAAGCACACCCATCGTCCGAAGGAAGCACGACCACCATTGGAATGACAATGCATCCATCCGAGGAAGACGATGACATTGGCCATGACTAAGTCTATGTTTAGACTTTAGACATTAGAAGCAAAATATATTCAATAGCGAAACAAACTAACACAACGTTGCAAACCGATGTGCTAGCGTAATTAATTTGTTTTCATAAAATCCAAATCAGTTTCTGAAAAATAGCAATCACGGTTGATTACTGAAAACAGTAAAATCATGGCACACATTAATCCATTTCTGATTTAGGTTTTCGAAACTCCCGAGCGGGAGTGCTTCGTCCACCATCTATACATCTATAGGGGTCAGTGGCGGAGCTTAGTACAAGTCTGAGGGGGCCATGCCCCCCCCCCCAGCCCTAGGCAAAACTATGAAGAAAATTTACTATGCATGGCTTAGATAAGTAAAAAAAATCAATTCTTTACCCTCCTAGTTGTTCATATCTTCACTTTGACCCCCCCTGAGATTCCTGTCAAGCTCCGCCACTGATAGGGGTCGTATCCGACGGCCACAGAGTGGTCTGATGGAATGCCGGGGATTAGTAGCTTGATCCCTAAAGGTCCCCTATTCCTTTTTGCCCATCATTTATAGCACAATCCCGAGGCAGACGGAATCTGACACCATACCATTAGAACCGGCTACCAGAAAATACTATGGTGCATGCAAAAATTAATTGTAGTAAATATAAATACGATAAACTGTCATTTAGGAAGAGTATGGGTACTGTAATATAACGACTTTGTCGAGACAGATAATGACGTAGGTAAGTCAAATATTTATTGGGAAAGTGCCGGGAATTGACCACATTTCTTAACAGTACACATGGAAAGCTGTGTTGGCCTGCACCTACAGTAAGTCCTACGACTTTTCTTTTGTTAATTTCAGTTAGTACAAGACCCATCATAATGCCCGGATCGCCATAATAATGGCTTATATGGTGATCGCGGGCAGTATGGCCGAGTCGAAGTACCGACCTCATACAGATGGAATGGCATGGACTGGATGTTCTTTCTTTTTCTTCAACACACACCCAACTGATCGAACCCAGACGGTCAAACGAGTCTCCTCTCTGTTGGTGATGTCATCAAAAAATGGGGGTCTCCCATAGACTAGGAAATAGGTCGACGGAGACGGTAATGTGGCCTACCCGATGGCAACTTGCGGAGATGGCGCGCACGGGCTTGTAGCCAGTTCCTTCGCAATCGTTATACGACACAACAGAAATTCATGAAAATATGTGTATTTAATCAGAAACTATGGATTTTTTTTGGAAATACTACTTTTTTTTAACAAATTCCGAAACTAAGATCCAGAAATTTTAAAACTAGAGCACCGTCGTTGTAGGGTGCAACGAAACGTAAGTTTCGTTGTTCTATTGGAGGAAACGTTGATGTATCGTTGTACAGTTGAACGAAACTTAGGTTTCGTTGTCTGCTAGGACGAAACCATTGGTTGAACCACACACCGGAACTCTGCATGCTACACTGAACTCTTCAAACTCACACCTGATCATCCATTGCCGCACTGGAGCTCCCCTGGCCGAACCCTCGCACCACCAGGACCGCATCGACGAGGAGAATCCATTCAGACATAGAAGAGCTAAAGCCATGCATCGTGGAGGACGAATTTCGCCATTCAATGTACACCAACCGTCGCAAGTCTACGTCGCGCTCGGTGAGAAATTTTCCAATTACTCGCACCCATCTACTCATCTAGATGCCATCAAACTCCTAGACATTGTCCTTTATCTTATTGTTGTCGTTGGCCGCGCGCACCACGATCTGTGCCATCCACGGACGGGAACCGGATGTCGCCAACTCCGACATCACCTTGACGCGGTTCTTCGCAATGCCCTTCCAGACAATGTCTAGGAGGTTGATGGCATCTAGATAAGTAGATGGGTGCGAGTAATTGGTAAATTTCTCACCGAGCGCGACGTAGGCTTGCGACGGTCAGTGTACATTGAATGGCGAAATTCGTCCTCCACGATGCACGGCTTCAGCTCTTCTACATCTGAATGGATTCTCCTCGTCGATGCGGTCCTGGTGGTGCGAGGGTTCGGCCAGGGGAGCTCCAGTGCGGCAATGGATGACCAGGTGTGAGTTTGCAGAGTTCACTGTGGCATGCAGAGTTTCGTTGTGTGGTTCAACGAAACCAATGTTTCGTCGTGGATGCATGGAGGAAACCAACGTTTTGTCCTAACAGACAACGAAACCTACGTTTCGTCCAACTGTACAACGAAACATCAACGTTTCGTGTCGTCTAACAGTACAACGAAACCTACGTTTCGTTGCACCATACAACGACGGTACTCTAATTTTAAAATTTCTGGTTTGTTGATCTTAGTTTCGGAATTTGTTAAAAAAAAGTAGTATTTCCAAAAAAAAAATCCAGAAACTACCACAATATGATCAACCCTAACAGACAACTACCACTTTAAGAAAAAAATGCCTAGAACTAGTACTACTTTTGTACTATTTTTTGACAAAAAACCACCATGTCAGAAAAGTGCCCGATTTGGCTCGTTTAAACCCATTTATGACAGGGTTGGCCCACGCGTCAGGTTGACAGTTATTACAAATTGGGCCCACACGTCAACCCTCTTCTTCCACCTCTCTCCCCTCTTGTGCATTACGTCGAACAGGTTGTGTGCGCCTTGCCGACCAGTACAGCTTCGATGATCGGCCAGCGAGCCGATGTTGCTCCTCCGGTCCAGAGTCCCGTCGTTCGCCGGCATGCATCATGGCCGGAACGGAAGGCCGTCCTGGAGGGTCATGCCCCGGTCGCCGTCATGGAGGCTCGCATCCTCGTCGCCGTCACTCGAGAAGACCAGAGGCGCTGCACTTGCCGGGCCAAGCTAGCACACGAGCAGCTGGATGCATCCAACAACTTGTGTGCCAGCTTGCCGATGCGCTGTCGCGAGCGCAAGCTGACCTCCGCCCTCCGCGCCGCCGCGAGCTGGCCGTCGCGCCGTCGGGTGAGCTGGCCGTCGGCCGCCACACCACCGGGCGAGCAGACCGCTGTGCTGGCCTCCGCCCAAGTGTGAGGCGCGGCGGTGGCTCGCCGGCTGGCGGCCGGAGGTGTCGGACATATTTTTTATGAATCTGATGGGGAGTTATTTTTAGAGAGAGAGAGACAGAGGAAGAAGACACCTCACACATGGGTCTCACCTGTCATAACAGTCTAACATAACTGTCAAATAAAAAGAGTCGACTACTCTATGGGCCCAACCGGTCATAAACGAGTTTAAGAATGCTTAATCGGCCACTTTTCTGACTTGGTAACTTTTTGTCAAAAATTAGTACACAAGTGGTAGTTCTGGGTTTTTTTTCTTCTCAAAGTGGTAGTTTTGTGTTAGCGTTGGTTGCATTGTGGTATTTTTGGTTAAATACCCTGAAAATATAGTGACATCCATCGAATATCAGAAAATGGCTCATACTGAATTTTCCCTATCTCTATGGCCGGACATTGACTGTCACTGCACCTAGCACCAACGGAATTTGGTGGCCTGTATTTGTCCAAGGCTGGGTTTTTGTCCTGCAAGTATCAATTCCCAAACAAGCATGTAACATTGTAAGCTTGTAAACATTGCACAATTAAGGTTCTTGTGGCACAAAATGTTATGTTTCTAAGCATTAATGAATGGTGAATACTTCCTCCATTTCTTAATATTTGAAGCATAATTTAAAAAACCGGACCGGACCGGCGATCGGACCGGAAAAAACAGGAACCAAAGATCCCATTGGGTTTTTAAGCTCAGCAGACCGTTCGTGCAATCGTACCGGAAAAAACCGGATGAACCGGCCGGTTTTTGTGAAAACCGGATGAACCGGCCGGTTTTTGTGAAAACCGATGAACCGGGCGGTTTACAGAAAACCGGCCGGTTCAATGTTGATTCCAGAAAAGCCCCTGGATCGACTTGTTTTCGTGCAGAGAAGGTGGGGGTAGAATGGGAAAAGAGAAAAAAGCCCTCTTTTGCTAGGGTTTCGGCTGAATCTGGAGGGATTCCTCGAATTTGTGCAGAGGGCAGGCAAACCAGCCGCCACCTCTCTCTCTGGCTGGTGATGCCGCCCCCATCCGCCGCCACCCTTGCCTGGCGCCGTGGCGCGCCGACGCCGCCTCTCCCTCTCGGCCTCCTCGTCGCGGCAGCAGCAGCACCTGTAGAGTAACGCGACAGAAAACAAAAAAATTCGGTACAGCGAGCACGCCCAGAACCACTATGGAGACTGCATACAGGGTTTGATCTGATCATTACCGACTCGTAGCGCAGCGGAAGAAGAGTCGATGTAGATCGTCGGTGCAGATCACCGCAGCTAGGATTTACAACCTCCCAACCGCGAGGATATACTCCCTCGTCGGACAGCCCTTTGGGAGGCGGTCGGACAGTCCCTCGGACGATGTCACGGACAGCCCTTCGGGAGGACACTCGAAGCTCGAACGGTAACTCGGACAGCCCTTCGGGAGGACCCTCGAACAGCCCCTCAGGCAAAAGATCGAAACTACGACCTCTCTACGGGGTTGCACACATACGGTGTCAGCTATCCGGCAGGGCTTCGCCGTCCAGAACTAGTTCCTGCCGGAACCCAGACATCCTTTCGGCTCTACGAAACTATTTCGCGGGGAGGGAGAGAGAAGGCCAGATCATGCATGGCTTGTGTATATGAGAAAGAAGTTAGTGTGGAGAGTGCCTCTCCACCTCTATTTATAGGAAAACCCAATGGAAAAAATACCCAATAAACCCATCACATGGATCCTCCATAAGGGCGTAAAAGGAAGGCAAGTGGAGCTCCATCTTGGCCGGCCACCCCTAGCCCCCCCCCCCCAAGGGGGTTCCTTGGTCCCGATCCCTTCTAGAAGCCTTTTGGGAAAAGCTCTAAAAGGTGGCTTTCCATAAAGTAGCCCAAAAAGCACTTTCACTATTCACGGAAACATTTTTCCGCGACCGTTAAATCCGAAAATATTTCTGTGGGTCTTAGAATAATTCCAGTACCCACTAAAATGATTTTGGACGCGTTCCGAAACAATTCCGGATTAGTGATTTTCATCTGCGAAAAGCAACCAAACCGGTTCCGGCAGCTCCGGAACATTTCCGGTTTTTATCCCGAAAAAATCCCAGAAGTTTCCAGAACAATTCTGGCACCCTCTAAGAATTTCCAGGCGTGTGCCGAAACCAAGTTGACTTAATGGTATACTCCGAAACAATTTTTCGGTTTTACCGAAACTATTCCGGTGTTCTCTCTCTGGAACTTTTCCGTTGTCTCCGAAACTTTTCCGGTGACTTTCTCTCAGACTCCCTGTCTAGTATTCAGCAGATAGATGACCCTTAAGCGTGTGACCCTATAGGTTCGGTGAAGTATAGACATGACCCGGAACACTTTCCGATCAATGATCAACATCGGAGCTGTGGACACCCATATTGACCCCTATACCCACACGAATAAATATTCGAGTGAACCTCCGATTGCCGTGTGCTATTCATGTTGCTTCGCGATATGTTACATACACCCGAGGTGAGATTTATCGGCATCCCCGTGGATCAACACTTGTCCACTATGCCAGTTACCTCGTTACCGGTTTTGTTCTCATTTCCCGTTTCCGTGTTGCGGCATCCCTGTGATCAAATCACACTGTGTCTGGCCAGACAATGATGGATACCGTAACACCGAGAGGGCCCAAGAATATCTCTCCATCGTCGGAGGAGCAAATCCCAATCTTGAGCTATCTCGTTACTTGCCATACTTTTCCCTGAATTCATAAGCCGCCGTAATAGCCACCCAGTTACGGATGACGTTTAACAAACCCCAAAGTTCACGAAGCAAGTACGAAGGAACTCGATACTCTCATGGTCTAAGGAATTATGCAAACATTAAATTTCTATGTGTTATTAACCATTAACTAGTGACGAATGTATCTCATAGCATAACATCAATTCGGGTCGATTCAACACAAGTGTTCTACTAACATTGAGCCCTCAAAATTGCCGGCATAGACATGCCCATGATCAGGAAAACATGATCATCATGCAATACTTGAGCCAGTCTTAGAGGCATGACTAGGAATACATTTTATCGTTTATTATACCACACGTGCACATCAGTTTCCCTCCGAGCCTCGTGGATATTGCAGACTCGAGAATCATTGCAGTTATAGCATGGGACATAAACATTCATTACAAACTCCGGAGATACAAAATAACTGTTATTACTGCCTCTAGGGCATATCTCCTACAGCACCAGCACCGGCCCGCGCCGCCACCCGTTGTCCCGCGCCACCACTCCCGCCTCTGTTCTGCTGCTTGTTGACGGCTGAGGAGAGGGAAGGGAACGCCGCCGCCTGGTCTCCCGCCTAGCCTCCCCTCGCCGCCTCACATCCATAGTCCAGACCCCCCCTCCCACCGGTCCGGCCTCTGCTCGGCTGCTCGAGTTCACCAGGGCGCCCCGCCGGCCAACTCTGGTATGAACAGAAGTACATAGCAATCCCCTCTCTTCTCTGTCCCCAATCTCCATCCTTCTATTCTTCATTTCTAGGATCCTAGCATGAGATATATTGGTTTGCAATTTGTTTGCTGTCATGATACAGTGGGATTGTATATTTGTTTGCTGATGAGAACTGTATTGTATATTGTTTGCTGCCATGATTCATGAACTCATGATATTGTTTGTTGTCAATTGTCATGATATTTGATTGCTATCATGATAGATGATACAGTGGCATTGCTATCATGATATATTATTTTATTGCTTAAAACCGACAATCGAACCGGTGAACCGGCGGTCCGACCGGTAAAAACCTGAACCGACAGCCTTTCTGGTTCGATTTCCGGTTCGGTTTTTTAAACTATGATTTGAAGTTGTATTATTTAGAATAAATGATTTTTTAATGTTTGACTTGGTCTATAGAGAAATATATGAACATCTAAAACACCACATCAAATTTCATTAAATTTATCATAAATATATTCCGTACAATATAGATTTGTTCTTGTTGATAACACAACATGAAAGATTGATCGTACAGTTGGTCATCTTCAAGACAGAGCGATTAGTCTTTCATGTAGTCATATAGATTAACGACACTTGCAGCAAATACACCTTGACAACATCGAGCTAGGCCACAAACTCAGGAATTAATCAATTTAGGCCATAAAATCGTTAATCTGATCAATTAAGGCCAAAACCTATTCCGAATAAGAAAAACCGGCCACGTGGCTGCCACATCGGCGTTCTATAGACCGCTCGTGAACTAACTATTATTATTTAGTTGGATCTGTTTGCAAACTGGCATGTTTTTTTTCTCACAAACAATGCCAAAGTCATACATATGAAAAAAAAATCTTAGCATCTCCTAGGATTCGAAGCCAGTCCTGTTCAGCTTGGCAAACCAACTGACAGACAATCATTGGACTGTCACCGCATTTGTGACTTATTGTGCATCTCCTAGGACTCGAAGCCAGTCCTGTTCAGCTTGGCAAACCAACTGACAGACCATCATTGGACTGTCACCGCATTTGTGACTTATTGTGCAGCCAATTTTATACATTTGAGTCATATCTTTGTTAACCTTGTAACATTATGAGTCTAATATATAGGGTGGGCTGAGTTGGGAGTTGTGCTCCCGCCAGAGGCGATCACTGACAGAGTTCTTCAATCGCTACCACCTAGCTACAAGAGCTTTGTGTTGAACTATAACATGCAAGGGATGAACAAGTCAGTCGCCGAGCTGTTTGCGATGCTGAAAGTCGCTGAGTCAGACATCCAGAAGGAGCATCAAGTGTTGATGGTCAATAAAACCACTAGTTTCAAGAAGAATGGCAAGGGCAAGAAGGGAAACTCCAAGAAGAGTGGCAAAGTAGTTGCCCCTCCCGTGAAGAAACCCAAGGCTGGGCCCAAGCCGGAAACTGAGTGCTTCTATTGCAAGGGAACTGGCCACTGGAAGCGGAATTGCCCCAAGTATCTGGCCGACAAGAAGGGGGCCAACGCCAAACAAGGTATATATGATATACATGTTATTGATGTGTACCCTACCAACTCTCGTTGTAGTGCCTGGGTATTTGATACCGGTGCGGTTGCTCACATTTGCAACTCAAAGCAGGAACTGCGGAATAGACGGAGGCTGGCGAAGGACGAAGTGACGATGCGCGTGGGAAATGGTTCCAAGGTTGATGTGATCGCCGTCGGCACGCTCGCTCTTCGATTACCATCGGGATTAGTGATGAACCTGAATAATTGTTATTTAGTGCCTGCGTTGAGCATGAACATTATGTCTGGATCTTGTTTAATGCGAGACGGTTACTCATTTAAATCAGAGAATAATGGTTGTTCTATTTATATGGGTAATATCTTTTATGGTCATGCACCCATTGTGAGGGGTTTATTCTTATTGAATCTCGATAGTGATGATACACATGTTCATAACATTGATGCCAAAAGATGTAGAGTTGATAATGATTGTACCACTTTCTTGTGGCACTGCCGCTTAGGTCATATTGGTGTAAAACGCATGAAGAAACTCCATGCTGATGGACTTTTGGAGTCACTTGATTTTGAATCACTTAATACATGCGAACCATGCCTCATGGGCAAGATGACTAAGACCTCGTTCTCCGGAACAATGGAACGGACAAGTGACTTGTTGGAAATCATACATACTGATGTGTGCGGTCCGATGAGCATTGAGGAGCGCGGTGGATATCGTTATTTTCTCACCTTCACCGATGATTTGAGTAGATATGGGTATATTTACTTAATGAAACACAAGTCTGAAACGTTTGAAAAGTTCAAGCAATTTCAGAGTGAAGTTGAGAATCATCGTAACAAGAAGATCAAATTCCTACGATCTGATCGAGGGGGAGAATATCTGAGTTATGAGTTTGGTAGTCACTTAAGACAATGTGGAATTGTTTCACAGTTGACCCCACCTGGAACACCACAGCGTAATGGTGTGTCCGAACGTCGTAATCGAACCTTATTGGATATGGTGCGTTCTATGATGTCTCTTGCCGATCTGCCACTATCATTTTGGGGTTATGCGTTAGAGACAGCTGCATTCACTTTAAATAGGGCACCATCTAAGTCCGTTGAGACGACACCGTATGAACTGTGGTTTGGCAAGAAACCAAAGTTGTCGTTTCTTAAAGTTTGGGGATGCGATGCTTATGTGAAAAGGCTTCAGCCAGAAAAGCTTGAACCCAAAGCGGACAAATGCGTCTTCATAGGATACCCAAAAGAGACGGTTGGGTATACCTTCTATCTCAGATTCGAAGGCAAAGTGTTTGTCGCTAAGAACGGGTCCTTTCTCGAGAAAGAGTTTCTCTCGAAAGAATTGAGTGGGAGGAAGATAGAACTTGATGAGGTTGTTGAACCTTTACTTCAACCAGAGAGTAGCACTGCGCAGAAAGATGTTTCTGTGGAACCTACGTCAGTTGAAGAGGAAGCTGATGATGGTGATCATGAAGCTACGGATCAAGTTACTATCGAACCTCGTAGGTCGACAAGGATACGTACTGCTCCTGAGTGGTACGGTAACCCTGTCTTAAAGGTCATGTTGTTGGACAACGATGAACCTACGAGCTATGGAGAAGCGATGGTGGGCCCAGATTCCGACAAATGGTTAGAGGCCATGAAATCCGAGATGGGATCCATGTATGAAAACAAAGTATGGACTTTGGAAGTATTACCTGAAGAGCGAAAGGCCATTCAGAATAAATGGATCTTCAAGAAGAAGACGGACGCGGACGGTAATGTCACCGTATATAAAGCTCGACTTGTGGCAAAGGGTTTTTCACAAGTTCAAGGAGTTTACTACGATGAGACTTTCTCACCCGTAGCGATGCTTAAGTCCGTCAGAATCATGTTAGCAATAGCTGCATTTTTCGATTATGAAATTTGGCAGATGGATGTCAAAACAGTGTTCCTTAACGGTTTTCTTAAGGAAGAGTTGTATATGATGCAACCAGAAGGTTTTGTCGATCCAGAGAATGCTGACAAAGTTTGCAAACTCCAGCGATCCATTTATGGACTGGTGCAAGCGTCTCAGAGTTGGAATCTTCGCTTTGATGAGGTGATCAAAGCGTTTGGGTTTATACAAGTTTACGGAGAAACTTGTATTTACAAGAAAGTGAGTGGGAGCTCTATAGCGTTTCTGATATTATATGTGGATGACATATTGCTGATTGGAAACAATATAGAACTTTTGGAAAGCATGAAGGAATATTTGAACAAGAGTTTTTCAATGAAGGACCTAGGAGAAGCTGCTTTCATATTAGGCATCAAAATCTAGAGAGATAGATCAAGACGCTTAATAGGACTTTCACAGAGCACATACCTTGATAAAGTTTTGAAGTTCAAAATGGATCAGTCCAAGAAGGGGTTCTTGCCTGCTTTGCAAGGTGTGAAGTTGAGTAAGACTCAGTGCCCAGCGACTACAGAGGATAGAGAAAAGATGAGTATCATCCCCTATGCTTCTGCCATAGGCTCTATCATGTATGCGATGTTGTGCACAAGACCAGATGTCAGCCTTGCCATAAGTATGGCCGGAAGGTTTCAAAGTGATCCAGGAGTGGAACACTGGACAGCGGTCAAGAATATCCTTAAGTACCTGAAAAGGACTAAGGAAATGTTTCTCGTTTATGGAGGTGATCAAGAGCTCGTCGTAAAGGGTTACGTCGATGCAAGCTTTGACACTGATCCGGATGACTCTAAGTCTCAAACCGGATACGTATATATTCTAAATGGGGGAGCGATAAGCTGGTGTAGTTCCAAGCAAAGCGTGGTAGCTGATTCTACATGCGAAGCGGAGTACATAGCTACCTCGGAGGCGGCAAAGGAAGGTGTCTGGATGAAGCAGTTCATGACAGATCTTGGAGTTGTGCCCAGTGCACTGGACCCGATGACTCTATTCTGTGAAAACACTGGTGCCATTGCTCTAGCCAAGGAACCAAGGTTTCACAAGAGGTCCAGACACATAAAGCGACGCTTCAATTCCATCCGCGATGCGATCAAGGAGGACATAAACATTTGCAAAGTGCACACAGATCTGAATGTTGCAGATTCGTTGACTAAACCTCTTCCACGGGCAAAACATGATCAACACCAGAACTCTATGGGTGTTAGATTTATAACCATGTAATGCTAGATTATTGACTCTAGTGCAAGTGGGAGACTGTTGGAAATATGCCCTAGAGGCAATAATAAAATGGTTATTATTATATTTCCTTGCTCATGATAATCGTTTATTATCCATGCTATAATTGTATTGGTTGGAAACACAAATACATGTGTGGATACGTAGACAACAACATGCCCCTAGTGAGCCTCTACCGGACTAGCTCGTTGATCAAAGATGGCCATGGTTTCCGGGTCATAGACATGAGTTGTCATTTGATAACGGGATCACATCATTAGGAGAATGATGTGATGGACAAGACCCAAACTATGAACGTAGCATATGATCGTGTCAAGTTTATTGCTATCGTTTTCCCCATGTCAAGTATCTGTTCCTATGACCATGAGATCATGCAACTCACTGACACTGGAGGAGTACCTTGTGTGTATCAAACGTCGCAACGTAACTGGGTGACTATAAAGATGCTCTACAGGTATCTCCGAGGGTGTCTGTTGAGTTGGCATGGATCAAGACTGGGATTTGTCACTCCGTATGACGGAGAGGTATCTCAGGGCCCACTCGGTAATACAGCATCACGATAAGCTTGCAAGCAATGTGACTAAAGAGTTAGCCACGGGATATTGTATTACGGAACGAGTAAAGAGACTTGCCGGTAACGAGATTGAACTAGGTATGGAGATACCGACGATCGAATCTCGGGCAAGTAACATACCGATGGATAAAGGGAACTGCATACGGGATTGACTGAATCCTGACATCGAGGTTCAACCGATAAAGATCTTCGTTGAATATGTAGGAACCAATATGGGCATCCAGGTCCCGCTATTGGTTATTGACCGGAGAGGAGTCTCGGTCATGTCTGCATATTCCCGAACCCGTAGGGTCGCATGCTTAACGTTCGGCAGCGCTAGGGTAGTATTGAGATATTAATAGTGGAAAGTCCGAAGGTAGTTCAGAGTCCCAGATGGGATCCGGGACATCACGAGGAGCTCCGGAATAGTCCAGAGGAAAAGATTCATATATGGAAAGTTGTTATCGGGGTTCCGGAAAAAGTTCGAGTTTTTTCGGTATTGTACCGGGAAGGTTCTAGAAGGTTCCAGAGTGGGGCCCACCTGCATGGGGGACCCACATGAACGTGGACAGTGGGGAAATTCCCCACAACCCTGGTCTAGGCGCACCAAGATCCTCCCTTAAAAGGAATAGTATCATATCCCAAAGGGATAAGATCAGGATCCCTAAAAAGGGGGGATAGTGATCGGTGGGGAAGGAAAGGATGGATTTCCTTCCTCCCCCTTTGGCCAACGACCCTAGGGCCTTGGAGGGCAAGCCACCAGCCCCCTCCACGCCTATATAAAGGTGGGGAGGCGTTGGGGGCAGCCACCCCTTGGACCCTTGCCCGTTACCTCTCCCAACTCCTCCCACGTTTCACCGGTACGCGCTTGGCGAAGCCCTGCCAGAATTCCGCTGCCACCACCACCACCATACCGTCGTGTTGGTCCCGATCTCATCTACCCCCTCTCTCTCGCTTGCTGGATCAAGAAGGAGAGGACGCCGCCGAGCCGCACGTGTGCTAAACTCGGAGGTGCCGTCCGTTCGGCACTTGATCGGGAGTTCGTGGACGGATCGTGATTGGATCGCGAAGACGTTCGACTACATCAACCGCGTTTCTTAATGCTTTCGCTTAGCGATCTACAAGGGTATGTAGATGCAATCTCTCCTCTCGTAGATGTTCATCTCCTAGATCGATCTTGGTGAGCGTAGGAAAATTTTTGTTTCCCATGCAACGTTCCCCAACACTAACACAAGGCCATTTCAATTTGACAACATGCAAACTCCAAGGGCATTCCCATGTATCCACAATAATTGCTCAAAGATTCTATCCAGAAGCGTGCTCATCTCGATCAACCTAGACCTGCCTAGTCTCTCCAGTGGCATATCCCATACATTTGAGCACTGAGTCACCCCCCAAATATGGTTTGGTGTCAAACACGTGTCCTGGCCACGCCCTGCCAATGGTGACCACGCGACAAACACACAAAAGTGGTGCTCTGCGCGCTGCCAGCATCGGGCCCCGTCGGCCAGCCCAGCTCCGGCCGTCCCCGCTTGTCCTCTGGTGCCGACCATCTCCCCACCGCACACGCACCCCCTCCAGACCTTTCCCCCCTCCAGCAACGCCCTCGCCGAACCCAACCACCGTCGGTCACGGGCGCACAGTGCGCCGTGGTGGCCGACAGGCATTGATGCCCCTTCGTCGCCTAGCCTTCGTCCTCGCTCTCCTCTGCTCTCTCTCGTTGCTGTAGAGGCCCCTCGATGGCCAGCGCATCGCCCAGCCCACCCCGGAGGTCGTTCCCATCTCCGTGGCGGCTTTCGGCCACGGGCATCTCCGGTGGGCTATAAAAGCCATCCCCGACCTTGTCTCGCTTCACCACTCCACGACACCACCTCCCAATCGACCCCCGGAGCAGAGCAACCCAGCCAGGAGGCTCCCCTTCCTCGGCTCCAGCCATCGCTCTGCCGCTCGGCCTCCGCCACTGCCCACCTGCTCCGGCGAATCCCAGCTCAAGTTGTTGCTCTCTTCGAGCTCCCCTCGCTCTCGCGGTCACGCTGCCGGATTGCGTGCAGCATTGCCTGTCTCCGGCGACTACCGTAGCTCGCCTCTGCCGGAGAGGATGAATCCGACGCAGTCCGACCACCTCCCGATGAGCGCTACGGGTACGGGAATGTTTGCCGTCGAGCGCCCGTTCCATCCCCGACGTCTTCTAGCCTCGCTCCACGTCGGAATATCGTCACCGGTGAGCAAATACAAATGCTAAAAACATTCCCCGAGAGTGATTTTTAGTGCTCGTACGCACATGCACCCTCTATCTCGAGCGTGCATCGGTGATTTTGTTCATAGAGATATGTGCCCACTCTAACTTTGTTTGTAGTGCCAGAAAGATTAAAATCGCCGATCTTTTATATCTAAACTAGTAAGCGTGCACGTGCAACGCACATATTATCATGTGAACACAATCAACATTCATCCTAGGAAAAATATATATCAATAATATGAACAAAATATAATGATGTACCAACATAAGAGAGGCAAGAAAGATGTTTAACAATGTCGTAATACAAAAAGTTTACTCGGACTAAAACTCTAGTGAACATATTGGAGAACCCTGGTATTCAAGTTTTTTCCTATCAAATAGGTAATGCTGAGAACCGAATTTTTAGTAATTACACACACGGAAAATTGGCAAAGAACACTGGAAACATTTTCCAAGTGGAGCGCATCATTCATCATAATCAAAAGATACTATGCATAAGATTAACTCATTTAGTTGTCTAGATGACCAGATTAAATTGTAAGCATTACGTGGTTCGTATTTCTGTGAAAAGGAATTTTGTTGAATAATAAACTTAACTGGTATAAAAGAACTATAATATGGGTTGCGTAAATATTGTTCTAGAAGATAAGAAAAAAATACGTGCAATAACTCACTAAAAATATTCTCCGTACTTACTATTTGGGCATACCAACTATTTTAGTAACAGAGTAATAATGGGACATGGTGCAACTCAACTCACTTGAGCTAGATTGACACACTTTTGCTGCAGCCAGAGATGATCTCCAAAGCAATGGGTGGGATGAAATTCTTGACAACATCCTGCAATCAGGGGGGAAAAAATCCTTAACCATGGAAGTTGATTGATAATGCAGACAAAAGAAAAATAGCTACGGGATGCTGCCTTTTTTAAAAAGGAAAAAAAAATCATTGTCAAGTATTCTTGCTCCATGGTCGTAATGGGATATGAAAAGATTGTTTGTGGTTAACTTCCATGTCAACATGAGGCCAGCCTGTAATGTTGATTATACTTGGTTATAAATAAATAAAAATCTTAACTGTAATAGGTGCGTGTTGATTTGTGCACGTCGCACAATAACTGCATGTGGAACAGAAAGTTAGACTGACCTTGTAAATGATGAAGCCGAATGTGCATGCGTACTCGTGTCGAATACTTCGTTTCTGTACAGCTCAGGCGCAGTGTAGTAACCTAAATTACAGAAGAATATATTTAAGTTTGTCAGTCAAGGATTATTAACTGTATATTTCTTATTTTGATGTTAGTAAAAGTGGGCTTACTGAAACTGTTGACAAGGGCCTTGTGGTTCACCAGTTTCACCTTCTCGGGAGCGATCTTGGACAACCTCATGAGGCAGAATCACCTGACCTTCATTAGGATTCCATTATCACCAAAAAGATATTTATGGCAGCTTACCAAGATTCATAGTAAAGTAGGGCACAACCTTGAAAAAGTCGCGTCCAAATATGCAAGTATTTATGGTTCCCAGAGAATGCAGCAAGAGAACAGAGAAGACCAAGTTGCTCCATTTCCTCTTCTTTCTTTGGCTTTAGGTCGGAGTGGATGATGGGGTATAGCTTGTCACTGATGCAGATTAGTCATGCCCCTGAACACCCAGATGTTCAAATTCTTGAGAGCATCTACAAATATTATCTCCTACGACAATTAGACTTTAGTTGTATTAGGTAAAAACTGGTACTGAAAGAATGATAGTCATTAGCAGTGGCCGTAAAATTCGTAGTAACTTTGTAGTGAAGCACCAATACCATATCCGGTTGTAATCATGCACAAACTTTCCACTTCGATCATGAGGTTGCTGCAGCACTTGTACCATGATTGGGATCTGAAAACTGTCCACACAAGTGCATCCTGGCCACATTGACTGGGAGACGGCACTGCTTCTCCGCACTCAGTAGCAGCAGTTGCAGTCGGCAGGCACAAGCAAGCAGAGGCCGCCTCGCACGCATCACACAAACAGAGCACACGCAACATGTGTGCGTACACGCGGAGCAACAGTACCACACAAGAACGCACACAAGACGCGCAGGCGGCACAGAGGCATCATCCAGAGCACGTGCACGGAGCCGCCGCTCCATGGATGCACCGCTGCCGCTACCACATGAAGAGGAGCAGCTGAGAGTGGCACAAACATGGTGTGTGGCACCACTCGGGCGAGAAGCCGAGAGACATCCTCGCGTGATCGTCGGCGTCAATAGCGAAGTACGACGGCCCCCTGCATCGGATGCGTCACCAGCTTGGTCGAGCTAGGCCGCCGCTCACCGGTGCGCCTCGCGCCCCGTACCCCAGCCATGCTGGCTGCGCCTGTCGCCGCGATGCGCTAGCTCGCGCGCCGGCCCTGCTGTCCGAGCCCCACCCACCACATACGCCGCCGCCGGTCTCTGGTCGCGCATGCTGTCGGGCACAGCTGCCATGCGCCTGCGCGGGTGATGCGCCGAGCCACGGCCTCGTCCCACCCGCTGCCAGGCGCGTCGCGCGAGGCACGCCCAGGCCCCACTGCCGCGCCGCCCGGTCCCACTGGCCGGAGCTCGCCGCCGTCGCCTGCCATCGTTGCCAACAATTAGTCGCCGTCGGACGTTTAGGGATAACCCTAACACCGCCGTCGCCGCTCTGCACGGGCCACACCATCGTGGGCCGAGAGCAGCAGCCGGCGCGCGCTCTGGTACATCTCCGATGCTCCAGCCCCGCCCCCGTCGGCCGCGATGGCGAAATCCATCGCCGCAGCGGTCGAAGTATCTTTTTCTTCCGTGCCTTGCGTGCGTGATTGTAGGGGTTGAGGACGTTGGCGTGGAGTTTGTTATTTTCCTCTCGCGGTGAAGCACGGTCAGTCAACCTAAATTACTAAGCGTACACAGAGAATGGATTAGATTAAGTCTAGCCATTAGATTGAGTCTGGTGGGCCTAATCATGTGGTGGTAATAGGTCCGTGTACATTTGTGTGGTGTGTTTAGAAAAGATAAAGTTTGCTCTTTTATAAGTAGTGGAGATAGGTAACCCCACTAACATATTTCTCACAATATGCACATGCGTCACTTTAGCATAGACATGCATAGAAAAGACCCGCCTCAACATGCGAATATGCATGAGAAACGACTAAACTCAACAATTCAATGTATAGTAAATCGTATGTATTTTAATTTTTTTCTTGTATTATCAATTTCTTTTTCTTTAGCACATCTAAAACAATGAACGGAACAACACACTCTCTCTCTCTCTTCTTGCTCTTGCATGCTACCACACCCTCTCTCTCCTAACTGTTGCGCTCTCTCTCTCTTCTAGCTTTTGCAAGCAACAACACACTCTCTCTCCTAACTGTTGCAACCAACACACACCCTCCTTTGCACGCTCGCTCTCTCTATCTGAACTTTGCACGCTCTCTCTCTGACCTTTCCATCGCAGCAGGTACAAAAAGCTTCGTACCCCAACTTTTGCATGCTTGTCTATAGAATGGGCCATGATGTGGGACATGGAGTCTTTGAACCCGTGCTCACATGCTCCCTGATGAATAGTAAAATACGAAAAACTAGTAAAAAAATCAAAAAATTCTCAATTATTTTTGCGATAAGCATTGATGAATGTTTCAACTGCGTGCAAATTTTTGTGACGTAAAGACATTCATGGAGGTCTGGGCTTTTCGTCAAAATTTTTTGCATGCAGTTAAAACACTCATCATAAAAAAAATTCAGAATTTTATTGATTTATTTTACTATTTACTGTTCATCAGAGAGCTTGTAAGCTCGTGATCAAAAGAGCACTTTCGCTATGATGTGCCGCAAAGTCATTTTGAGTGTTAACAGTACCTGCCGGTACATCTGAGACTGTCCATATTCTTTGGGATTCATGCATTGGGATGCCCACCACAGATGTATAGATGCGTATTGTAGCGTATATTAGGTATGTAAATTGCCTTCTCCAGCAAAGGTTAAAATAGTTATCTAGCGTAAGCTACATGGGACACTCCCATGTCCTGTTACGCTCGCAAACAGACGTATGAAAATCTCGTCCACTTGACCTACTTGCTCTGTTGGTCCAGAAGATACGAAGCACATGCTATTCCTCTGTAATAAAATAAAGGCGGTTTGAAAAAAGACTGGGGATGGATGATATTATTGATAAAGCCTTTGAGATTGATCGTGCTGGAAAGGCAGTGTTGGAGTACTTACTCCTTCTACCAGACCAAGATTTGTGGATTATGGGTCATTATAATGTGTGTGAAATAATTGCTATCTCAGTCTGGTATCTATGGTGGGAAAGAAGGAAATTGGTGCACAAGGATACAACTCAGAATGCGTATCAGATCTCTATGGGGATACTACCTCTTACGGCAAACTTTGTTACTGCCGCATCTCCAAAGGCCTCTGTGAAAAGGGAGGGATGGTCTTGCCCTCCAGTGGGCTTTGCGAAACTTACTGTTGACGCTTCTTTTGACCATGACCTGCTTAGGGCACGATGGGGGCAGTTCTTAGAGATGACAAAGGCAGATTTATTGTTGGGGGAATGTGAAGATAGACTACTGCGCGGATGTCTTGATGGCCGAAGCCTTGGCCCTCAAATTCGGTCCATCGCTAGCGCAAAGGTCGGGATGCAATCACCTTATTATTAACTCGGACAATCTGGAGGTGATTGATACCATGGAGGATGAAGGACGGTCGGCGGGTGCGGCGGTTCCAATTTTCGATGACCGTTTTCATTATGCTTGTGATTTCATTATTACTAGGTTCGAACACTGTAATAGAGAAGCAAATAAAGTTGCCTTTGACTACTAATTGGTTTGAGGAGCCCTGAAATGAAAGTGTAATGATTCTCATAAACAATGTATTGGTTATCTCTAATGAATAAAGTGTCTGGTTTATGTCAAAAAAAAGTGTCTGTTTGATGAGGTCCATTGTACTACTTTTTGTCAGTGTAGTATGCTACTCCGACATATCTCCTCACTTCTCTCCCAAGCAAACTCATAGACTTTATTTTATCTTAGAAAATTTAAATCACTAATATATTTTAAACTATAAACTCAATTTTGCAACTTTTTATATATTTGGATTCCTTGCATCAAGGCCTTTAGAACAAGACCAATCTTTGATACATTTCAAACACGCTGAAATGAGGGATGTATGTTATTATGAAATGAGTGAAATATGTTATTATGAATTGAGTGAAATGTGTTATTATTAAATATGTTATTATGAGAGAGTGAAATATGTTATTATGAAATCTTTTTTGACACGAGCGAAATCTGCTTTGGGAAATTACTGAAATGGTTTCTTTCAAATGGGAGAAATCTGTTATGAAATGAGTGAAATATGTTTTGAAATGAGTGAAATATTTTTTTTATGAAATGAAATATGTTTTCTATGAAATGAGTGAAATATCTTATTATATATTTTTTAAATGAGTGAAATATGTTATTATGAAATGAGTGCAATATGTTATAATGAAATTATGAAACATGTTATTATGAAATCTTTTTTGAAATGAGTGAAATATGCCCTTAAGAACTGAGTGAAATATGTTACTATGAAATCATTTTTTACACAAGTGAAATCTGTTGTTGGTCAAACCGATCATTTCAAATATACAAACTAGATAGTTAAAAAAATGGATTTCAGTGCTTTTTTAAAATGTATGATTTTTTTCGAAATGAGTCAAATCCGTTTTTGAAACGAGTGAATCTATTTTTTGAACTGTATGAATCTATTTTTTGAACTGTGGGTAATCAGTGGTTTGAAATAAGTGAAATGTGTTAGTTTTTAAATGAGTGAAATCATTTTTATGAAATGAGTGAAATCAATATTTTTGAAATGCATGAAAACTTTTTTCACACGAGCGAAATCAGTTTTGGGAAATTACTGAAATGGTTTCTCTCAAATGTTTGAAATCTGTTTATTGAAATGAAATGAGTGAAATCATTTTTTGGACATAGGTGAATTCAATTTTTGGACATAAGTGAAATCAATTTTTTTTAAACTCGTTCGAAATATATTGAAGGTCGGTCTTGTTTCAAAGGTCTCTTTGCCATGAATGCAAATATGTAAAAAGTTTCAAAAATGATTTTTTTGGTTCAAAAGTTATGAGCAGTTCAAAATGATATGAGAAGAATAAAATGCAAGTCTTTAGTTAGAGAGGGAATCTTGTTTGCATGTAGCGCTTCTCTCCTCTCTCACACTTTCACTTGATACAAAAAGTTGCTATTGTGGACCCAATTCTAGTTGTATTTATGTGTTCATCTGAGAAAAAGATTGACAGCTTGTACAAAGAAAAAGACACGGATTTCCGCACATGAAACTAACGTTGGATCTCTTACCGCGACCGGTAACGCTCAATGTTTCGCTGTCGACTATGATGGGCAGACGAAGACGAAATAGAGGGAATCTACGCCCCATGAAGTAGAACCACATGCCGTTTCTGTTACATCTTTCCCAATTTTCTATTTAGAAAGAGTACTGGCTATTTATCCTATATGTGTAATATAGCGATTGAGTGATCCACTCTCCCCGTTTCTGTTCCTGTTTGTTGCTGATGGTCTGTCTGCTATACTACAGAAGGAAGTGCAGTTAAACAATATCTCCCCTGTTAAGGTGTGCCGACATGCACCTGGTATTTCACATTTGTTGTTTGCTGATGATACGCTTCTGTTCTTCCAAGCATCTCATGAACAAGCACTGAAAATTAAAGAGAGTCTTGATCTGTATGAACAAGCTACTGGTCAATTATTGAATTATGATAAGTGCTCAATTTTATTTGGATCTGCTTGTCCAACGGACGCCCAGGAGTAGGTGAGGGAGGTCCTTAAGATAACTAGTTCATGCTTTGAGGAAAAATATGTAGGACTTCCTACACCAAAGGGGCGTGTGTCCAAGGGCTGGTTCCAAAATTTACAAACTAGCTTGACCAAAAGGCTGCTTCAGTGGGGTGATGGGTTTCTTGCACAACCCAGGAGAGAAGTGTTAATTAAGTCGGTGGCTCAAGCGTTACCTACTTATATCATGGGTGTGTTTAAGTTGCCGTTTTCTGTTTGTGAAGATCTCACCCGGATGGTGATAAACTTCTATTGGGGGTCAAAAGATGGGAAGAGAAAGGTTCATTGGAAGGCTTGGAAATATTTGTTGCAACCAAAGAACAAAGGCGGTATCGGGTTTAGAGACTTTCGTATGTTCAACCAAGCATTACTTGCGAGGCAAGCATGGCGATTGATTGGGAAGCCCGAGAGTTTATGTGCTAGGGTATTGAAGGCCCGCTACTATCCAAATGGAAACTTGGTAGATACGGTTTTTGCTGGTAATGCATCATCTTCGTGGACTGCTATTAGTCATGGCTTGGATTTGTTGAAGAAGGGACTGATTTGGAGAATTGGGAATGGAAGAAGTGTGCATGTTTGGAGAGACAACTGGATTCCCAGACCACATTCTTATAAACAGATCTCTCCGCAAGGTAGATGCAGAATACGCTTCGTTTCAGACCTGCTCAATGAAAATGGGGCGTGGAAACAGGACATACTTCATAAATATTTCTTGCCCTGTGACGTTGATGAGATTATGAAAATTAGATCGTCCCCAAAGCTTGAAGATGACACTCTTGCATGGGACCAGGGAAGCTGGGCAACTTTTCGGTTAAAAGTGCCTACAATCTAGCACTCGAAGAGGCGTTCCGTGCCGAAGCTGTTGGATCGAGCAGTAGGCCTGAAGGTGACCGAGCATACTAGAGAATGCTGCGTGCTTGCAATGTTCCTCCCACTGTTATTAATTTTGCTTGGCGGGTGTGTACTGACTCCCTACCGACATGGGAAAATAAGTGTAAGCATAGCCTTGAAGTTATAGCTATATGCCCAGTGTGTGGTGTTGAAGAGGAAGACAACTTTCACCCATTTTGCCGGTGTCCGCTAGCAAGGGTTTTGTGGCGCTGCATGTCCTCCGTTTGGTCGCTTCCAAATTTGGTCGAGATTCAAAATTCTGGAAGGGAGTGGTTGTTACATTTGCTTGACCGGGTGCCTGCTGAGACGAGAAACATGATCTTGTTGACACTTTGGCGTAGTTGGTTTGTCCGGAATGAGGTCGTTCATGATAAGAATCCGCCACCTGTAGAAGTGTCAAAGCATTTCCTGTGCAGTTATTTGGAGACCTTGGTGAACATCAAAAACAATTCAGTCCTTGATCCTTGCAAAGGTAAAACCCTAGTTTATGTTGTGCCTATACCAAAATCTTCAGTTTTGTCCACAGAAGTAGTTCCATCTTGGTGCCCGCCAAGCGCTGGGAAAGTTAAGTTGAACTCTGATGGTTCCTTCACCATGGATGGAAGAGCGGGTGCTGGTATGGTTTTAAGAGATTCTAATGGTGCAATCATCTTTTCTGCATGCCGTACGTTGTATAGATGCCGTGATGCCTTGGAAGCAGAACTTTGTGCGTGTATGGAGGGTTTATCTTCTACCCTTATGAGAACCGAGTTACCTATCGAATTGGAGGTTGATTCCTTGGAAGTAGTCAAGCTGGTGCAGACAAATGACATCGACAGATCAATTTATGCTTATCTTATTAGAGAGATCAAGCTGATGATGAGTCTTCGGGATACTAGTATTACTCATATTCGTAGAGCCCAAAATAAAGTTAGTGATTGTTTAGCTATCTTTGCTAGAGAGGAAGGTAGAACCATGACTTGGTTAGGTTCTGGACCTCCCAGAATTTTGGAACTTGCTGCTTCAGATTGTAACACTGTTGGAGTTTGAGTAATACAAGTTTCTATTCGCAAAAAAAAATAAACAAAAATAAATAGCGATTGAGTGGATGTAGTGAATTGTTGAATATTCTTTGTTTGGAACTGGAAGATCGCCAAATGAACATTGAGAAGACGACGATAGTGGTACGTTAGACAATTCATCGGGAAAGTGAAGGGAATCGATGACTTTTCTTAGCCGTACACAAGGAAAGCTGTGGAGGGTGCGAAGTGTGCCACCTCCAACATGGACTCTCGGTTGCAAATGTCTGGACTGAGCTGTCCGGACTCCCTTTGTCATCCAAGGTCGTACCTCATTTGTCCACGGACAGATCTGCTTGTCCGAGATCCTGCAAACCAGATGCAAACTAGGATAAACTATACGGGCATCCGAAGCACTGCCACGTATGTGTTCGACATCCCGGTCCATCTCCAAAAACACCTCCCGCACCCGCACCCTGTCCCGCACAAACGCACCTCCGCTCTCCATGCCGCATTCATGCCAGTCCAGAGCACCGCATTCATGCCTGTCCAGAGCAGACATGACCAGTCACTCGAGCCGGCATTAGTGGCACGCCGACCGAGAGGGCCGCCCGCGTGGCGTCCAGGTCTCTACTACTAGGATATGGTCATATTTTCTGAATGACCATTATATTCCATAGTATAGTAAAAATACATCGCTTGTGTATCATTACCAACAGTTTTGAAGCGAAATTTTGCTACTACGGTATGCTCCATATTTTGTATTGTTTTGTAAATGACCATACACTCCTTAGTAAGTAAAAATACATGGCTCCTGTATTGTTACCACCACTATGGGAGCGAAAATTTTGCTACTACAATATGCTTCATATTCCATAGGATGGTAACATGTTATGATCAAGCAGGGATGATTGAATGAATCAAAATTGACCATGGTACCATTGAGGACTCCTTCGTTGCAAGCAAACGAGCGGTGCTGAGTTGGAGAAGTCGAAGTATATGTTCAAGAGGTGCCAACTATGGTAGAAATATACAACGATTCTAACTTCTCTAACTTTGTCCAAATTTGAAAGATAATAAAATGTCAAACTTCTCACTTTGACCAGTTTTATGAAGAAAATTATCAATGTCTAGAATACCAAATCATTATTACTAGATTTTTAATGAAATATATTTTCATAATTTATTTATTTAGTATTGTAGCTCTTTACATATTTTGCTATAAACTTTGTCAAACATATATAATGTTTGACTTAAATTAATACATTTTATATTTAGGATGGAAGTACATGGATAAGGTACGTAGGTGATATAGCATGCATTCACGGATCCACGGACGCATGCAAACAACCATAGCTACGCCACCGCGGGCGGGACGAAGGGTGTGGCGAGGAGCATCAGCGGCGTGCGGCGGCGCACGCCTAGGCCCGGGGCCTCCTCCATGTTGACCTCGGCCACGCCCTCCGGCAGCGACCAGTCGAAGTGGTAGAGAAGACCGACCAGGGCGAGCTCCATGCTGGCCAGCCCGTAGTTGAAGCCAGGGCACATCCTGCGGCTGGCGCCGAACGGGAGGAACTCGTAGCTGCTGCCGGTGAAGTCCACCGTGCTGTCCTCGAACCGCTCCGGCTGGAACTCCTCGGCTGCTTCCCAGTACTTGGGGTCGTGCCCGATGGCCCACGCGTTGATGATCACGCGCGACTTGGCCGGCACCGTGTACCCTTCCAGCTCGCATTGGTCGATGCTCTCCCGGGGCACCAGCAGCGGCGCCGGTGGGTGCAGCCGGAGCGCCTCCTTGATCACCATCTTCAGGTACTGCAGGTTGCTCTCCTGCAGGTCGGCCTCAGTCACCACCGCCTTTCCCTTGAACGCCTCCCGGATTTGGCCCTGCAGCTTCTTCATCACCCGCGGGTTCCGCATCAACTCCGACATCCCCCACTCCATCGCCGAGGCCGATGTTCCCGTCCCGCCCCCGAACATGTCCAGGATGATGGCCTTCATCCTGCTGTTGTCCAGGTGGAACCCGAAGCCACCTTTCTCCTGCAGGCCGATGAGCACGTCCACGAGGTTCTCGTCCACGTTCTCGGCGCCGGCCTTGATCTTCTCGACGCGGGCGGCCTTCCTCTCGTAGATGATCTCCTCCAGGATGGCGTCTACCGTCTTGTGGATGTCCTGGAGGCTGCGCTTCATGCCGGTGACCTTGGCCAGCATAGTGGTCCACGTCGGGAAGAGGTCGGGGATGTTGAAACCGCTCGCCAGGCCCACACCGGACTTGATGGCCGCCTGGAACTCCGCCGCGTTCTTCCGCTTCTTCCCGAACGCCGCCCGCGCAACGATGCTGTTGGTCACATTGTGAAACATCACGCTCAGGTTCACCGGCGCCGACGGCCCCGCCTGGCGGATCTGGTCCACCCGCATCCTCACCTGCATGTGCATGCATGCGCAGTGTGCATACGAGTCGAGCCGTCTAGTTAAACTCCGCTCATTCATACTCCTCAACTGCAAAAACGTCTTATATTTTGGTACAGAGATATATCTCATCTTTGATCGAAATAATTCGCAAACACTAACACATCTCAAATACAAGAACTCCTCTTGCTCTTCTACCTCTTCATTCATAAGGTTGTAGCCTTGTAGGTACTTGTCTTTTGTTCACGTGGCTGTTTTATAGTATTAGGTACTTGACTTTTCGGCTCTGTAGCCGTGTATTCGTAATAAGTTGTAATTAAGTTCAAATCCTCTGGTGTTTTTTGTTGCAACGTTCTATTGATTGGTTACCTGGTTAGTGTAATAGTTTTGAGGGCAGTTAATATAGTATTACCTTACCTCCATTCCAAAATAAGTAGTGACGTGGAGTATGTACCTCGTCCTCCCTTATGTGGCGGAAGGAGCGCACGCGCTTGGGGCTGAGAATCTCGGCGGTGCAGAGGTGGCGGAGCTTGCGCCAGTAGTCGCCGGATGGGGAGAAGAGGATGTCGGCCCACTCGTAGCCGACGATCTCGCCGGCGAGGAGCTTGGGCCGCGTGGCGAAGTTGGTGTCGTGAGTCTTGAGCACCAGCCGCGCTGTCTCCTTGGACGAAGCCACCACCAGCGGCGTCTGCCCCAGCTGCAGCATCATCAGCGGGCCGTGCGTGTCGGCCAGGTCACGCAGCTTGCGGTGCGGTAGAACGTTCACCAGGTGGTGCATGCTGCCGATCACCGGCAGCTTCCACGGCCCTGGCGGCGGCCTCTCCCTCATCGGGTTGAGGGCTACTTTCAGCAGCTGCAGGAGCGCCACCGCCACCGCCGCCAGCACCAGCGCCTGGACGTAAAACTCGTCCATGCCTGAGTTACCAAAGCCCAGTGAGCTTATTCACTATGCAGCAGGTACCTAGCTAGCTAGTAATACTCCTCGTGGTGAGTGGTGACTGGTGTGAGTTGCTCTGCTGCTGGGTGCTGGCAGGGGGAGGGGGGGTTATATAGGGCAAGTGGGCGATGGTTTTTTTTTTTTTTTTTGAAAAAAAGTGGACGATGTGGGGGACGCCGGGATGGGTTGGCCCACGCCACTATGGTGACGCAGACAATGTAGGGTGATGAAAGTGATGCAGGGTCATTAGCTTAGAGCAATAAGAGTAGGAAAACGTTTCCCTGCGGCGCGTGGGCGGAACGCTCGGCCGGTTGCGTACGCTTCGTTCGATTGAAAGCGATCGTGCGGCCCGCGTGTGGCCTCATCCTCTCAGCCCCACACGCTCCCTCTTATCCCCTCACGCACCACTCATTTTTCTTCCTTATCCCTTCATGCCCACCATTCATCCAGTCCACCTCTCTCTCCCCCCATGGCCTACCTCCAATCAATAGCTTGCCGGCGATGGAAGAGGTGTGTGGCAAGCTGGCGGTCCCGGGGCTGCACACATGAAGCTGCGGAGGTGCGGGAGCACGACTCTCGGCGAACGCGGAGGCGCGGCGCTCAAAGCTACATCGACTACTTGGTGTTTCCACTTTGCAATCTTATACGACGGCGGTGGGATGGTTTGCTGCAACCGGCGGCCCCTGGTACTACGGCCGACGAGGTGGTCTGTGCCGTGAAGATGGACGAAGGCTGCGGCGATTTTTGTGCTGGAACCCATGACAGCCTCTGCTACAACCGGCCAGCCATTTTGCTGGAACCAGCATCGGTAATTGCTTCCATGAGCCACGCGATATGCGGGAACCAGACGCGCACTCGCCGCCGGCGCTTTTTTTTACTGGAACCAGTCTTTTGCTTTGTTGGAACTAGCATTTTTATTTGCTACAATCGAATCACTGGGAGTTCACCTTGCTAAGTTTTTTGTTGGAACCATGTACAAATCGACCACACACTAGTTCTCCGTGTTTAGTTGTTTTTGCTGCATTTGATGTTTTGTTTTGCTGGAACCTGGTATTTTTTTGCTTCAGCCGACCAATGGAGGGTTGTTTCTTTCAGATCTTTTTGCTGGATACGTCAGTGCAAACCGACGACCACAGCGAGCCGGAGGCGGTTAAGCTCAGCATGCTACAATCATGGCGAACCACGTGCTGGAACCGCCCGGCGTTAGAGCTGCAATCCACGGTGACCCGCACCATGGGACCATTGGTGGTTGTGATGCAATCCCGGCGGCCACGGGCAGGACCTCGCCGGAGCTCGTCGGGCACGACCACAACGGCGGCGAGCGGGGGACAGCACTCAATGGGGTGGCGAGCGTGTGGATTCCCTCCTTTTTTTCTTCTCACTAGTGGCATCAGGAAGAAGACGATGGGGGCAAATCAAACGGCTACAAACGAACGCATCGGGTGGCTGCGCACCGACCGGCCCAAATTTGGGCCGGCGGACCGGCGCGTAGTACTGGCCATAAGAGTAATGCTAGACGCACGGACGGATGGCCTATTACAGGCTTTTACGTCATTTTCTTCTAACTAATCTCTCCCCCCTGAATTTCAAAGGGGGTGGGGCCCATGCTCCCCTATTCTCCAATCCCGATCGCCCACGTCTGCTATTCCGTGAATCCTGTAATCGATCCGTCCGTGCATCTAGCATTACTCAGCTTAGAGCGACCTGTTAACTTGCGGACGGAGAGTGTGGTGGTTAATGCAACTTATTTGTCTTCTCTAAGCTCACCGGCCAGTAGTATAGTGGTAATATACGTTAAGGTAAACTCTTTACACCAGACTCCATCAACTGCCGTTCCAACCGCCTGTAATTCATGCATGGAAATGCCCAGTTCGTTCTGAATCTACCATATGCCCCGATCCACCTCTCCATGCATCCTCCTGTTCATATTACGGTGCCGTCACCTTCGAGTGCTCGCCCTTCTCGGTAGCGATGGCAACATGCGCTGCCGGTTGCACAGAATGTCATGCCGCTCCTCGTCAACGGAAGGAAGCACGGCTACCAATGGAGGGAAGCAAGATCCACTTCTGACGATGCGTTCATGCTGCAACATCGCTCCATCCATGGCGTCCTCGTTGACGCATTTTGATCCCTCAGAAGACAGCACAAATACCATTCCACGGAAGCACGCCCACCATTAGAAGGAAACACAACCCTCGGCTAGCAGTGCATCAATACTACAGCGTTGATCGGTCAATGTGCTATTTGTTGACGCCATCCAGATCCCTAGGCTGACCACCATCTGAATGAAGCACACCCATCGTCCGAAGGAAGCACGACCACCATTGGAATGACAATGCATCCATCCGAGGAAGACGATGACATTGGCCATGACTAAGTCTATGTTTAGACTTTAGACATTAGAAGCAAAATATATTCAATAGCGAAACAAACTAACACAACGTTGCAAACCGATGTGCTAGCGTAATTAATTTGTTTTCATAAAATCCAAATCAGTTTCTGAAAAATAGCAATCACGGTTGATTACTGAAAACAGTAAAATCATGGCACACATTAATCCATTTCTGATTTAGGTTTTCGAAACTCCCGAGCGGGAGTGCTTCGTCCACCATCTATACATCTATAGGGGTCAGTGGCGGAGCTTAGTACAAGTCTGAGGGGGCCATGCCCCCCCCCCCCCCCCAGCCCTAGGCAAAACTATGAAGAAAATTTACTATGCATGGCTTAGATAAGTAAAAAAAATCAATTCTTTACCCTCCTAGTTGTTCATATCTTCACTTTGACCCCCCCTGAGATTCCTGTCAAGCTCCGCCACTGATAGGGGTCGTATCCGACGGCCACAGAGTGGTCTGATGGAATGCCGGGGATTAGTAGCTTGATCCCTAAAGGTCCCCTATTCCTTTTTGCCCATCATTTATAGCACAATCCCGAGGCAGACGGAATCTGACACCATACCATTAGAACCGGCTACCAGAAAATACTATGGTGCATGCAAAAATTAATTGTAGTAAATATAAATACGATAAACTGTCATTTAGGAAGAGTATGGGTACTGTAATATAACGACTTTGTCGAGACAGATAATGACGTAGGTAAGTCAAATATTTATTGGGAAAGTGCCGGGAATTGACCACATTTCTTAACAGTACACATGGAAAGCTGTGTTGGCCTGCACCTACAGTAAGTCCTACGACTTTTCTTTTGTTAATTTCAGTTAGTACAAGACCCATCATAATGCCCGGATCGCCATAATAATGGCTTATATGGTGATCGCGGGCAGTATGGCCGAGTCGAAGTACCGACCTCATACAGATGGAATGGCATGGACTGGATGTTCTTTCTTTTTCTTCAACACACACCCAACTGATCGAACCCAGACGGTCAAACGAGTCTCCTCTCTGTTGGTGATGTCATCAAAAAATGGGGGTCTCCCATAGACTAGGAAATAGGTCGACGGAGACGGTAATGTGGCCTACCCGATGGCAACTTGCGGAGATGGCGCGCACGGGCTTGTAGCCAGTTCCTTCGCAATCGTTATACGACACAACAGAAATTCATGAAAATATGTGTATTTAATCAGAAACTATGGATTTTTTTTGGAAATACTACTTTTTTTTAACAAATTCCGAAACTAAGATCCAGAAATTTTAAAACTAGAGCACCGTCGTTGTAGGGTGCAACGAAACGTAAGTTTCGTTGTTCTATTGGAGGAAACGTTGAAGTATCGTTGTACAGTTGAACGAAACTTAGGTTTCGTTGTCTGCTAGGACGAAACCATTGGTTGAACCACACACCGGAACTCTGCATGCTACACTGAACTCTTCAAACTCACACCTGATCATCCATTGCCGCACTGGAGCTCCCCTGGCCGAACCCTCGCACCACCAGGACCGCATCGACGAGGAGAATCCATTCAGACATAGAAGAGCTAAAGCCATGCATCGTGGAGGACGAATTTCGCCATTCAATGTACACCAACCGTCGCAAGTCTACGTCGCGCTCGGTGAGAAATTTTCCAATTACTCGCACCCATCTACTCATCTAGATGCCATCAAACTCCTAGACATTGTCCTTTATCTTATTGTTGTCGTTGGCCGCGCGCACCACGATCTGTGCCATCCACGGACGGGAACCGGATGTCGCCAACTCCGACATCACCTTGACGCGGTTCTTCGCAATGCCCTTCCAGACAATGTCTAGGAGGTTGATGGCATCTAGATAAGTAGATGGGTGCGAGTAATTGGTAAATTTCTCACCGAGCGCGACGTAGGCTTGCGACGGTCAGTGTACATTGAATGGCGAAATTCGTCCTCCACGATGCACGGCTTCAGCTCTTCTACATCTGAATGGATTCTCCTCGTCGATGCGGTCCTGGTGGTGCGAGGGTTCGGCCAGGGGAGCTCCAGTGCGGCAATGGATGACCAGGTGTGAGTTTGCAGAGTTCACTGTGGCATGCAGAGTTTCGTTGTGTGGTTCAACGAAACCAATGTTTCGTCGTGGATGCATGGAGGAAACCAACGTTTCGTCCTAACAGACAACGAAACCTACGTTTCGTCCAACTGTACAACGAAACATCAACGTTTCGTGTCGTCTAACAGTACAACGAAACCTACGTTTCGTTGCACCATACAACGACGGTACTCTAATTTTAAAATTTCTGGTTTGTTGATCTTAGTTTCGGAATTTGTTAAAAAAAAGTAGTATTTCCAAAAAAAAAATCCAGAAACTACCACAATATGATCAACCCTAACAGACAACTACCACTTTAAGAAAAAAATGCCTAGAACTAGTACTACTTTTGTACTATTTTTTGACAAAAAACCACCATGTCAGAAAAGTGCCCGATTTGGCTCGTTTAAACCCATTTATGACAGGGTTGGCCCACGCGTCAGGTTGACAGTTATTACAAATTGGGCCCACACGTCAACCCTCTTCTTCCACCTCTCTCCCCTCTTGTGCATTACGTCGAACAGGTTGTGTGCGCCTTGCCGACCAGTACAGCTTCGATGATCGGCCAGCGAGCCGATGTTGCTCCTCCGGTCCAGAGTCCCGTCGTTCGCCGGCATGCATCATGGCCGGAACGGAAGGCCGTCCTGGAGGGTCATGCCCCGGTCGCCGTCATGGAGGCTCGCATCCTCGTCGCCGTCACTCGAGAAGACCAGAGGCGCTGCACTTGCCGGGCCAAGCTAGCACACGAGCAGCTGGATGCATCCAACAACTTGTGTGCCAGCTTGCCGATGCGCTGTCGCGAGCGCAAGCTGACCTCCGCCCTCCGCGCCGCCGCGAGCTGGCCGTCGCGCCGTCGGGTGAGCTGGCCGTCGGCCGCCACACCACCGGGCGAGCAGACCGCTGTGCTGGCCTCCGCCCAAGTGTGAGGTGCGGCGGTGGCTCGCCGGCTGGCGGCCGGAGGTGTCGGACATATTTTTTATGAATCTGATGGGGAGTTATTTTTAGAGAGAGAGAGACAGAGGAAGAAGACACCTCACACATGGGTCTCACCTGTCATAACAGTCTAACATAACTGTCAAATAAAAAGAGTTGACTACTCTATGGGCCCAACCGGTCATAAACGAGTTTAAGAATGCTTAATCGGCCACTTTTCTGACTTGGTAACTTTTTGTCAAAAATTAGTACACAAGTGGTAGTTCTGGGTTTTTTTTCTTCTCAAAGTGGTAGTTTTGTGTTAGCGTTGGTTGCATTGTGGTATTTTTGGTTAAATACCCTGAAAATATAGTGACATCCATCGAATATCAGAAAATGGCTCATACTGAATTTTCCCTATCTCTATGGCCGGACATTGACTGTCACTGCACCTAGCACCAACGGAATTTGGTGGCCTGTATTTGTCCAAGGCTGGGTTTTTGTCCTGCAAGTATCAATTCCCAAACAAGCATGTAACATTGTAAGCTTGTAAACATTGCACAATTAAGGTTCTTGTGGCACAAAATGTTATGTTTCTAAGCATTAATGAATGGTGAATACTTCCTCCATTTCTTAATATTTGAAGCATAATTTAAAAAACCGGACCGGACCGGCGATCGGACCGGAAAAAACAGGAACCAGAGATCCCATTGGGTTTTTAAGCTCAGCAGACCGTTCGTGCAATCGTACCGGAAAAAACCGGATGAACCGGCCGGTTTTTGTGAAAACCGGATGAACCGGCCGGTTTTTGTGAAAACCGATGAACCGGGCGGTTTACAGAAAACCGGCCGGTTCAATGTTGATTCCAGAAAAGCCCCTGGATCGACTTGTTTTCGTGCAGAGAAGGTGGGGGTAGAATGGGAAAAGAGAAAAAAGCCCTCTTTTGCTAGGGTTTCGGCTGAATCTGGAGGGATTCCTCGAATTTGTGCAGAGGGCAGGCAAACCAGCCGCCACCTCTCTCTCTGGCTGGTGATGCCGCCCCCATCCGCCGCCACCCTTGCCTGGCGCCGTGGCGCGCCGACGCCGCCTCTCCCTCTCGGCCTCCTCGTCGCGGCAGCAGCAGCACCTGTAGAGTAACGCGACAGAAAACAAAAAAATTCGGTACAGCGAGCACGCCCAGAACCACTATGGAGACTGCATACAGGGTTTGATCTGATCATTACCGACTCGTAGCGCAGCGGAAGAAGAGTCGATGTAGATCGTCGGTGCAGATCACCGCAGCTAGGATTTACAACCTCCCAACCGCGAGGATATACTCCCTCGTCGGACAGCCCTTTGGGAGGCGGTCGGACAGTCCCTCGGACGATGTCACGGACAGCCCTTCGGGAGGACACTCGAAGCTCGAACGGTAACTCGGACAGCCCTTCGGGAGGACCCTCGAACAGCCCCTCAGGCAAAAGATCGAAACTACGACCTCTCTACGGGGTTGCACACATACGGTGTCAGCTATCCGGCAGGGCTTCGCCGTGCAGAACTAGTTCCTGCCGGAACCCAGACATCCTTTCGGCTCTACGAAACTATTTCGCGGGGAGGGAGAGAGAAGGCCAGATCATGCATGGCTTGTGTATATGAGAAAGAAGTTAGTGTGGAGAGTGCCTCTCCACCTCTATTTATAGGAAAACCCAATGGAAAAAATACCCAATAAACCCATCACATGGATCCTCCATAAGGGCGTAAAAGGAAGGCAAGTGGAGCTCCATCTTGGCCGGCCACCCCTAGCCCCCCCCCCCCCAAGGGGGTTCCTTGGTCCCGATCCCTTCTAGAAGCCTTTTGGGAAAAGCTCTAAAAGGTGGCTTTCCATAAAGTAGCCCAAAAAGCACTTTCACTATTCACGGAAACATTTTTCCGCGACCGTTAAATCCGAAAATATTTCTGTGGGTCTTAGAATAATTCCAGTACCCACTAAAATGATTTTGGACGCGTTCCGAAACAATTCCGGATTAGTGATTTTCATCTGCGAAAAGCAACCAAACCGGTTCCGGCAGCTCCGGAACATTTCCGGTTTTTATCCCGAAAAAATCCCAGAAGTTTCCAGAACAATTCTGGCACCCTCTAAGAATTTCCAGGCATGTGCCGAAACCAAGTTGACTTAATGGTATACTCCGAAACAATTTTTCGGTTTTACCGAAACTATTCCGGTGTTCTCTCTCTGGAACTTTTCCGTTGTCTCCGAAACTTTTCCGGTGACTTTCTCTCAGACTCCCTGTCTAGTATTCAGCAGATAGATGACCCTTAAGCGTGTGACCCTATAGGTTCGGTGAAGTATAGACATGACCCGGAACACTTTCCGATCAATGATCAACATCGGAGCTGTGGACACCCATATTGACCCCTATACCCACACGAATAAATATTCGAGTGAACCTCCGATTGCCGTGTGCTATTCATGTTGCTTCGCGATATGTTACATACACCCGAGGTGAGATTTATCGGCATCCCCGTGGATCAACACTTGTCCACTATGCCAGTTACCTCGTTACCGGTTTTGTTCTCATTTCCCGTTTCCGTGTTGCGGCATCCCTGTGATCAAATCACACTGTGTCTGGCCAGACAATGATGGATACCGTAACACCGAGAGGGCCCAAGAATATCTCTCCATCGTCGGAGGAGCAAATCCCAATCTTGAGCTATCTCGTTACTTGCCATACTTTTCCCTGAATTCATAAGCCGCCGTAATAGCCACCCAGTTACGGATGACGTTTAACAAACCCCAAAGTTCACGAAGCAAGTACGAAGGAACTCGATACTCTCATGGTCTAAGGAATTATGCAAACATTAAATTTCTATGTGTTATTAACCATTAACTAGTGACGAATGTATCTCATAGCATAACATCAATTCGGGTCGATTCAACACAAGTGTTCTACTAACATTGAGCCCTCAAAATTGCCGGCATAGACATGCCCATGATCAGGAAAACATGATCATCATGCAATACTTGAGCCAGTCTTAGAGGCATGACTAGGAATACATTTTATCGTTTATTATACCACACGTGCACATCAGTTTCCCTCCGAGCCTCGTGGATATTGCAGACTCGAGAATCATTGCAGTTATAGCATGGGACATAAACATTCATTACAAACTCCGGAGATACAAAATAACTGTTATTACTGCCTCTAGGGCATATCTCCTACAGCACCAGCACCGGCCCGCGCCGCCACCCGTTGTCCCGCGCCACCACTCCCGCCTCTGTTCTGCTGCTTGTTGACGGCTGAGGAGAGGGAAGGGAACGCCGCCGCCTGGTCTCCCGCCTAGCCTCCCCTCGCCGCCTCACATCCATAGTCCAGACCCCCCCTCCCACCGGTCCGGCCTCTGCTCGGCTGCTCGAGTTCACCAGGGCGCCCCGCCGGCCAACTCTGGTATGAACAGAAGTACATAGCAATCCCCTCTCTTCTCTGTCCCCAATCTCCATCCTTCTATTCTTCATTTCTAGGATCCTAGCATGAGATATATTGGTTTGCAATTTGTTTGCTGTCATGATACAGTGGGATTGTATATTTGTTTGCTGATGAGAACTGTATTGTATATTGTTTGCTGCCATGATTCATGAACTCATGATATTGTTTGTTGTCAATTGTCATGATATTTGATTGCTATCATGATAGATGATACAGTGGCATTGCTATCATGATATATTATTTTATTGCTTAAAACCGACAATCGAACCGGTGAACCGGCGGTCCGACCGGTAAAAACCTGAACCGACAGCCTTTCTGGTTCGATTTCCGGTTCGGTTTTTTAAACTATGATTTGAAGTTGTATTATTTAGAATAAATGATTTTTTAATGTTTGACTTGGTCTATAGAGAAATATATGAACATCTAAAACACCACATCAAATTTCATTAAATTTATCATAAATATATTCCGTACAATATAGATTTGTTCTTGTTGATAACACAACATGAAAGATTGATCGTACAGTTGGTCATCTTCAAGACAGAGCGATTAGTCTTTCATGTAGTCATATAGATTAACGACACTTGCAGCAAATACACCTTGACAACATCGAGCTAGGCCACAAACTCAGGAATTAATCAATTTAGGCCATAAACTCGTTAATCTGATCAATTAAGGCCAAAACCTATTCCGAATAAGAAAAACCGGCCACGTGGCTGCCACATCGGCGTTCTATAGACCGCTCGTGAACTAACTATTATTATTTAGTTGGATCTGTTTGCAAACTGGCATGTTTTTTTTCTCACAAACAATGCCAAAGTCATACATATGAAAAAAAAATCTTAGCATCTCCTAGGATTCGAAGCCAGTCCTGTTCAGCTTGGCAAACCAACTGACAGACAATCATTGGACTGTCACCGCATTTGTGACTTATTGTGCATCTCCTAGGACTCGAAGCCAGTCCTGTTCAGCTTGGCAAACCAACTGACAGACCATCATTGGACTGTCACCGCATTTGTGACTTATTGTGCAGCCAATTTTATACATTTGAGTCATATCTTTGTTAACCTTGTAACATTATGAGTCTAATATATAGGGTGGGCTGAGTTGGGAGTTGTGCTCCCGCCAGAGGCGATCACTGACAGAGTTCTTCAATCGCTACCACCTAGCTACAAGAGCTTTGTGTTGAACTATAACATGCAAGGGATGAACAAGTCAGTCGCCGAGCTGTTTGCGATGCTGAAAGTCGCTGAGTCAGACATCCAGAAGGAGCATCAAGTGTTGATGGTCAATAAAACCACTAGTTTCAAGAAGAATGGCAAGGGCAAGAAGGGAAACTCCAAGAAGAGTGGCAAAGTAGTTGCCCCTCCCGTGAAGAAACCCAAGGCTGGGCCCAAGCCGGAAACTGAGTGCTTCTATTGCAAGGGAACTGGCCACTGGAAGCGGAATTGCCCCAAGTATCTGGCCGACAAGAAGGGGGCCAACGCCAAACAAGGTATATATGATATACATGTTATTGATGTGTACCCTACCAACTCTCGTTGTAGTGCCTGGGTATTTGATACCGGTGCGGTTGCTCACATTTGCAACTCAAAGCAGGAACTGCGGAATAGACGGAGGCTGGCGAAGGACGAAGTGACGATGCGCGTGGGAAATGGTTCCAAGGTTGATGTGATCGCCGTCGGCACGCTCGCTCTTCGATTACCATCGGGATTAGTGATGAACCTGAATAATTGTTATTTAGTGCCTGCGTTGAGCATGAACATTATGTCTGGATCTTGTTTAATGCGAGACGGTTACTCATTTAAATCAGAGAATAATGGTTGTTCTATTTATATGGGTAATATCTTTTATGGTCATGCACCCATTGTGAGGGGTTTATTCTTATTGAATCTCGATAGTGATGATACACATGTTCATAACATTGATGCCAAAAGATGTAGAGTTGATAATGATTGTACCACTTTCTTGTGGCACTGCCGCTTAGGTCATATTGGTGTAAAACGCATGAAGAAACTCCATGCTGATGGACTTTTGGAGTCACTTGATTTTGAATCACTTAATACATGCGAACCATGCCTCATGGGCAAGATGACTAAGACCTCGTTCTCCGGAACAATGGAACGGACAAGTGACTTGTTGGAAATCATACATACTGATGTGTGCGGTCCGATGAGCATTGAGGAGCGCGGTGGATATCGTTATTTTCTCACCTTCACCGATGATTTGAGTAGATATGGGTATATTTACTTAATGAAACACAAGTCTGAAACGTTTGAAAAGTTCAAGCAATTTCAGAGTGAAGTTGAGAATCATCGTAACAAGAAGATCAAATTCCTACGATCTGATCGAGGGGGAGAATATCTGAGTTATGAGTTTGGTAGTCACTTAAGACAATGTGGAATTGTTTCACAGTTGACCCCACCTGGAACACCACAGCGTAATGGTGTGTCCGAACGTCGTAATCGAACCTTATTGGATATGGTGCGTTCTATGATGTCTCTTGCCGATCTGCCACTATCATTTTGGGGTTATGCGTTAGAGACAGCTGCATTCACTTTAAATAGGGCACCATCTAAGTCCGTTGAGACGACACCGTATGAACTGTGGTTTGGCAAGAAACCAAAGTTGTCGTTTCTTAAAGTTTGGGGATGCGATGCTTATGTGAAAAGGCTTCAGCCAGAAAAGCTTGAACCCAAAGCGGACAAATGCGTCTTCATAGGATACCCAAAAGAGACGGTTGGGTATACCTTCTATCTCAGATTCGAAGGCAAAGTGTTTGTCGCTAAGAACGGGTCCTTTCTCGAGAAAGAGTTTCTCTCGAAAGAATTGAGTGGGAGGAAGATAGAACTTGATGAGGTTGTTGAACCTTTACTTCAACCAGAGAGTAGCACTGCGCAGAAAGATGTTTCTGTGGAACCTACGTCAGTTGAAGAGGAAGCTGATGATGGTGATCATGAAGCTACGGATCAAGTTACTATCGAACCTCGTAGGTCGACAAGGATACGTACTGCTCCTGAGTGGTACGGTAACCCTGTCTTAAAGGTCATGTTGTTGGACAACGATGAACCTACGAGCTATGGAGAAGCGATGGTGGGCCCAGATTCCGACAAATGGTTAGAGGCCATGAAATCCGAGATGGGATCCATGTATGAAAACAAAGTATGGACTTTGGAAGTATTACCTGAAGAGCGAAAGGCCATTCAGAATAAATGGATCTTCAAGAAGAAGACGGACGCGGACGGTAATGTCACCGTATATAAAGCTCGACTTGTGGCAAAGGGTTTTTCACAAGTTCAAGGAGTTTACTACGATGAGACTTTCTCACCCGTAGCGATGCTTAAGTCCGTCAGAATCATGTTAGCAATAGCTGCATTTTTCGATTATGAAATTTGGCAGATGGATGTCAAAACAGTGTTCCTTAACGGTTTTCTTAAGGAAGAGTTGTATATGATGCAACCAGAAGGTTTTGTCGATCCAGAGAATGCTGACAAAGTTTGCAAACTCCAGCGATCCATTTATGGACTGGTGCAAGCGTCTCAGAGTTGGAATCTTCGCTTTGATGAGGTGATCAAAGCGTTTGGGTTTATACAAGTTTACGGAGAAACTTGTATTTACAAGAAAGTGAGTGGGAGCTCTATAGCGTTTCTGATATTATATGTGGATGACATATTGCTGATTGGAAACAATATAGAACTTTTGGAAAGCATGAAGGAATATTTGAACAAGAGTTTTTCAATGAAGGACCTAGGAGAAGCTGCTTTCATATTAGGCATCAAAATCTAGAGAGATAGATCAAGACGCTTAATAGGACTTTCACAGAGCACATACCTTGATAAAGTTTTGAAGTTCAAAATGGATCAGTCCAAGAAGGGGTTCTTGCCTGCTTTGCAAGGTGTGAAGTTGAGTAAGACTCAGTGCCCAGCGACTACAGAGGATAGAGAAAAGATGAGTATCATCCCCTATGCTTCTGCCATAGGCTCTATCATGTATGCGATGTTGTGCACAAGACCAGATGTCAGCCTTGCCATAAGTATGGCCGGAAGGTTTCAAAGTGATCCAGGAGTGGAACACTGGACAGCGGTCAAGAATATCCTTAAGTACCTGAAAAGGACTAAGGAAATGTTTCTCGTTTATGGAGGTGATCAAGAGCTCGTCGTAAAGGGTTACGTCGATGCAAGCTTTGACACTGATCCGGATGACTCTAAGTCTCAAACCGGATACGTATATATTCTAAATGGGGGAGCGATAAGCTGGTGTAGTTCCAAGCAAAGCGTGGTAGCTGATTCTACATGCGAAGCGGAGTACATAGCTACCTCGGAGGCGGCAAAGGAAGGTGTCTGGATGAAGCAGTTCATGACAGATCTTGGAGTTGTGCCCAGTGCACTGGACCCGATGACTCTATTCTGTGAAAACACTGGTGCCATTGCTCTAGCCAAGGAACCAAGGTTTCACAAGAGGTCCAGACACATAAAGCGACGCTTCAATTCCATCCGCGATGCGATCAAGGAGGACATAAACATTTGCAAAGTGCACACAGATCTGAATGTTGCAGATTCGTTGACTAAACCTCTGAAAGATCGTGGATGTCGCCTAGAGGGGGGGGGTGAATAGGCGCTTTAAAATAATTACGGTTTAGGCTTGAACAAATGCGGAATAAACCTAGCGGTTAATTTGACAAGCACAAAACCTAAATTGACTAGGCTCACCTATGTGCACCAACAACTTATGCTAAGCAAGATAAACAACTAAGTGATAGCAAGATATATAACAAGAAACAATATGGCTATCACAAAGTAAAGTGCATAAGTAAAGGGCTCGGGTAAGAGATAACCGAGGCACGCGGAGACGACGATGTATCCCGAAGTTCACACCCTTGCGGATGCTAATCTCCGTTTGGAGCGGTGTGGAGGCACAATGCTCCCCAACAATGCCACTAGGGCCACCGTATTCTCCTCACGCCCTCGCACAATGCAAGGTGCCGTGATTCCACTAAGGGACCCTTGAGGGCGGTCACCAAACCCGTACAAATGGCAACCCTTGAGGGCGGTCACCGAACCCGTACACTTTGGCAACCCTTGGGGGCGGTCACCGGTACCCGTCAAATTGCTCGGGGTGATCTCCACAACCTAATTGGAGACCCCGACGCTTGCCCGGAGCTTCACCACAATGGAATGTGGCTCCGAGGCACCACCAAGCCGTCTAGGGCGCCAAGGCACCCAAGAGGAACAAGCTCAAGGGTGCCCAAACACCCAAGAGTAATAAGCTACTCAACTTCACAACTTCCACGTATCACCGTGGAGAACTCAAACCGATGCAACTAATGCAATGGCAAGAACACACGAAGTGGACAAGTCCCTCACTCCCAAATCCCACCAAAGCAACAAAAGCTATGGATGAATATGGGAGGAAGAACAAGGAGAACACCAAGAACTCCAAGATCTAGATCCAAGGGGTTCCCCTCACTTAGAGGAGAAAGTGATTGGTGGAAATGTGGATCTAGATCTCCTCTCTCTATTCCCTCAAGAACTAGCAAGAATCATTGGAGGGATTGAGAGTTAGGCAAGCTCAAGAAGGTCAACAATGGGGGGAGAAATGAGCTCAAAGGATCAGAAAACCGTTGGGGAAGAAGACCCCTTTTATAGGGCCACCCCAAATCCAACCGTTACCCGTGCAGGACGCGCACAAGCGGTACTACCGCTCTTGCGAGCGGTACTACCGCTCGTGCGGTAGTAATTCAAAAACAGCAGGCAATCAACAAGGAACTGGAGCGGTAGTGCCGCACTAAGCGGTACTACCGTTCCGACCAAGCGGTACTACCGCTTAGGAAAACTGGGCAACAGAACAAAGCACGGCAGTGGCACGGTAGTAGGGGGCGGTAGTGCCGCACCAAGCGGTACTACCGCTCTACTACCGCTCAACTACCGCTTAGCGAAAAATAACACCAGAAGAAAACACGGTAGTGCAGCGGTAGTAGGGGCGGTAGTACCGTGTCAAGCGGTACTACCGTGGTCCCGAGCGGTACTACCGCTTTGGTGACAGGTAAACTGCCCAGACAAACAATAAACCCTGAACTGCCATAACTTCTGCAAATGAGCTCCGAATTGAGCAAACTCAAGCTTGTTGGATAGAGGACGACAAATACTATCCAACAGCGACTGGTTATATTAAGAAGTGGCAGTAGAGAAAATACCAATGATATAGAGATGAGAAACCTCTATGAATGAAGAACCGGCATAAACTCCAACATCGAAAACATCATAGAAGATGCATATATGAACTCCGTTTTCGATGACCTCGAGCTTGTCATGAAGATGACCAAAAGCTCAAAGACTCACAAAGAGAAACACCAAACACAAACCAAGAAATATGATGCAAGGATGCAATGGTTTGAGCTCTCTACGAAGATATGATAAAGCTACTCACTTGAGAGCCCCCCTTGATAGTACGGCTATCGATCCTATAACCCGGTCTCCCAACTACTACCATGAGACCGGTAAAATAGAAAACCTATCAAGGGCAAACCTTTGCCTTGCGCATAGTCCACTTGAGCTGGATGATGACGATCTTGACCTCCTCAAGTTGGACCACCTTTCTTGATTGCGCCGGCTTGATGAAGACTAGTTGATTGCTCCCCCATACTCCACTATGGGTGAGCCACTCTTCGGCACATCTTCACAAGTCCATTGTCACCACAATGGACAGCAAGCTTCAAGCATGTGATCTCTTCGTGATGCTCCACTTGAACTTGCACACCGCAATCTTGATGACGATCACCACTTGATGTCATCCTCCATGGGTTGTGTGATATCTTCCTTTTGATGCACGCCCATGGAAACAAACCTAACCCCACAAAGAACTCTTGCATAGAACATGGGTTAGTACACAAAGCGTAATGGACAATGCTTACCATACCGTGAGATCACTTGATCCCACTCGGTACATCTTCTACGCTTTGTGTGTTGATCAACTCGAATCACTCTTCATATTTAGTCTTGATCAACCTTGAATCTTTCCAACTCTCTTCATTAGGATGATGTCTTGAAGGTAAACATGAATGTTCACACAATCTCCTTCTTCAAGACATGCTTGCAATAGGCTCATCTCTTACATGACCAATCTTTGGATAACTCCATGAATAACCTTGGTCAACACATATTCTTCTTCAAATCACCTTGAGACCAACAAATGGTCTACAAGCAAAGCCTATGGACAAACCCTTCAAATATAACTCAAGGCAACCATTAGTCCATAGAGATTGTCATCAATTACCAAAACCAAACATGGGGGCAGCACATGTTCTAACAATCTCCCCCATTTTGGTAATTGATGACAATCACTTTCAAGAGAGTTTATATAAGGAATTAAGCATCACCATGAAAAGCAACAACTAATAATGCAAGAGCATGTGATGCAAATGCTTGGGAACAAAACCAAAGCAAGCATGAAGAAATAGCTCTCTTAATTTCTCCACAGAACTCTCTTGAACTTCTCCCCCATTGGCATCGATTGCCAAAATGGGCGAAAAGCTTAGAAAGCCAATATAATATGCGTTCCTCCATAAGGTGTGTATTTCTCAAAATATGAGTGAAATACAATACACATATCCAATGATGAGTAGCTGGAGGAAAACAAACTATATTGAGGATCCAAAGATTGCAAAAGGAAAGACATGACACAAAGACATATCAAGAGAGAAGCAAGCAATCAAAAGATCCGAAGGACCAAAGCATAAGACCAAAATCCTCTAAACTTCTCCCCCATTTGCAAATGGGCGAAAAACTTAGAAGGCCAACATAATGTGTGTTCCTCCATAAAGTGTGTATTTCTCAAAATATGAGTGAAATACAATACACATATCCAATGATGAGTAGTTGGAGGAAGACAAACTATATTGAGGGTCCAAAGATTGCAAAAAGAAAGATATGGCACAAAGACATACCAAGAGAGAAGCAAGCAATCTAATGATACCAAAAGGACCAATCAATCAAATAATCCGATACCAATTGATAGAAACCAATTGAAAGATACCAATTGGACCAATCAATCAAATGATCCGACGAGCCACACGAACAACATATATTATGATAAGAGCAAAGGAGTGTTCTAAAGACATAGGGGAGCTCCCCAAGGTTCATGCACAAATTAGAATTTTTGCATTAAAATACAAAGTGCACAAACATGGAATCATCACTCCCCCAAAATCAATAGAAACTCACAACAAGTGCAAGTGTGCATATAGGAAACTAAGCCTAGCACTTGCAACTAACACATGGTTGAGCAACATGAAAGAGAGGCAACTTAGGAATAGGCTCAACCAAAACGATGTGTGTGAGTCATGGCAAAGCACTTGAGAAGACTAATATAAGAATGAGCATTAAGCATCAACATAGTCTTGAATAAATGAGATACAAGGTGCAAGACACATCCTTCCCACACACAACAAGCAAATGGGTTCACAAGCTCACAAAAAAAAGCGAATTAACTACAAAGCTTGTGACAACCCATGGTGAAGATAGGGAATGATAGTTTCATCAAGAGGAGGGATACCAATTGTTGATACCAATTGTTGATACCAAAAGACATGGTGAAAGCCTCATCAAGACAAGCAAGAGGAAAACAATCTTCACCACACAAGAGTGCAACAAAATGCAATGATATAAGATCCGTACTCAAGAAAAACGATTTCACGGAGCCACTAAAGAAATAAAACGAGAAAGACAAGGTGGTCGTGAAAGAAAGGATATCATCTAGAGATGTAATTTCTCTCAAGTGTATAAAGTTCTAGGTAGATGAAAATCATGATGATATCAATCCACAAAGAAGGATATACACACGAAATAGTTACAACACGAAGGAACAAGATATCCAAAAGGAAGTCATAAATATACCAATAAGATCTTTGCTTGAAAGCATAGCACATGGCTTAATATTGTCTTATTGTATATCAATGAACTCCAACTACACGAACATCAAAGACATCACAACTCACAACAAGAGTTCATTGTTGGGATGCTTTGAGAAAGGAAACAAGTATCTGATACCAATTGTGAGAAACGAAGCAAGTATCACGAGAACGAATCAAGAACATCATGCCATGATGCAACCTACACAAGGTTGAATGCAAGAAAAGTATGCATGAAGTTGATACTTGTTACCGGGACAGCTTTGGACGGATGTAGTAGGTACCAATTGAAGGTAGTAGAAAGTAGTTCGTTGATCATCCTAGCTTGACTCCAATAAGCACATGGTGACAACACCTTCCTTGTGAGTGAGCCGAGCATCCAATGCATCTCCACTTGTTCCTAGAACAACATCACAAACAAAATGGTACCCAAACTCATTGGGACCAAAGAGTTAGTGAACCAACAACACATAGGACAAACTCCACATAAATATGTGCATATGGATATGAAATTGAATTTCATGCACATCTTATCCAATTAGAGACATGGTGGAGTTTCCCCTATATATTGGGTCAAAGAAAGAAAACATGCCAAAGGAAATACATAAAGTAAATATGCATGCTTAAGACTTCCAAGAACCAAAGGGAGATACAATTTGGACAAAACACCAAGTAAACCAAGAAGGCACACGAAAGAGTGACGCAACATAAGGTTGTCCAAATTATATCAAAGAACCAAATCAACACATGATTCAAGACAAATTGAAATCAACACATGGTTGATTTCAACACTCAACAACACATGAGAAGAGATGGCAATTGAAACCGAATCAAAACAACACATGATTGATAAGATACCAATTGGAAAAAATACCAAGTGAAAATAAGATACCAAATGAAGAAATAATCACTTGAAGGATACCAAATAAAAGATACATCAAGGAATGAGATACCAAAGAAACACAACAATAAAAAGATATCGAACTCCCAAGAGAGAGGATGGTTCCAAACAAACCAATCCCTCTACAAAGTTTTATGATGGCACAAAGTACCAAAAAGAAACGGTATGCCTTCCACCAACACACACTTGATAAGGATCACAAGATGAGTGTTCTAAAGAAAATAGGATAGCTCCCCCAAGCGTTGTGCATTATAGAGAATTTGCATTTGAATACAAAATGCACAAGATGGGATCACCACTTTCACTAAATCTAGAAAAACACTAGACAAGATCAAGAAAAGAACAAGATCCACAAGTGGTATGGAAGACAATGGGAGTTGACACATTCCTTGGCAAGCAATAAGACAACTAAAAACAAAAGCCAATGTAAAGATGATCAACAATTTCTACCACATACAAGAATACCAATTGTCAAGAGACAAGAAGTATTTGGAATTAATTCCCGGAGGTAGATTGCACAGGTATCCAAGATCATCTTCACAACAAACAACACAAGCATATGACAAAAGATAAGAATTAAGCACAATGCTTAGATAGATATTCTTGATAGCTTCAAGTAGGCAACCAATCATGCAAGCAATGATTAGAATAACTTGAAGCAACCGGTTCCCAAATAAGATATAAAAGTACATATTGGAGGAAAACCATACCAAGAAAATCTCTTACAAACAAGATCCAAAGATGAGCAATAAAAGCATTTAAGCAAATTGGAACTTGTTTGAGCAACCATGCCACATAGGAACAAGATAATCTATACTATCAACTCTACGTGGCAATACCTCAAATGTACACATTTTCTAGGCTTGTAATATACACAAAGCATATTACTCCCCCATAATGTGATACCAAGGACAACCAAACAAGAGGCAGTAAGAGGATACAACACGAGATAATTAATGGACTATTTAGAATTTGAATTTCTCATGAGAAGACATACCACATAGAGACTAGATAATCTTGCAATATCAATACTAGGTGGTATTCTTCATGTACACACATTTGTAGGTTCGTGAAGTGCACGAAGCACATCACTCCCCCAAAATGGGTTGTTCCATTAATCTCTCACAAGAGCCAACTAAGATATGAACAAGAAGCAAAAAGGCTCAACACAACACTCACGCATACATGATGTGCAAACCAACATACACATACTTGATTACTCAAGACAAGCAAATTGGAAGCACAACATATATACAAACACATGCAAGGTACACAACCAAACATGCAAAGGGGCAAGTAACTTTCAATGTAAACAATTTAAGTACAAGTTACCGCAAGGAGGCACATTGGATATAAGATAGAAACTTGATAATCCAATGACTTGGCTTGAGACAATATGAATGATGAAGTCCCCTTAATCCTTCATAATATAGCCAAGTCTCCAATGCCCTCCAACAACACCTATTGATCAAGTTTGAGCTTGTTGGTCCCCAACCAAGTTGGGTCCTAAGAGGTTAGTCACAATAGGCTTGGCTACCCAAATGGTTCTTTTCTTGACACCACTTTGAGTACCAACTAACTTGGCAAACACATTGCCAACCTTATCCTTCCCAAGAGAATAGATATCATCAATTAGAATAGGGTTGGATAAGGTACCATTCGTGCATGAAGAAGCAAAGTGACCCTTCTTCCGACATAAGTAGCAACATTTACCCTTTACTTTCTTCTCAATTGATTTCTCAACTTGAGGAGCGTTGACTTGGGTCTTCTTGGGAAGTGGCCTTTCTTCAACTTGAGTTTGGACTTGAGGCCTCTTCCCTTGTTGCTTGTCACTATGAGGCTTCTTCTTCAATGGGCAAGATCTAACATGATGCCCTTCAATTTTGCACTTGAAGCAAATAATCTTGGCCGAATTCTTGACTTGTTCTTGGCCCTTCTTCTTGTTGATCTTGAACTTCTTCTTCTTATTGGAGTTGAATCCAAGTCCACCTTTGTCATTGGGAGATTTTTGCACACTCAAAATATTCTTGAGTGTGGACTTCCCTTCATGACTCTTTTCCAAGTCTTTCTTCAAAGAAGTGACTTGGGCCTTGAGCTCTTTGATTTCCTCTACATGGTTAGTATCAACACAAGCACTAGAGGAAGTATAAGCTTCATCGTTAGAGCAACAAGGCAAGGAAAGTAATTCATCACAAGATGTAGCAACATTATGAGTAGATGAACTACGAGGACTAGCACATGGCAATGAAGCATTTCTACTAGATGTAGTGCTAATGTCCACATGAGGCTCACTAGATGTTACCTTAGTAGTACAAGCCTCATGAGCTATCTTTAGCACATCATGGGATACTAAAAGATCACCATGAGAGCTCGAGAGCTTTTCATGACTTTCTTCCAATTTCCCATAATTGCTAGATAGCACCTCAAGTTGAGCCTTTAGCTCAACATTCTCCTTTAATATGGATGCTTCACAAGAAATAGAGTTAGTAGTACAAGCATCATCATTAACAACAAGAGGAGAAGGCAACTTGGCAAGCTCTTTAGCATAAGAAGCTTGAAGTTGAGCATGAGACTCGGTGAGTTCAATGAGCGAACTCTTAACGACCCTTGAGCCATTTTCGAGGTGCTCAAAGTCCTCAAGGAGTTTAGCATGCACAAATTCAAGCTTATCATTTTTAGTTCTAAAATCATTAGCCACCTCGAGAGCTCTATCATGGGATTCCTTTAATCTAGATAATTCTAGAGCAAAGGTCTCCTCAAGAGATTCCTTGGTGGTATGTTCAAGTTCAAGAGCTTGAGATAGCTCCGCAATCTCATTAGCGTAATCACGCTCATGACTTTCCATTCTCTCAATGGTGGCCTCATGCTCCTCGAGATGAGATTCCAACTCCTCCATATATTTCTTGCCCTCAATGGCAATAGTCATGATTTCAAGGAAGTTAGAACAAGCAATTTTATTCTTATGAAGAGCTTTAAAAATCATTTCACCCTTAATATTTAAGGATGCAACATTATCATTCTCTTCATCATTATCCTCATCCTCAAAATCATCAACATCATCATCATGAGATATATTAGGTTTCAAAGTAGGAGGTACCTTTGAAGCCTTAGCCATAAGGCAAAAAGCAATAGATGATGATGTAGGATCCCTTGAGGCACCATTCAAGGCCACATCTTGTTCCATGGAGTGTTGGGTTTCCTTTACATTGTTAGCACAACAACTCGAGGAAATAGATACATTTTTGTCATGGCAACAGGACATAGGAAGCATATCATCATGAGATTTAGACAAGCAATTTCTACATGATATGCAAGAACTATCAACACAAGCATGTGGAACATTTAGAGTGCTCGAAGTGTTGAAGTCCAAAGATGAAGCATTGCAATAAGATAGTGATGAAGAATCATCAACAATAAGCCCACTATCATCATTGCAATAAACACCACTACTCACCATAACATTACCTTGTGGCAAACCACATGTAGGTGAAGTAGAAGAAGTTGAGAAGACAACACGGCCGGAGGTGGAGGGAGAACAATCATCCCTACAAATCTTGGACACACCATATTTATCTTGAAGCTTTGTCCACAACTCATGAGCATCCCGAAACGGCATGAGTTGAAATATAACTACATTGCTCAAAGCATCAAAAAGCACATTAGAAGCTTGAGCATTGAGATAAGAGTTTTTCTCATCCTCTATAGATAATCTTTGAGAATCCTTTGGAGGAGAAAAACCCATATCTACAATTCGCTCTAAACATGGGTCCATGACCCTAAAGAGATTAAGCATGCGAATTACCCAAACATCAAAATTTGTGCCATCGAAACTAAGAGTGTCAGAGAATCCTAATCCCCTAGTCGACATCTTTACTCTCTAGGCGGTTAAGCCTAATAACGAGAGACGAGGCTCTGATACCAATTGAAAGATCGTGGATGTCGCCTAGAGGGGGGGGGGTGAATAGGCGCTTTAAAATAATTACGGTTTAGGCTTGAACAAATGCGGAATAAACCTAGCGGTTAATTTGACAAGCACAAAACCTAAATTGACTAGGCTCACCTATGTGCACCAACAACTTATGCTAAGCAAGATAAACAACTAAGTGATAGCAAGATATATAACAAGAAACAATATGGCTATCACAAAGTAAAGTGCATAAGTAAAGGGCTCGGGTAAGAGATAACCGAGGCACGCGGAGACGACGATGTATCCCGAAGTTCACACCCTTGCGGATGCTAATCTCCGTTTGGAGCGGTGTGGAGGCACAATGCTCCCCAACAATGCCACTAGGGCCACCGTATTCTCCTCACGCCCTCGCACAATGCAAGGTGCCGTGATTCCACTAAGGGACCCTTGAGGGCGGTCACCAAACCCGTACAAATGGCAACCCTTGAGGGCGGTCACCGAACCCGTACACTTTGGCAACCCTTGGGGGCGGTCACCGGTACCCGTCAAATTGCTCGGGGTGATCTCCACAACCTAATTGGAGACCCCGACGCTTGCCCGGAGCTTCACCACAATGGAATGTGGCTCCGAGGCACCACCAAGCCGTCTAGGGCGCCAAGGCACCCAAGAGGAACAAGCTCAAGGGTGCCCAAACACCCAAGAGTAATAAGCTACTCAACTTCACAACTTCCACGTATCACCGTGGAGAACTCAAACCGATGCAACTAATGCAATGGCAAGAACACACGAAGTGGACAAGTCCCTCACTCCCAAATCCCACCAAAGCAACAAAAGCTATGGATGAATATGGGAGGAAGAACAAGGAGAACACCAAGAACTCCAAGATCTAGATCCAAGGGGTTCCCCTCACTTAGAGGAGAAAGTGATTGGTGGAAATGTGGATCTAGATCTCCTCTCTCTATTCCCTCAAGAACTAGCAAGAATCATTGGAGGGATTGAGAGTTAGGCAAGCTCAAGAAGGTCAACAATGGGGGGAGAAATGAGCTCAAAGGATCAGAAAACCGTTGGGGAAGAAGACCCCTTTTATAGGGCCACCCCAAATCCAACCGTTACCCGTGCAGGACGCGCACAAGCGGTACTACCGCTCTTGCGAGCGGTACTACCGCTCGTGCGGTAGTAATTCAAAAACAGCAGGCAATCAACAAGGAACTGGAGCGGTAGTGCCGCACTAAGCGGTACTACCGTTCCGACCAAGCGGTACTACCGCTTAGGAAAACTGGGCAACAGAACAAAGCACGGCAGTGGCACGGTAGTAGGGGGCGGTAGTGCCGCACCAAGCGGTACTACCGCTCTACTACCGCTCAACTACCGCTTAGCGAAAAATAACACCAGAAGAAAACACGGTAGTGCAGCGGTAGTAGGGGCGGTAGTACCGTGTCAAGCGGTACTACCGTGGTCCCGAGCGGTACTACCGCTTTGGTGACAGGTAAACTGCCCAGACAAACAATAAACCCTGAACTGCCATAACTTCTGCAAATGAGCTCCGAATTGAGCAAACTCAAGCTTGTTGGATAGAGGACGACAAATACTATCCAACAGCGACTGGTTATATTAAGAAGTGGCAGTAGAGAAAATACCAATGATATAGAGATGAGAAACCTCTATGAATGAAGAACCGGCATAAACTCCAACATCGAAAACATCATAGAAGATGCATATATGAACTCCGTTTTCGATGACCTCGAGCTTGTCATGAAGATGACCAAAAGCTCAAAGACTCACAAAGAGAAACACCAAACACAAACCAAGAAATATGATGCAAGGATGCAATGGTTTGAGCTCTCTACGAAGATATGATAAAGCTACTCACTTGAGAGCCCCCCTTGATAGTACGGCTATCGATCCTATAACCCGGTCTCCCAACTACTACCATGAGACCGGTAAAATAGAAAACCTATCAAGGGCAAACCTTTGCCTTGCGCATAGTCCACTTGAGCTGGATGATGACGATCTTGACCTCCTCAAGTTGGACCACCTTTCTTGATTGCGCCGGCTTGATGAAGACTAGTTGATTGCTCCCCCATACTCCACTATGGGTGAGCCACTCTTCGGCACATCTTCACAAGTCCATTGTCACCACAATGGACAGCAAGCTTCAAGCATGTGATCTCTTCGTGATGCTCCACTTGAACTTGCACACCGCAATCTTGATGACGATCACCACTTGATGTCATCCTCCATGGGTTGTGTGATATCTTCCTTTTGATGCACGCCCATGGAAACAAACCTAACCCCACAAAGAACTCTTGCATAGAACATGGGTTAGTACACAAAGCGTAATGGACAATGCTTACCATACCGTGAGATCACTTGATCCCACTCGGTACATCTTCTACGCTTTGTGTGTTGATCAACTCGAATCACTCTTCATATTTAGTCTTGATCAACCTTGAATCTTTCCAACTCTCTTCATTAGGATGATGTCTTGAAGGTAAACATGAATGTTCACACAATCTCCTTCTTCAAGACATGCTTGCAATAGGCTCATCTCTTACATGACCAATCTTTGGATAACTCCATGAATAACCTTGGTCAACACATATTCTTCTTCAAATCACCTTGAGACCAACAAATGGTCTACAAGCAAAGCCTATGGACAAACCCTTCAAATATAACTCAAGGCAACCATTAGTCCATAGAGATTGTCATCAATTACCAAAACCAAACATGGGGGCAGCACATGTTCTAACAACCTCTTCCACGGGCAAAACATGATCAACACCAGAACTCTATGGGTGTTAGATTTATAACCATGTAATGCTAGATTATTGACTCTAGTGCAAGTGGGAGACTGTTGGAAATATGCCCTAGAGGCAATAATAAAATGGTTATTATTATATTTCCTTGCTCATGATAATCGTTTATTATCCATGCTATAATTGTATTGGTTGGAAACACAAATACATGTGTGGATACGTAGACAACAACATGCCCCTAGTGAGCCTCTACCGGACTAGCTCGTTGATCAAAGATGGCCATGGTTTCCGGGTCATAGACATGAGTTGTCATTTGATAACGGGATCACATCATTAGGAGAATGATGTGATGGACAAGACCCAAACTATGAACGTAGCATATGATCGTGTCAAGTTTATTGCTATCGTTTTCCCCATGTCAAGTATCTGTTCCTATGACCATGAGATCATGCAACTCACTGACACTGGAGGAGTACCTTGTGTGTATCAAACGTCGCAACGTAACTGGGTGACTATAAAGATGCTCTACAGGTATCTCCGAGGGTGTCTGTTGAGTTGGCATGGATCAAGACTGGGATTTGTCACTCCGTATGACGGAGAGGTATCTCAGGGCCCACTCGGTAATACAGCATCACGATAAGCTTGCAAGCAATGTGACTAAAGAGTTAGCCACGGGATATTGTATTACGGAACGAGTAAAGAGACTTGCCGGTAACGAGATTGAACTAGGTATGGAGATACCGACGATCGAATCTCGGGCAAGTAACATACCGATGGATAAAGGGAACTGCATACGGGATTGACTGAATCCTGACATCGAGGTTCAACCGATAAAGATCTTCGTTGAATATGTAGGAACCAATATGGGCATCCAGGTCCCGCTATTGGTTATTGATCGGAGAGGAGTCTCGGTCATGTCTGCATATTCCCGAACCCGTAGGGTCGCATGCTTAACGTTCGGCAGCGCTAGGGTAGTATTGAGATATTAATAGTGGAAAGTCCGAAGGTTGTTCAGAGTCCCAGATGGGATCCGGGACATCACGAGGAGCTCCGGAATAGTCCAGAGGAAAAGATTCATATATGGAAAGTTGTTATCGGGGTTCCGGAAAAAGTTCGAGTTTTTTCGGTATTGTACCGGGAAGGTTCTAGAAGGTTCCAGAGTGGGGCCCACCTGCATGGGGGACCCACATGAACGTGGACAGTGGGGAAATTCCCCACAACCCTGGTCTAGGCGCACCAAGATCCTCCCTTAAAAGGAATAGTATCATATCCCAAAGGGATAAGATCAGGATCCCTAAAAAGGGGGCATAGTGATCGGTGGGGAAGGAAAGGATGGATTTCCTTCCTCCCCCTTTGGCCAACGACCCTAGGGCCTTGGAGGGCAAGCCACCAGCCCCCTCCACGCCTATATAAAGGTGGGGAGGCGTTGGGGGCAGCCACCCCTTGGACCCTTGCCCGTTACCTCTCCCAACTCCTCCCACGTTTCACCGGTACGCGCTTGGCGAAGCCCTGCCAGAATTCCGCTGCCACCACCACCACCATACCGTCGTGTTGGTCCCGATCTCATCTACCCCCTCTCTCTCGCTTGCTGGATCAAGAAGGAGAGGACGCCGCCGAGCCGCACGTGTGCTAAACTCGGAGGTGCCGTCCGTTCGGCACTTGATCGGGAGTTCGTGGACGGATCGTGATTGGATCGCGAAGACGTTCGACTACATCAACCGCGTTTCTTAATGCTTTCGCTTAGCGATCTACAAGGGTATGTAGATGCAATCTCTCCTCTCGTAGATGTTCATCTCCTAGATCGATCTTGGTGAGCGTAGGAAAATTTTTGTTTCCCATGCAACGTTCCCCAACACTAACACAAGGCCATTTCAATTTGACAACATGCAAACTCCAAGGGCCTTCCCATGTATCCACAATAATTGCTCAAAGATTCTATCTAGAAGCGTGCTCATCTCGATCAACCTAGACCTGCCTAGTCTCTCCAGTGGCATATCCCATACATTTGAGCACTGAGTCACCCCCCAAATATGGTTTGGTGTCAAACACGTGTCCTGGCCACGCCCTGCCAATGGTGACCACGCGACAAACACACAAAAGTGGTGCTCTGCGCGCTGCCAGCATCGGGCCCCGTCGGCCAGCCCAGCTCCGGCCGTCCCCGCTTGTCCTCTGGTGCCGACCATCTCCCCACCGCACACGCACCCCCTCCAGACCTTTCCCCCCTCCAGCAACGCCCTCGCCGAACCCAACCACCGTCGGTCACGGGCGCACAGTGCGCCGTGGTGGCCGACAGGCATTGATGCCCCTTCGTCGCCTAGCCTTCGTCCTCGCTCTCCTCTGCTCTCTCTCGTTGCTGTAGAGGCCCCTCGATGGCCAGCGCATCGCCCAGCCCACCCCGGAGGTCGTTCCCATCTCCGTGGCGGCTTTCGGCCACGGGCATCTCCGGTGGGCTATAAAAGCCATCCCCGACCTTGTCTCGCTTCACCACTCCACGACACCACCTCCCAATCGACCCCCGGAGCAGAGCAACCCAGCCAGGAGGCTCCCCTTCCTCGGCTCCAGCCATCGCTCTGCCGCTCGGCCTCCGCCACTGCCCACCTGCTCCGGCGAATCCCAACTCAAGTTGTTGCTCTCTTCGAGCTCCCCTCGCTCTCGCGGTCACGCTGCCGGATTGCGTGCAGCATTGCCTGACTCCGGCGACTACCGTAGCTCGCCTCTGCCGGAGAGGATGAATCCGACGCAGTCCGACCACCTCCCGATGAGCGCTACGGGTACGGGAATGTTCGCCGTCGAGCGCCCGTTCCATCCCCGACGTCTTCTAGCCTCGCTCCACGTCGGAATATCGTCACCGGTGAGCAAATACAAATGCTAAAAACATTCCCCGAGAGTGATTTTTAGTGCTCGTACGCACATGCACCCTCTATCTCGAGCGTGCATCGGTGATTTTGTTCATAGAGATATGTGCCCACTCTAACTTTGTTTGTAGTGCCAGAAAGATTAAAATCGCTGATCTTTTATATCTAAACTAGTAAGCGTGCACGTGCAACGCACATATTATCATGTGAACACAATCAACATTCATCCTAGGAAAAATATATATCAATAATATGAACAAAATATAATGATGTACCAACATAAGAGAGGCAAGAAAGATGTTTAACAATGTCGTAATACAAAAAGTTTACTCGGACTAAAACTCTAGTGAACATATTGGAGAACCCTGGTATTCAAGTTTTTTCCTATCAAATAGGTAATGCTGAGAACCGAATTTTTAGTAATTACACACACGGAAAATTGGCAAAGAACACTGGAAACATTTTCCAAGTGGAGCGCATAATTCATCATAATCAAAAGATACTATGCATAAGATTAACTCATTTAGTTGTCTAGATGACCAGATTAAATTGTAAGCATTACGTGGTTCGTATTTCTGTGAAAAGGAATTTTGTTGAATAATAAACTTAACTGGTATAAAAGAACTATAATATGGGTTGCGTAAATATTGTTCTAGAAGATAAGAAAAAAATACGTGCAATAACTCACTAAAAATATTCTCCGTACTTACTATTTGGGCATACCAACTATTTTAGTAACAGAGTAATAATGGGACATGGTGCAACTCAACTCACTTGAGCTAGATTGACACACTTTTGCTGCAGCCAGAGATGATCTCCAAAGCAATGGGTGGGATGAAATTCTTGACAACATCCTGCAATCAGGGGGGAAAAAATCCTTAACCATGGAAGTTGATTGATAATGCAGACAAAAGAAAAATAGCTACGGGATGCTGCCTTTTTTAAAAAGGAAAAAAAAATCATTGTCAAGTATTCTTGCTCCATGGTCGTAATGGGATATGAAAAGATTGTTTGTGGTTAACTTCCATGTCAACATGAGGCCAGCCTGTAATGTTGATTATACTTGGTTATAAATAAATAAAAATCTTAACTGTAATAGGTGCGTGTTGATTTGTGCACGTCGCACAATAACTGCATGTGGAACAGAAAGTTAGACTGACCTTGTAAATGATGAAGCCGAATGTGCATGCGTACTCGTGTCGAATACTTCGTTTCTGTACAGCTCAGGCGCAGTGTAGTAACCTAAATTACAGAAGAATATATTTAAGTTTGTCAGTCAAGGATTATTAACTGTATATTTCTTATTTTGATGTTAGTAAAAGTGGGCTTACTGAAACTGTTGACAAGGGCCTTGTGGTTCACCAGTTTCACCTTCTCGGGAGCGATCTTGGACAACCTCATGAGGCAGAATCACCTGACCTTCATTAGGATTCCATTATCACCAAAAAGATATTTATGGCAGCTTACCAAGATTCATAGTAAAGTAGGGCACAACCTTGAAAAAGTCGCGTCCAAATATGCAAGTATTTATGGTTCCCAGAGAATGCAGCAAGAGAACAGAGAAGACCAAGTTGCTCCATTTCCTCTTCTTTCTTTGGCTTTAGGTCGGAGTGGATGATGGGGTATAGCTTGTCACTGATGCAGATTAGTCATGCCCCTGAACACCCAGATGTTCAAATTCTTGAGAGCATCTACAAATATTATCTCCTACGACAATTAGACTTTAGTTGTATTAGGTAAAAACTGGTACTGAAAGAATGATAGTCATTAGCAGTGGCCGTAAAATTCGTAGTAACTTTGTAGTGAAGCACCAATACCATATCCGGTTGTAATCATGCACAAACTTTCCACTTCGATCATGAGGTTGCTGCAGCACTTGTACCATGATTGGGATCTGAAAACTGTCCACACAAGTGCATCCTGGCCACATTGACTGGGAGACGGCACTGCTTCTCCGCACTCAGTAGCAGCAGTTGCAGTCGGCAGGCACAAGCAAGCAGAGGCCGCCTCGCACGCATCACACAAACAGAGCACACGCAACATGTGTGCGTACACGCGGAGCAACAGTACCACACAAGAACGCACACAAGACGCGCAGGCGGCACAGAGGCATCATCCAGAGCACGTGCACGGAGCCGCCGCTCCATGGATGCACCGCTGCCGCTACCACATGAAGAGGAGCAGCTGAGAGTGGCACAAACATGGTGTGTGGCACCACTCGGGCGAGAAGCCGAGAGACATCCTCGCGTGATCGTCGGCGTCAATAGCGAAGTACGACGGCCCCCTGCATCGGATGCGTCACCAGCTTGGTCGAGCTAGGCCGCCGCTCACCAGTGCGCCTCGCGCCCCGTACCCTAGCCATGCTGGCTGCGCCTGTCGCCGCGATGCGCTAGCTCGCGCGCCGGCCCTGCTGTCCGAGCCCCACCCACCACATACGCCGCCGCCGGTCTCTGGTCGCGCATGCTGTCGGGCACAGCTGCCATGCGCCTGCGCGGGTGATGCGCCGAGCCACGGCCTCGTCCCACCCGCTGCCAGGCGCGTCGCGCGAGGCACGCCCAGGCCCCACTGCCGCGCCGCCCGGTCCCACTGGCCGGAGCTCGCCGCCGTCGCCTGCCATCGTTGCCAACAATTAGTCGCCGTCGGACGTTTAGGGATAACCCTAACACCGCCGTCGCCGCTCTGCACGGGCCACACCATCGTGGGCCGAGAGCAGCAGCCGGCGCGCGCTCTGGTACATCTCCGATGCTCCAGCCCCGCCCCCGTCGGCCGCGATGGCGAAATCCATCGCCGCAGCGGTCGAAGTATCTTTTTCTTCCGTGCCTTGCGTGCGTGATTGTAGGGGTTGAGGACGTTGGCGTGGAGTTTGTTATTTTCCTCTCGCGGTGAAGCACGGTCAGTCAACCTAAATTACTAAGCGTACACAGAGAATGGATTAGATTAAGTCTAGCCATTAGATTGAGTCTGGTGGGCCTAATCATGTGGTGGTAATAGGTCCGTGTACATTTGTGTGGTGTGTTTAGAAAAGATAAAGTTTGCTCTTTTATAAGTAGTGGAGATAGGTAACCCCACTAACATATTTCTCACAATATGCACATGCGTCACTTTAGCATAGACATGCATAGAAAAGACCCGCCTCAACATGCGAATATGCATGAGAAACGACTAAACTCAACAATTCAATGTATAGTAAATCGTATGTATTTTAATTTTTTTCTTGTATTATCAATTTCTTTTTCTTTAGCACATCTAAAACAATGAACGGAACAACACACTCTCTCTCTCTCTTCTTGCTCTTGCATGCTACAACACCCTCTCTCTCCTAACTGTTGCGCTCTCTCTCTCTTCTAGCTTTTGCAAGCAACAACACACTCTCTCTCCTAACTGTTGCATCCAACACACACCCTCCTTTGCACGCTCGCTCTCTCTATCTGAACTTTGCACGCTCTCTCTCTGACCTTTCCATCGCAGCAGGTACAAAAAGCTTCGTACCCCAACTTTTGCATGCTTGTCTATAGAATGGGCCATGATGTGGGACATGGAGTCTTTGAACCCGTGCTCACATGCTCCCTGATGAATAGTAAAATACGAAAAACTAGTAAAAAAATCAAAAAATTCTCAATTATTTTTGCGATAAGCATTGATGAATGTTTCAACTGCGTGCAAATTTTTGTGACGTAAAGACATTCATGGAGGTCTGGGCTTTTCGTCAAAAATTTTTGCATGCAGTTAAAACACTCATCATAAAAAAAATTCAGAATTTTATTGATTTATTTTACTATTTACTGTTCATCAGAGAGCATGTAAGCTCGTGATCAAAAGAGCACTTTCGCTATGATGTGCCGCAAAGTCATTTTGAGTGTTAACAGTACCTGCCGGTACATCTGAGACTGTCCATATTCTTTGGGATTCATGCATTGGGATGCCCACCACAGATGTATAGATGCGTATTGTAGCGTATATTAGGTATGTAAATTGCCTTCTCCAGCAAAGGTTAAAATAGTTATCTAGCGTAAGCTACATGGGACACTCCCATGTCCTGTTACGCTCGCAAACAGACGTATGAAAATCTCGTCCACTTGACCTACTTGCTCTGTTGGTCCAGAAGATACGAAGCACATGCTATTCCTCTGTAATAAAATAAAGGCGGTTTGAAAAAAGACTGGGGATGGATGATATTATTGATAAAGCCTTTGAGATTGATCGTGCTGGAAAGGCAGTGTTGGAGTACTTACTCCTTCTACCAGACCAAGATTTGTGGATTATGGGTCATTATAATGTGTGTGAAATAATTGCTATCTCAGTCTGGTATCTATGGTGGGAAAGAAGGAAATTGGTGCACAAGGATACAACTCAGAATGCGTATCAGATCTCTATGGGGATACTACCTCTTACGGCAAACTTTGTTACTGCCGCATCTCCAAAGGCCTCTGTGAAAAGGGAGGGATGGTCTTGCCCTCCAGTGGGCTTTGCGAAACTTACTGTTGACGCTTCTTTTGACCATGACCTGCTTAGGGCACGATGGGGGCAGTTCTTAGAGATGACAAAGGCAGATTTATTGTTGGGGGAATGTGAAGATAGACTACTGCGCGGATGTCTTGATGGCCGAAGCCTTGGCCCTCAAATTCGGTCCATCGCTAGCGCAAAGGTCGGGATGCAATCACCTTATTATTAACTCGGACAATCTGGAGGTGATTGATACCATGGAGGATGAAGGACGGTCGGCGGGTGCGGCGGTTCCAATTTTCGATGACCGTTTTCATTATGCTTGTGATTTCATTATTACTAGGTTCGAACACTGTAATAGAGAAGCAAATAAAGTTGCCTTTGACTACTAATTGGTTTGAGGAGCCCTGAAATGAAAGTGTAATGATTCTCATAAACAATGTATTGGTTATCTCTAATGAATAAAGTGTCTGGTTTATGTCAAAAAAAAGTGTCTGTTTGATGAGGTCCATTGTACTACTTTTTGTCAGTGTAGTATGCTACTCCGACATATCTCCTCACTTCTCTCCCAAGCAAACTCATAGACTTTATTTTATCTTAGAAAATTTAAATCACTAATATATTTTAAACTATAAACTCAATTTTGCAACTTTTTATATATTTGGATTCCTTGCATCAAGGCCTTTAGAACAAGACCAATCTTTGATACATTTCAAACACGCTGAAATGAGGGATGTATGTTATTATGAAATGAGTGAAATATGTTATTATGAATTGAGTGAAATGTGTTATTATTAAATATGTTATTATGAGAGAGTGAAATATGTTATTATGAAATCTTTTTTGACACGAGCGAAATCTGCTTTGGGAAATTACTGAAATGGTTTCTTTCAAATGGGAGAAATCTGTTATGAAATGAGTGAAATATGTTTTGAAATGAGTGAAATATTTTTTTTATGAAATGAAATATGTTTTCTATGAAATGAGTGAAATATCTTATTATATATTTTTTAAATGAGTGAAATATGTTATTATGAAATGAGTGCAATATGTTATAATGAAATTATGAAACATGTTATTATGAAATCTTTTTTGAAATGAGTGAAATATGCCCTTAAGAACTGAGTGAAATATGTTACTATGAAATCATTTTTTACACAAGTGAAATCTGTTGTTGGTCAAACCGATCATTTCAAATATACAAACTAGATAGTTAAAAAAATGGATTTCAGTGCTTTTTTAAAATGTATGATTTTTTTCGAAATGAGTCAAATCCGTTTTTGAAACGAGTGAATCTATTTTTTGAACTGTATGAATCTATTTTTTGAACTGTGGGTAATCAGTGGTTTGAAATAAGTGAAATGTGTTAGTTTTTAAATGAGTGAAATCATTTTTATGAAATGAGTGAAATCAATATTTTTGAAATGCATGAAAACTTTTTTCACACGAGCGAAATCAGTTTTGGGAAATTACTGAAATGGTTTCTCTCAAATGTTTGAAATCTGTTTATTGAAATGAAATGAGTGAAATCATTTTTTGGACATAGGTGAATTCAATTTTTGGACATAAGTGAAATCAATTTTTTTTAAACTCGTTCGAAATATATTGAAGGTCGGTCTTGTTTCAAAGGTCTCTTTGCCATGAATGCAAATATGTAAAAAGTTTCAAAAATGATTTTTTTGGTTCAAAAGTTATGAGCAGTTCAAAATGATATGAGAAGAATAAAATGCAAGTCTTTAGTTAGAGAGGGAATCTTGTTTGCATGTAGCGCTTCTCTCCTCTCTCACACTTTCACTTGATACAAAAAGTTGCTATTGTGGACCCAATTCTAGTTGTATTTATGTGTTCATCTGAGAAAAAGATTGACAGCTTGTACAAAGAAAAAGACACGGATTTCCGCACATGAAACTAACGTTGGATCTCTTACCGCGACCGGTAACGCTCAATGTTTCGCTGTCGACTATGATGGGCAGACGAAGACGAAATAGAGGGAATCTACGCCCCATGAAGTAGAACCACATGCCGTTTCTGTTACATCTTTCCCAATTTTCTATTTAGAAAGAGTACTGGCTATTTATCCTATATGTGTAATATAGCGATTGAGTGATCCACTCTCCCCGTTTCTGTTCCTGTTTGTTGCTGATGGTCTGTCTGCTATACTACAGAAGGAAGTGCAGTTAAACAATATCTCCCCTGTTAAGGTGTGCCGACATGCACCTGGTATTTCACATTTGTTGTTTGCTGATGATACGCTTCTGTTCTTCCAAGCATCTCATGAACAAGCACTGAAAATTAAAGAGAGTCTTGATCTGTATGAACAAGCTACTGGTCAATTATTGAATTATGATAAGTGCTCAATTTTATTTGGATCTGCTTGTCCAACGGACGCCCAGGAGTAGGTGAGGGAGGTCCTTAAGATAACTAGTTCATGCTTTGAGGAAAAATATGTAGGACTTCCTACACCAAAGGGGCGTGTGTCCAAGGGCTGGTTCCAAAATTTACAAACTAGCTTGACCAAAAGGCTGCTTCAGTGGGGTGATGGGTTTCTTGCACAACCCAGGAGAGAAGTGTTAATTAAGTCGGTGGCTCAAGCGTTACCTACTTATATCATGGGTGTGTTTAAGTTGCCGTTTTCTGTTTGTGAAGATCTCACCCGGATGGTGATAAACTTCTATTGGGGGTCAAAAGATGGGAAGAGAAAGGTTCATTGGAAGGCTTGGAAATATTTGTTGCAACCAAAGAACAAAGGCGGTATCGGGTTTAGAGACTTTCGTATGTTCAACCAAGCATTACTTGCGAGGCAAGCATGGCGATTGATTGGGAAGCCCGAGAGTTTATGTGCTAGGGTATTGAAGGCCCGCTACTATCCAAATGGAAACTTGGTAGATACGGTTTTTGCTGGTAATGCATCATCTTCGTGGACTGCTATTAGTCATGGCTTGGATTTGTTGAAGAAGGGACTGATTTGGAGAATTGGGAATGGAAGAAGTGTGCATGTTTGGAGAGACAACTGGATTCCCAGACCACATTCTTATAAACCGATCTCTCCGCAAGGTAGATGCAGAATACGCTTCGTTTCAGACCTGCTCAATGAAAATGGGGCGTGGAAACAGGACATACTTCATAAATATTTCTTGCCCTGTGACGTTGATGAGATTATGAAAATTAGATCGTCCCCAAAGCTTGAAGATGACACTCTTGCATGGGACCAGGGAAGCTGGGCAACTTTTCGGTTAAAAGTGCCTACAATCTAGCACTCGAAGAGGCGTTCCGTGCCGAAGCTGTTGGATCGAGCAGTAGGCCTGAAGGTGACCGAGCATACTAGAGAATGCTGCGTGCTTGCAATGTTCCTCCCACTGTTATTAATTTTGCTTGGCGGGTGTGTACTGACTCCCTACCGACATGGGAAAATAAGTGTAAGCATAGCCTTGAAGTTATAGCTATATGCCCAGTGTGTGGTGTTGAAGAGGAAGACAACTTTCACCCATTTTGCCGGTGTCCGCTAGCAAGGGTTTTGTGGCGCTGCATGTCCTCCGTTTGGTCGCTTCCAAATTTGGTCGAGATTCAAAATTCTGGAAGGGAGTGGTTGTTACATTTGCTTGACCGGGTGCCTGCTGAGACGAGAAACATGATCTTGTTGACACTTTGGCGTAGTTGGTTTGTCCGGAATGAGGTCGTTCATGATAAGAATCCGCCACCTGTAGAAGTGTCAAAGCATTTCCTGTGCAGTTATTTGGAGACCTTGGTGAACATCAAAAACAATTCAGTCCTTGATCCTTGCAAAGGTAAAACCCTAGTTTATGTTGTGCCTATACCAAAATCTTCAGTTTTGTCCACAGAAGTAGTTCCATCTTGGTGCCCGCCAAGCGCTGGGAAAGTTAAGTTGAACTCTGATGGTTCCTTCACCATGGATGGAAGAGCGGGTGCTGGTATGGTTTTAAGAGATTCTAATGGTGCAATCATCTTTTCTGCATGCCGTACGTTGTATAGATGCCGTGATGCCTTGGAAGCAGAACTTTGTGCGTGTATGGAGGGTTTATCTTCTACCCTTATGAGAACCGAGTTACCTATCGAATTGGAGGTTGATTCCTTGGAAGTAGTCAAGCTGGTGCAGACAAATGACATCGACAGATCAATTTATGCTTATCTTATTAGAGAGATCAAGCTGATGATGAGTCTTCGGGATACTAGTATTACTCATATTCGTAGAGCCCAAAATAAAGTTAGTGATTGTTTAGCTATCTTTGCTAGAGAGGAAGGTAGAACCATGACTTGGTTAGGTTCTGGACCTCCCAGAATTTTGGAACTTGCTGCTTCAGATTGTAACACTGTTGGAGTTTGAGTAATACAAGTTTCTATTCGCAAAAAAAAATAAACAAAAATAAATAGCGATTGAGTGGATGTAGTGAATTGTTGAATATTCTTTGTTTGGAACTGGAAGATCGCCAAATGAACATTGAGAAGACGACGATAGTGGTACGTTAGACAATTCATCGGGAAAGTGAAGGGAATCGATGACTTTTCTTAGCCGTACACAAGGAAAGCTGTGGAGGGTGCGAAGTGTGCCACCTCCAACATGGACTCTCGGTTGCAAATGTCTGGACTGAGCTGTCCGGACTCCCTTTGTCATCCAAGGTCGTACCTCATTTGTCCACGGACAGATCTGCTTGTCCGAGATCCTGCAAACCAGATGCAAACTAGGATAAACTATACGGGCATCCGAAGCACTGCCACGTATGTGTTCGACATCCCGGTCCATCTCCAAAAACACCTCCCGCGCCCGCACCCTGTCCCGCACAAACGCACCTCCGCTCTCCATGCCGCATTCATGCCAGTCCAGAGCACCGCATTCATGCCTGTCCAGAGCAGACATGACCAGTCACTCGAGCCGGCATTAGTGGCACGCCGACCGAGAGGGCCGCCCGCGTGGCGTCCAGGTCTCTACTACTAGGATATGGTCATATTTTCTGAATGACCATTATATTCCATAGTATAGTAAAAATACATCGCTTGTGTATCATTACCAACAGTTTTGAAGCGAAATTTTGCTACTACGGTATGCTCCATATTTTGTATTGTTTTGTAAATGACCATACACTCCTTAGTAAGTAAAAATACATGGCTCCTGTATTGTTACCACCACTATGGGAGCGAAAATTTTGCTACTACAATATGCTTCATATTCCATAGGATGGTAACATGTTATGATCAAGCAGGGATGATTGAATGAATCAAAATTGACCATGGTACCATTGAGGACTCCTTCGTTGCAAGCAAACGAGCGGTGCTGAGTTGGAGAAGTCGAAGTATATGTTCAAGAGGTGCCAACTATGGTAGAAATATACAACGATTCTAACTTCTCTAACTTTGTCCAAATTTGAAAGATAATAAAATGTCAAACTTCTCACTTTGACCAGTTTTATGAAGAAAATTATCAATGTCTAGAATACCAAATCATTATTACTAGATTTTTAATGAAATATATTTTCATAATTTATTTATTTAGTATTGTAGCTCTTTACATATTTTGCTATAAACTTTGTCAAACATATATAATGTTTGACTTAAATTAATACATTTTATATTTAGGATGGAAGTACATGGATAAGGTACGTAGGTGATATAGCATGCATTCACGGATCCACGGACGCATGCAAACAACCATAGCTACGCCACCGCGGGCGGGACGAAGGGTGTGGCGAGGAGCATCAGCGGCGTGCGGCGGCGCACGCCTAGGCCCGGGGCCTCCTCCATGTTGACCTCGGCCACGCCCTCCGGCAGCGACCAGTCGAAGTGGTAGAGAAGACCGACCAGGGCGAGCTCCATGCTGGCCAGCCCGTAGTTGAAGCCAGGGCACATCCTGCGGCTGGCGCCGAACGGGAGGAACTCGTAGCTGCTGCCGGTGAAGTCCACCGTGCTGTCCTCGAACCGCTCCGGCTGGAACTCCTCGGCTGCTTCCCAGTACTTGGGGTCGTGCCCGATGGCCCACGCGTTGATGATCACGCGCGACTTGGCCGGCACCGTGTACCCTTCCAGCTCGCATTGGTCGATGCTCTCCCGGGGCACCAGCAGCGGCGCCGGTGGGTGCAGCCGGAGCGCCTCCTTGATCACCATCTTCAGGTACTGCAGGTTGCTCTCCTGCAGGTCGGCCTCAGTCACCACCGCCTTTCCCTTGAACGCCTCCCGGATTTGGCCCTGCAGCTTCTTCATCACCCGCGGGTTCCGCATCAACTCCGACATCCCCCACTCCATCGCCGAGGCCGATGTTCCCGTCCCGCCCCCGAACATGTCCAGGATGATGGCCTTCATCCTGCTGTTGTCCAGGTGGAACCCGAAGCCACCTTTCTCCTGCAGGCCGATGAGCACGTCCACGAGGTTCTCGTCCACGTTCTCGGCGCCGGCCTTGATCTTCTCGACGCGGGCGGCCTTCCTCTCGTAGATGATCTCCTCCAGGATGGCGTCTACCGTCTTGTGGATGTCCTGGAGGCTGCGCTTCATGCCGGTGACCTTGGCCAGCATAGTGGTCCACGTCGGGAAGAGGTCGGGGATGTTGAAACCGCTCGCCAGGCCCACACCGGACTTGATGGCCGCCTGGAACTCCGCCGCGTTCTTCCGCTTCTTCCCGAACGCCGCCCGCGCAACGATGCTGTTGGTCACATTGTGAAACATCACGCTCAGGTTCACCGGCGCCGACGGCCCCGCCTGGCGGATCTGGTCCACCCGCATCCTCACCTGCATGTGCATGCATGCGCAGTGTGCATACGAGTCGAGCCGTCTGGTTAAACTCCGCTCATTCATACTCCTCAACTGCAAAAACGTCTTATATTTTGGTACAGAGATATATCTCATCTTTGATCGAAATAATTCGCAAACACTAACACATCTCAAATACAAGAATTCCTCTTGCTCTTCTACCTCTTCATTCATAAGGTTGTAGCCTTGTAGGTACTTGTCTTTTGTTCACGTGGCTGTTTTATAGTATTAGGTACTTGACTTTTCGGCTCTGTAGCCGTGTATTCGTAATAAGTTGTAATTAAGTTCAAATCCTCTGGTGTTTTTTGTTGCAACGTTCTATTGATTGGTTACCTGGTTAGTGTAATAGTTTTGAGGGCAGTTAATATAGTATTACCTTACCTCCATTCCAAAATAAGTAGTGACGTGGAGTATGTACCTCGTCCTCCCTTATGTGGCGGAAGGAGCGCACGCGCTTGGGGCTGAGAATCTCGGCGGTGCAGAGGTGGCGGAGCTTGCGCCAGTAGTCGCCGGATGGGGAGAAGAGGATGTCGGCCCACTCGTAGCCGACGATCTCGCCGGCGAGGAGCTTGGGCCGCGTGGCGAAGTTGGTGTCGTGAGTCTTGAGCACCAGCCGCGCTGTCTCCTTGGACGAAGCCACCACCAGCGGCGTCTGCCCCAGCTGCAGCATCATCAGCGGGCCGTGCGTGTCGGCCAGGTCACGCAGCTTGCGGTGCGGTAGAACGTTCACCAGGTGGTGCATGCTGCCGATCACCGGCAGCTTCCACGGCCCTGGCGGCGGCCTCTCCCTCATCGGGTTGAGGGCTACTTTCAGCAGCTGCAGGAGCGCCACCGCCACCGCCGCCAGCACCAGCGCCTGGACGTAAAACTCGTCCATGCCTGAGTTACCAAAGCCCAGTGAGCTTATTCACTATGCAGCAGGTACCTAGCTAGCTAGTAATACTCCTCGTGGTGAGTGGTGACTGGTGTGAGTTGCTCTGCTGCTGGGTGCTGGCAGGGGGAGGGGGGGTTATATAGGGCAAGTGGGCGATGGTTTTTTTTTTTTTTTTGAAAAAAAGTGGACGATGTGGGGGACGCCGGGATGGGTTGGCCCACGCCACTATGGTGACGCAGACAATGTAGGGTGGTGAAAGTGATGCAGGGTCATTAGCTTAGAGCAATAAGAGTAGGAAAACGTTTCCCTGCGGCGCGTGGGCGGAACGCTCGGCCGGTCGCGTACGCTTCGTTCGATTGAAAGCGATCGTGCGGCCCGCGTGTGGCCTCATCCTCTCAGCCCCACACGCTCCCTCTTATCCCCTCACGCACCACTCATTTTTCTTCCTTATCCCTTCATGCCCACCATTCATCCAGTCCACCTCTCTCTCCCCCCATGGCCTACCTCCAATCAATAGCTTGCCGGCGATGGAAGAGGTGTGTGGCAAGCTGGCGGTCCCGGGGCTGCACACATGAAGCTGCGGAGGTGCGGGAGCACGACTCTCGGCGAACGCGGAGGCGCGGCGCTCAAAGCTACATCGACTACTTGGTGTTTCCACTTTGCAATCTTATACGACGGCGGTGGGATGGTTTGCTGCAACCGGCGGCCCCTGGTACTACGGCCGACGAGGTGGTCTGTGCCGTGAAGATGGACGAAGGCTGCGGCGATTTTTGTGCTGGAACCCATGACAGCCTCTGCTACAACCGGCCAGCCATTTTGCTGGAACCAGCATCGGTAATTGCTTCCATGAGCCACGCGATATGCGGGAACCAGACGCGCACTCGCCGCCGGCGCTTTTTTTTACTGGAACCAGTCTTTTGCTTTGTTGGAACTAGCATTTTTATTTGCTACAATCGAATCACTGGGAGTTCACCTTGCTAAGTTTTTTGTTGGAACCATGTACAAATCGACCACACACTAGTTCTCCGTGTTTAGTTGTTTTTGCTGCATTTGATGTTTTGTTTTGCTGGAACCTGGTATTTTTTTGCTTCAGCCGACCAATGGAGGGTTGTTTCTTTCAGATCTTTTTGCTGGATACGTCAGTGCAAACCGACGACCACAGCGAGCCGGAGGCGGTTAAGCTCAGCATGCTACAATCATGGCGAACCACGTGCTGGAACCGCCCGGCGTTAGAGCTGCAATCCACGGTGACCCGCACCATGGGACCATTGGTGGTTGTGATGCAATCCCGGCGGCCACGGGCAGGACCTCGCCGGAGCTCGTCGGGCACGACCACAACGGCGGCGAGCGGGGGACAGCACTCAATGGGGTGGCGAGCGTGTGGATTCCCTCCTTTTTTTCTTCTCACTAGTGGCATCAGGAAGAAGACGATGGGGGCAAATCAAACGGCTACAAACGAACGCATCGGGTGGCTGCGCACCGACCGGCCCAAATTTGGGCCGGCGGACCGGCGCGTAGTACTGGCCATAAGAGTAATGCTAGACGCACGGACGGATGGCCTATTACAGGCTTTTACGTCATTTTCTTCTAACTAATCTCTCCCCCCTGAATTTCAAAGGGGGTGGGGCCCATGCTCCCCTATTCTCCAATCCCGATCGCCCACGTCTGCTATTCCGTGAATCCTGTAATCGATCCGTCCGTGCATCTAGCATTACTCAGCTTAGAGCGACCTGTTAACTTGCGGACGGAGAGTGTGGTGGTTAATGCAACTTATTTGTCTTCTCTAAGCTCACCGGCCAGTAGTATAGTGGTAATATACGTTAAGGTAAACTCTTTACACAAGACTCCATCAACTGCCGTTCCAACCGCCTGTAATTCATGCATGGAAATGCCCAGTTCGTTCTGAATCTACCATATGCCCCGATCCACCTCTCCATGCATCCTCCTGTTCATATTACGGTGCCGTCACCTTCGAGTGCTCGCCCTTCTCGGTAGCGATGGCAACATGCGCTGCCGGTTGCACAGAATGTCATGCCGCTCCTCGTCAACGGAAGGAAGCACGGCTACCAATGGAGGGAAGCAAGATCCACTTCTGACGATGCGTTCATGCTGCAACATCGCTCCATCCATGGCGTCCTCGTTGACGCATTTTGATCCCTCAGAAGACAGCACAAATACCATTCCACGGAAGCACGCCCACCATTAGAAGGAAACACAACCCTCGGCTAGCAGTGCATCAATACTACAGCGTTGATCGGTCAATGTGCTATTTGTTGACGCCATCCAGATCCCTAGGCTGACCACCATCTGAATGAAGCACACCCATCGTCCGAAGGAAGCACGACCACCATTGGAATGACAATGCATCCATCCGAGGAAGACGATGACATTGGCCATGACTAAGTCTATGTTTAGACTTTAGACATTAGAAGCAAAATATATTCAATAGCGAAACAAACTAACACAACGTTGCAAACCGATGTGCTAGCGTAATTAATTTGTTTTCATAAAATCCAAATCAGTTTCTGAAAAATAGCAATCACGGTTGATTACTGAAAACAGTAAAATCATGGCACACATTAATCCATTTCTGATTTAGGTTTTCGAAACTCCCGAGCGGGAGTGCTTCGTCCACCATCTATACATCTATAGGGGTCAGTGGCGGAGCTTAGTACAAGTCTGAGGGGGCCATGCCCCCCCCCCCAGCCCTAGGCAAAACTATGAAGAAAATTTACTATGCATGGCTTAGATAAGTAAAAAAAATCAATTCTTTACCCTCCTAGTTGTTCATATGACCCCCCCTGAGATTCCTGTCAAGCTCCGCCACTGATAGGGGTCGTATCCGACGGCCACAGAGTGGTCTGATGGAATGCCGGGGATTAGTAGCTTGATCCCTAAAGGTCCCCTATTCCTTTTTGCCCATCATTTATAGCACAATCCCGAGGCAGACGGAATCTGACACCATACCATTAGAACCGGCTACCAGAAAATACTATGGTGCATGCAAAAATTAATTGTAGTAAATATAAATACGATAAACTGTCATTTAGGAAGAGTATGGGTACTGTAATATAACGACTTTGTCGAGACAGATAATGACGTAGGTAAGTCAAATATTTATTGGGAAAGTGCCGGGAATTGACCACATTTCTTAACAGTACACATGGAAAGCTGTGTTGGCCTGCACCTACAGTAAGTCCTACGACTTTTCTTTTGTTAATTTCAGTTAGTACAAGACCCATCATAATGCCCGGATCGCCATAATAATGGCTTATATGGTGATCGCGGGCAGTATGGCCGAGTCGAAGTACCGACCTCATACAGATGGAATGGCATGGACTGGATGTTCTTTCTTTTTCTTCAACACACACCCAACTGATCGAACCCAGACGGTCAAACGAGTCTCCTCTCTGTTGGTGATGTCATCAAAAAATGGGGGTCTCCCATAGACTAGGAAATAGGTCGACGGAGACGGTAATGTGGCCTACCCGATGGCAACTTGCGGAGATGGCGCGCACGGGCTTGTAGCCAGTTCCTTCGCAATCGTTATACGACACAACAGAAATTCATGAAAATATGTGTATTTAATCAGAAACTATGGATTTTTTTTGGAAATACTACTTTTTTTTTAACAAATTCCGAAACTAAGATCCAGAAATTTTAAAACTAGAGCACCGTCGTTGTAGGGTGCAACGAAACGTAAGTTTCGTTGTTCTATTGGAGGAAACGTTGATGTATCGTTGTACAGTTGAACGAAACTTAGGTTTCGTTGTCTGCTAGGACGAAACCATTGGTTGAACCACACACCGGAACTCTGCATGCTACACTGAACTCTTCAAACTCACACCTGATCATCCATTGCCGCACTGGAGCTCCCCTGGCCGAACCCTCGCACCACCAGGACCGCATCGACGAGGAGAATCCATTCAGACATAGAAGAGCTAAAGCCATGCATCGTGGAGGACGAATTTCGCCATTCAATGTACACCAACCGTCGCAAGTCTACGTCGCGCTCGGTGAGAAATTTTCCAATTACTCGCACCCATCTACTCATCTAGATGCCATCAAACTCCTAGACATTGTCCTTTATCTTATTGTTGTCGTTGGCCGCGCGCACCACGATCTGTGCCATCCACGGACGGGAACCGGATGTCGCCAACTCCGACATCACCTTGACGCGGTTCTTCGCAATGCCCTTCCAGACAATGTCTAGGAGGTTGATGGCATCTAGATAAGTAGATGGGTGCGAGTAATTGGTAAATTTCTCACCGAGCGCGACGTAGGCTTGCGACGGTCAGTGTACATTGAATGGCGAAATTCGTCCTCCACGATGCACGGCTTCAGCTCTTCTACATCTGAATGGATTCTCCTCGTCGATGCGGTCCTGGTGGTGCGAGGGTTCGGCCAGGGGAGCTCCAGTGCGGCAATGGATGACCAGGTGTGAGTTTGCAGAGTTCACTGTGGCATGCAGAGTTTCGTTGTGTGGTTCAACGAAACCAATGTTTCGTCGTGGATGCATGGAGGAAACCAACGTTTCGTCCTAACAGACAACGAAACCTACGTTTCGTCCAACTGTACAACGAAACATCAACGTTTCGTGTCGTCTAACAGTACAACGAAACCTACGTTTCGTTGCACCATACAACGACGGTACTCTAATTTTAAAATTTCTGGTTTGTTGATCTTAGTTTCGGAATTTGTTAAAAAAAAGTAGTATTTCCAAAAAAAAAATCCAGAAACTACCACAATATGATCAACCCTAACAGACAACTACCACTTTAAGAAAAAAATGCCTAGAACTAGTACTACTTTTGTACTATTTTTTGACAAAAAACCACCATGTCAGAAAAGTGCCCGATTTGGCTCGTTTAAACCCATTTATGACAGGGTTGGCCCACGCGTCAGGTTGACAGTTATTACAAATTGGGCCCACACGTCAACCCTCTTCTTCCACCTCTCTCCCCTCTTGTGCATTACGTCGAACAGGTTGTGTGCGCCTTGCCGACCAGTACAGCTTCGATGATCGGCCAGCGAGCCGATGTTGCTCCTCCGGTCCAGAGTCCCGTCGTTCGCCGGCATGCATCATGGCCGGAACGGAAGGCCGTCCTGGAGGGTCATGCCCCGGTCGCCGTCATGGAGGCTCGCATCCTCGTCGCCGTCACTCGAGAAGACCAGAGGCGCTGCACTTGCCGGGCCAAGCTAGCACACGAGCAGCTGGATGCATCCAACAACTTGTGTGCCAGCTTGCCGATGCGCTGTCGCGAGCGCAAGCTGACCTCCGCCCTCCGCGCCGCCGCGAGCTGGCCGTCGCGCCGTCGGGTGAGCTGGCCGTCGGCCGCCACACCACCGGGCGAGCAGACCGCTGTGCTGGCCTCCGCCCAAGTGTGAGGCGCGGCGGTGGCTCGCCGGCTGGCGGCCGGAGGTGTCGGACATATTTTTTATGAATCTGATGGGGAGTTATTTTTAGAGAGAGAGAGACAGAGGAAGAAGACACCTCACACATGGGTCTCACCTGTCATAACAGTCTAACATAACTGTCAAATAAAAAGAGTTGACTACTCTATGGGCCCAACCGGTCATAAACGAGTTTAAGAATGCTTAATCGGCCACTTTTCTGACTTGGTAACTTTTTGTCAAAAATTAGTACACAAGTGGTAGTTCTGGGTTTTTTTTCTTCTCAAAGTGGTAGTTTTGTGTTAGCGTTGGTTGCATTGTGGTATTTTTGGTTAAATACCCTGAAAATATAGTGACATCCATCGAATATCAGAAAATGGCTCATACTGAATTTTCCCTATCTCTATGGCCGGACATTGACTGTCACTGCACCTAGCACCAACGGAATTTGGTGGCCTGTATTTGTCCAAGGCTGGGTTTTTGTCCTGCAAGTATCAATTCCCAAACAAGCATGTAACATTGTAAGCTTGTAAACATTGCACAATTAAGGTTCTTGTGGCACAAAATGTTATGTTTCTAAGCATTAATGAATGGTGAATACTTCCTCCATTTCTTAATATTTGAAGCATAATTTAAAAAACCGGACCGGACCGGCGATCGGACCGGAAAAAACAGGAACCAGAGATCCCATTGGGTTTTTAAGCTCAGCAGACCGTTCGTGCAATCGTACCGGAAAAAACCGGATGAACCGGCCGGTTTTTGTGAAAACCGGATGAACCGGCCGGTTTTTGTGAAAACCGATGAACCGGGCGGTTTACAGAAAACCGGCCGGTTCAATGTTGATTCCAGAAAAGCCCCTGGATCGACTTGTTTTCGTGCAGAGAAGGTGGGGGTAGAATGGGAAAAGAGAAAAAAGCCCTCTTTTGCTAGGGTTTCGGCTGAATCTGGAGGGATTCCTCGAATTTGTGCAGAGGGCAGGCAAACCAGCCGCCACCTCTCTCTCTGGCTGGTGATGCCGCCCCCATCCGCCGCCACCCTTGCCTGGCGCCGTGGCGCGCCGACGCCGCCTCTCCCTCTCGGCCTCCTCGTCGCGGCAGCAGCAGCACCTGTAGAGTAACGCGACAGAAAACAAAAAAATTCGGTACAGCGAGCACGCCCAGAACCACTATGGAGACTGCATACAGGGTTTGATCTGATCGTTACCGACTCGTAGCGCAGCGGAAGAAGAGTCGATGTAGATCGTCGGTGCAGATCACCGCAGCTAGGATTTACAACCTCCCAACCGCGAGGATATACTCCCTCGTCGGACAGCCCTTTGGGAGGCGGTCGGACAGTCCCTCGGACGATGTCACGGACAGCCCTTCGGGAGGACACTCGAAGCTCGAACGGTAACTCGGACAGCCCTTCGGGAGGACCCTCGAACAGCCCCTCAGGCAAAAGATCGAAACTACGACCTCTCTACGGGGTTGCACACATACGGTGTCAGCTATCCGGCAGGGCTTCGCCGTCCAGAACTAGTTCCTGCCGGAACCCAGACATCCTTTCGGCTCTACGAAACTATTTCGCGGGGAGGGAGAGAGAAGGCCAGATCATGCATGGCTTGTGTATATGAGAAAGAAGTTAGTGTGGAGAGTGCCTCTCCACCTCTATTTATAGGAAAACCCAATGGAAAAAATACCCAATAAACCCATCACATGGATCCTCCATAAGGGCGTAAAAGGAAGGCAAGTGGAGCTCCATCTTGGCCGGCCACCCCTAGCCCCCCCCCCCCCAAGGGGGTTCCTTGGTCCCGATCCCTTCTAGAAGCCTTTTGGGAAAAGCTCTAAAAGGTGGCTTTCCATAAAGTAGCCCAAAAAGCACTTTCACTATTCACGGAAACATTTTTCCGCGACCGTTAAATCCGAAAATATTTCTGTGGGTCTTAGAATAATTCCAGTACCCACTAAAATGATTTTGGACGCGTTCCGAAACAATTCCGGATTAGTGATTTTCATCTGCGAAAAGCAACCAAACCGGTTCCGGCAGCTCCGGAACATTTCCGGTTTTTATCCCGAAAAAATCCCAGAAGTTTCCAGAACAATTCTGGCACCCTCTAAGAATTTCCAGGCGTGTGCCGAAACCAAGTTGACTTAATGGTATACTCCGAAACAATTTTTCGGTTTTACCGAAACTATTCCGGTGTTCTCTCTCTGGAACTTTTCCGTTGTCTCCGAAACTTTTCCGGTGACTTTCTCTCAGACTCCCTGTCTAGTATTCAGCAGATAGATGACCCTTAAGCGTGTGACCCTATAGGTTCGGTGAAGTATAGACATGACCCGGAACACTTTCCGATCAATGATCAACATCGGAGCTGTGGACACCCATATTGACCCCTATACCCACACGAATAAATATTCGAGTGAACCTCCGATTGCCGTGTGCTATTCATGTTGCTTCGCGATATGTTACATACACCCGAGGTGAGATTTATCGGCATCCCCGTGGATCAACACTTGTCCACTATGCCAGTTACCTCGTTACCGGTTTTGTTCTCATTTCCCGTTTCCGTGTTGCGGCATCCCTGTGATCAAATCACACTGTGTCTGGCCAGACAATGATGGATACCGTAACACCGAGAGGGCCCAAGAATATCTCTCCATCGTCGGAGGAGCAAATCCCAATCTTGAGCTATCTCGTTACTTGCCATACTTTTCCCTGAATTCATAAGCCGCCGTAATAGCCACCCAGTTACGGATGACGTTTAACAAACCCCAAAGTTCACGAAGCAAGTACGAAGGAACTCGATACTCTCATGGTCTAAGGAATTATGCAAACATTAAATTTCTATGTGTTATTAACCATTAACTAGTGACGAATGTATCTCATAGCATAACATCAATTCGGGTCGATTCAACACAAGTGTTCTACTAACATTGAGCCCTCAAAATTGCCGGCATAGACATGCCCATGATCAGGAAAACATGATCATCATGCAATACTTGAGCCAGTCTTAGAGGCATGACTAGGAATACATTTTATCGTTTATTATACCACACGTGCACATCAGTTTCCCTCCGAGCCTCGTGGATATTGCAGACTCGAGAATCATTGCAGTTATAGCATGGGACATAAACATTCATTACAAACTCCGGAGATACAAAATAACTGTTATTACTGCCTCTAGGGCATATCTCCTACAACACCAGCACCGGCCCGCGCCGCCACCCGTTGTCCCGCGCCACCACTCCCGCCTCTGTTCTGCTGCTTGTTGACGGCTGAGGAGAGGGAAGGGAACGCCGCCGCCTGGTCTCCCGCCTAGCCTCCCCTCGCCGCCTCACATCCATAGTCCAGACCCCCCCTCCCACCGGTCCGGCCTCTGCTCGGCTGCTCGAGTTCACCAGGGCGCCCCGCCGGCCAACTCTGGTATGAACAGAAGTACATAGCAATCCCCTCTCTTCTCTGTCCCCAATCTCCATCCTTCTATTCTTCATTTCTAGGATCCTAGCATGAGATATATTGGTTTGCAATTTGTTTGCTGTCATGATACAGTGGGATTGTATATTTGTTTGCTGATGAGAACTGTATTGTATATTGTTTGCTGCCATGATTCATGAACTCATGATATTGTTTGTTGTCAATTGTCATGATATTTGATTGCTATCATGATAGATGATACAGTGGCATTGCTATCATGATATATTATTTTATTGCTTAAAACCGACAATCGAACCGGTGAACCGGCGGTCCGACCGGTAAAAACCTGAACCGACAGCCTTTCTGGTTCGATTTCCGGTTCGGTTTTTTAAACTATGATTTGAAGTTGTATTATTTAGAATAAATGATTTTTTAATGTTTGACTTGGTCTATAGAGAAATATATGAACATCTAAAACACCACATCAAATTTCATTAAATTTATCATAAATATATTCCGTACAATATAGATTTGTTCTTGTTGATAACACAACATGAAAGATTGATCGTACAGTTGGTCATCTTCAAGACAGAGCGATTAGTCTTTCATGTAGTCATATAGATTAACGACACTTGCAGCAAATACACCTTGACAACATCGAGCTAGGCCACAAACTCAGGAATTAATCAATTTAGGCCATAAAATCGTTAATCTGATCAATTAAGGCCAAAACCTATTCCGAATAAGAAAAACCGGCCACGTGGCTGCCACATCGGCGTTCTATAGACCGCTCGTGAACTAACTATTATTATTTAGTTGGATCTGTTTGCAAACTGGCATGTTTTTTTTCTCACAAACAATGCCAAAGTCATACATATGAAAAAAAAATCTTAGCATCTCCTAGGATTCGAAGCCAGTCCTGTTCAGCTTGGCAAACCAACTGACAGACAATCATTGGACTGTCACCGCATTTGTGACTTATTGTGCATCTCCTAGGACTCGAAGCCAGTCCTGTTCAGCTTGGCAAACCAACTGACAGACCATCATTGGACTGTCACCGCATTTGTGACTTATTGTGCAGCCAATTTTATACATTTGAGTCATATCTTTGTTAACCTTGTAACATTATGAGTCTAATATATAGGGTGGGCTGAGTTGGGAGTTGTGCTCCCGCCAGAGGCGATCACTGACAGAGTTCTTCAATCGCTACCACCTAGCTACAAGAGCTTTGTGTTGAACTATAACATGCAAGGGATGAACAAGTCAGTCGCCGAGCTGTTTGCGATGCTGAAAGTCGCTGAGTCAGACATCCAGAAGGAGCATCAAGTGTTGATGGTCAATAAAACCACTAGTTTCAAGAAGAATGGCAAGGGCAAGAAGGGAAACTCCAAGAAGAGTGGCAAAGTAGTTGCCCCTCCCGTGAAGAAACCCAAGGCTGGGCCCAAGCCGGAAACTGAGTGCTTCTATTGCAAGGGAACTGGCCACTGGAAGCGGAATTGCCCCAAGTATCTGGCCGACAAGAAGGGGGCCAACGCCAAACAAGGTATATATGATATACATGTTATTGATGTGTACCCTACCAACTCTCGTTGTAGTGCCTGGGTATTTGATACCGGTGCGGTTGCTCACATTTGCAACTCAAAGCAGGAACTGCGGAATAGACGGAGGCTGGCGAAGGACGAAGTGACGATGCGCGTGGGAAATGGTTCCAAGGTTGATGTGATCGCCGTCGGCACGCTCGCTCTTCGATTACCATCGGGATTAGTGATGAACCTGAATAATTGTTATTTAGTGCCTGCGTTGAGCATGAACATTATGTCTGGATCTTGTTTAATGCGAGACGGTTACTCATTTAAATCAGAGAATAATGGTTGTTCTATTTATATGGGTAATATCTTTTATGGTCATGCACCCATTGTGAGGGGTTTATTCTTATTGAATCTCGATAGTGATGATACACATGTTCATAACATTGATGCCAAAAGATGTAGAGTTGATAATGATTGTACCACTTTCTTGTGGCACTGCCGCTTAGGTCATATTGGTGTAAAACGCATGAAGAAACTCCATGCTGATGGACTTTTGGAGTCACTTGATTTTGAATCACTTAATACATGCGAACCATGCCTCATGGGCAAGATGACTAAGACCTCGTTCTCCGGAACAATGGAACGGACAAGTGACTTGTTGGAAATCATACATACTGATGTGTGCGGTCCGATGAGCATTGAGGAGCGCGGTGGATATCGTTATTTTCTCACCTTCACCGATGATTTGAGTAGATATGGGTATATTTACTTAATGAAACACAAGTCTGAAACGTTTGAAAAGTTCAAGCAATTTCAGAGTGAAGTTGAGAATCATCGTAACAAGAAGATCAAATTCCTACGATCTGATCGAGGGGGAGAATATCTGAGTTATGAGTTTGGTAGTCACTTAAGACAATGTGGAATTGTTTCACAGTTGACCCCACCTGGAACACCACAGCGTAATGGTGTGTCCGAACGTCGTAATCGAACCTTATTGGATATGGTGCGTTCTATGATGTCTCTTGCCGATCTGCCACTATCATTTTGGGGTTATGCGTTAGAGACAGCTGCATTCACTTTAAATAGGGCACCATCTAAGTCCGTTGAGACGACACCGTATGAACTGTGGTTTGGCAAGAAACCAAAGTTGTCGTTTCTTAAAGTTTGGGGATGCGATGCTTATGTGAAAAGGCTTCAGCCAGAAAAGCTTGAACCCAAAGCGGACAAATGCGTCTTCATAGGATACCCAAAAGAGACGGTTGGGTATACCTTCTATCTCAGATTCGAAGGTAAAGTGTTTGTCGCTAAGAACGGGTCCTTTCTCGAGAAAGAGTTTCTCTCGAAAGAATTGAGTGGGAGGAAGATAGAACTTGATGAGGTTGTTGAACCTTTACTTCAACCAGAGAGTAGCACTGCGCAGAAAGATGTTTCTGTGGAACCTACGTCAGTTGAAGAGGAAGCTGATGATGGTGATCATGAAGCTACGGATCAAGTTACTATCGAACCTCGTAGGTCGACAAGGATACGTACTGCTCCTGAGTGGTACGGTAACCCTGTCTTAAAGGTCATGTTGTTGGACAACGATGAACCTACGAGCTATGGAGAAGCGATGGTGGGCCCAGATTCCGACAAATGGTTAGAGGCCATGAAATCCGAGATGGGATCCATGTATGAAAACAAAGTATGGACTTTGGAAGTATTACCTGAAGAGCGAAAGGCCATTCAGAATAAATGGATCTTCAAGAAGAAGACGGACGCGGACGGTAATGTCACCGTATATAAAGCTCGACTTGTGGCAAAGGGTTTTTCACAAGTTCAAGGAGTTTACTACGATGAGACTTTCTCACCCGTAGCGATGCTTAAGTCCGTCAGAATCATGTTAGCAATAGCTGCATTTTTCGATTATGAAATTTGGCAGATGGATGTCAAAACAGTGTTCCTTAACGGTTTTCTTAAGGAAGAGTTGTATATGATGCAACCAGAAGGTTTTGTCGATCCAGAGAATGCTGACAAAGTTTGCAAACTCCAGCGATCCATTTATGGACTGGTGCAAGCGTCTCAGAGTTGGAATCTTCGCTTTGATGAGGTGATCAAAGCGTTTGGGTTTATACAAGTTTACGGAGAAACTTGTATTTACAAGAAAGTGAGTGGGAGCTCTATAGCGTTTCTGATATTATATGTGGATGACATATTGCTGATTGGAAACAATATAGAACTTTTGGAAAGCATGAAGGAATATTTGAACAAGAGTTTTTCAATGAAGGACCTAGGAGAAGCTGCTTTCATATTAGGCATCAAAATCTAGAGAGATAGATCAAGACGCTTAATAGGACTTTCACAGAGCACATACCTTGATAAAGTTTTGAAGTTCAAAATGGATCAGTCCAAGAAGGGGTTCTTGCCTGCTTTGCAAGGTGTGAAGTTGAGTAAGACTCAGTGCCCAGCGACTACAGAGGATAGAGAAAAGATGAGTATCATCCCCTATGCTTCTGCCATAGGCTCTATCATGTATGCGATGTTGTGCACAAGACCAGATGTCAGCCTTGCCATAAGTATGGCCGGAAGGTTTCAAAGTGATCCAGGAGTGGAACACTGGACAGCGGTCAAGAATATCCTTAAGTACCTGAAAAGGACTAAGGAAATGTTTCTCGTTTATGGAGGTGATCAAGAGCTCGTCGTAAAGGGTTACGTCGATGCAAGCTTTGACACTGATCCGGATGACTCTAAGTCTCAAACCGGATACGTATATATTCTAAATGGGGGAGCGATAAGCTGGTGTAGTTCCAAGCAAAGCGTGGTAGCTGATTCTACATGCGAAGCGGAGTACATAGCTACCTCGGAGGCGGCAAAGGAAGGTGTCTGGATGAAGCAGTTCATGACAGATCTTGGAGTTGTGCCCAGTGCACTGGACCCGATGACTCTATTCTGTGAAAACACTGGTGCCATTGCTCTAGCCAAGGAACCAAGGTTTCACAAGAGGTCCAGACACATAAAGCGACGCTTCAATTCCATCCGCGATGCGATCAAGGAGGACATAAACATTTGCAAAGTGCACACAGATCTGAATGTTGCAGATTCGTTGACTAAACCTCTTCCACGGGCAAAACATGATCAACACCAGAACTCTATGGGTGTTAGATTTATAACCATGTAATGCTAGATTATTGACTCTAGTGCAAGTGGGAGACTGTTGGAAATATGCCCTAGAGGCAATAATAAAATGGTTATTATTATATTTCCTTGCTCATGATAATCGTTTATTATCCATGCTATAATTGTATTGGTTGGAAACACAAATACATGTGTGGATACGTAGACAACAACATGCCCCTAGTGAGCCTCTACCGGACTAGCTCGTTGATCAAAGATGGCCATGGTTTCCGGGTCATAGACATGAGTTGTCATTTGATAACGGGATCACATCATTAGGAGAATGATGTGATGGACAAGACCCAAACTATGAACGTAGCATATGATCGTGTCAAGTTTATTGCTATCGTTTTCCCCATGTCAAGTATCTGTTCCTATGACCATGAGATCATGCAACTCACTGACACTGGAGGAGTACCTTGTGTGTATCAAACGTCGCAACGTAACTGGGTGACTATAAAGATGCTCTACAGGTATCTCCGAGGGTGTCTGTTGAGTTGGCATGGATCAAGACTGGGATTTGTCACTCCGTATGACGGAGAGGTATCTCAGGGCCCACTCGGTAATACAGCATCACGATAAGCTTGCAAGCAATGTGACTAAAGAGTTAGCCACGGGATATTGTATTACGGAACGAGTAAAGAGACTTGCCGGTAACGAGATTGAACTAGGTATGGAGATACCGACGATCGAATCTCGGGCAAGTAACATACCGATGGATAAAGGGAACTGCATACGGGATTGACTGAATCCTGACATCGAGGTTCAACCGATAAAGATCTTCGTTGAATATGTAGGAACCAATATGGGCATCCAGGTCCCGCTATTGGTTATTGACCGGAGAGGAGTCTCGGTCATGTCTGCATATTCCCGAACCCGTAGGGTCGCATGCTTAACGTTCGGCAGCGCTAGGGTAGTATTGAGATATTAATAGTGGAAAGTCCGAAGGTTGTTCAGAGTCCCAGATGGGATCCGGGACATCACGAGGAGCTCCGGAATAGTCCAGAGGAAAAGATTCATATATGGAAAGTTGTTATCGGGGTTCCGGAAAAAGTTCGAGTTTTTTCGGTATTGTACCGGGAAGGTTCTAGAAGGTTCCAGAGTGGGGCCCACCTGCATGGGGGACCCACATGAACGTGGATAGTGGGGAAATTCCCCACAACCCTGGTCTAGGCGCACCAAGATCCTCCCTTAAAAGGAATAGTATCATATCCCAAAGGGATAAGATCAGGATCCCTAAAAAGGGGGGATAGTGATCGGTGGGGAAGGAAAGGATGGATTTCCTTCCTCCCCCTTTGGCCAACGACCCTAGGGCCTTGGAGGGCAAGCCACCAGCCCCCTCCACGCCTATATAAAGGTGGGGAGGCGTTGGGGGCAGCCACCCCTTGGACCCTTGCCCGTTACCTCTCCCAACTCCTCCCACGTTTCACCGGTACGCGCTTGGCGAAGCCCTGCCAGAATTCCGCTGCCACCACCACCACCATACCGTCGTGTTGGTCCCGATCTCATCTACCCCCTCTCTCTCGCTTGCTGGATCAAGAAGGAGAGGACGCCGCCGAGCCGCACGTGTGCTAAACTCGGAGGTGCCGTCCGTTCGGCACTTGATCGGGAGTTCGTGGACGGATCGTGATTGGATCGCGAAGACGTTCGACTACATCAACCGCGTTTCTTAATGCTTTCGCTTAGCGATCTACAAGGGTATGTAGATGCAATCTCTCCTCTCGTAGATGTTCATCTCCTAGATCGATCTTGGTGAGCGTAGGAAAATTTTTGTTTCCCATGCAACGTTCCCCAACACTAACACAAGGCCATTTCAATTTGACAACATGCAAACTCCAAGGGCCTTCCCATGTATCCACAATAATTGCTCAAAGATTCTATCCAGAAGCGTGCTCATCTCGATCAACCTAGACCTGCCTAGTCTCTCCAGTGGCATATCCCATACATTTGAGCACTGAGTCACCCCCCAAATATGGTTTGGTGTCAAACACGTGTCCTGGCCACGCCCTGCCAATGGTGACCACGCGACAAACACACAAAAGTGGTGCTCTGCGCGCTGCCAGCATCGGGCCCCGTCGGCCAGCCCAGCTCCGGCCGTCCCCGCTTGTCCTCTGGTGCCGACCATCTCCCCACCGCACACGCACCCCCTCCAGACCTTTCCCCCCTCCAGCAACGCCCTCGCCGAACCCAACCACCGTCGGTCACGGGCGCACAGTGCGCCGTGGTGGCCGACAGGCATTGATGCCCCTTCGTCGCCTAGCCTTCGTCCTCGCTCTCCTCTGCTCTCTCTCGTTGCTGTAGAGGCCCCTCGATGGCCAGCGCATCGCCCAGCCCACCCCGGAGGTCGTTCCCATCTCCGTGGCGGCTTTCGGCCACGGGCATCTCCGGTGGGCTATAAAAGCCATCCCCGACCTTGTCTCGCTTCACCACTCCACGACACCACCTCCCAATCGACCCCCGGAGCAGAGCAACCCAGCCAGGAGGCTCCCCTTCCTCGGCTCCAGCCATCGCTCTGCCGCTCGGCCTCCGCCACTGCCCACCTGCTCCGGCGAATCCCAGCTCAAGTTGTTGCTCTCTTCGAGCTCCCCTCGCTCTCGCGGTCACGCTGCCGGATTGCGTGCAGCATTGCCTGACTCCGGCGACTACCGTAGCTCGCCTCTGCCGGAGAGGATGAATCCGAGGCAGTCCGACCACCTCCCGATGAGCGCTACGGGTACGGGAATGTTCGCCGTCGAGCGCCCGTTCCATCCCCGACGTCTTCTAGCCTCGCTCCACGTCGGAATATCGTCACCGGTGAGCAAATACAAATGCTAAAAACATTCCCCGAGAGTGATTTTTAGTGCTCGTACGCACATGCACCCTCTATCTCGAGCGTGCATCGGTGATTTTGTTCATAGAGATATGTGCCCACTCTAACTTTGTTTGTAGTGCCAGAAAGATTAAAATCGCCGATCTTTTATATCTAAACTAGTAAGCGTGCACGTGCAACGCACATATTATCATGTGAACACAATCAACATTCATCCTAGGAAAAATATATATCAATAATATGAACAAAATATAATGATGTACCAACATAAGAGAGGCAAGAAAGATGTTTAACAATGTCGTAATACAAAAAGTTTACTCGGACTAAAACTCTAGTGAACATATTGGAGAACCCTGGTATTCAAGTTTTTTCCTATCAAATAGGTAATGCTGAGAACCGAATTTTTAGTAATTACACACACGGAAAATTGGCAAAGAACACTGGAAACATTTTCCAAGTGGAGCGCATAATTCATCATAATCAAAAGATACTATGCATAAGATTAACTCATTTAGTTGTCTAGATGACCAGATTAAATTGTAAGCATTACGTGGTTCGTATTTCTGTGAAAAGGAATTTTGTTGAATAATAAACTTAACTGGTATAAAAGAACTATAATATGGGTTGCGTAAATATTGTTCTAGAAGATAAGAAAAAAATACGTGCAATAACTCACTAAAAATATTCTCCGTACTTACTATTTGGGCATACCAACTATTTTAGTAACAGAGTAATAATGGGACATGGTGCAACTCAACTCACTTGAGCTAGATTGACACACTTTTGCTGCAGCCAGAGATGATCTCCAAAGCAATGGGTGGGATGAAATTCTTGACAACATCCTGCAATCAGGGGGGAAAAAATCCTTAACCATGGAAGTTGATTGATAATGCAGACAAAAGAAAAATAGCTACGGGATGCTGCCTTTTTTAAAAAGGAAAAAAAAATCATTGTCAAGTATTCTTGCTCCATGGTCGTAATGGGATATGAAAAGATTGTTTGTGGTTAACTTCCATGTCAACATGAGGCCAGCCTGTAATGTTGATTATACTTGGTTATAAATAAATAAAAATCTTAACTGTAATAGGTGCGTGTTGATTTGTGCACGTCGCACAATAACTGCATGTGGAACAGAAAGTTAGACTGACCTTGTAAATGATGAAGCCGAATGTGCATGCGTACTCGTGTCGAATACTTCGTTTCTGTACAGCTCAGGCGCAGTGTAGTAACCTAAATTACAGAAGAATATATTTAAGTTTGTCAGTCAAGGATTATTAACTGTATATTTCTTATTTTGATGTTAGTAAAAGTGGGCTTACTGAAACTGTTGACAAGGGCCTTGTGGTTCACCAGTTTCACCTTCTCGGGAGCGATCTTGGACAACCTCATGAGGCAGAATCACCTGACCTTCATTAGGATTCCATTATCACCAAAAAGATATTTATGGCAGCTTACCAAGATTCATAGTAAAGTAGGGCACAACCTTGAAAAAGTCGCGTCCAAATATGCAAGTATTTATGGTTCCCAGAGAATGCAGCAAGAGAACAGAGAAGACCAAGTTGCTCCATTTCCTCTTCTTTCTTTGGCTTTAGGTCGGAGTGGATGATGGGGTATAGCTTGTCACTGATGCAGATTAGTCATGCCCCTGAACACCCAGATGTTCAAATTCTTGAGAGCATCTACAAATATTATCTCCTACGACAATTAGACTTTAGTTGTATTAGGTAAAAACTGGTACTGAAAGAATGATAGTCATTAGCAGTGGCCGTAAAATTCGTAGTAACTTTGTAGTGAAGCACCAATACCATATCCGGTTGTAATCATGCACAAACTTTCCACTTCGATCATGAGGTTGCTGCAGCACTTGTACCATGATTGGGATCTGAAAACTGTCCACACAAGTGCATCCTGGCCACATTGACTGGGAGACGGCACTGCTTCTCCGCACTCAGTAGCAGCAGTTGCAGTCGGCAGGCACAAGCAAGCAGAGGCCGCCTCGCACGCATCACACAAACAGAGCACACGCAACATGTGTGCGTACACGCGGAGCAACAGTACCACACAAGAACGCACACAAGACGCGCAGGCGGCACAGAGGCATCATCCAGAGCACGTGCACGGAGCCGCCGCTCCATGGATGCACCGCTGCCGCTACCACATGAAGAGGAGCAGCTGAGAGTGGCACAAACATGGTGTGTGGCACCACTCGGGCGAGAAGCCGAGAGACATCCTCGCGTGATCGTCGGCGTCAATAGCGAAGTACGACGGCCCCCTGCATCGGATGCGTCACCAGCTTGGTCGAGCTAGGCCGCCGCTCACCGGTGCGCCTCGCGCCCCGTACCCCAGCCATGCTGGCTGCGCCTGTCGCCGCGATGCGCTAGCTCGCGCGCCGGCCCTGCTGTCCGAGCCCCACCCACCACATACGCCGCCGCCGGTCTCTGGTCGCGCATGCTGTCGGGCACAGCTGCCATGCGCCTGCGCGGGTGATGCGCCGAGCCACGGCCTCGTCCCACCCGCTGCCAGGCGCGTCGCGCGAGGCACGCCCAGGCCCCACTGCCGCGCCGCCCGGTCCCACTGGCCGGAGCTCGCCGCCGTCGCCTGCCATCGTTGCCAACAATTAGTCGCCGTCGGACGTTTAGGGATAACCCTAACACCGCCGTCGCCGCTCTGCACGGGCCACACCATCGTGGGCCGAGAGCAGCAGCCGGCGCGCGCTCTGGTACATCTCCGATGCTCCAGCCCCGCCCCCGTCGGCCGCGATGGCGAAATCCATCGCCGCAGCGGTCGAAGTATCTTTTTCTTCCGTGCCTTGCGTGCGTGATTGTAGGGGTTGAGGACGTTGGCGTGGAGTTTGTTATTTTCCTCTCGCGGTGAAGCACGGTCAGTCAACCTAAATTACTAAGCGTACACAGAGAATGGATTAGATTAAGTCTAGCCATTAGATTGAGTCTGGTGGGCCTAATCATGTGGTGGTAATAGGTCCGTGTACATTTGTGTGGTGTGTTTAGAAAAGATAAAGTTTGCTCTTTTATAAGTAGTGGAGATAGGTAACCCCACTAACATATTTCTCACAATATGCACATGCGTCACTTTAGCATAGACATGCATAGAAAAGACCCGCCTCAACATGCGAATATGCATGAGAAACGACTAAACTCAACAATTCAATGTATAGTAAATCGTATGTATTTTAATTTTTTTCTTGTATTATCAATTTCTTTTTCTTTAGCACATCTAAAACAATGAACGGAACAACACACTCTCTCTCTCTCTCTTCTTGCTCTTGCATGCTACCACACCCTCTCTCTCCTAACTGTTGCGCTCTCTCTCTCTTCTAGCTTTTGCAAGCAACAACACACTCTCTCTCCTAACTGTTGCATCCAACACACACCCTCCTTTGCACGCTCGCTCTCTCTATCTGAACTTTGCACGCTCTCTCTCTGACCTTTCCATCGCAGCAGGTACAAAAAGCTTCGTACCCCAACTTTTGCATGCTTGTCTATAGAATGGGCCATGATGTGGGACATGGAGTCTTTGAACCCGTGCTCACATGCTCCCTGATGAATAGTAAAATACGAAAAACTAGTAAAAAAATCAAAAAATTCTCAATTATTTTTGCGATAAGCATTGATGAATGTTTCAACTGCGTGCAAATTTTTGTGACGTAAAGACATTCATGGAGGTCTGGGCTTTTCGTCAAAATTTTTTGCATGCAGTTAAAACACTCATCATAAAAAAAATTCAGAATTTTATTGATTTATTTTACTATTTACTGTTCATCAGAGAGCTTGTAAGCTCGTGATCAAAAGAGCACTTTCGCTATGATGTGCCGCAAAGTCATTTTGAGTGTTAACAGTACCTGCCGGTACATCTGAGACTGTCCATATTCTTTGGGATTCATGCATTGGGATGCCCACCACAGATGTATAGATGCGTATTGTAGCGTATATTAGGTATGTAAATTGCCTTCTCCAGCAAAGGTTAAAATAGTTATCTAGCGTAAGCTACATGGGACACTCCCATGTCCTGTTACGCTCGCAAACAGACGTATGAAAATCTCGTCCACTTGACCTACTTGCTCTGTTGGTCCAGAAGATACGAAGCACATGCTATTCCTCTGTAATAAAATAAAGGCGGTTTGAAAAAAGACTGGGGATGGATGATATTATTGATAAAGCCTTTGAGATTGATCGTGCTGGAAAGGCAGTGTTGGAGTACTTACTCCTTCTACCAGACCAAGATTTGTGGATTATGGGTCATTATAATGTGTGTGAAATAATTGCTATCTCAGTCTGGTATCTATGGTGGGAAAGAAGGAAATTGGTGCACAAGGATACAACTCAGAATGCGTATCAGATCTCTATGGGGATACTACCTCTTACGGCAAACTTTGTTACTGCCGCATCTCCAAAGGCCTCTGTGAAAAGGGAGGGATGGTCTTGCCCTCCAGTGGGCTTTGCAAAACTTACTGTTGACGCTTCTTTTGACCATGACCTGCTTAGGGCACGATGGGGGCAGTTCTTAGAGATGACAAAGGCAGATTTATTGTTGGGGGAATGTGAAGATAGACTACTGCGCGGATGTCTTGATGGCCGAAGCCTTGGCCCTCAAATTCGGTCCATCGCTAGCGCAAAGGTCGGGATGCAATCACCTTATTATTAACTCGGACAATCTGGAGGTGATTGATACCATGGAGGATGAAGGACGGTCGGCGGGTGCGGCGGTTCCAATTTTCGATGACCGTTTTCATTATGCTTGTGATTTCATTATTACTAGGTTCGAACACTGTAATAGAGAAGCAAATAAAGTTGCCTTTGACTACTAATTGGTTTGAGGAGCCCTGAAATGAAAGTGTAATGATTCTCATAAACAATGTATTGGTTATCTCTAATGAATAAAGTGTCTGGTTTATGTCAAAAAAAAGTGTCTGTTTGATGAGGTCCATTGTACTACTTTTTGTCAGTGTAGTATGCTACTCCGACATATCTCCTCACTTCTCTCCCAAGCAAACTCATAGACTTTATTTTATCTTAGAAAATTTAAATCACTAATATATTTTAAACTATAAACTCAATTTTGCAACTTTTTATATATTTGGATTCCTTGCATCAAGGCCTTTAGAACAAGACCAATCTTTGATACATTTCAAACACGCTGAAATGAGGGATGTATGTTATTATGAAATGAGTGAAATATGTTATTATGAATTGAGTGAAATGTGTTATTATTAAATATGTTATTATGAGAGAGTGAAATATGTTATTATGAAATCTTTTTTGACACGAGCGAAATCTGCTTTGGGAAATTACTGAAATGGTTTCTTTCAAATGGGAGAAATCTGTTATGAAATGAGTGAAATATGTTTTGAAATGAGTGAAATATTTTTTTTATGAAATGAAATATGTTTTCTATGAAATGAGTGAAATATCTTATTATATATTTTTTAAATGAGTGAAATATGTTATTATGAAATGAGTGCAATATGTTATAATGAAATTATGAAACATGTTATTATGAAATCTTTTTTGAAATGAGTGAAATATGCCCTTAAGAACTGAGTGAAATATGTTACTATGAAATCATTTTTTACACAAGTGAAATCTGTTGTTGGTCAAACCGATCATTTCAAATATACAAACTAGATAGTTAAAAAAATGGATTTCAATGCTTTTTTAAAATGTATGATTTTTTTCGAAATGAGTCAAATCCGTTTTTGAAACGAGTGAATCTATTTTTTGAACTGTATGAATCTATTTTTTGAACTGTGGGTAATCAGTGGTTTGAAATAAGTGAAATGTGTTAGTTTTTAAATGAGTGAAATCATTTTTATGAAATGAGTGAAATCAATATTTTTGAAATGCATGAAAACTTTTTTCACACGAGCGAAATCAGTTTTGGGAAATTACTGAAATGGTTTCTCTCAAATGTTTGAAATCTGTTTATTGAAATGAAATGAGTGAAATCATTTTTTGGACATAGGTGAATTCAATTTTTGGACATAAGTGAAATCAATTTTTTTTAAACTCGTTCGAAATATATTGAAGGTCGGTCTTGTTTCAAAGGTCTCTTTGCCATGAATGCAAATATGTAAAAAGTTTCAAAAATGATTTTTTTGGTTCAAAAGTTATGAGCAGTTCAAAATGATATGAGAAGAATAAAATGCAAGTCTTTAGTTAGAGAGGGAATCTTGTTTGCATGTAGCGCTTCTCTCCTCTCTCACACTTTCACTTGATACAAAAAGTTGCTATTGTGGACCCAATTCTAGTTGTATTTATGTGTTCATCTGAGAAAAAGATTGACAGCTTGTACAAAGAAAAAGACACGGATTTCCGCACATGAAACTAACGTTGGATCTCTTACCGCGACCGGTAACGCTCAATGTTTCGCTGTCGACTATGATGGGCAGACGAAGACGAAATAGAGGGAATCTACGCCCCATGAAGTAGAACCACATGCCGTTTCTGTTACATCTTTCCCAATTTTCTATTTAGAAAGAGTACTGGCTATTTATCCTATATGTGTAATATAGCGATTGAGTGATCCACTCTCCCCGTTTCTGTTCCTGTTTGTTGCTGATGGTCTGTCTGCTATACTACAGAAGGAAGTGCAGTTAAACAATATCTCCCCTGTTAAGGTGTGCCGACATGCACCTGGTATTTCACATTTGTTGTTTGCTGATGATACGCTTCTGTTCTTCCAAGCATCTCATGAACAAGCACTGAAAATTAAAGAGAGTCTTGATCTGTATGAACAAGCTACTGGTCAATTATTGAATTATGATAAGTGCTCAATTTTATTTGGATCTGCTTGTCCAACGGACGCCCAGGAGTAGGTGAGGGAGGTCCTTAAGATAACTAGTTCATGCTTTGAGGAAAAATATGTAGGACTTCCTACACCAAAGGGGCGTGTGTCCAAGGGCTGGTTCCAAAATTTACAAACTAGCTTGACCAAAAGGCTGCTTCAGTGGGGTGATGGGTTTCTTGCACAACCCAGGAGAGAAGTGTTAATTAAGTCGGTGGCTCAAGCGTTACCTACTTATATCATGGGTGTGTTTAAGTTGCCGTTTTCTGTTTGTGAAGATCTCACCCGGATGGTGAGAAACTTCTATTGGGGGTCAAAAGATGGGAAGAGAAAGGTTCATTGGAAGGCTTGGAAATATTTGTTGCAACCAAAGAACAAAGGCGGTATCGGGTTTAGAGACTTTCGTATGTTCAACCAAGCATTACTTGCGAGGCAAGCATGGCGATTGATTGGGAAGCCCGAGAGTTTATGTGCTAGGGTATTGAAGGCCCGCTACTATCCGAATGGAAACTTGGTAGATACGGTTTTTGCTGGTAATGCATCATCTTCGTGGACTGCTATTAGTCATGGCTTGGATTTGTTGAAGAAGGGACTGATTTGGAGAATTGGGAATGGAAGAAGTGTGCATGTTTGGAGAGACAACTGGATTCCCAGACCACATTCTTATAAACCGATCTCTCCGCAAGGTAGATGCAGAATACGCTTCGTTTCAGACCTGCTCAATGAAAATGGGGCGTGGAAACAGGACATACTTCATAAATATTTCTTGCCCTGTGACGTTGATGAGATTATGAAAATTAGATCGTCCCCAAAGCTTGAAGATGACACTCTTGCATGGGACCAGGGAAGCTGGGCAACTTTTCGGTTAAAAGTGCCTACAATCTAGCACTCGAAGAGGCGTTCCGTGCCGAAGCTGTTGGATCGAGCAGTAGGCCTGAAGGTGACCGAGCATACTAGAGAATGCTGCGTGCTTGCAATGTTCCTCCCACTGTTATTAATTTTGCTTGGCGGGTGTGTACTGACTCCCTACCGACATGGGAAAATAAGTGTAAGCATAGCCTTGAAGTTATAGCTATATGCCCAGTGTGTGGTGTTGAAGAGGAAGACAACTTTCACCCATTTTGCCGGTGTCCGCTAGCAAGGGTTTTGTGGCGCTGCATGTCCTCCGTTTGGTCGCCTCCAAATTTGGTCGAGATTCAAAATTCTGGAAGGGAGTGGTTGTTACATTTGCTTGACCGGGTGCCTGCTGAGACGAGAAACATGATCTTGTTGACACTTTGGCGTAGTTGGTTTGTCCGGAATGAGGTCGTTCATGATAAGAATCCGCCACCTGTAGAAGTGTCAAAGCATTTCCTGTGCAGTTATTTGGAGACCTTGGTGAACATCAAAAACAATTCAGTCCTTGATCCTTGCAAAGGTAAAACCCTAGTTTATGTTGTGCCTATACCAAAATCTTCAGTTTTGTCCACAGAAGTAGTTCCATCTTGGTGCCCGCCAAGCGCTGGGAAAGTTAAGTTGAACTCTGATGGTTCCTTCACCATGGATGGAAGAGCGGGTGCTGGTATGGTTTTAAGAGATTCTAATGGTGCAATCATCTTTTCTGCATGCCGTACGTTGTATAGATGCCGTGATGCCTTGGAAGCAGAACTTTGTGCGTGTATGGAGGGTTTATCTTCTACCCTTATGAGAACCGAGTTACCTATCGAATTGGAGGTTGATTCCTTGGAAGTAGTCAAGCTGGTGCAGACAAATGACATCGACAGATCAATTTATGCTTATCTTATTAGAGAGATCAAGCTGATGATGAGTCTTCGGGATACTAGTATTACTCATATTCGTAGAGCCCAAAATAAAGTTAGTGATTGTTTAGCTATCTTTGCTAGAGAGGAAGGTAGAACCATGACTTGGTTAGGTTCTGGACCTCCCAGAATTTTGGAACTTGCTGCTTCAGATTGTAACACTGTTGGAGTTTGAGTAATAGAAGTTTCTATTCGCAAAAAAAAATAAACAAAAATAAATAGCGATTGAGTGGATGTAGTGAATTGTTGAATATTCTTTGTTTGGAACTGGAAGATCGCCAAATGAACATTGAGAAGACGACGATAGTGGTACGTTAGACAATTCATCGGGAAAGTGAAGGGAATCGATGACTTTTCTTAGCCGTACACAAGGAAAGCTGTGGAGGGTGCGAAGTGTGCCACCTCCAACATGGACTCTCGGTTGCAAATGTCTGGACTGAGCTGTCCGGACTCCCTTTGTCATCCAAGGTCGTACCTCATTTGTCCACGGACAGATCTGCTTGTCCGAGATCCTGCAAACCAGATGCAAACTAGGATAAACTATACGGGCATCCGAAGCACTGCCACGTATGTGTTCGACATCCCGGTCCATCTCCAAAAACACCTCCCGCGCCCGCACCCTGTCCCGCACAAACGCACCTCCGCTCTCCATGCCGCATTCATGCCAGTCCAGAGCACCGCATTCATGCCTGTCCAGAGCAGACATGACCAGTCACTCGAGCCGGCATTAGTGGCACGCCGACCGAGAGGGCCGCCCGCGTGGCGTCCAGGTCTCTACTACTAGGATATGGTCATATTTTCTGAATGACCATTATATTCCATAGTATAGTAAAAATACATCGCTTGTGTATCATTACCAACAGTTTTGAAGCGAAATTTTGCTACTACGGTATGCTCCATATTTTGTATTGTTTTGTAAATGACCATACACTCCTTAGTAAGTAAAAATACATGGCTCCTGTATTGTTACCACCACTATGGGAGCGAAAATTTTGCTACTACAATATGCTTCATATTCCATAGGATGGTAACATGTTATGATCAAGCAGGGATGATTGAATGAATCAAAATTGACCATGGTACCATTGAGGACTCCTTCGTTGCAAGCAAACGAGCGGTGCTGAGTTGGAGAAGTCGAAGTATATGTTCAAGAGGTGCCAACTATGGTAGAAATATACAACGATTCTAACTTCTCTAACTTTGTCCAAATTTGAAAGATAATAAAATGTCAAACTTCTCACTTTGACCAGTTTTATGAAGAAAATTATCAATGTCTAGAATACCAAATCATTATTACTAGATTTTTAATGAAATATATTTTCATAATTTATTTATTTAGTATTGTAGCTCTTTACATATTTTGCTATAAACTTTGTCAAACATATATAATGTTTGACTTAAATTAATACATTTTATATTTAGGATGGAAGTACATGGATAAGGTACGTAGGTGATATAGCATGCATTCACGGATCCACGGACGCATGCAAACAACCATAGCTACGCCACCGCGGGCGGGACGAAGGGTGTGGCGAGGAGCATCAGCGGCGTGCGGCGGCGCACGCCTAGGCCCGGGGCCTCCTCCATGTTGACCTCGGCCACGCCCTCCGGCAGCGACCAGTCGAAGTGGTAGAGAAGACCGACCAGGGCGAGCTCCATGCTGGCCAGCCCGTAGTTGAAGCCAGGGCACATCCTGCGGCTGGCGCCGAACGGGAGGAACTCGTAGCTGCTGCCGGTGAAGTCCACCGTGCTGTCCTCGAACCGCTCCGGCTGGAACTCCTCGGCTGCTTCCCAGTACTTGGGGTCGTGCCCGATGGCCCACGCGTTGATGATCACGCGCGACTTGGCCGGCACCGTGTACCCTTCCAGCTCGCATTGGTCGATGCTCTCCCGGGGCACCAGCAGCGGCGCCGGTGGGTGCAGCCGGAGCGCCTCCTTGATCACCATCTTCAGGTACTGCAGGTTGCTCTCCTGCAGGTCGGCCTCAGTCACCACCGCCTTTCCCTTGAACGCCTCCCGGATTTGGCCCTGCAGCTTCTTCATCACCCGCGGGTTCCGCATCAACTCCGACATCCCCCACTCCATCGCCGAGGCCGATGTTCCCGTCCCGCCCCCGAACATGTCCAGGATGATGGCCTTCATCCTGCTGTTGTCCAGGTGGAACCCGAAGCCACCTTTCTCCTGCAGGCCGATGAGCACGTCCACGAGGTTCTCGTCCACGTTCTCGGCGCCGGCCTTGATCTTCTCGACGCGGGCGGCCTTCCTCTCGTAGATGATCTCCTCCAGGATGGCGTCTACCGTCTTGTGGATGTCCTGGAGGCTGCGCTTCATGCCGGTGACCTTGGCCAGCATAGTGGTCCACGTCGGGAAGAGGTCGGGGATGTTGAAACCGCTCGCCAGGCCCACACCGGACTTGATGGCCGCCTGGAACTCCGCCGCGTTCTTCCGCTTCTTCCCGAACGCCGCCCGCGCAACGATGCTGTTGGTCACATTGTGAAACATCACGCTCAGGTTCACCGGCGCCGACGGCCCCGCCTGGCGGATCTGGTCCACCCGCATCCTCACCTGCATGTGCATGCATGCGCAGTGTGCATACGAGTCGAGCCGTCTAGTTAAACTCCGCTCATTCATACTCCTCAACTGCAAAAACGTCTTATATTTTGGTACAGAGATATATCTCATCTTTGATCGAAATAATTCGCAAACACTAACACATCTCAAATACAAGAACTCCTCTTGCTCTTCTACCTCTTCATTCATAAGGTTGTAGCCTTGTAGGTACTTGTCTTTTGTTCACGTGGCTGTTTTATAGTATTAGGTACTTGACTTTTCGGCTCTGTAGCCGTGTATTCGTAATAAGTTGTAATTAAGTTCAAATCCTCTGGTGTTTTTTGTTGCAACGTTCTATTGATTGGTTACCTGGTTAGTGTAATAGTTTTGAGGGCAGTTAATATAGTATTACCTTACCTCCATTCCAAAATAAGTAGTGACGTGGAGTATGTACCTCGTCCTCCCTTATGTGGCGGAAGGAGCGCACGCGCTTGGGGCTGAGAATCTCGGCGGTGCAGAGGTGGCGGAGCTTGCGCCAGTAGTCGCCGGATGGGGAGAAGAGGATGTCGGCCCACTCGTAGCCGACGATCTCGCCGGCGAGGAGCTTGGGCCGCGTGGCGAAGTTGGTGTCGTGAGTCTTGAGCACCAGCCGCGCTGTCTCCTTGGACGAAGCCACCACCAGCGGCGTCTGCCCCAGCTGCAGCATCATCAGCGGGCCGTGCGTGTCGGCCAGGTCACGCAGCTTGCGGTGCGGTAGAACGTTCACCAGGTGGTGCATGCTGCCGATCACCGGCAGCTTCCACGGCCCTGGCGGCGGCCTCTCCCTCATCGGGTTGAGGGCTACTTTCAGCAGCTGCAGGAGCGCCACCGCCACCGCCGCCAGCACCAGCGCCTGGACGTAAAACTCGTCCATGCCTGAGTTACCAAAGCCCAGTGAGCTTATTCACTATGCAGCAGGTACCTAGCTAGCTAGTAATACTCCTCGTGGTGAGTGGTGACTGGTGTGAGTTGCTCTGCTGCTGGGTGCTGGCAGGGGGAGGGGGGGTTATATAGGGCAAGTGGGCGATGGTTTTTTTTTTTTTTTTTGAAAAAAAGTGGACGATGTGGGGGACGCCGGGATGGGTTGGCCCACGCCACTATGGTGACGCAGACAATGTAGGGTGGTGAAAGTGATGCAGGGTCATTAGCTTAGAGCAATAAGAGTAGGAAAACGTTTCCCTGCGGCGCGTGGGCGGAACGCTCGGCCGGTCGCGTACGCTTCGTTCGATTGAAAGCGATCGTGCGGCCCGCGTGTGGCCTCATCCTCTCAGCCCCACACGCTCCCTCTTATCCCCTCACGCACCACTCATTTTTCTTCCTTATCCCTTCATGCCCACCATTCATCCAGTCCACCTCTCTCTCCCCCCATGGCCTACCTCCAATCAATAGCTTGCCGGCGATGGAAGAGGTGTGTGGCAAGCTGGCGGTCCCGGGGCTGCACACATGAAGCTGCGGAGGTGCGGGAGCACGACTCTCGGCGAACGCGGAGGCGCGGCGCTCAAAGCTACATCGACTACTTGGTGTTTCCACTTTGCAATCTTATACGACGGCGGTGGGATGGTTTGCTGCAACCGGCGGCCCCTGGTACTACGGCCGACGAGGTGGTCTGTGCCGTGAAGATGGACGAAGGCTGCGGCGATTTTTGTGCTGGAACCCATGACAGCCTCTGCTACAACCGGCCAGCCATTTTGCTGGAACCAGCATCGGTAATTGCTTCCATGAGCCACGCGATATGCGGGAACCAGACGCGCACTCGCCGCCGGCGCTTTTTTTTACTGGAACCAGTCTTTTGCTTTGTTGGAACTAGCATTTTTATTTGCTACAATCGAATCACTGGGAGTTCACCTTGCTAAGTTTTTTGTTGGAACCATGTACAAATCGACCACACACTAGTTCTCCGTGTTTAGTTGTTTTTGCTGCATTTGATGTTTTGTTTTGCTGGAACCTGGTATTTTTTTGCTTCAGCCGACCAATGGAGGGTTGTTTCTTTCAGATCTTTTTGCTGGATACGTCAGTGCAAACCGACGACCACAGCGAGCCGGAGGCGGTTAAGCTCAGCATGCTACAATCATGGCGAACCACGTGCTGGAACCGCCCGGCGTTAGAGCTGCAATCCACGGTGACCCGCACCATGGGACCATTGGTGGTTGTGATGCAATCCCGGCGGCCACGGGCAGGACCTCGCCGGAGCTCGTCGGGCACGACCACAACGGCGGCGAGCGGGGGACAGCACTCAATGGGGTGGCGAGCGTGTGGATTCCCTCCTTTTTTTCTTCTCACTAGTGGCATCAGGAAGAAGACGATGGGGGCAAATCAAACGGCTACAAACGAACGCATCGGGTGGCTGCGCGCCGACCGGCCCAAATTTGGGCCGGCGGACCGGCGCGTAGTACTGGCCATAAGAGTAATGCTAGACGCACGGACGGATGGCCTATTACAGGCTTTTACGTCATTTTCTTCTAACTAATCTCTCCCCCCTGAATTTCAAAGGGGGTGGGGCCCATGCTCCCCTATTCTCCAATCCCGATCGCCCACGTTTGCTATTCCGTGAATCCTGTAATCGATCCGTCCGTGCATCTAGCATTACTCAGCTTAGAGCGACCTGTTAACTTGCGGACGGAGAGTGTGGTGGTTAATGCAACTTATTTGTCTTCTCTAAGCTCACCGGCCAGTAGTATAGTGGTAATATACGTTAAGGTAAACTCTTTACACCAGACTCCATCAACTGCCGTTCCAACCGCCTGTAATTCATGCATGGAAATGCCCAGTTCGTTCTGAATCTACCATATGCCCCGATCCACCTCTCCATGCATCCTCCTGTTCATATTACGGTGCCGTCACCTTCGAGTGCTCGCCCTTCTCGGTAGCGATGGCAACATGCGCTGCCGGTTGCACAGAATGTCATGCCGCTCCTCGTCAACGGAAGGAAGCACGGCCACCAATGGAGGGAAGCAAGATCCACTTCTGACGATGCGTTCATGCTGCAACATCGCTCCATCCATGGCGTCCTCGTTGACGCATTTTGATCCCTCAGAAGACAGCACAAATACCATTCCACGGAAGCACGCCCACCATTAGAAGGAAACACAACCCTCGGCTAGCAGTGCATCAATACTACAGCGTTGATCGGTCAATGTGCTATTTGTTGACGCCATCCAGATCCCTAGGCTGACCACCATCTGAATGAAGCACACCCATCGTCCGAAGGAAGCACGACCACCATTGGAATGACAATGCATCCATCCGAGGAAGACGATGACATTGGCCATGACTAAGTCTATGTTTAGACTTTAGACATTAGAAGCAAAATATATTCAATAGCGAAACAAACTAACACAACGTTGCAAACCGATGTGCTAGCGTAATTAATTTGTTTTCATAAAATCCAAATCAGTTTCTAAAAAATAGCAATCACGGTTGATTACTGAAAACAGTAAAATCATGGCACACATTAATCCATTTCTGATTTAGGTTTTCGAAACTCCCGAGCGGGAGTGCTTCGTCCACCATCTATACATCTATAGGGGTCAGTGGCGGAGCTTAGTACAAGTCTGAGGGGGCCATGCCCCCCCCCCCAGCCCTAGGCAAAACTATGAAGAAAATTTACTATGCATGGCTTAGATAAGTAAAAAAAATCAATTCTTTACCCTCCTAGTTGTTCATATCTTCACTTTGACCCCCCCTGAGATTCCTGTCAAGCTCCGCCACTGATAGGGGTCGTATCCGACGGCCACAGAGTGGTCTGATGGAATGCCGGGGATTAGTAGCTTGATCCCTAAAGGTCCCCTATTCCTTTTTGCCCATCATTTATAGCACAATCCCGAGGCAGACGGAATCTGACACCATACCATTAGAACCGGCTACCAGAAAATACTATGGTGCATGCAAAAATTAATTGTAGTAAATATAAATACGATAAACTGTCATTTAGGAAGAGTATGGGTACTGTAATATAACGACTTTGTCGAGACAGATAATGAAGTAGGTAAGTCAAATATTTATTGGGAAAGTGCCGGGAATTGACCACATTTCTTAACAGTACACATGGAAAGCTGTGTTGGCCTGCACCTACAGTAAGTCCTACGACTTTTCTTTTGTTAATTTCAGTTAGTACAAGACCCATCATAATGCCCGGATCGCCATAATAATGGCTTATATGGTGATCGCGGGCAGTATGGCCGAGTCGAAGTACCGACCTCATACAGATGGAATGGCATGGACTGGATGTTCTTTCTTTTTCTTCAACACACACCCAACTGATCGAACCCAGACGGTCAAACGAGTCTCCTCTCTGTTGGTGATGTCATCAAAAAATGGGGGTCTCCCATAGACTAGGAAATAGGTCGACGGAGACGGTAATGTGGCCTACCCGATGGCAACTTGCGGAGATGGCGCGCACGGGCTTGTAGCCAGTTCCTTCGCAATCGTTATACGACACAACAGAAATTCATGAAAATATGTGTATTTAATCAGAAACTATGGATTTTTTTTGGAAATACTACTTTTTTTTAACAAATTCCGAAACTAAGATCCAGAAATTTTAAAACTAGAGCACCGTCGTTGTAGGGTGCAACGAAACGTAAGTTTCGTTGTTCTATTGGAGGAAACGTTGAAGTATCGTTGTACAGTTGAACGAAACTTAGGTTTCGTTGTCTGCTAGGACGAAACCATTGGTTGAACCACACACCGGAACTCTGCATGCTACACTGAACTCTTCAAACTCACACCTGATCATCCATTGCCGCACTGGAGCTCCCCTGGCCGAACCCTCGCACCACCAGGACCGCATCGACGAGGAGAATCCATTCAGACATAGAAGAGCTAAAGCCATGCATCGTGGAGGACGAATTTCGCCATTCAATGTACACCAACCGTCGCAAGTCTACGTCGCGCTCGGTGAGAAATTTTCCAATTACTCGCACCCATCTACTCATCTAGATGCCATCAAACTCCTAGACATTGTCCTTTATCTTATTGTTGTCGTTGGCCGCGCGCACCACGATCTGTGCCATCCACGGACGGGAACCGGATGTCGCCAACTCCGACATCACCTTGACGCGGTTCTTCGCAATGCCCTTCCAGACAATGTCTAGGAGGTTGATGGCATCTAGATAAGTAGATGGGTGCGAGTAATTGGTAAATTTCTCACCGAGCGCGACGTAGGCTTGCGACGGTCAGTGTACATTGAATGGCGAAATTCGTCCTCCACGATGCACGGCTTCAGCTCTTCTACATCTGAATGGATTCTCCTCGTCGATGCGGTCCTGGTGGTGCGAGGGTTCGGCCAGGGGAGCTCCAGTGCGGCAATGGATGACCAGGTGTGAGTTTGCAGAGTTCACTGTGGCATGCAGAGTTTCGTTGTGTGGTTCAACGAAACCAATGTTTCGTCGTGGATGCATGGAGGAAACCAACGTTTCGTCCTAACAGACAACGAAACCTACGTTTCGTCCAACTGTACAACGAAACATCAACGTTTCGTGTCGTCTAACAGTACAACGAAACCTACGTTTCGTTGCACCATACAACGACGGTACTCTAATTTTAAAATTTCTGGTTTGTTGATCTTAGTTTCGGAATTTGTTAAAAAAAAGTAGTATTTCCAAAAAAAAAATCCAGAAACTACCACAATATGATCAACCCTAACAGACAACTACCACTTTAAGAAAAAAATGCCTAGAACTAGTACTACTTTTGTACTATTTTTTGACAAAAAACCACCATGTCAGAAAAGTGCCCGATTTGGCTCGTTTAAACCCATTTATGACAGGGTTGGCCCACGCGTCAGGTTGACAGTTATTACAAATTGGGCCCACACGTCAACCCTCTTCTTCCACCTCTCTCCCCTCTTGTGCATTACGTCGAACAGGTTGTGTGCGCCTTGCCGACCAGTACAGCTTCGATGATCGGCCAGCGAGCCGATGTTGCTCCTCCGGTCCAGAGTCCCGTCGTTCGCCGGCATGCATCATGGCCGGAACGGAAGGCCGTCCTGGAGGGTCATGCCCCGGTCGCCGTCATGGAGGCTCGCATCCTCGTCGCCGTCACTCGAGAAGACCAGAGGCGCTGCACTTGCCGGGCCAAGCTAGCACACGAGCAGCTGGATGCATCCAACAACTTGTGTGCCAGCTTGCCGATGCGCTGTCGCGAGCGCAAGCTGACCTCCGCCCTCCGCGCCGCCGCGAGCTGGCCGTCGCGCCGTCGGGTGAGCTGGCCGTCGGCCGCCACACCACCGGGCGAGCAGACCGCTGTGCTGGCCTCCGCCCAAGTGTGAGGCGCGGCGGTGGCTCGCCGGCTGGCGGCCGGAGGTGTCGGACATATTTTTTATGAATCTGATGGGGAGTTATTTTTAGAGAGAGAGAGACAGAGGAAGAAGACACCTCACACATGGGTCTCACCTGTCATAACAGTCTAACATAACTGTCAAATAAAAAGAGTTGACTACTCTATGGGCCCAACCGGTCATAAACGAGTTTAAGAATGCTTAATCGGCCACTTTTCTGACTTGGTAACTTTTTGTCAAAAATTAGTACACAAGTGGTAGTTCTGGGTTTTTTTTCTTCTCAAAGTGGTAGTTTTGTGTTAGCGTTGGTTGCATTGTGGTATTTTTGGTTAAATACCCTGAAAATATAGTGACATCCATCGAATATCAGAAAATGGCTCATACTGAATTTTCCCTATCTCTATGGCCGGACATTGACTGTCACTGCACCTAGCACCAACGGAATTTGGTGGCCTGTATTTGTCCAAGGCTGGGTTTTTGTCCTGCAAGTATCAATTCCCAAACAAGCATGTAACATTGTAAGCTTGTAAACATTGCACAATTAAGGTTCTTGTGGCACAAAATGTTATGTTTCTAAGCATTAATGAATGGTGAATACTTCCTCCATTTCTTAATATTTGAAGCATAATTTAAAAAACCGGACCGGACCGGCGATCGGACCGGAAAAAACAGGAACCAGAGATCCCATTGGGTTTTTAAGCTCAGCAGACCGTTCGTGCAATCGTACCGGAAAAAACCGGATGAACCGGCCGGTTTTTGTGAAAACCGGATGAACCGGCCGGTTTTTGTGAAAACCGATGAACCGGGCGGTTTACAGAAAACCGGCCGGTTCAATGTTGATTCCAGAAAAGCCCCTGGATCGACTTGTTTTCGTGCAGAGAAGGTGGGGGTAGAATGGGAAAAGAGAAAAAAGCCCTCTTTTGCTAGGGTTTCGGCTGAATCTGGAGGGATTCCTCGAATTTGTGCAGAGGGCAGGCAAACCAGCCGCCACCTCTCTCTCTGGCTGGTGATGCCGCCCCCATCCGCCGCCACCCTTGCCTGGCGCCGTGGCGCGCCGACGCCGCCTCTCCCTCTCGGCCTCCTCGTCGCGGCAGCAGCAGCACCTGTAGAGTAACGCGACAGAAAACAAAAAAATTCGGTACAGCGAGCACGCCCAGAACCACTATGGAGACTGCATACAGGGTTTGATCTGATCGTTACCGACTCGTAGCGTAGCGGAAGAAGAGTCGATGTAGATCGTCGGTGCAGATCACCGCAGCTAGGATTTACAACCTCCCAACCGCGAGGATATACTCCCTCGTCGGATAGCCCTTTGGGAGGCGGTCGGACAGTCCCTCGGACGATGTCACGGACAGCCCTTCGGGAGGACACTCGAAGCTCGAACGGTAACTCGGACAGCCCTTCGGGAGGACCCTCGAACAGCCCCTCAGGCAAAAGATCGAAACTACGACCTCTCTACGGGGTTGCACACATACGGTGTCAGCTATCCGGCAGGGCTTCGCCGTCCAGAACTAGTTCCTGCCGGAACCCAGACATCCTTTCGGCTCTACGAAACTATTTCGCGGGGAGGGAGAGAGAAGGCCAGATCATGCATGGCTTGTGTATATGAGAAAGAAGTTAGTGTGGAGAGTGCCTCTCCACCTCTATTTATAGGAAAACCCAATGGAAAAAATACCCAATAAACCCATCACATGGATCCTCCATAAGGGCGTAAAAGGAAGGCAAGTGGAGCTCCATCTTGGCCGGCCACCCCTAGCCCCCCCCCCCCCCAAGGGGGTTCCTTGGTCCCGATCCCTTCTAGAAGCCTTTTGGGAAAAGCTCTAAAAGGTGGCTTTCCATAAAGTAGCCCAAAAAGCACTTTCACTATTCACGGAAACATTTTTCCGCGACCGTTAAATCCGAAAATATTTCTGTGGGTCTTAGAATAATTCCAGTACCCACTAAAATGATTTTGGACGCGTTCCGAAACAATTCCGGATTAGTGATTTTCATCTGCGAAAAGCAACCAAACCGGTTCCGGCAGCTCCGGAACATTTCCGGTTTTTATCCCGAAAAAATCCTAGAAGTTTCCAGAACAATTCTGGCACCCTCTAAGAATTTCCAGGCATGTGCCGAAACCAAGTTGACTTAATGGTATACTCCGAAACAATTTTTCGGTTTTACCGAAACTATTCCGGTGTTCTCTCTCTGGAACTTTTCCGTTGTCTCCGAAACTTTTCCGGTGACTTTCTCTCAGACTCCCTGTCTAGTATTCAGCAGATAGATGACCCTTAAGCGTGTGACCCTATAGGTTCGGTGAAGTATAGACATGACCCGGAACACTTTCCGATCAATGATCAACATCGGAGCTGTGGACACCCATATTGACCCCTATACCCACACGAATAAATATTCGAGTGAACCTCCGATTGCCGTGTGCTATTCATGTTGCTTCGCGATATGTTACATACACCCGAGGTGAGATTTATCGGCATCCCCGTGGATCAACACTTGTCCACTATGCCAGTTACCTCGTTACCGGTTTTGTTCTCATTTCCCGTTTCCGTGTTGCGGCATCCCTGTGATCAAATCACACTGTGTCTGGCCAGACAATGATGGATACCGTAACACCGAGAGGGCCCAAGAATATCTCTCCATCGTCGGAGGAGCAAATCCCAATCTTGAGCTATCTCGTTACTTGCCATACTTTTCCCTGAATTCATAAGCCGCCGTAATAGCCACCCAGTTACGGATGACGTTTAACAAACCCCAAAGTTCACGAAGCAAGTACGAAGGAACTCGATACTCTCATGGTCTAAGGAATTATGCAAACATTAAATTTCTATGTGTTATTAACCATTAACTAGTGACGAATGTATCTCATAGCATAACATCAATTCGGGTCGATTCAACACAAGTGTTCTACTAACATTGAGCCCTCAAAATTGCCGGCATAGACATGCCCATGATCAGGAAAACATGATCATCATGCAATACTTGAGCCAGTCTTAGAGGCATGACTAGGAATACATTTTATCGTTTATTATACCACACGTGCACATCAGTTTCCCTCCGAGCCTCGTGGATATTGCAGACTCGAGAATCATTGCAGTTATAGCATGGGACATAAACATTCATTACAAACTCCGGAGATACAAAATAACTGTTATTACTGCCTCTAGGGCATATCTCCTACAGCACCAGCACCGGCCCGCGCCGCCACCCGTTGTCCCGCGCCACCACTCCCGCCTCTGTTCTGCTGCTTGTTGACGGCTGAGGAGAGGGAAGGGAACGCCGCCGCCTGGTCTCCCGCCTAGCCTCCCCTCGCCGCCTCACATCCATAGTCCAGACCCCCCCTCCCACCGGTCCGGCCTCTGCTCGGCTGCTCGAGTTCACCAGGGCGCCCCGCCGGCCAACTCTGGTATGAACAGAAGTACATAGCAATCCCCTCTCTTCTCTGTCCCCAATCTCCATCCTTCTATTCTTCATTTCTAGGATCCTAGCATGAGATATATTGGTTTGCAATTTGTTTGCTGTCATGATACAGTGGGATTGTATATTTGTTTGCTGATGAGAACTGTATTGTATATTGTTTGCTGCCATGATTCATGAACTCATGATATTGTTTGTTGTCAATTGTCATGATATTTGATTGCTATCATGATAGATGATACAGTGGCATTGCTATCATGATATATTATTTTATTGCTTAAAACCGACAATCGAACCGGTGAACCGGCGGTCCGACCGGTAAAAACCTGAACCGACAGCCTTTCTGGTTCGATTTGCGGTTCGGTTTTTTAAACTATGATTTGAAGTTGTATTATTTAGAATAAATGATTTTTTAATGTTTGACTTGGTCTATAGAGAAATATATGAACATCTAAAACACCACATCAAATTTCATTAAATTTATCATAAATATATTCCGTACAATATAGATTTGTTCTTGTTGATAACACAACATGAAAGATTGATCGTACAGTTGGTCATCTTCAAGACAGAGCGATTAGTCTTTCATGTAGTCATATAGATTAACGACACTTGCAGCAAATACACCTTGACAACATCGAGCTAGGCCACAAACTCAGGAATTAATCAATTTAGGCCATAAACTCGTTAATCTGATCAATTAAGGCCAAAACCTATTCCGAATAAGAAAAACCGGCCACGTGGCTGCCACATCGGCGTTCTATAGACCGCTCGTGAACTAACTATTATTATTTAGTTGGATCTGTTTGCAAACTGGCATGTTTTTTTTCTCACAAACAATGCCAAAGTCATACATATGAAAAAAAAATCTTAGCATCTCCTAGGATTCGAAGCCAGTCCTGTTCAGCTTGGCAAACCAACTGACAGACAATCATTGGACTGTCACCGCATTTGTGACTTATTGTGCATCTCCTAGGACTCGAAGCCAGTCCTTTTCAGCTTGGCAAACCAACTGACAGACCATCATTGGACTGTCACCGCATTTGTGACTTATTGTGCAGCCAATTTTATACATTTGAGTCATATCTTTGTTAACCTTGTAACATTATGAGTCTAATATATAGGGTGGGCTGAGTTGGGAGTTGTGCTCCCGCCAGAGGCGATCACTGACAGAGTTCTTCAATCGCTACCACCTAGCTACAAGAGCTTTGTGTTGAACTATAACATGCAAGGGATGAACAAGTCAGTCGCCGAGCTGTTTGCGATGCTGAAAGTCGCTGAGTCAGACATCCAGAAGGAGCATCAAGTGTTGATGGTCAATAAAACCACTAGTTTCAAGAAGAATGGCAAGGGCAAGAAGGGAAACTCCAAGAAGAGTGGCAAAGTAGTTGCCCCTCCCGTGAAGAAACCCAAGGCTGGGCCCAAGCCGGAAACTGAGTGCTTCTATTGCAAGGGAACTGGCCACTGGAAGCGGAATTGCCCCAAGTATCTGGCCGACAAGAAGGGGGCCAACGCCAAACAAGGTATATATGATATACATGTTATTGATGTGTACCCTACCAACTCTCGTTGTAGTGCCTGGGTATTTGATACCGGTGCGGTTGCTCACATTTGCAACTCAAAGCAGGAACTGCGGAATAGACGGAGGCTGGCGAAGGACGAAGTGACGATGCGCGTGGGAAATGGTTCCAAGGTTGATGTGATCGCCGTCGGCACGCTCGCTCTTCGATTACCATCGGGATTAGTGATGAACCTGAATAATTGTTATTTAGTGCCTGCGTTGAGCATGAACATTATGTCTGGATCTTGTTTAATGCGAGACGGTTACTCATTTAAATCAGAGAATAATGGTTGTTCTATTTATATGGGTAATATCTTTTATGGTCATGCACCCATTGTGAGGGGTTTATTCTTATTGAATCTCGATAGTGATGATACACATGTTCATAACATTGATGCCAAAAGATGTAGAGTTGATAATGATTGTACCACTTTCTTGTGGCACTGCCGCTTAGGTCATATTGGTGTAAAACGCATGAAGAAACTCCATGCTGATGGACTTTTGGAGTCACTTGATTTTGAATCACTTAATACATGCGAACCATGCCTCATGGGCAAGATGACTAAGACCTCGTTCTCCGGAACAATGGAACGGACAAGTGACTTGTTGGAAATCATACATACTGATGTGTGCGGTCCGATGAGCATTGAGGAGCGCGGTGGATATCGTTATTTTCTCACCTTCACCGATGATTTGAGTAGATATGGGTATATTTACTTAATGAAACACAAGTTTGAAACGTTTGAAAAGTTCAAGCAATTTCAGAGTGAAGTTGAGAATCATCGTAACAAGAAGATCAAATTCCTACGATCTGATCGAGGGGGAGAATATCTGAGTTATGAGTTTGGTAGTCACTTAAGACAATGTGGAATTGTTTCACAGTTGACCCCACCTGGAACACCACAGCGTAATGGTGTGTCCGAACGTCGTAATCGAACCTTATTGGATATGGTGCGTTCTATGATGTCTCTTGCCGATCTGCCACTATCATTTTGGGGTTATGCGTTAGAGACAGCTGCATTCACTTTAAATAGGGCACCATCTAAGTCCGTTGAGACGACACCGTATGAACTGTGGTTTGGCAAGAAACCAAAGTTGTCGTTTCTTAAAGTTTGGGGATGCGATGCTTATGTGAAAAGGCTTCAGCCAGAAAAGCTTGAACCCAAAGCGGACAAATGCGTCTTCATAGGATACCCAAAAGAGACGGTTGGGTATACCTTCTATCTCAGATTCGAAGGTAAAGTGTTTGTCGCTAAGAACGGGTCCTTTCTCGAGAAAGAGTTTCTCTCGAAAGAATTGAGTGGGAGGAAGATAGAACTTGATGAGGTTGTTGAACCTTTACTTCAACCAGAGAGTAGCACTGCGCAGAAAGATGTTTCTGTGGAACCTACGTCAGTTGAAGAGGAAGCTGATGATGGTGATCATGAAGCTACGGATCAAGTTACTATCGAACCTCGTAGGTCGACAAGGATACGTACTGCTCCTGAGTGGTACGGTAACCCTGTCTTAAAGGTCATGTTGTTGGACAACGATGAACCTACGAGCTATGGAGAAGCGATGGTGGGCCCAGATTCCGACAAATGGTTAGAGGCCATGAAATCCGAGATGGGATCCATGTATGAAAACAAAGTATGGACTTTGGAAGTATTACCTGAAGAGCGAAAGGCCATTCAGAATAAATGGATCTTCAAGAAGAAGACGGACGCGGACGGTAATGTCACCGTATATAAAGCTCGACTTGTGGCAAAGGGTTTTTCACAAGTTCAAGGAGTTTACTACGATGAGACTTTCTCACCCGTAGCGATGCTTAAGTCCGTCAGAATCATGTTAGCAATAGCTGCATTTTTCGATTATGAAATTTGGCAGATGGATGTCAAAACAGTGTTCCTTAACGGTTTTCTTAAGGAAGAGTTGTATATGATGCAACCAGAAGGTTTTGTCGATCCAGAGAATGCTGACAAAGTTTGCAAACTCCAGCGATCCATTTATGGACTGGTGCAAGCGTCTCAGAGTTGGAATCTTCGCTTTGATGAGGTGATCAAAGCGTTTGGGTTTATACAAGTTTACGGAGAAACTTGTATTTACAAGAAAGTGAGTGGGAGCTCTATAGCGTTTCTGATATTATATGTGGATGACATATTGCTGATTGGAAACAATATAGAACTTTTGGAAAGCATGAAGGAATATTTGAACAAGAGTTTTTCAATGAAGGACCTAGGAGAAGCTGCTTTCATATTAGGCATCAAAATCTAGAGAGATAGATCAAGACGCTTAATAGGACTTTCACAGAGCACATACCTTGATAAAGTTTTGAAGTTCAAAATGGATCAGTCCAAGAAGGGGTTCTTGCCTGCTTTGCAAGGTGTGAAGTTGAGTAAGACTCAGTGCCCAGCGACTACAGAGGATAGAGAAAAGATGAGTATCATCCCCTATGCTTCTGCCATAGGCTCTATCATGTATGCGATGTTGTGCACAAGACCAGATGTCAGCCTTGCCATAAGTATGGCCGGAAGGTTTCAAAGTGATCCAGGAGTGGAACACTGGACAGCGGTCAAGAATATCCTTAAGTACCTGAAAAGGACTAAGGAAATGTTTCTCGTTTATGGAGGTGATCAAGAGCTCGTCGTAAAGGGTTACGTCGATGCAAGCTTTGACACTGATCCGGATGACTCTAAGTCTCAAACCGGATACGTATATATTCTAAATGGGGGAGCGATAAGCTGGTGTAGTTCCAAGCAAAGCGTGGTAGCTGATTCTACATGCGAAGCGGAGTACATAGCTACCTCGGAGGCGGCAAAGGAAGGTGTCTGGATGAAGCAGTTCATGACAGATCTTGGAGTTGTGCCCAGTGCACTGGACCCGATGACTCTATTCTGTGAAAACACTGGTGCCATTGCTCTAGCCAAGGAACCAAGGTTTCACAAGAGGTCCAGACACATAAAGCGACGCTTCAATTCCATCCGCGATGCGATCAAGGAGGACATAAACATTTGCAAAGTGCACACAGATCTGAATGTTGCAGATTCGTTGACTAAACCTCTTCCACGGGCAAAACATGATCAACACCAGAACTCTATGGGTGTTAGATTTATAACCATGTAATGCTAGATTATTGACTCTAGTGCAAGTGGGAGACTGTTGGAAATATGCCCTAGAGGCAATAATAAAATGGTTATTATTATATTTCCTTGCTCATGATAATCGTTTATTATCCATGCTATAATTGTATTGGTTGGAAACACAAATACATGTGTGGATACGTAGACAACAACATGCCCCTAGTGAGCCTCTACCGGACTAGCTCGTTGATCAAAGATGGCCATGGTTTCCGGGTCATAGACATGAGTTGTCATTTGATAACGGGATCACATCATTAGGAGAATGATGTGATGGACAAGACCCAAACTATGAACGTAGCATATGATCGTGTCAAGTTTATTGCTATCGTTTTCCCCATGTCAAGTATCTGTTCCTATGACCATGAGATCATGCAACTCACTGACACTGGAGGAGTACCTTGTGTGTATCAAACGTCGCAACGTAACTGGGTGACTATAAAGATGCTCTACAGGTATCTCCGAGGGTGTCTGTTGAGTTGGCATGGATCAAGACTGGGATTTGTCACTCCGTATGACGGAGAGGTATCTCAGGGCCCACTCGGTAATACAGCATCACGATAAGCTTGCAAGCAATGTGACTAAAGAGTTAGCCACGGGATATTGTATTACGGAACGAGTAAAGAGACTTGCCGGTAACGAGATTGAACTAGGTATGGAGATACCGACGATCGAATCTCGGGCAAGTAACATACCGATGGATAAAGGGAACTGCATACGGGATTGACTGAATCCTGACATCGAGGTTCAACCGATAAAGATCTTCGTTGAATATGTAGGAACCAATATGGGCATCCAGGTCCCGCTATTGGTTATTGATCGGAGAGGAGTCTCGGTCATGTCTGCATATTCCCGAACCCGTAGGGTCGCATGCTTAACGTTCGGCAGCGCTAGGGTAGTATTGAGATATTAATAGTGGAAAGTCCGAAGGTTGTTCAGAGTCCCATATGGGATCCGGGACATCACGAGGAGCTCCGGAATAGTCCAGAGGAAAAGATTCATATATGGAAAGTTGTTATCGGGGTTCCGGAAAAAGTTCGAGTTTTTTCGGTATTGTACCGGGAAGGTTCTAGAAGGTTCCAGAGTGGGGCCCACCTGCATGGGGGACCCACATGAACGTGGACAGTGGGGAAATTCCCCACAACCCTGGTCTAGGCGCACCAAGATCCTCCCTTAAAAGGAATAGTATCATATCCCAAAGGGATAAGATCAGGATCCCTAAAAAGGGGGCATAGTGATCGGTGGGGAAGGAAAGGATGGATTTCCTTCCTCCCCCTTTGGCCAACGACCCTAGGGCCTTGGAGGGCAAGCCACCAGCCCCCTCCACGCCTATATAAAGGTGGGGAGGCGTTGGGGGCAGCCACCCCTTGGACCCTTGCCCGTTACCTCTCCCAACTCCTCCCACGTTTCACCGGTACGCGCTTGGCGAAGCCCTGCCAGAATTCCGCTGCCACCACCACCACCATACCGTCGTGTTGGTCCCGATCTCATCTACCCCCTCTCTCTCGCTTGCTGGATCAAGAAGGAGAGGACGCCGCCGAGCCGCACGTGTGCTAAACTCGGAGGTGCCGTCCGTTCGGCACTTGATCGGGAGTTCGTGGACGGATCGTGATTGGATCGCGAAGACGTTCGACTACATCAACCGCGTTTCTTAATGCTTTCGCTTAGCGATCTACAAGGGTATGTAGATGCAATCTCTCCTCTCGTAGATGTTCATCTCCTAGATCGATCTTGGTGAGCGTAGGAAAATTTTTGTTTCCCATGCAACGTTCCCCAACACTAACACAAGGCCATTTCAATTTGACAACATGCAAACTCCAAGGGCCTTCCCATGTATCCACAATAATTGCTCAAAGATTCTATCCAGAAGCGTGCTCATCTCGATCAACCTAGACCTGCCTAGTCTCTCCAGTGGCATATCCCATACATTTGAGCACTGAGTCACCCCCCAAATATGGTTTGGTGTCAAACACGTGTCCTGGCCACGCCCTGCCAATGGTGACCACGCGACAAACACACAAAAGTGGTGCTCTGCGCGCTGCCAGCATCGGGCCCCGTCGGCCAGCCCAGCTCCGGCCGTCCCCGCTTGTCCTCTGGTGCCGACCATCTCCCCACCGCACACGCACCCCCTCCAGACCTTTCCCCCCTCCAGCAACGCCCTCGCCGAACCCAACCACCGTCGGTCACGGGCGCACAGTGCGCCGTGGTGGCCGACAGGCATTGATGCCCCTTCGTCGCCTAGCCTTCGTCCTCGCTCTCCTCTGCTCTCTCTCGTTGCTGTAGAGGCCCCTCGATGGCCAGCGCATCGCCCAGCCCACCCCGGAGGTCGTTCCCATCTCCGTGGCGGCTTTCGGCCACGGGCATCTCCGGTGGGCTATAAAAGCTATCCCCGACCTTGTCTCGCTTCACCACTCCACGACACCACCTCCCAATCGACCCCCGGAGCAGAGCAACCCAGCCAGGAGGCTCCCCTTCCTCGGCTCCAGCCATCGCTCTGCCGCTCGGCCTCCGCCACTGCCCACCTGCTCCGGCGAATCCCAACTCAAGTTGTTGCTCTCTTCGAGCTCCCCTCGCTCTCGCGGTCACGCTGCCGGATTGCGTGCAGCATTGCCTGACTCCGGCGACTACCGTAGCTCGCCTCTGCCGGAGAGGATGAATCCGACGCAGTCCGACCACCTCCCGATGAGCGCTACGGGTACGGGAATGTTCGCCGTCGAGCGCCCGTTCCATCCCCGACGTCTTCTAGCCTCGCTCCACGTCGGAATATCGTCACCGGTGAGCAAATACAAATGCTAAAAACATTCCCCGAGAGTGATTTTTAGTGCTCGTACGCACATGCACCCTCTATCTCGAGCGTGCATCGGTGATTTTGTTCATAGAGATATGTGCCCACTCTAACTTTGTTTGTAGTGCCAGAAAGATTAAAATCGCTGATCTTTTATATCTAAACTAGTAAGCGTGCACGTGCAACGCACATATTATCATGTGAACACAATCAACATTCATCCTAGGAAAAATATATATCAATAATATGAACAAAATATAATGATGTACCAACATAAGAGAGGCAAGAAAGATGTTTAACAATGTCGTAATACAAAAAGTTTACTCGGACTAAAACTCTAGTGAACATATTGGAGAACCCTGGTATTCAAGTTTTTTCCTATCAAATAGGTAATGCTGAGAACCGAATTTTTAGTAATTACACACACGGAAAATTGGCAAAGAACACTGGAAACATTTTCCAAGTGGAGCGCATAATTCATCATAATCAAAAGATACTATGCATAAGATTAACTCATTTAGTTGTCTAGATGACCAGATTAAATTGTAAGCATTACGTGGTTCGTATTTCTGTGAAAAGGAATTTTGTTGAATAATAAACTTAACTGGTATAAAAGAACTATAATATGGGTTGCGTAAATATTGTTCTAGAAGATAAGAAAAAAATACGTGCAATAACTCACTAAAAATATTCTCCGTACTTACTATTTGGGCATACCAACTATTTTAGTAACAGAGTAATAATGGGACATGGTGCAACTCAACTCACTTGAGCTAGATTGACACACTTTTGCTGCAGCCAGAGATGATCTCCAAAGCAATGGGTGGGATGAAATTCTTGACAACATCCTGCAATCAGGGGGGAAAAAATCCTTAACCATGGAAGTTGATTGATAATGCAGACAAAAGAAAAATAGCTACGGGATGCTGCCTTTTTTAAAAAGGAAAAAAAAATCATTGTCAAGTATTCTTGCTCCATGGTCGTAATGGGATATGAAAAGATTGTTTGTGGTTAACTTCCATGTCAACATGAGGCCAGCCTGTAATGTTGATTATACTTGGTTATAAATAAATAAAAATCTTAACTGTAATAGGTGCGTGTTGATTTGTGCACGTCGCACAATAACTGCATGTGGAACAGAAAGTTAGACTGACCTTGTAAATGATGAAGCCGAATGTGCATGCGTACTCGTGTCGAATACTTCGTTTCTGTACAGCTCAGGCGCAGTGTAGTAACCTAAATTACAGAAGAATATATTTAAGTTTGTCAGTCAAGGATTATTAACTGTATATTTCTTATTTTGATGTTAGTAAAAGTGGGCTTACTGAAACTGTTGACAAGGGCCTTGTGGTTCACCAGTTTCACCTTCTCGGGAGCGATCTTGGACAACCTCATGAGGCAGAATCACCTGACCTTCATTAGGATTCCATTATCACCAAAAAGATATTTATGGCAGCTTACCAAGATTCATAGTAAAGTAGGGCACAACCTTGAAAAAGTCGCGTCCAAATATGCAAGTATTTATGGTTCCCAGAGAATGCAGCAAGAGAACAGAGAAGACCAAGTTGCTCCATTTCCTCTTCTTTCTTTGGCTTTAGGTCGGAGTGGATGATGGGGTATAGCTTGTCACTGATGCAGATTAGTCATGCCCCTGAACACCCAGATGTTCAAATTCTTGAGAGCATCTACAAATATTATCTCCTACGACAATTAGACTTTAGTTGTATTAGGTAAAAACTGGTACTGAAAGAATGATAGTCATTAGCAGTGGCCGTAAAATTCGTAGTAACTTTGTAGTGAAGCACCAATACCATATCCGGTTGTAATCATGCACAAACTTTCCACTTCGATCATGAGGTTGCTGCAGCACTTGTACCATGATTGGGATCTGAAAACTGTCCACACAAGTGCATCCTGGCCACATTGACTGGGAGACGGCACTGCTTCTCCGCACTCAGTAGCAGCAGTTGCAGTCGGCAGGCACAAGCAAGCAGAGGCCGCCTCGCACGCATCACACAAACAGAGCACACGCAACATGTGTGCGTACACGCGGAGCAACAGTACCACACAAGAACGCACACAAGACGCGCAGGCGGCATAGAGGCATCATCCAGAGCACGTGCACGGAGCCGCCGCTCCATGGATGCACCGCTGCCGCTACCACATGAAGAGGAGCAGCTGAGAGTGGCACAAACATGGTGTGTGGCACCACTCGGGCGAGAAGCCGAGAGACATCCTCGCGTGATCGTCGGCGTCAATAGCGAAGTACGACGGCCCCCTGCATCGGATGCGTCACCAGCTTGGTCGAGCTAGGCCGCCGCTCACCAGTGCGCCTCGCGCCCCGTACCCCAGCCATGCTGGCTGCGCCTGTCGCCGCGATGCGCTAGCTCGCGCGCCGGCCCTGCTGTCCGAGCCCCACCCACCACATACGCCGCCGCCGGTCTCTGGTCGCGCATGCTGTCGGGCACAGCTGCCATGCGCCTGCGCGGGTGATGCGCCGAGCCACGGCCTCGTCCCACCCGCTGCCAGGCGCGTCGCGCGAGGCACGCCCAGGCCCCACTGCCGCGCCGCCCGGTCCCACTGGCCGGAGCTCGCCGCCGTCGCCTGCCATCGTTGCCAACAATTAGTCGCCGTCGGACGTTTAGGGATAACCCTAACACCGCCGTCGCCGCTCTGCACGGGCCACACCATCGTGGGCCGAGAGCAGCAGCCGGCGCGCGCTCTGGTACATCTCCGATGCTCCAGCCCCGCCCCCGTCGGCCGCGATGGCGAAATCCATCGCCGCAGCGGTCGAAGTATCTTTTTCTTCCGTGCCTTGCGTGCGTGATTGTAGGGGTTGAGGACGTTGGCGTGGAGTTTGTTATTTTCCTCTCGCGGTGAAGCACGGTCAGTCAACCTAAATTACTAAGCGTACACAGAGAATGGATTAGATTAAGTCTAGCCATTAGATTGAGTCTGGTGGGCCTAATCATGTGGTGGTAATAGGTCCGTGTACATTTGTGTGGTGTGTTTAGAAAAGATAAAGTTTGCTCTTTTATAAGTAGTGGAGATAGGTAACCCCACTAACATATTTCTCACAATATGCACATGCGTCACTTTAGCATAGACATGCATAGAAAAGACCCGCCTCAACATGCGAATATGCATGAGAAACGACTAAACTCAACAATTCAATGTATAGTAAATCGTATGTATTTTAATTTTTTTCTTGTATTATCAATTTCTTTTTCTTTAGCACATCTAAAACAATGAACGGAACAACACACTCTCTCTCTCTCTTCTTGCTCTTGCATGCTACAACACCCTCTCTCTCCTAACTGTTGCGCTCTCTCTCTCTTCTAGCTTTTGCAAGCAACAACACACTCTCTCTCCTAACTGTTGCATCCAACACACACCCTCCTTTGCACGCTCGCTCTCTCTATCTGAACTTTGCACGCTCTCTCTCTGACCTTTCCATCGCAGCAGGTACAAAAAGCTTCGTACCCCAACTTTTGCATGCTTGTCTATAGAATGGGCCATGATGTGGGACATGGAGTCTTTGAACCCGTGCTCACATGCTCCCTGATGAATAGTAAAATACGAAAAACTAGTAAAAAAATCAAAAAATTCTCAATTATTTTTGCGATAAGCATTGATGAATGTTTCAACTGCGTGCAAATTTTTGTGACGTAAAGACATTCATGGAGGTCTGGGCTTTTCGTCAAAAATTTTTGCATGCAGTTAAAACACTCATCATAAAAAAATTTCAGAATTTTATTGATTTATTTTACTATTTACTGTTCATCAGAGAGCATGTAAGCTCGTGATCAAAAGAGCACTTTCGCTATGATGTGCCGCAAAGTCATTTTGAGTGTTAACAGTACCTGCCGGTACATCTGAGACTGTCCATATTCTTTGGGATTCATGCATTGGGATGCCCACCACAGATGTATAGATGCGTATTGTAGCGTATATTAGGTATGTAAATTGCCTTCTCCAGCAAAGGTTAAAATAGTTATCTAGCGTAAGCTACATGGGACACTCCCATGTCCTGTTACGCTCGCAAACAGACGTATGAAAATCTCGTCCACTTGACCTACTTGCTCTGTTGGTCCAGAAGATACGAAGCACATGCTATTCCTCTGTAATAAAATAAAGGCGGTTTGAAAAAAGACTGGGGATGGATGATATTATTGATAAAGCCTTTGAGATTGATCGTGCTGGAAAGGCAGTGTTGGAGTACTTACTCCTTCTACCAGACCAAGATTTGTGGATTATGGGTCATTATAATGTGTGTGAAATAATTGCTATCTCAGTCTGGTATCTATGGTGGGAAAGAAGGAAATTGGTGCACAAGGATACAACTCAGAATGCGTATCAGATCTCTATGGGGATACTACCTCTTACGACAAACTTTGTTACTGCCGCATCTCCAAAGGCCTCTGTGAAAAGGGAGGGATGGTCTTGCCCTCCAGTGGGCTTTGCGAAACTTACTATTGACGCTTCTTTTGACCATGACCTGCTTAGGGCACGATGGGGGCAGTTCTTAGAGATGACAAAGGCAGATTTATTGTTGGGGGAATGTGAAGATAGACTACTGCGCGGATGTCTTGATGGCCGAAGCCTTGGCCCTCAAATTCGGTCCATCGCTAGCGTAAAGGTCGGGATGCAATCACCTTATTATTAACTCGGACAATCTGGAGGTGATTGATACCATGGAGGATGAAGGACGGTCGGCGGGTGCGGCGGTTCCAATTTTCGATGACCGTTTTCATTATGCTTGTGATTTCATTATTACTAGGTTCGAACACTGTAATAGAGAAGCAAATAAAGTTGCCTTTGACTACTAATTGGTTTGAGGAGCCCTGAAATGAAAGTGTAATGATTCTCATAAACAATGTATTGGTTATCTCTAATGAATAAAGTGTCTGGTTTATGTCAAAAAAAAGTGTCTGTTTGATGAGGTCCATTGTACTACTTTTTGTCAGTGTAGTATGCTACTCCGACATATCTCCTCACTTCTCTCCCAAGCAAACTCATAGACTTTATTTTATCTTAGAAAATTTAAATCACTAATATATTTTAAACTATAAACTCAATTTTGCAACTTTTTATATATTTGGATTCCTTGCATCAAGGCCTTTAGAACAAGACCAATCTTTGATACATTTCAAACACGCTGAAATGAGGGATGTATGTTATTATGAAATGAGTGAAATATGTTATTATGAATTGAGTGAAATGTGTTATTATTAAATATGTTATTATGAGAGAGTGAAATATGTTATTATGAAATCTTTTTTGACACGAGCGAAATCTGCTTTGGGAAATTACTGAAATGGTTTCTTTCAAATGGGAGAAATCTGTTATGAAATGAGTGAAATATGTTTTGAAATGAGTGAAATATTTTTTTTATGAAATGAAATATGTTTTCTATGAAATGAGTGAAATATCTTATTATATATTTTTTAAATGAGTGAAATATGTTATTATGAAATGAGTGCAATATGTTATAATGAAATTATGAAACATGTTATTATGAAATCTTTTTTGAAATGAGTGAAATATGCCCTTAAGAACTGAGTGAAATATGTTACTATGAAATCATTTTTTACACAAGTGAAATCTGTTGTTGGTCAAACCGATCATTTCAAATATACAAACTAGATAGTTAAAAAAATGGATTTCAGTGCTTTTTTAAAATGTATGATTTTTTTCGAAATGAGTCAAATCCGTTTTTGAAACGAGTGAATCTATTTTTTGAACTGTATGAATCTATTTTTTGAACTGTGGGTAATCAGTGGTTTGAAATAAGTGAAATGTGTTAGTTTTTAAATGAGTGAAATCATTTTTATGAAATGAGTGAAATCAATATTTTTGAAATGCATGAAAACTTTTTTCACACGAGCGAAATCAGTTTTGGGAAATTACTGAAATGGTTTCTCTCAAATGTTTGAAATCTGTTTATTGAAATGAAATGAGTGAAATCATTTTTTGGACATAGGTGAATTCAATTTTTGGACATAAGTGAAATCAATTTTTTTTAAACTCGTTCGAAATATATTGAAGGTCGGTCTTGTTTCAAAGGTCTCTTTGCCATGAATGCAAATATGTAAAAAGTTTCAAAAATGATTTTTTTGGTTCAAAAGTTATGAGCAGTTCAAAATGATATGAGAAGAATAAAATGCAAGTCTTTAGTTAGAGAGGGAATCTTGTTTGCATGTAGCGCTTCTCTCCTCTCTCACACTTTCACTTGATACAAAAAGTTGCTATTGTGGACCCAATTCTAGTTGTATTTATGTGTTCATCTGAGAAAAAGATTGACAGCTTGTACAAAGAAAAAGACACGGATTTCCGCACATGAAACTAACGTTGGATCTCTTACCGCGACCGGTAACGCTCAATGTTTCGCTGTCGACTATGATGGGCAGACGAAGACGAAATAGAGGGAATCTACGCCCCATGAAGTAGAACCACATGCCGTTTCTGTTACATCTTTCCCAATTTTCTATTTAGAAAGAGTACTGGCTATTTATCCTATATGTGTAATATAGCGATTGAGTGATCCACTCTCCCCGTTTCTGTTCCTGTTTGTTGCTGATGGTCTGTCTGCTATACTACAGAAGGAAGTGCAGTTAAACAATATCTCCCCTGTTAAGGTGTGCCGACATGCACCTGGTATTTCACATTTGTTGTTTGCTGATGATACGCTTCTGTTCTTCCAAGCATCTCATGAACAAGCACTGAAAATTAAAGAGAGTCTTGATCTGTATGAACAAGCTACTGGTCAATTATTGAATTATGATAAGTGCTCAATTTTATTTGGATCTGCTTGTCCAACGGACGCCCAGGAGTAGGTGAGGGAGGTCCTTAAGATAACTAGTTCATGCTTTGAGGAAAAATATGTAGGACTTCCTACACCAAAGGGGCGTGTGTCCAAGGGCTGGTTCCAAAATTTACAAACTAGCTTGACCAAAAGGCTGCTTCAGTGGGGTGATGGGTTTCTTGCACAACCCAGGAGAGAAGTGTTAATTAAGTCGGTGGCTCAAGCGTTACCTACTTATATCATGGGTGTGTTTAAGTTGCCGTTTTCTGTTTGTGAAGATCTCACCCGGATGGTGAGAAACTTCTATTGGGGGTCAAAAGATGGGAAGAGAAAGGTTCATTGGAAGGCTTGGAAATATTTGTTGCAACCAAAGAACAAAGGCGGTATCGGGTTTAGAGACTTTCGTATGTTCAACCAAGCATTACTTGCGAGGCAAGCATGGCGATTGATTGGGAAGCCCGAGAGTTTATGTGCTAGGGTATTGAAGGCCCGCTACTATCCAAATGGAAACTTGGTAGATACGGTTTTTGCTGGTAATGCATCATCTTCGTGGACTGCTATTAGTCATGGCTTGGATTTGTTGAAGAAGGGACTGATTTGGAGAATTGGGAATGGAAGAAGTGTGCATGTTTGGAGAGACAACTGGATTCCCAGACCACATTCTTATAAACCGATCTCTCCGCAAGGTAGATGCAGAATACGCTTCGTTTCAGACCTGCTCAATGAAAATGGGGCGTGGAAACAGGACATACTTCATAAATATTTCTTGCCCTGTGACGTTGATGAGATTATGAAAATTAGATCGTCCCCAAAGCTTGAAGATGACACTCTTGCATGGGACCAGGGAAGCTGGGCAACTTTTCGGTTAAAAGTGCCTACAATCTAGCACTCGAAGAGGCGTTCCGTGCCGAAGCTGTTGGATCGAGCAGTAGGCCTGAAGGTGACCGAGCATACTAGAGAATGCTGCGTGCTTGCAATGTTCCTCCCACTGTTATTAATTTTGCTTGGCGGGTGTGTACTGACTCCCTACCGACATGGGAAAATAAGTGTAAGCATAGCCTTGAAGTTATAGCTATATGCCCAGTGTGTGGTGTTGAAGAGGAAGACAACTTTCACCCATTTTGCCGGTGTCCGCTAGCAAGGGTTTTGTGGCGCTGCATGTCCTCCGTTTGGTCGCTTCCAAATTTGGTCGAGATTCAAAATTCTGGAAGGGAGTGGTTGTTACATTTGCTTGACCGGGTGCCTGCTGAGACGAGAAACATGATCTTGTTGACACTTTGGCGTAGTTGGTTTGTCCGGAATGAGGTCGTTCATGATAAGAATCCGCCACCTGTAGAAGTGTCAAAGCATTTCCTGTGCAGTTATTTGGAGACCTTGGTGAACATCAAAAACAATTCAGTCCTTGATCCTTGCAAAGGTAAAACCCTAGTTTATGTTGTGCCTATACCAAAATCTTCAGTTTTGTCCACAGAAGTAGTTCCATCTTGGTGCCCGCCAAGCGCTGGGAAAGTTAAGTTGAACTCTGATGGTTCCTTCACCATGGATGGAAGAGCGGGTGCTGGTATGGTTTTAAGAGATTCTAATGGTGCAATCATCTTTTCTGCATGCCGTACGTTGTATAGATGCCGTGATGCCTTGGAAGCAGAACTTTGTGCGTGTATGGAGGGTTTATCTTCTACCCTTATGAGAACCGAGTTACCTATCGAATTGGAGGTTGATTCCTTGGAAGTAGTCAAGCTGGTGCAGACAAATGACATCGACAGATCAATTTATGCTTATCTTATTAGAGAGATCAAGCTGATGATGAGTCTTCGGGATACTAGTATTACTCATATTCGTAGAGCCCAAAATAAAGTTAGTGATTGTTTAGCTATCTTTGCTAGAGAGGAAGGTAGAACCATGACTTGGTTAGGTTCTGGACCTCCCAGAATTTTGGAACTTGCTGCTTCAGATTGTAACACTGTTGGAGTTTGAGTAATACAAGTTTCTATTCGCAAAAAAAAATAAACAAAAATAAATAGCGATTGAGTGGATGTAGTGAATTGTTGAATATTCTTTGTTTGGAACTGGAAGATCGCCAAATGAACATTGAGAAGACGACGATAGTGGTACGTTAGACAATTCATCGGGAAAGTGAAGGGAATCGATGACTTTTCTTAGCCGTACACAAGGAAAGCTGTGGAGGGTGCGAAGTGTGCCACCTCCAACATGGACTCTCGGTTGCAAATGTCTGGACTGAGCTGTCCGGACTCCCTTTGTCATCCAAGGTCGTACCTCATTTGTCCACGGACAGATCTGCTTGTCCGAGATCCTGCAAACCAGATGCAAACTAGGATAAACTATACGGGCATCCGAAGCACTGCCACGTATGTGTTCGACATCCCGGTCCATCTCCAAAAACACCTCCCGCGCCCGCACCCTGTCCCGCACAAACGCACCTCCGCTCTCCATGCCGCATTCATGCCAGTCCAGAGCACCGCATTCATGCCTGTCCAGAGCAGACATGACCAGTCACTCGAGCCGGCATTAGTGGCACGCCGACCGAGAGGGCCGCCCGCGTGGCGTCCAGGTCTCTACTACTAGGATATGGTCATATTTTCTGAATGACCATTATATTCCATAGTATAGTAAAAATACATCGCTTGTGTATCATTACCAACAGTTTTGAAGCGAAATTTTGCTACTACGGTATGCTCCATATTTTGTATTGTTTTGTAAATGACCATACACTCCTTAGTAAGTAAAAATACATGGCTCCTGTATTGTTACCACCACTATGGGAGCGAAAATTTTGCTACTACAATATGCTTCATATTCCATAGGATGGTAACATGTTATGATCAAGCAGGGATGATTGAATGAATCAAAATTGACCATGGTACCATTGAGGACTCCTTCGTTGCAAGCAAACGAGCGGTGCTGAGTTGGAGAAGTCGAAGTATATGTTCAAGAGGTGCCAACTATGGTAGAAATATACAACGATTCTAACTTCTCTAACTTTGTCCAAATTTGAAAGATAATAAAATGTCAAACTTCTCACTTTGACCAGTTTTATGAAGAAAATTATCAATGTCTAGAATACCAAATCATTATTACTAGATTTTTAATGAAATATATTTTCATAATTTATTTATTTAGTATTGTAGCTCTTTACATATTTTGCTATAAACTTTGTCAAACATATATAATGTTTGACTTAAATTAATACATTTTATATTTAGGATGGAAGTACATGGATAAGGTACGTAGGTGATATAGCATGCATTCACGGATCCACGGACGCATGCAAACAACCATAGCTACGCCACCGCGGGCGGGACGAAGGGTGTGGCGAGGAGCATCAGCGGCGTGCGGCGGCGCACGCCTAGGCCCGGGGCCTCCTCCATGTTGACCTCGGCCACGCCCTCCGGCAGCGACCAGTCGAAGTGGTAGAGAAGACCGACCAGGGCGAGCTCCATGCTGGCCAGCCCGTAGTTGAAGCCAGGGCACATCCTGCGGCTGGCGCCGAACGGGAGGAACTCGTAGCTGCTGCCGGTGAAGTCCACCGTGCTGTCCTCGAACCGCTCCGGCTGGAACTCCTCGGCTGCTTCCCAGTACTTGGGGTCGTGCCCGATGGCCCACGCGTTGATGATCACGCGCGACTTGGCCGGCACCGTGTACCCTTCCAGCTCGCATTGGTCGATGCTCTCCCGGGGCACCAGCAGCGGCGCCGGTGGGTGCAGCCGGAGCGCCTCCTTGATCACCATCTTCAGGTACTGCAGGTTGCTCTCCTGCAGGTCGGCCTCAGTCACCACCGCCTTTCCCTTGAACGCCTCCCGGATTTGGCCCTGCAGCTTCTTCATCACCCGCGGGTTCCGCATCAACTCCGACATCCCCCACTCCATCGCCGAGGCCGATGTTCCCGTCCCGCCCCCGAACATGTCCAGGATGATGGCCTTCATCCTGCTGTTGTCCAGGTGGAACCCGAAGCCACCTTTCTCCTGCAGGCCGATGAGCACGTCCACGAGGTTCTCGTCCACGTTCTCGGCGCCGGCCTTGATCTTCTCGACGCGGGCGGCCTTCCTCTCGTAGATGATCTCCTCCAGGATGGCGTCTACCGTCTTGTGGATGTCCTGGAGGCTGCGCTTCATGCCGGTGACCTTGGCCAGCATAGTGGTCCACGTCGGGAAGAGGTCGGGGATGTTGAAACCGCTCGCCAGGCCCACACCGGACTTGATGGCCGCCTGGAACTCCGCCGCGTTCTTCCGCTTCTTCCCGAACGCCGCCCGCGCAACGATGCTGTTGGTCACATTGTGAAACATCACGCTCAGGTTCACCGGCGCCGACGGCCCCGCCTGGCGGATCTGGTCCACCCGCATCCTCACCTGCATGTGCATGCATGCGCAGTGTGCATACGAGTCGAGCCGTCTGGTTAAACTCCGCTCATTCATACTCCTCAACTGCAAAAACGTCTTATATTTTGGTACAGAGATATATCTCATCTTTGATCGAAATAATTCGCAAACACTAACACATCTCAAATACAAGAATTCCTCTTGCTCTTCTACCTCTTCATTCATAAGGTTGTAGCCTTGTAGGTACTTGTCTTTTGTTCACGTGGCTGTTTTATAGTATTAGGTACTTGACTTTTCGGCTCTGTAGCCGTGTATTCGTAATAAGTTGTAATTAAGTTCAAATCCTCTGGTGTTTTTTGTTGCAACGTTCTATTGATTGGTTACCTGGTTAGTGTAATAGTTTTGAGGGCAGTTAATATAGTATTACCTTACCTCCATTCCAAAATAAGTAGTGACGTGGAGTATGTACCTCGTCCTCCCTTATGTGGCGGAAGGAGCGCACGCGCTTGGGGCTGAGAATCTCGGCGGTGCAGAGGTGGCGGAGCTTGCGCCAGTAGTCGCCGGATGGGGAGAAGAGGATGTCGGCCCACTCGTAGCCGACGATCTCGCCGGCGAGGAGCTTGGGCCGCGTGGCGAAGTTGGTGTCGTGAGTCTTGAGCACCAGCCGCGCTGTCTCCTTGGACGAAGCCACCACCAGCGGCGTCTGCCCCAGCTGCAGCATCATCAGCGGGCCGTGCGTGTCGGCCAGGTCACGCAGCTTGCGGTGCGGTAGAACGTTCACCAGGTGGTGCATGCTGCCGATCACCGGCAGCTTCCACGGCCCTGGCGGCGGCCTCTCCCTCATCGGGTTGAGGGCTACTTTCAGCAGCTGCAGGAGCGCCACCGCCACCGCCGCCAGCACCAGCGCCTGGACGTAAAACTCGTCCATGCCTGAGTTACCAAAGCCCAGTGAGCTTATTCACTATGCAGCAGGTACCTAGCTAGCTAGTAATACTCCTCGTGGTGAGTGGTGACTGGTGTGAGTTGCTCTGCTGCTGGGTGCTGGCAGGGGGAGGGGGGGTTATATAGGGCAAGTGGGCGATGGTTTTTTTTTTTTTTTTTGAAAAAAAGTGGACGATGTGGGGGACGCCGGGATGGGTTGGCCCACGCCACTATGATGACGCAGACAATGTAGGGTGGTGAAAGTGATGCAGGGTCATTAGCTTAGAGCAATAAGAGTAGGAAAACGTTTCCCTGCGGCGCGTGGGCGGAACGCTCGGCCGGTCGCGTACGCTTCGTTCGATTGAAAGCGATCGTGCGGCCCGCGTGTGGCCTCATCCTCTCAGCCCCACACGCTCCCTCTTATCCCCTCACGCACCACTCATTTTTCTTCCTTATCCCTTCATGCCCACCATTCATCCAGTCCACCTCTCTCTCCCCCCATGGCCTACCTCCAATCAATAGCTTGCCGGCGATGGAAGAGGTGTGTGGCAAGCTGGCGGTCCCGGGGCTGCACACATGAAGCTGCGGAGGTGCGGGAGCACGACTCTCGGCGAACGCGGAGGCGCGGCGCTCAAAGCTACATCGACTACTTGGTGTTTCCACTTTGCAATCTTATACGACGGCGGTGGGATGGTTTGCTGCAACCGGCGGCCCCTGGTACTACGGCCGACGAGGTGGTCTGTGCCGTGAAGATGGACGAAGGCTGCGGCGATTTTTGTGCTGGAACCCATGACAGCCTCTGCTACAACCGGCCAGCCATTTTGCTGGAACCAGCATCGGTAATTGCTTCCATGAGCCACGCGATATGCGGGAACCAGACGCGCACTCGCCGCCGGCGCTTTTTTTTACTGGAACCAGTCTTTTGCTTTGTTGGAACTAGCATTTTTATTTGCTACAATCGAATCACTGGGAGTTCACCTTGCTAAGTTTTTTGTTGGAACCATGTACAAATCGACCACACACTAGTTCTCCGTGTTTAGTTGTTTTTGCTGCATTTGATGTTTTGTTTTGCTGGAACCTGGTATTTTTTTGCTTCAGCCGACCAATGGAGGGTTGTTTCTTTCAGATCTTTTTGCTGGATACGTCAGTGCAAACCGACGACCACAGCGAGCCGGAGGCGGTTAAGCTCAGCATGCTACAATCATGGCGAACCACGTGCTGGAACCGCCCGGCGTTAGAGCTGCAATCCACGGTGACCCGCACCATGGGACCATTGGTGGTTGTGATGCAATCCCGGCGGCCACGGGCAGGACCTCGCCGGAGCTCGTCGGGCACGACCACAACGGCGGCGAGCGGGGGACAGCACTCAATGGGGTGGCGAGCGTGTGGATTCCCTCCTTTTTTTCTTCTCACTAGTGGCATCAGGAAGAAGACGATGGGGGCAAATCAAACGGCTACAAACGAACGCATCGGGTGGCTGCGCACCGACCGGCCCAAATTTGGGCCGGCGGACCGGCGCGTAGTACTGGCCATAAGAGTAATGCTAGACGCACGGACGGATGGCCTATTACAGGCTTTTACGTCATTTTCTTCTAACTAATCTCTCCCCCCTGAATTTCAAAGGGGGTGGGGCCCATGCTCCCCTATTCTCCAATCCCGATCGCCCACGTCTGCTATTCCGTGAATCCTGTAATCGATCCGTCCGTGCATCTAGCATTACTCAGCTTAGAGCGACCTGTTAACTTGCGGACGGAGAGTGTGGTGGTTAATGCAACTTATTTGTCTTCTCTAAGCTCACCGGCCAGTAGTATAGTGGTAATATACGTTAAGGTAAACTCTTTACACAAGACTCCATCAACTGCCGTTCCAACCGCCTGTAATTCATGCATGGAAATGCCCAGTTCGTTCTGAATCTACCATATGCCCCAATCCACCTCTCCATGCATCCTCCTGTTCATATTACGGTGCCGTCACCTTCGAGTGCTCGCCCTTCTCGGTAGCGATGGCAACATGCGCTGCCGGTTGCACAGAATGTCATGCCGCTCCTCGTCAACGGAAGGAAGCACGGCTACCAATGGAGGGAAGCAAGATCCACTTCTGACGATGCGTTCATGCTGCAACATCGCTCCATCCATGGCGTCCTCGTTGACGCATTTTGATCCCTCAGAAGACAGCACAAATACCATTCCACGGAAGCACGCCCACCATTAGAAGGAAACACAACCCTCGGCTAGCAGTGCATCAATACTACAGCGTTGATCGGTCAATGTGCTATTTGTTGACGCCATCCAGATCCCTAGGCTGACCACCATCTGAATGAAGCACACCCATCGTCCGAAGGAAGCACGACCACCATTGGAATGACAATGCATCCATCCGAGGAAGACGATGACATTGGCCATGACTAAGTCTATGTTTAGACTTTAGACATTAGAAGCAAAATATATTCAATAGCGAAACAAACTAACACAACGTTGCAAACCGATGTGCTAGCGTAATTAATTTGTTTTCATAAAATCCAAATCAGTTTCTGAAAAATAGCAATCACGGTTGATTACTGAAAACAGTAAAATCATGGCACACATTAATCCATTTCTGATTTAGGTTTTCGAAACTCCCGAGCGGGAGTGCTTCGTCCACCATCTATACATCTATAGGGGTCAGTGGCGGAGCTTAGTACAAGTCTGAGGGGGCCATGCCCCCCCCCCCCCCCCAGCCCTAGGCAAAACTATGAAGAAAATTTACTATGCATGGCTTAGATAAGTAAAAAAAATCAATTCTTTACCCTCCTAGTTGTTCATATGACCCCCCCTGAGATTCCTGTCAAGCTCCGCCACTGATAGGGGTCGTATCCGACGGCCACAGAGTGGTCTGATGGAATGCCGGGGATTAGTAGCTTGATCCCTAAAGGTCCCCTATTCCTTTTTGCCCATCATTTATAGCACAATCCCGAGGCAGACGGAATCTGACACCATACCATTAGAACCGGCTACCAGAAAATACTATGGTGCATGCAAAAATTAATTGTAGTAAATATAAATACGATAAACTGTCATTTAGGAAGAGTATGGGTACTGTAATATAACGACTTTGTCGAGACAGATAATGACGTAGGTAAGTCAAATATTTATTGGGAAAGTGCCGGGAATTGACCACATTTCTTAACAGTACACATGGAAAGCTGTGTTGGCCTGCACCTACAGTAAGTCCTACGACTTTTCTTTTGTTAATTTCAGTTAGTACAAGACCCATCATAATGCCCGGATCGCCATAATAATGGCTTATATGGTGATCGCGGGCAGTATGGCCGAGTCGAAGTACCGACCTCATACAGATGGAATGGCATGGACTGGATGTTCTTTCTTTTTCTTCAACACACACCCAACTGATCGAACCCAGACGGTCAAACGAGTCTCCTCTCTGTTGGTGATGTCATCAAAAAATGGGGGTCTCCCATAGACTAGGAAATAGGTCGACGGAGACGGTAATGTGGCCTACCCGATGGCAACTTGCGGAGATGGCGCGCACGGGCTTGTAGCCAGTTCCTTCGCAATCGTTATACGACACAACAGAAATTCATGAAAATATGTGTATTTAATCAGAAACTATGGATTTTTTTTGGAAATACTACTTTTTTTTTAACAAATTCCGAAACTAAGATCCAGAAATTTTAAAACTAGAGCACCGTCGTTGTAGGGTGCAACGAAACGTAAGTTTCGTTGTTCTATTGGAGGAAACGTTGATGTATCGTTGTACAGTTGAACGAAACTTAGGTTTCGTTGTCTGCTAGGACGAAACCATTGGTTGAACCACACACCGGAACTCTGCATGCTACACTGAACTCTTCAAACTCACACCTGATCATCCATTGCCGCACTGGAGCTCCCCTGGCCGAACCCTCGCACCACCAGGACCGCATCGACGAGGAGAATCCATTCAGACATAGAAGAGCTAAAGCCATGCATCGTGGAGGACGAATTTCGCCATTCAATGTACACCAACCGTCGCAAGTCTACGTCGCGCTCGGTGAGAAATTTTCCAATTACTCGCACCCATCTACTCATCTAGATGCCATCAAACTCCTAGACATTGTCCTTTATCTTATTGTTGTCGTTGGCCGCGCGCACCACGATCTGTGCCATCCACGGACGGGAACCGGATGTCGCCAACTCCGACATCACCTTGACGCGGTTCTTCGCAATGCCCTTCCAGACAATGTCTAGGAGGTTGATGGCATCTAGATAAGTAGATGGGTGCGAGTAATTGGTAAATTTCTCACCGAGCGCGACGTAGGCTTGCGACGGTCAGTGTACATTGAATGGCGAAATTCGTCCTCCACGATGCACGGCTTCAGCTCTTCTACATCTGAATGGATTCTCCTCGTCGATGCGGTCCTGGTGGTGCGAGGGTTCGGCCAGGGGAGCTCCAGTGCGGCAATGGATGACCAGGTGTGAGTTTGCAGAGTTCACTGTGGCATGCAGAGTTTCGTTGTGTGGTTCAACGAAACCAATGTTTCGTCGTGGATGCATGGAGGAAACCAACGTTTCGTCCTAACAGACAACGAAACCTACGTTTCGTCCAACTGTACAACGAAACATCAACGTTTCGTGTCGTCTAACAGTACAACGAAACCTACGTTTCGTTGCACCATACAACGACGGTACTCTAATTTTAAAATTTCTGGTTTGTTGATCTTAGTTTCGGAATTTGTTAAAAAAAAGTAGTATTTCCAAAAAAAAAATCCAGAAACTACCACAATATGATCAACCCTAACAGACAACTACCACTTTAAGAAAAAAATGCCTAGAACCAGTACTACTTTTGTACTATTTTTTGACAAAAAACCACCATGTCAGAAAAGTGCCCGATTTGGCTCGTTTAAACCCATTTATGACAGGGTTGGCCCACGCGTCAGGTTGACAGTTATTACAAATTGGGCCCACACGTCAACCCTCTTCTTCCACCTCTCTCCCCTCTTGTGCATTACGTCGAACAGGTTGTGTGCGCCTTGCCGACCAGTACAGCTTCGATGATCGGCCAGCGAGCCGATGTTGCTCCTCCGGTCCAGAGTCCCGTCGTTCGCCGGCATGCATCATGGCCGGAACGGAAGGCCGTCCTGGAGGGTCATGCCCCGGTCGCCGTCATGGAGGCTCGCATCCTCGTCGCCGTCACTCGAGAAGACCAGAGGCGCTGCACTTGCCGGGCCAAGCTAGCACACGAGCAGCTGGATGCATCCAACAACTTGTGTGCCAGCTTGCCGATGCGCTGTCGCGAGCGCAAGCTGACCTCCGCCCTCCGCGCCGCCGCGAGCTGGCCGTCGCGCCGTCGGGTGAGCTGGCCGTCGGCCGCCACACCACCGGGCGAGCAGACCGCTGTGCTGGCCTCCGCCCAAGTGTGAGGCGCGGCGGTGGCTCGCCGGCTGGCGGCCGGAGGTGTCGGACATATTTTTTATGAATCTGATGGGGAGTTATTTTTAGAGAGAGAGAGACAGAGGAAGAAGACACCTCACACATGGGTCTCACCTGTCATAACAGTCTAACATAACTGTCAAATAAAAAGAGTTGACTACTCTATGGGCCCAACCGGTCATAAACGAGTTTAAGAATGCTTAATCGGCCACTTTTCTGACTTGGTAACTTTTTGTCAAAAATTAGTACACAAGTGGTAGTTCTGGGTTTTTTTTCTTCTCAAAGTGGTAGTTTTGTGTTAGCGTTGGTTGCATTGTGGTATTTTTGGTTAAATACCCTGAAAATATAGTGACATCCATCGAATATCAGAAAATGGCTCATACTGAATTTTCCCTATCTCTATGGCCGGACATTGACTGTCACTGCACCTAGCACCAACGGAATTTGGTGGCCTGTATTTGTCCAAGGCTGGGTTTTTGTCCTGCAAGTATCAATTCCCAAACAAGCATGTAACATTGTAAGCTTGTAAACATTGCACAATTAAGGTTCTTGTGGCACAAAATGTTATGTTTCTAAGCATTAATGAATGGTGAATACTTCCTCCATTTCTTAATATTTGAAGCATAATTTAAAAAACCGGACCGGACCGGCGATCGGACCGGAAAAAACAGGAACCAGAGATCCCATTGGGTTTTTAAGCTCAGCAGACCGTTCGTGCAATCGTACCGGAAAAAACCGGATGAACCGGCCGGTTTTTGTGAAAACCGGATGAACCGGCCGGTTTTTGTGAAAACCGATGAACCGGGCGGTTTACAGAAAACCGGCCGGTTCAATGTTGATTCCAGAAAAGCCCCTGGATCGACTTGTTTTCGTGCAGAGAAGGTGGGGGTAGAATGGGAAAAGAGAAAAAAGCCCTCTTTTGCTAGGGTTTCGGCTGAATCTGGAGGGATTCCTCGAATTTGTGCAGAGGGCAGGCAAACCAGCCGCCACCTCTCTCTCTGGCTGGTGATGCCGCCCCCATCCGCCGCCACCCTTGCCTGGCGCCGTGGCGCGCCGACGCCGCCTCTCCCTCTCGGCCTCCTCGTCGCGGCAGCAGCAGCACCTGTAGAGTAACGCGACAGAAAACAAAAAAATTCGGTACAGCGAGCACGCCCAGAACCACTATGGAGACTGCATACAGGGTTTGATCTGATCATTACCGACTCGTAGCGCAGCGGAAGAAGAGTCGATGTAGATCGTCGGTGCAGATCACCGCAGCTAGGATTTACAACCTCCCAACCGCGAGGATATACTCCCTCGTCGGACAGCCCTTTGGGAGGCGGTCGGACAGTCCCTCGGACGATGTCACGGACAGCCCTTCGGGAGGACACTCGAAGCTCGAACGGTAACTCGGACAGCCCTTCGGGAGGACCCTCGAACAGCCCCTCAGGCAAAAGATCGAAACTACGACCTCTCTACGGGGTTGCACACATACGGTGTCAGCTATCCGGCAGGGCTTCGCCGTCCAGAACTAGTTCCTGCCGGAACCCAGACATCCTTTCGGCTCTACGAAACTATTTCGCGGGGAGGGAGAGAGAAGGCCAGATCATGCATGGCTTGTGTATATGAGAAAGAAGTTAGTGTGGAGAGTGCCTCTCCACCTCTATTTATAGGAAAACCCAATGGAAAAAATACCCAATAAACCCATCACATGGATCCTCCATAAGGGCGTAAAAGGAAGGCAAGTGGAGCTCCATCTTGGCCGGCCACCCCTAGCCCCCCCCCCCCAAGGGGGTTCCTTGGTCCCGATCCCTTCTAGAAGCCTTTTGGGAAAAGCTCTAAAAGGTGGCTTTCCATAAAGTAGCCCAAAAAGCACTTTCACTATTCACGGAAACATTTTTCCGCGACCGTTAAATCCGAAAATATTTCTGTGGGTCTTAGAATAATTCCAGTACCCACTAAAATGATTTTGGACGCGTTCCGAAACAATTCCGGATTAGTGATTTTCATCTGCGAAAAGCAACCAAACCGGTTCCGGCAGCTCCGGAACATTTCCGGTTTTTATCCCGAAAAAATCCCAGAAGTTTCCAGAACAATTCTGGCACCCTCTAAGAATTTCCAGGCGTGTGCCGAAACCAAGTTGACTTAATGGTATACTCCGAAACAATTTTTCGGTTTTACCGAAACTATTCCGGTGTTCTCTCTCTGGAACTTTTCCGTTATCTCCGAAACTTTTCCGGTGACTTTCTCTCAGACTCCCTGTCTAGTATTCAGCAGATAGATGACCCTTAAGCGTGTGACCCTATAGGTTCGGTGAAGTATAGACATGACCCGGAACACTTTCCGATCAATGATCAACATCGGAGCTGTGGACACCCATATTGACCCCTATACCCACACGAATAAATATTCGAGTGAACCTCCGATTGCCGTGTGCTATTCATGTTGCTTCGCGATATGTTACATACACCCGAGGTGAGATTTATCGGCATCCCCGTGGATCAACACTTGTCCACTATGCCAGTTACCTCGTTACCGGTTTTGTTCTCATTTCCCGTTTCCGTGTTGCGGCATCCCTGTGATCAAATCACACTGTGTCTGGCCAGACAATGATGGATACCGTAACACCGAGAGGGCCCAAGAATATCTCTCCATCGTCGGAGGAGCAAATCCCAATCTTGAGCTATCTCGTTACTTGCCATACTTTTCCCTGAATTCATAAGCCGCCGTAATAGCCACCCAGTTACGGATGACGTTTAACAAACCCCAAAGTTCACGAAGCAAGTACGAAGGAACTCGATACTCTCATGGTCTAAGGAATTATGCAAACATTAAATTTCTATGTGTTATTAACCATTAACTAGTGACGAATGTATCTCATAGCATAACATCAATTCGGGTCGATTCAACACAAGTGTTCTACTAACATTGAGCCCTCAAAATTGCCGGCATAGACATGCCCATGATCAGGAAAACATGATCATCATGCAATACTTGAGCCAGTCTTAGAGGCATGACTAGGAATACATTTTATCGTTTATTATACCACACGTGCACATCAGTTTCCCTCCGAGCCTCGTGGATATTGCAGACTCGAGAATCATTGCAGTTATAGCATGGGACATAAACATTCATTACAAACTCCGGAGATACAAAATAACTGTTATTACTGCCTCTAGGGCATATCTCCTACAACACCAGCACCGGCCCGCGCCGCCACCCGTTGTCCCGCGCCACCACTCCCGCCTCTGTTCTGCTGCTTGTTGACGGCTGAGGAGAGGGAAGGGAACGCCGCCGCCTGGTCTCCCGCCTAGCCTCCCCTCGCCGCCTCACATCCATAGTCCAGACCCCCCCTCCCACCGGTCCGGCCTCTGCTCGGCTGCTCGAGTTCACCAGGGCGCCCCGCCGGCCAACTCTGGTATGAACAGAAGTACATAGCAATCCCCTCTCTTCTCTGTCCCCAATCTCCATCCTTCTATTCTTCATTTCTAGGATCCTAGCATGAGATATATTGGTTTGCAATTTGTTTGCTGTCATGATACAGTGGGATTGTATATTTGTTTGCTGATGAGAACTGTATTGTATATTGTTTGCTGCCATGATTCATGAACTCATGATATTGTTTGTTGTCAATTGTCATGATATTTGATTGCTATCATGATAGATGATACAGTGGCATTGCTATCATGATATATTATTTTATTGCTTAAAACCGACAATCGAACCGGTGAACCGGCGGTCCGACCGGTAAAAACCTGAACCGACAGCCTTTCTGGTTCGATTTCCGGTTCGGTTTTTTAAACTATGATTTGAAGTTGTATTATTTAGAATAAATGATTTTTTAATGTTTGACTTGGTCTATAGAGAAATATATGAACATCTAAAACACCACATCAAATTTCATTAAATTTATCATAAATATATTCCGTACAATATAGATTTGTTCTTGTTGATAACACAACATGAAAGATTGATCGTACAGTTGGTCATCTTCAAGACAGAGCGATTAGTCTTTCATGTAGTCATATAGATTAACGACACTTGCAGCAAATACACCTTGACAACATCGAGCTAGGCCACAAACTCAGGAATTAATCAATTTAGGCCATAAAATCGTTAATCTGATCAATTAAGGCCAAAACCTATTCCGAATAAGAAAAACCGGCCACGTGGCTGCCACATCGGCGTTCTATAGACCGCTCGTGAACTAACTATTATTATTTAGTTGGATCTGTTTGCAAACTGGCATGTTTTTTTTCTCACAAACAATGCCAAAGTCATACATATGAAAAAAAAATCTTAGCATCTCCTAGGATTCGAAGCCAGTCCTGTTCAGCTTGGCAAACCAACTGACAGACAATCATTGGACTGTCACCGCATTTGTGACTTATTGTGCATCTCCTAGGACTCGAAGCCAGTCCTGTTCAGCTTGGCAAACCAACTGACAGACCATCATTGGACTGTCACCGCATTTGTGACTTATTGTGCAGCCAATTTTATACATTTGAGTCATATCTTTGTTAACCTTGTAACATTATGAGTCTAATATATAGGGTGGGCTGAGTTGGGAGTTGTGCTCCCGCCAGAGGCGATCACTGACAGAGTTCTTCAATCGCTACCACCTAGCTACAAGAGCTTTGTGTTGAACTATAACATGCAAGGGATGAACAAGTCAGTCGCCGAGCTGTTTGCGATGCTGAAAGTCGCTGAGTCAGACATCCAGAAGGAGCATCAAGTGTTGATGGTCAATAAAACCACTAGTTTCAAGAAGAATGGCAAGGGCAAGAAGGGAAACTCCAAGAAGAGTGGCAAAGTAGTTGCCCCTCCCGTGAAGAAACCCAAGGCTGGGCCCAAGCCGGAAACTGAGTGCTTCTATTGCAAGGGAACTGGCCACTGGAAGCAGAATTGCCCCAAGTATCTGGCCGACAAGAAGGGGGCCAACGCCAAACAAGGTATATATGATATACATGTTATTGATGTGTACCCTACCAACTCTCGTTGTAGTGCCTGGGTATTTGATACCGGTGCGGTTGCTCACATTTGCAACTCAAAGCAGGAACTGCGGAATAGACGGAGGCTGGCGAAGGACGAAGTGACGATGCGCGTGGGAAATGGTTCCAAGGTTGATGTGATCGCCGTCGGCACGCTCGCTCTTCGATTACCATCGGGATTAGTGATGAACCTGAATAATTGTTATTTAGTGCCTGCGTTGAGCATGAACATTATGTCTGGATCTTGTTTAATGCGAGACGGTTACTCATTTAAATCAGAGAATAATGGTTGTTCTATTTATATGGGTAATATCTTTTATGGTCATGCACCCATTGTGAGGGGTTTATTCTTATTGAATCTCGATAGTGATGATACACATGTTCATAACATTGATGCCAAAAGATGTAGAGTTGATAATGATTGTACCACTTTCTTGTGGCACTGCCGCTTAGGTCATATTGGTGTAAAACGCATGAAGAAACTCCATGCTGATGGACTTTTGGAGTCACTTGATTTTGAATCACTTAATACATGCGAACCATGCCTCATGGGCAAGATGACTAAGACCTCGTTCTCCGGAACAATGGAACGGACAAGTGACTTGTTGGAAATCATACATACTGATGTGTGCGGTCCGATGAGCATTGAGGAGCGCGGTGGATATCGTTATTTTCTCACCTTCACCGATGATTTGAGTAGATATGGGTATATTTACTTAATGAAACACAAGTCTGAAACGTTTGAAAAGTTCAAGCAATTTCAGAGTGAAGTTGAGAATCATCGTAACAAGAAGATCAAATTCCTACGATCTGATCGAGGGGGAGAATATCTGAGTTATGAGTTTGGTAGTCACTTAAGACAATGTGGAATTGTTTCACAGTTGACCCCACCTGGAACACCACAGCGTAATGGTGTGTCCGAACGTCGTAATCGAACCTTATTGGATATGGTGCGTTCTATGATGTCTCTTGCCGATCTGCCACTATCATTTTGGGGTTATGCGTTAGAGACAGCTGCATTCACTTTAAATAGGGCACCATCTAAGTCCGTTGAGACGACACCGTATGAACTGTGGTTTGGCAAGAAACCAAAGTTGTCGTTTCTTAAAGTTTGGGGATGCGATGCTTATGTGAAAAGGCTTCAGCCAGAAAAGCTTGAACCCAAAGCGGACAAATGCGTCTTCATAGGATACCCAAAAGAGACGGTTGGGTATACCTTCTATCTCAGATTCGAAGGTAAAGTGTTTGTCGCTAAGAACGGGTCCTTTCTCGAGAAAGAGTTTCTCTCGAAAGAATTGAGTGGGAGGAAGATAGAACTTGATGAGGTTGTTGAACCTTTACTTCAACCAGAGAGTAGCACTGCGCAGAAAGATGTTTCTGTGGAACCTACGTCAGTTGAAGAGGAAGCTGATGATGGTGATCATGAAGCTACGGATCAAGTTACTATCGAACCTCGTAGGTCGACAAGGATACGTACTGCTCCTGAGTGGTACGGTAACCCTGTCTTAAAGGTCATGTTGTTGGACAACGATGAACCTACGAGCTATGGAGAAGCGATGGTGGGCCCAGATTCCGACAAATGGTTAGAGGCCATGAAATCCGAGATGGGATCCATGTATGAAAACAAAGTATGGACTTTGGAAGTATTACCTGAAGAGCGAAAGGCCATTCAGAATAAATGGATCTTCAAGAAGAAGACGGACGCGGACGGTAATGTCACCGTATATAAAGCTCGACTTGTGGCAAAGGGTTTTTCACAAGTTCAAGGAGTTTACTACGATGAGACTTTCTCACCCGTAGCGATGCTTAAGTCCGTCAGAATCATGTTAGCAATAGCTGCATTTTTCGATTATGAAATTTGGCAGATGGATGTCAAAACAGTGTTCCTTAACGGTTTTCTTAAGGAAGAGTTGTATATGATGCAACCAGAAGGTTTTGTCGATCCAGAGAATGCTGACAAAGTTTGCAAACTCCAGCGATCCATTTATGGACTGGTGCAAGCGTCTCAGAGTTGGAATCTTCGCTTTGATGAGGTGATCAAAGCGTTTGGGTTTATACAAGTTTACGGAGAAACTTGTATTTACAAGAAAGTGAGTGGGAGCTCTATAGCGTTTCTGATATTATATGTGGATGACATATTGCTGATTGGAAACAATATAGAACTTTTGGAAAGCATGAAGGAATATTTGAACAAGAGTTTTTCAATGAAGGACCTAGGAGAAGCTGCTTTCATATTAGGCATCAAAATCTAGAGAGATAGATCAAGATGCTTAATAGGACTTTCACAGAGCACATACCTTGATAAAGTTTTGAAGTTCAAAATGGATCAGTCCAAGAAGGGGTTCTTGCCTGCTTTGCAAGGTGTGAAGTTGAGTAAGACTCAGTGCCCAGCGACTACAGAGGATAGAGAAAAGATGAGTATCATCCCCTATGCTTCTGCCATAGGCTCTATCATGTATGCGATGTTGTGCACAAGACCAGATGTCAGCCTTGCCATAAGTATGGCCGGAAGGTTTCAAAGTGATCCAGGAGTGGAACACTGGACAGCGGTCAAGAATATCCTTAAGTACCTGAAAAGGACTAAGGAAATGTTTCTCGTTTATGGAGGTGATCAAGAGCTCGTCGTAAAGGGTTACGTCGATGCAAGCTTTGACACTGATCCGGATGACTCTAAGTCTCAAACCGGATACGTATATATTCTAAATGGGGGAGCGATAAGCTGGTGTAGTTCCAAGCAAAGCGTGGTAGCTGATTCTACATGCGAAGCGGAGTACATAGCTACCTCGGAGGCGGCAAAGGAAGGTGTCTGGATGAAGCAGTTCATGACAGATCTTGGAGTTGTGCCCAGTGCACTGGACCCGATGACTCTATTCTGTGAAAACACTGGTGCCATTGCTCTAGCCAAGGAACCAAGGTTTCACAAGAGGTCCAGACACATAAAGCGACGCTTCAATTCCATCCGCGATGCGATCAAGGAGGACATAAACATTTGCAAAGTGCACACAGATCTGAATGTTGCAGATTCGTTGACTAAACCTCTTCCACGGGCAAAACATGATCAACACCAGAACTCTATGGGTGTTAGATTTATAACCATGTAATGCTAGATTATTGACTCTAGTGCAAGTGGGAGACTGTTGGAAATATGCCCTAGAGGCAATAATAAAATGGTTATTATTATATTTCCTTGCTCATGATAATCGTTTATTATCCATGCTATAATTGTATTGGTTGGAAACACAAATACATGTGTGGATACGTAGACAACAACATGCCCCTAGTGAGCCTCTACCGGACTAGCTCGTTGATCAAAGATGGCCATGGTTTCCGGGTCATAGACATGAGTTGTCATTTGATAACGGGATCACATCATTAGGAGAATGATGTGATGGACAAGACCCAAACTATGAACGTAGCATATGATCGTGTCAAGTTTATTGCTATCGTTTTCCCCATGTCAAGTATCTGTTCCTATGACCATGAGATCATGCAACTCACTGACACTGGAGGAGTACCTTGTGTGTATCAAACGTCGCAACGTAACTGGGTGACTATAAAGATGCTCTACAGGTATCTCCGAGGGTGTCTGTTGAGTTGGCATGGATCAAGACTGGGATTTGTCACTCCGTATGACGGAGAGGTATCTCAGGGCCCACTCGGTAATACAGCATCACGATAAGCTTGCAAGCAATGTGACTAAAGAGTTAGCCACGGGATATTGTATTACGGAACGAGTAAAGAGACTTGCCGGTAACGAGATTGAACTAGGTATGGAGATACCGACGATCGAATCTCGGGCAAGTAACATACCGATGGATAAAGGGAACTGCATACGGGATTGACTGAATCCTGACATCGAGGTTCAACCGATAAAGATCTTCGTTGAATATGTAGGAACCAATATGGGCATCCAGGTCCCGCTATTGGTTATTGACCGGAGAGGAGTCTCGGTCATGTCTGCATATTCCCGAACCCGTAGGGTCGCATGCTTAACGTTCGGCAGCGCTAGGGTAGTATTGAGATATTAATAGTGGAAAGTCCGAAGGTTGTTCAGAGTCCCAGATGGGATCCGGGACATCACGAGGAGCTCCGGAATAGTCCAGAGGAAAAGATTCATATATGGAAAGTTGTTATCGGGGTTCCGGAAAAAGTTCGAGTTTTTTCGGTATTGTACCGGGAAGGTTCTAGAAGGTTCCAGAGTGGGGCCCACCTGCATGGGGGACCCACATGAACGTGGATAGTGGGGAAATTCCCCACAACCCTGGTCTAGGCGCACCAAGATCCTCCCTTAAAAGGAATAGTATCATATCCCAAAGGGATAAGATCAGGATCCCTAAAAAGGGGGGATAGTGATCGGTGGGGAAGGAAAGGATGGATTTCCTTCCTCCCCCTTTGGCCAACGACCCTAGGGCCTTGGAGGGCAAGCCACCAGCCCCCTCCACGCCTATATAAAGGTGGGGAGGCGTTGGGGGCAGCCACCCCTTGGACCCTTGCCCGTTACCTCTCCCAACTCCTCCCACGTTTCACCGGTACGCGCTTGGCGAAGCCCTGCCAGAATTCCGCTGCCACCACCACCACCATACCGTCGTGTTGGTCCCGATCTCATCTACCCCCTCTCTCTCGCTTGCTGGATCAAGAAGGAGAGGACGCCGCCGAGCCGCACGTGTGCTAAACTCGGAGGTGCCGTCCGTTCGGCACTTGATCGGGAGTTCGTGGACGGATCGTGATTGGATCGCGAAGACGTTCGACTACATCAACCGCGTTTCTTAATGCTTTCGCTTAGCGATCTACAAGGGTATGTAGATGCAATCTCTCCTCTCGTAGATGTTCATCTCCTAGATCGATCTTGGTGAGCGTAGGAAAATTTTTGTTTTCCATGCAACGTTCCCCAACACTAACACAAGGCCATTTCAATTTGACAACATGCAAACTCCAAGGGCCTTCCCATGTATCCACAATAATTGCTCAAAGATTCTATCCAGAAGCGTGCTCATCTCGATCAACCTAGACCTGCCTAGTCTCTCCAGTGGCATATCCCATACATTTGAGCACTGAGTCACCCCCCAAATATGGTTTGGTGTCAAACACGTGTCCTGGCCACGCCCTGCCAATGGTGACCACGCGACAAACACACAAAAGTGGTGCTCTGCGCGCTGCCAGCATCGGGCCCCGTCGGCCAGCCCAGCTCCGGCCGTCCCCGCTTGTCCTCTGGTGCCGACCATCTCCCCACCGCACACGCACCCCCTCCAGACCTTTCCCCCCTCCAGCAACGCCCTCGCCGAACCCAACCACCGTCGGTCACGGGCGCACAGTGCGCCGTGGTGGCCGACAGGCATTGATGCCCCTTCGTCGCCTAGCCTTCGTCCTCGCTCTCCTCTGCTCTCTCTCGTTGCTGTAGAGGCCCCTCGATGGCCAGCGCATCGCCCAGCCCACCCCGGAGGTCGTTCCCATCTCCGTGGCGGCTTTCGGCCACGGGCATCTCCGGTGGGCTATAAAAGCCATCCCCGACCTTGTCTCGCTTCACCACTCCACGACACCACCTCCCAATCGACCCCCGGAGCAGAGCAACCCAGCCAGGAGGCTCCCCTTCCTCGGCTCCAGCCATCGCTCTGCCGCTCGGCCTCCGCCACTGCCCACCTGCTCCGGCGAATCCCAGCTCAAGTTGTTGCTCTCTTCGAGCTCCCCTCGCTCTCGCGGTCACGCTGCCGGATTGCGTGCAGCATTGCCTGACTCCGGCGACTACCGTAGCTCGCCTCTGCCGGAGAGGATGAATCCGAGGCAGTCCGACCACCTCCCGATGAGCGCTACGGGTACGGGAATGTTCGCCGTCGAGCGCCCGTTCCATCCCCGACGTCTTCTAGCCTCGCTCCACGTCGGAATATCGTCACCGGTGAGCAAATACAAATGCTAAAAACATTCCCCGAGAGTGATTTTTAGTGCTCGTACGCACATGCACCCTCTATCTCGAGCGTGCATCGGTGATTTTGTTCATAGAGATATGTGCCCACTCTAACTTTGTTTGTAGTGCCAGAAAGATTAAAATCGCCGATCTTTTATATCTAAACTAGTAAGCGTGCACGTGCAACGCACATATTATCATGTGAACACAATCAACATTCATCCTAGGAAAAATATATATCAATAATATGAACAAAATATAATGATGTACCAACATAAGAGAGGCAAGAAAGATGTTTAACAATGTCGTAATACAAAAAGTTTACTCGGACTAAAACTCTAGTGAACATATTGGAGAACCCTGGTATTCAAGTTTTTTCCTATCAAATAGGTAATGCTGAGAACCGAATTTTTAGTAATTACACACACGGAAAATTGGCAAAGAACACTGGAAACATTTTCCAAGTGGAGCGCATAATTCATCATAATCAAAAGATACTATGCATAAGATTAACTCATTTAGTTGTCTAGATGACCAGATTAAATTGTAAGCATTACGTGGTTCGTATTTCTGTGAAAAGGAATTTTGTTGAATAATAAACTTAACTGGTATAAAAGAACTATAATATGGGTTGCGTAAATATTGTTCTAGAAGATAAGAAAAAAATACGTGCAATAACTCACTAAAAATATTCTCCGTACTTACTATTTGGGCATACCAACTATTTTAGTAACAGAGTAATAATGGGACATGGTGCAACTCAACTCACTTGAGCTAGATTGACACACTTTTGCTGCAGCCAGAGATGATCTCCAAAGCAATGGGTGGGATGAAATTCTTGACAACATCCTGCAATCAGGGGGGAAAAAATCCTTAACCATGGAAGTTGATTGATAATGCAGACAAAAGAAAAATAGCTACGGGATGCTGCCTTTTTTAAAAAGGAAAAAAAAAATCATTGTCAAGTATTCTTGCTCCATGGTCGTAATGGGATATGAAAAGATTGTTTGTGGTTAACTTCCATGTCAACATGAGGCCAGCCTGTAATGTTGATTATACTTGGTTATAAATAAATAAAAATCTTAACTGTAATAGGTGCGTGTTGATTTGTGCACGTCGCACAATAACTGCATGTGGAACAGAAAGTTAGACTGACCTTGTAAATGATGAAGCCGAATGTGCATGCGTACTCGTGTCGAATACTTCGTTTCTGTACAGCTCAGGCGCAGTGTAGTAACCTAAATTACAGAAGAATATATTTAAGTTTGTCAGTCAAGGATTATTAACTGTATATTTCTTATTTTGATGTTAGTAAAAGTGGGCTTACTGAAACTGTTGACAAGGGCCTTGTGGTTCACCAGTTTCACCTTCTCGGGAGCGATCTTGGACAACCTCATGAGGCAGAATCACCTGACCTTCATTAGGATTCCATTATCACCAAAAAGATATTTATGGCAGCTTACCAAGATTCATAGTAAAGTAGGGCACAACCTTGAAAAAGTCGCGTCCAAATATGCAAGTATTTATGGTTCCCAGAGAATGCAGCAAGAGAACAGAGAAGACCAAGTTGCTCCATTTCCTCTTCTTTCTTTGGCTTTAGGTCGGAGTGGATGATGGGGTATAGCTTGTCACTGATGCAGATTAGTCATGCCCCTGAACACCCAGATGTTCAAATTCTTGAGAGCATCTACAAATATTATCTCCTACGACAATTAGACTTTAGTTGTATTAGGTAAAAACTGGTACTGAAAGAATGATAGTCATTAGCAGTGGCCGTAAAATTCGTAGTAACTTTGTAGTGAAGCACCAATACCATATCCGGTTGTAATCATGCACAAACTTTCCACTTCGATCATGAGGTTGCTGCAGCACTTGTACCATGATTGGGATCTGAAAACTGTCCACACAAGTGCATCCTGGCCACATTGACTGGGAGACGGCACTGCTTCTCCGCACTCAGTAGCAGCAGTTGCAGTCGGCAGGCACAAGCAAGCAGAGGCCGCCTCGCACGCATCACACAAACAGAGCACACGCAACATGTGTGCGTACACGCGGAGCAACAGTACCACACAAGAACGCACACAAGACGCGCAGGCGGCACAGAGGCATCATCCAGAGCACGTGCACGGAGCCGCCGCTCCATGGATGCACCGCTGCCGCTACCACATGAAGAGGAGCAGCTGAGAGTGGCACAAACATGGTGTGTGGCACCACTCGGGCGAGAAGCCGAGAGACATCCTCGCGTGATCGTCGGCGTCAATAGCGAAGTACGACGGCCCCCTGCATCGGATGCGTCACCAGCTTGGTCGAGCTAGGCCGCCGCTCACCGGTGCGCCTCGCGCCCCGTACCCCAGCCATGCTGGCTGCGCCTGTCGCCGCGATGCGCTAGCTCGCGCGCCGGCCCTGCTGTCCGAGCCCCACCCACCACATACGCCGCCGCCGGTCTCTGGTCGCGCATGCTGTCGGGCACAGCTGCCATGCGCCTGCGCGGGTGATGCGCCGAGCCACGGCCTCGTCCCACCCGCTGCCAGGCGCGTCGCGCGAGGCACGCCCAGGCCCCACTGCCGCGCCGCCCGGTCCCACTGGCCGGAGCTCGCCGCCGTCGCCTGCCATCGTTGCCAACAATTAGTCGCCGTCGGACGTTTAGGGATAACCCTAACACCGCCGTCGCCGCTCTGCACGGGCCACACCATCGTGGGCCGAGAGCAGCAGCCGGCGCGCGCTCTGGTACATCTCCGATGCTCCAGCCCCGCCCCCGTCGGCCGCGATGGCGAAATCCATCGCCGCAGCGGTCGAAGTATCTTTTTCTTCCGTGCCTTGCGTGCGTGATTGTAGGGGTTGAGGACGTTGGCGTGGAGTTTGTTATTTTCCTCTCGCGGTGAAGCACGGTCAGTCAACCTAAATTACTAAGCGTACACAGAGAATGGATTAGATTAAGTCTAGCCATTAGATTGAGTCTGGTGGGCCTAATCATGTGGTGGTAATAGGTCCGTGTACATTTGTGTGGTGTGTTTAGAAAAGATAAAGTTTGCTCTTTTATAAGTAGTGGAGATAGGTAACCCCACTAACATATTTCTCACAATATGCACATGCGTCACTTTAGCATAGACATGCATAGAAAAGACCCGCCTCAACATGCGAATATGCATGAGAAACGACTAAACTCAACAATTCAATGTATAGTAAATCGTATGTATTTTAATTTTTTTCTTGTATTATCAATTTCTTTTTCTTTAGCACATCTAAAACAATGAACGGAACAACACACTCTCTCTCTCTCTTCTTGCTCTTGCATGCTACCACACCCTCTCTCTCCTAACTGTTGCGCTCTCTCTCTCTTCTAGCTTTTGCAAGCAACAACACACTCTCTCTCCTAACTGTTGCATCCAACACACACCCTCCTTTGCACGCTCGCTCTCTCTATCTGAACTTTGCACGCTCTCTCTCTGACCTTTCCATCGCAGCAGGTACAAAAAGCTTCGTACCCCAACTTTTGCATGCTTGTCTATAGAATGGGCCATGATGTGGGACATGGAGTCTTTGAACCCGTGCTCACATGCTCCCTGATGAATAGTAAAATACGAAAAACTAGTAAAAAAATCAAAAAATTCTCAATTATTTTTGCGATAAGCATTGATGAATGTTTCAACTGCGTGCAAATTTTTGTGACGTAAAGACATTCATGGAGGTCTGGGCTTTTCGTCAAATTTTTTTGCATGCAGTTAAAACACTCATCATAAAAAAAATTCAGAATTTTATTGATTTATTTTACTATTTACTGTTCATCAGAGAGCTTGTAAGCTCGTGATCAAAAGAGCACTTTCGCTATGATGTGCCGCAAAGTCATTTTGAGTGTTAACAGTACCTGCCGGTACATCTGAGACTGTCCATATTCTTTGGGATTCATGCATTGGGATGCCCACCACAGATGTATAGATGCGTATTGTAGCGTATATTAGGTATGTAAATTGCCTTCTCCAGCAAAGGTTAAAATAGTTATCTAGCGTAAGCTACATGGGACACTCCCATGTCCTGTTACGCTCGCAAACAGACGTATGAAAATCTCGTCCACTTGACCTACTTGCTCTGTTGGTCCAGAAGATACGAAGCACATGCTATTCCTCTGTAATAAAATAAAGGCGGTTTGAAAAAAGACTGGGGATGGATGATATTATTGTAAAGCCTTTGAGATTGATCGTGCTGGAAAGGCAGTGTTGGAGTACTTACTCCTTCTACCAGACCAAGATTTGTGGATTATGGGTCATTATAATGTGTGTGAAATAATTGCTATCTCAGTCTGGTATCTATGGTGGGAAAGAAGGAAATTGGTGCACAAGGATACAACTCAGAATGCGTATCAGATCTCTATGGGGATACTACCTCTTACGGCAAACTTTGTTACTGCCGCATCTCCAAAGGCCTCTGTGAAAAGGGAGGGATGGTCTTGCCCTCCAGTGGGCTTTGCGAAACTTACTGTTGACACTTCTTTTGACCATGACCTGCTTAGGGCACGATGGGGGCAGTTCTTAGAGATGACAAAGGCAGATTTATTGTTGGGGGAATGTGAAGATAGACTACTGCGCGGATGTCTTGATGGCCGAAGCCTTGGCCCTCAAATTCGGTCCATCGCTAGCGCAAAGGTCGGGATGCAATCACCTTATTATTAACTCGGACAATCTGGAGGTGATTGATACCATGGAGGATGAAGGACGGTCGGCGGGTGCGGCGGTTCCAATTTTCAATGACCGTTTTCATTATGCTTGTGATTTCATTATTACTAGGTTCGAACACTGTAATAGAGAAGCAAATAAAGTTGCCTTTGACTACTAATTGGTTTGAGGAGCCCTGAAATGAAAGTGTAATGATTCTCATAAACAATGTATTGGTTATCTCTAATGAATAAAGTGTCTGGTTTATGTCAAAAAAAAGTGTCTGTTTGATGAGGTCCATTGTACTACTTTTTGTCAGTGTAGTATGCTACTCCGACATATCTCCTCACTTCTCTCCCAAGCAAACTCATAGACTTTATTTTATCTTAGAAAATTTAAATCACTAATATATTTTAAACTATAAACTCAATTTTGCAACTTTTTATATATTTGGATTCCTTGCATCAAGGCCTTTAGAACAAGACCAATCTTTGATACATTTCAAACACGCTGAAATGAGGGATGTATGTTATTATGAAATGAGTGAAATATGTTATTATGAATTGAGTGAAATGTGTTATTATTAAATATGTTATTATGAGAGAGTGAAATATGTTATTATGAAATCTTTTTTGACACGAGCGAAATCTGCTTTGGGAAATTACTGAAATGGTTTCTTTCAAATGGGAGAAATCTGTTATGAAATGAGTGAAATATGTTTTGAAATGAGTGAAATATTTTTTTTATGAAATGAAATATGTTTTCTATGAAATGAGTGAAATATCTTATTATATATTTTTTAAATGAGTGAAATATGTTATTATGAAATGAGTGCAATATGTTATAATGAAATTATGAAACATGTTATTATGAAATCTTTTTTGAAATGAGTGAAATATGCCCTTAAGAACTGAGTGAAATATGTTACTATGAAATCATTTTTTACACAAGTGAAATCTGTTGTTGGTCAAACCGATCATTTCAAATATACAAACTAGATAGTTAAAAAAATGGATTTCAATGCTTTTTTAAAATGTATGATTTTTTTCGAAATGAGTCAAATCCGTTTTTGAAACGAGTGAATCTATTTTTTGAACTGTATGAATCTATTTTTTGAACTGTGGGTAATCAGTGGTTTGAAATAAGTGAAATGTGTTAGTTTTTAAATGAGTGAAATCATTTTTATGAAATGAGTGAAATCAATATTTTTGAAATGCATGAAAACTTTTTTCACACGAGCGAAATCAGTTTTGGGAAATTACTGAAATGGTTTCTCTCAAATGTTTGAAATCTGTTTATTGAAATGAAATGAGTGAAATCATTTTTTGGACATAGGTGAATTCAATTTTTGGACATAAGTGAAATCAATTTTTTTTAAACTCGTTCGAAATATATTGAAGGTCGGTCTTGTTTCAAAGGTCTCTTTGCCATGAATGCAAATATGTAAAAAGTTTCAAAAATGATTTTTTTGGTTCAAAAGTTATGAGCAGTTCAAAATGATATGAGAAGAATAAAATGCAAGTCTTTAGTTAGAGAGGGAATCTTGTTTGCATGTAGCGCTTCTCTCCTCTCTCACACTTTCACTTGATACAAAAAGTTGCTATTGTGGACCCAATTCTAGTTGTATTTATGTGTTCATCTGAGAAAAAGATTGACAGCTTGTACAAAGAAAAAGACACGGATTTCCGCACATGAAACTAACGTTGGATCTCTTACCGCGACCGGTAACGCTCAATGTTTCGCTGTCGACTATGATGGGCAGACGAAGACGAAATAGAGGGAATCTACGCCCCATGAAGTAGAACCACATGCCGTTTCTGTTACATCTTTCCCAATTTTCTATTTAGAAAGAGTACTGGCTATTTATCCTATATGTGTAATATAGCGATTGAGTGATCCACTCTCCCCGTTTCTGTTCCTGTTTGTTGCTGATGGTCTGTCTGCTATACTACAGAAGGAAGTGCAGTTAAACAATATCTCCCCTGTTAAGGTGTGCCGACATGCACCTGGTATTTCACATTTGTTGTTTGCTGATGATACGCTTCTGTTCTTCCAAGCATCTCATGAACAAGCACTGAAAATTAAAGAGAGTCTTGATCTGTATGAACAAGCTACTGGTCAATTATTGAATTATGATAAGTGCTCAATTTTATTTGGATCTGCTTGTCCAACGGACGCCCAGGAGTAGGTGAGGGAGGTCCTTAAGATAACTAGTTCATGCTTTGAGGAAAAATATGTAGGACTTCCTACACCAAAGGGGCGTGTGTCCAAGGGCTGGTTCCAAAATTTACAAACTAGCTTGACCAAAAGGCTGCTTCAGTGGGGTGATGGGTTTCTTGCACAACCCAGGAGAGAAGTGTTAATTAAGTCGGTGGCTCAAGCGTTACCTACTTATATCATGGGTGTGTTTAAGTTGCCGTTTTCTGTTTGTGAAGATCTCACCCGGATGGTGAGAAACTTCTATTGGGGGTCAAAAGATGGGAAGAGAAAGGTTCATTGGAAGGCTTGGAAATATTTGTTGCAACCAAAGAACAAAGGCGGTATCGGGTTTAGAGACTTTCGTATGTTCAACCAAGCATTACTTGCGAGGCAAGCATGGCGATTGATTGGGAAGCCCGAGAGTTTATGTGCTAGGGTATTGAAGGCCCGCTACTATCCGAATGGAAACTTGGTAGATACGGTTTTTGCTGGTAATGCATCATCTTCGTGGACTGCTATTAGTCATGGCTTGGATTTGTTGAAGAAGGGACTGATTTGGAGAATTGGGAATGGAAGAAGTGTGCATGTTTGGAGAGACAACTGGATTCCCAGACCACATTCTTATAAACCGATCTCTCCGCAAGGTAGATGCAGAATACGCTTCGTTTCAGACCTGCTCAATGAAAATGGGGCGTGGAAACAGGACATACTTCATAAATATTTCTTGCCCTGTGACGTTGATGAGATTATGAAAATTAGATCGTCCCCAAAGCTTGAAGATGACACTCTTGCATGGGACCAGGGAAGCTGGGCAACTTTTCAGTTAAAAGTGCCTACAATCTAGCACTCGAAGAGGCGTTCCGTGCCGAAGCTGTTGGATCGAGCAGTAGGCCTGAAGGTGACCGAGCATACTAGAGAATGCTGCGTGCTTGCAATGTTCCTCCCACTGTTATTAATTTTGCTTGGCGGGTGTGTACTGACTCCCTACCGACATGGGAAAATAAGTGTAAGCATAGCCTTGAAGTTATAGCTATATGCCCAGTGTGTGGTGTTGAAGAGGAAGACAACTTTCACCCATTTTGCCGGTGTCCGCTAGCAAGGGTTTTGTGGCGCTGCATGTCCTCCGTTTGGTCGCCTCCAAATTTGGTCGAGATTCAAAATTCTGGAAGGGAGTGGTTGTTACATTTGCTTGACCGGGTGCCTGCTGAGACGAGAAACATGATCTTGTTGACACTTTGGCGTAGTTGGTTTGTCCGGAATGAGGTCGTTCATGATAAGAATCCGCCACCTGTAGAAGTGTCAAAGCATTTCCTGTGCAGTTATTTGGAGACCTTGGTGAACATCAAAAACAATTCAGTCCTTGATCCTTGCAAAGGTAAAACCCTAGTTTATGTTGTGCCTATACCAAAATCTTCAGTTTTGTCCACAGAAGTAGTTCCATCTTGGTGCCCGCCAAGCGCTGGGAAAGTTAAGTTGAACTCTGATGGTTCCTTCACCATGGATGGAAGAGCGGGTGCTGGTATGGTTTTAAGAGATTCTAATGGTGCAATCATCTTTTCTGCATGCCGTACGTTGTATAGATGCCGTGATGCCTTGGAAGCAGAACTTTGTGCGTGTATGGAGGGTTTATCTTCTACCCTTATGAGAACCGAGTTACCTATCGAATTGGAGGTTGATTCCTTGGAAGTAGTCAAGCTGGTGCAGACAAATGACATCGACAGATCAATTTATGCTTATCTTATTAGAGAGATCAAGCTGATGATGAGTCTTCGGGATACTAGTATTACTCATATTCGTAGAGCCCAAAATAAAGTTAGTGATTGTTTAGCTATCTTTGCTAGAGAGGAAGGTAGAACCATGACTTGGTTAGGTTCTGGACCTCCCAGAATTTTGGAACTTGCTGCTTCAGATTGTAACACTGTTGGAGTTTGAGTAATAGAAGTTTCTATTCGCAAAAAAAAATAAACAAAAATAAATAGCGATTGAGTGGATGTAGTGAATTGTTGAATATTCTTTGTTTGGAACTGGAAGATCGCCAAATGAACATTGAGAAGACGACGATAGTGGTACGTTAGACAATTCATCGGGAAAGTGAAGGGAATCGATGACTTTTCTTAGCCGTACACAAGGAAAGCTGTGGAGGGTGCGAAGTGTGCCACCTCCAACATGGACTCTCGGTTGCAAATGTCTGGACTGAGCTGTCCGGACTCCCTTTGTCATCCAAGGTCGTACCTCATTTGTCCACGGACAGATCTGCTTGTCCGAGATCCTGCAAACCAGATGCAAACTAGGATAAACTATACGGGCATCCGAAGCACTGCCACGTATGTGTTCGACATCCCGGTCCATCTCCAAAAACACCTCCCGCGCCCGCACCCTGTCCCGCACAAACGCACCTCCGCTCTCCATGCCGCATTCATGCCAGTCCAGAGCACCGCATTCATGCCTGTCCAGAGCAGACATGACCAGTCACTCGAGCCGGCATTAGTGGCACGCCGACCGAGAGGGCCGCCCGCGTGGCGTCCAGGTCTCTACTACTAGGATATGGTCATATTTTCTGAATGACCATTATATTCCATAGTATAGTAAAAATACATCGCTTGTGTATCATTACCAACAGTTTTGAAGCGAAATTTTGCTACTACGGTATGCTCCATATTTTGTATTGTTTTGTAAATGACCATACACTCCTTAGTAAGTAAAAATACATGGCTCCTGTATTGTTACCACCACTATGGGAGCGAAAATTTTGCTACTACAATATGCTTCATATTCCATAGGATGGTAACATGTTATGATCAAGCAGGGATGATTGAATGAATCAAAATTGACCATGGTACCATTGAGGACTCCTTCGTTGCAAGCAAACGAGCGGTGCTGAGTTGGAGAAGTCGAAGTATATGTTCAAGAGGTGCCAACTATGGTAGAAATATACAACGATTCTAACTTCTCTAACTTTGTCCAAATTTGAAAGATAATAAAATGTCAAACTTCTCACTTTGACCAGTTTTATGAAGAAAATTATCAATGTCTAGAATACCAAATCATTATTACTAGATTTTTAATGAAATATATTTTCATAATTTATTTATTTAGTATTGTAGCTCTTTACATATTTTGCTATAAACTTTGTCAAACATATATAATGTTTGACTTAAATTAATACATTTTATATTTAGGATGGAAGTACATGGATAAGGTACGTAGGTGATATAGCATGCATTCACGGATCCACGGACGCATGCAAACAACCATAGCTACGCCACCGCGGGCGGGACGAAGGGTGTGGCGAGGAGCATCAGCGGCGTGCGGCGGCGCACGCCTAGGCCCGGGGCCTCCTCCATGTTGACCTCGGCCACGCCCTCCGGCAGCGACCAGTCGAAGTGGTAGAGAAGACCGACCAGGGCGAGCTCCATGCTGGCCAGCCCGTAGTTGAAGCCAGGGCACATCCTGCGGCTGGCGCCGAACGGGAGGAACTCGTAGCTGCTGCCGGTGAAGTCCACCGTGCTGTCCTCGAACCGCTCCGGCTGGAACTCCTCGGCTGCTTCCCAGTACTTGGGGTCGTGCCCGATGGCCCACGCGTTGATGATCACGCGCGACTTGGCCGGCACCGTGTACCCTTCCAGCTCGCATTGGTCGATGCTCTCCCGGGGCACCAGCAGCGGCGCCGGTGGGTGCAGCCGGAGCGCCTCCTTGATCACCATCTTCAGGTACTGCAGGTTGCTCTCCTGCAGGTCGGCCTCAGTCACCACCGCCTTTCCCTTGAACGCCTCCCGGATTTGGCCCTGCAGCTTCTTCATCACCCGCGGGTTCCGCATCAACTCCGACATCCCCCACTCCATCGCCGAGGCCGATGTTCCCGTCCCGCCCCCGAACATGTCCAGGATGATGGCCTTCATCCTGCTGTTGTCCAGGTGGAACCCGAAGCCACCTTTCTCCTGCAGGCCGATGAGCACGTCCACGAGGTTCTCGTCCACGTTCTCGGCGCCGGCCTTGATCTTCTCGACGCGGGCGGCCTTCCTCTCGTAGATGATCTCCTCCAGGATGGCGTCTACCGTCTTGTGGATGTCCTGGAGGCTGCGCTTCATGCCGGTGACCTTGGCCAGCATAGTGGTCCACGTCGGGAAGAGGTCGGGGATGTTGAAACCGCTCGCCAGGCCCACACCGGACTTGATGGCCGCCTGGAACTCCGCCGCGTTCTTCCGCTTCTTCCCGAACGCCGCCCGCGCAACGATGCTGTTGGTCACATTGTGAAACATCACGCTCAGGTTCACCGGCGCCGACGGCCCCGCCTGGCGGATCTGGTCCACCCGCATCCTCACCTGCATGTGCATGCATGCGCAGTGTGCATACGAGTCGAGCCGTCTAGTTAAACTCCGCTCATTCATACTCCTCAACTGCAAAAACGTCTTATATTTTGGTACAGAGATATATCTCATCTTTGATCGAAATAATTCGCAAACACTAACACATCTCAAATACAAGAACTCCTCTTGCTCTTCTACCTCTTCATTCATAAGGTTGTAGCCTTGTAGGTACTTGTCTTTTGTTCACGTGGCTGTTTTATAGTATTAGGTACTTGACTTTTCGGCTCTGTAGCCGTGTATTCGTAATAAGTTGTAATTAAGTTCAAATCCTCTGGTGTTTTTTGTTGCAACGTTCTATTGATTGGTTACCTGGTTAGTGTAATAGTTTTGAGGGCAGTTAATATAGTATTACCTTACCTCCATTCCAAAATAAGTAGTGACGTGGAGTATGTACCTCGTCCTCCCTTATGTGGCGGAAGGAGCGCACGCGCTTGGGGCTGAGAATCTCGGCGGTGCAGAGGTGGCGGAGCTTGCGCCAGTAGTCGCCGGATGGGGAGAAGAGGATGTCGGCCCACTCGTAGCCGACGATCTCGCCGGCGAGGAGCTTGGGCCGCGTGGCGAAGTTGGTGTCGTGAGTCTTGAGCACCAGCCGCGCTGTCTCCTTGGACGAAGCCACCACCAGCGGCGTCTGCCCCAGCTGCAGCATCATCAGCGGGCCGTGCGTGTCGGCCAGGTCACGCAGCTTGCGGTGCGGTAGAACGTTCACCAGGTGGTGCATGCTGCCGATCACCGGCAGCTTCCACGGCCCTGGCGGCGGCCTCTCCCTCATCGGGTTGAGGGCTACTTTCAGCAGCTGCAGGAGCGCCACCGCCACCGCCGCCAGCACCAGCGCCTGGACGTAAAACTCGTCCATGCCTGAGTTACCAAAGCCCAGTGAGCTTATTCACTATGCAGCAGGTACCTAGCTAGCTAGTAATACTCCTCGTGGTGAGTGGTGACTGGTGTGAGTTGCTCTGCTGCTGGGTGCTGGCAGGGGGAGGGGGGGTTATATAGGGCAAGTGGGCGATGGTTTTTTTTTTTTTTTTTGAAAAAAAGTGGACGATGTGGGGGACGCCGGGATGGGTTGGCCCACGCCACTATGATGACGCAGACAATGTAGGGTGGTGAAAGTGATGCAGGGTCATTAGCTTAGAGCAATAAGAGTAGGAAAACGTTTCCCTGCGGCGCGTGGGCGGAACGCTCGGCCGGTCGCGTACGCTTCGTTCGATTGAAAGCGATCGTGCGGCCCGCGTGTGGCCTCATCCTCTCAGCCCCACACGCTCCCTCTTATCCCCTCACGCACCACTCATTTTTCTTCCTTATCCCTTCATGCCCACCATTCATCCAGTCCACCTCTCTCTCCCCCCATGGCCTACCTCCAATCAATAGCTTGCCGGCGATGGAAGAGGTGTGTGGCAAGCTGGCGGTCCCGGGGCTGCACACATGAAGCTGCGGAGGTGCGGGAGCACGACTCTCGGCGAACGCGGAGGCGCGGCGCTCAAAGCTACATCGACTACTTGGTGTTTCCACTTTGCAATCTTATACGACGGCGGTGGGATGGTTTGCTGCAACCGGCGGCCCCTGGTACTACGGCCGACGAGGTGGTCTGTGCCGTGAAGATGGACGAAGGCTGCGGCGATTTTTGTGCTGGAACCCATGACAGCCTCTGCTACAACCGGCCAGCCATTTTGCTGGAACCAGCATCGGTAATTGCTTCCATGAGCCACGCGATATGCGGGAACCAGACGCGCACTCGCCGCCGGCGCTTTTTTTTACTGGAACCAGTCTTTTGCTTTGTTGGAACTAGCATTTTTATTTGCTACAATCGAATCACTGGGAGTTCACCTTGCTAAGTTTTTTGTTGGAACCATGTTTGATTTTGCTGGAAGTTGCTATATTTTTTGCTACAAATCGACCACACACGAGTTCTCCGTGTTTAGTTGTTTTTGCTGCATTTGATGTTTTGTTTTGCTGGAACCTGATATTTTTTTGCTTCAGCCGACCAATGGAGGGTTGTTTCTTTCAGATCTTTTTGCTGGATACGTCAGTGCAAACCGACGACCACAGCGAGCCGGAGGCGGTTAAGCTCAGCATGCTACAATCATGGCGAACCACGTGCTGGAACCGCCTGGCGTTAGAGCTGCAATCCACGGTGACCCGCACCATGGGACCATTGGTGGTTGTGATGCAATCCCGGTGGCCACGGGCAGGACCTCGCCGGAGCTCGTCGGGCACGACCACAACGGCGGCGAGCGGGGGACAGCACTCAATGGGGTGGCGAGCGTGTGGATTCCCTCCTTTTTTTTCTTCTCACTAGTGGCATCAGGAAGAAGACGATGGGGGCAAATCAAACGGCTACAAACGAACGCATCGGGTGGCTGCGCACCGACCGGCCCAAATTTGGGCGGTCCGCCGCGTAGTACTGGCCATAAGAGTAATGCTAGACGCACGGACGGATGGCCTATTACAGGCTTTTACGTCATTTTCTTCTAACTAATCTCTCCCCCCTGAATTTCAAAGGGGGTGGGGCCCATGCTCCCCTATTCTCCAATCCCGATCGCCCACGTCTGCTATTCCGTGAATCCTGTAATCGATCCGTCCGTGCATCTAGCATTACTCAGCTTAGAGCGACCTGTTAACTTGCGGACGGAGAGTGTGGTGGTTAATGCAACTTATTTGTCTTCTCTAAGCTCACCGGTCAGTAGTATAGTGGTAATATACGTTAAGGTAAACTCTTTACACCAGACTCCATCAACTGCCGTTCCAACCGCCTGTAATTCATGCATGGAAATGCCCAGTTCGTTCTGAATCTACCATATGCCCCGATCCACCTCTCCATGCATCCTCCTGTTCATATTACGGTGCCGTCACCTTCGAGTGCTCGCCCTTCTCGGTAGCGATGGCAACATGCGCTGCCGGTTGCACAGAATGTCATGCCGCTCCTCGTCAACGGAAGGAAGCACGGCTACCAATGGAGGGAAGCAAGATCCACTTCTGACGATGCGTTCATGCTGCAACATCGCTCCATCCATGGCGTCCTCGTTGACGCATTTTGATCCCTCAGAAGATAGCACAAATACCATTCCACGGAAGCACGCCCACCATTAGAAGGAAACACAACCCTCGGCTAGCAGTGCATCAATACTACAGCGTTGATCGGTCAATGTGCTATTTGTTGACGCCATTCAGATCCCTGGGCTGACCACCATCTGAATGAAGCACACCCATCGTCCGAAGGAAGCACGACCACCATTGGAATGACAATGCATCCATCCGAGGAAGACGGTGACATTGGCCATGACTAAGTCTATGTTTAGACTTTAGACATTAGAAGCAAAATATATTCAATAGCGAAACAAACTAACACAACGTTGCAAACCGATGTGCTAGCGTAATTAATTTGTTTTCATAAAATCCAAATCAGTTTCTGAAAAATAGCAATCACGGTTGATTACTGAAAACAGTAAAATCATTAATCCATTTCTGATTTAGGTTTTCGAAACTCCCGAGCGGGAGTGCTTCGTCCACCATCTATACATCTATAGGGTCAGTGGCGGAGCTTAGTACAAGTCTGAGGGGGCCATGCCCCGCCCCCCAGCCCTAGGCAAAACTATGAAGAAAATTTACTATGCATGGCTTAGATAAGTAAAAAAAAATCAATTCTTTACCCTCCTAGTTGTTCATATCTTCACTTTGACCCCCCCTGAGATTCCTGTCAAGCTCCGCCACTGATAGGGGTCGTATCCGACGGCCACAGAGTGGTCTGATGGAATGCCGGGGATTAGTAGCTTGATCCCTAAAGGTCCCCTATTCCTTTTTGCCCATCATTTATAGCACAATCCCGAGGCAGACGGAATCTGACACCATACCATTAGAACCGGCTACCAGAAAATACTATGGTGCATGCAAAAATTAATTGTAGTAAATATAAATACGATAAACTGTCATTTAGGAAGAGTATGGGTACTGTAATATAACGACTTTGTCGAGACAGATAATGACGTAGGTAAGTCAAATATTTATTGGGAAAGTGCCGGGAATTGACCACATTTCTTAACAGTACACATGGAAAGCTGTGTTGGCCTGCACCTACAGTAAGTCCTACGACTTTTCTTTTGTTAATTTCAGTTAGTACAAGACCCATCATAATGCCCGGATCGCCATAATAATGGCTTATATGGTGATCGCGGGCAGTATGGCCGAGTCAAAGTACCGACCTCATACAGATGGAATGGCATGGACTGGATGTTCTTTTTTTTTCTTCAACACACACCCAACTGATCGAACCCAGACGGTCAAACGAGTCTCCTCTCTGTTGGTGATGTCATCAAAAAATGGGGGTCTCCCATAGACTAGGAAATAGGTCGACGGAGACGGTAATGTGGCCTACCCGATGGCAACTTGCGGAGATGGCGCGCACGGGCTTGTAGCCAGTTCCTTCGCAATCGTTATACGACACAACAGAAATTCATGAAAATATGTGTATTTAATCAGAAACTATGGATTTTTTTTGGAAATACTACTTTTTTTTTAACAAATTCCGAAACTAAGATCCAGAAATTTTAAAACTAGAGCACCGTCGTTGTAGGGTGCAACGAAACGTAAGTTTCGTTGTTCTATTGGAGGAAACGTTGATGTATCGTTGTACAGTTGAACGAAACTTAGGTTTCGTTGTCTGCTAGGACGAAACCATTGGTTGAACCACACACCGGAACTCTGCATGCTACACTGAACTCTTCAAACTCACACCTGATCATCCATTGCCGCACTGGAGCTCCCCTGGCCGAACCCTCGCACCACCAGGACCGCATCGACGAGGAGAATCCATTCAGACGTAGAAGAGCTGAAGCCATGCATCGTGGAGGACGAATTTCGCCATTCAATGTACACCAACCGTCGCAAGTCTACGTCGCGCTCGGTGAGAAATTTTCCAATTACTCGCACCCATCTACTCATCTAGATGCAATCAACCTCCTAGACATTGTCCTTTATCTTATTGTTGTCGTTGGCCGCGCGCACCACGATCTGTGCCATCCACGGACGGGAACCGGATGTCGCCAACTCCGACATCACCTTGACGCGGTTCTTCGCAATGCCCTTCCAGACAATGTCTAGGAGGTTGATGGCATCTAGATAAGTAGATGGGTGCGAGTAATTGGTAAATTTCTCACCGAGCGCGACGTAGGCTTGCGACGGTCAGTGTACATTGAATGGCGAAATTCGTCCTCCACGATGCACGGCTTCAGCTCTTCTACGTCTGAATGGATTCTCCTCGTCGATGCGGTCCTAGTGGTGCGAGGGTTCGGCCAGGGGAGCTCCAGTGCGGCAATGGATGACCAGGTGTGAGTTTGCAGAGTTCAGTGTGGCATGCAGAGTCTCGTTGTGTGGTTCAACGAAACCAATGTTTCGTCGTGGATGCATGGAGGAAACCAACGTTTCGTCCTAACAGACAACGAAACCTACGTTTCGTCCAACTGTACAACGAAACATCAACGTTTCGTGTCGTCTAACAGTACAACGAAACGTACGTTTCGTTGCACCATACAACGACGGTACTCTAATTTTAAAATTTCTGGTTTGTTGATCTTAGTTTCGGAATTTGTTAAAAAAAAGTAGTATTTCCAAAAAAAAATTCCAGAAACTACCACAATATGATCAACCCTAACAGACAACTACCACTTTAAGAAAAAATGCCTAGAACTAGTACTACTTTTGTACTATTTTTTGACAAAAAAACCACCATGTCAGAAAAGTGCCCGATTTGGCTCGTTTAAACCCATTTATGACAGGGTTGGCCCACGCGTCAGGTTGACAGTTATTACAAATTGGGCCCACACGTCAACCCTCTTCTTCCACCTCTCTCCCCTCTTGTGCATTACGTCGAACAGGTTGTGTGCGCCTTGCCGACCAGTACAGCTTCGATGATCGGCCAGCGAGCCGATGTTGCTCCTCCGGTCCAGAGTCCCGTCGTTCGCCGGCATGCATCATGGCCGGAACGGAAGGCCGTCCTGGAGGGTCATGCCCCGGTCGCCGTCATGGAGGCTCGCATCCTCGTCGCCGTCACTCGAGAAGACCAGAGGCGCTGCACTTGCCGGGCCAAGCTAGCACACGAGCAGCTGGATGAACCGGCCGGTTTTTGTGAAAACCGGATGAACCGGCCGGTTTTTGTGAAAACCGATGAACCGGGCGGTTTACAGAAAACCGGCCGGTTCAATGTTGATTCCAGAAAAGCCCCTGGATCGACTTGTTTTCGTGCAGAGAAGGTGGGGGTAGAATGGGAAAAGAGAAAAAAGCCCTCTTTTGCTAGGGTTTTGGCTGAATCTGGAGGGATTCCTCGAATTTGTGCAGAGGGCAGGCAAACCAGCCGCCACCTCTCTCTCTGGCTGGTGATGCCGCCCCCATCCGCCGCCACCCTTGCCTGGCGCCGTGGCGCGCCGACGCCGCCTCTCCCTCTCGGCCTCCTCGTCGCGGCAGCAGCAGCACCTATAGAGTAACGCGACAGAAAACAAAAAATTTCGGTACAGCGAGCACGCCCAGAACCACTATGGAGACTGCATACAGGGTTTGATCTGATCATTAACGACTCGTAGCGCAGCGGAAGAAGAGTCGATGTAGATCGTCGGTGCAGATCACCGCAGCTAGGATTTACAACCTCCCAACCGCGAGGATGTACTCCCTCGTCGGACAGCCCTTCGGGAGGCGGTCGGACAGTCCCTCGGACGATGTCACGGACAGCCCTTCGGGAGGACACTCGAAGCTCGAACGGTAACTCGGACAGCCCTTCGGGAGGACCCTCGAACAGCCCCTCGGGCAAAAGATCAAAACTACGACCTCTCTACGGGGTTGCACACATACGGTGTCAGCTATCCGGCAGGGCTTCGCCGTCCAGAACTAGTTCCTGCCGGAACCCAGACAGCCTTTCGGCTCTACGAAACTATTTCGCGGGGAGGGAGAGAGAAGGCCAGATCATGCATGGCTTGTGTATCTGAGAAAGAAGTTAGTGTGGAGAGTTCGTCTCCACCTCTATTTATAGGAAAACCCAAGGGGAAAAATACCCAAAAAACCCATCACATGGATCCTCCATAAGGGCGTAAAAGGAAGGCAAGTGGAGCTCCATCTTGGCCGGCCACCCCTAGCCCCCCCCCAAGGGGGTTCCTTGGTCCCGATCCCTTCTAGAAGCCTTTTGGGAAAAGCTCTAAAAGGTGGCTTTCCATAAAGTAGGCCAAAAAGCACTTTCATTATTCACGGAAACATTTTTCCGCGACCGTTAAATCCGAAAATATTTCTGTGGGTCTTAGAATAATTCCAGTACCCACGAAAATGATTTTGGACGCGTTCCGAAATAATTCCGGATTAGTGATTTTCATCTGCGAAAAGCAACCAAACCGGTTCCGGCAGCTCCGAAACATTTCCGGTTTTTATCCCGAAAAAATCCCAGAAGTTTCCAGAACAATTCTGGCACCCTCTAAGAATTTCCAGGCGTGTGCCGAAACCAATTTGACTTAATGGTATACTCCGAAACAATTTTTCGGTTTTACCGAAACTATTCCGGTGTTCTCTCTCTGGAACTTTTCCGTTGTCTCCGAAACTTTACCGGTGACTTTCTCTCAGACTCCCTGTCTAGTATTCAGCAGATAGATGACCCTTAAGCGTGTGACCCTATAGGTTCGGTGAAGTATAGACATGACCCGGAACACTTTTCGATAAATGATCAACATCGGAGCCGTGGACACCCATATTGACCCCTATACCCACACGAATAAATATTCGAGTGAACCTCTGGTTGCCGTGTGCTATTCCTGTTGCTTCGCGATATGTTACATACACCCGAGGTGAGATTTATCGGCATCCCCGTGGATCAACACTTGTCCACTATGCCAGTTACCTCGTTACCGGTTTTGTTCTCTTTTCCCGTTTCCGTGTTGCGGCATCCCTGTGATCAAATCACACTGTGTCTGGCCAGACGATGATGGATACCGTAACATCGAGAGGGCCCAAGAATATCTCTCCATCGTCGGAGGAGCAAATCCCAATCTTGAGCTATCTCGTTACTTGCCATACTTTTCCCTGAATTCATAAGCCGCCGTAATAGCCACCCAGTTACGGATGACGTTTAACAAACCCCAAAGTTCACAAAGCAAGTACGAAGGAACTCGATACTCTCATGGTCTAAGGAATTATGCAAACATTAAATTTCTATGTGTTATTAACCATTAACTTGTGACGAATGTATCTCATAGCATAACATCAATTCGGGTCGATTCAACACAAGTGTTCTACTAACATTGTGCCCTCAAAATTGCCGGCATGGACATTCCCATGATCAGGAAAACATGATCATCATGCAATACTTGAGCCAGTCTTAGAGGCATGACTAGGAATACATTTTATCGTTTATTATACCACACGTGCACATCAGTTTCCCTCCGAGCCTCGTGGATATTGCAGACTCGAGAATCATTGCAGTTATAGCATGGGACATAAACATTCATTACAAACTCCGGAGATACAAAATAACTGTTATTACTGCCTCTAGGGCATATCTCCTACAGCACCAGCACCGGCCCGCGCCGCCACCCGCCGTCCCGCGCCACCACTCCCGCCTTTGTTCTGCTGCTTGTTGACGGCCGAGGAGAGGGAAGGGAATGCCGCCGCCTGGTCTCCCGCCTAGCCTCCCCTCGCCGCCTCACATCCATAGTCCAGAACCCCCCTCCCTCCGGTCCGGCCTCTGCTCGGCTGCTCGAGTTCACCAGGGCGCCCCGCCGGCCAACTCTGGTATGAACAGAAGTACATAGCAATCCCCTCTCTTCTCTGTCCCCAATCTCCATCCTTCTATTCTTCATTTCTAGGATCCTAGCATGAGATATATTGGTTTGCAATTTGTTTGCTGTCATGATACAGTGGGATTGTATATTTGTTTGCTGATGAGAACTGTATTGTATATTGTTTGCTGCCATGATTCATGAACTCATGATATTGTTTGTTGTCAATTGTCATGATATTTGATTGCTATCATGATAGATGATACAGTGGCATTGCTATCATGATATATTATTTTATTGCTTAAAAAACCGACAATCGAACCGGTGAACCGGCGGTCCGACCGGTAAAAACCTGAACCGACAGCCTTTCTGGTTCGATTTCCGGTTCGGTTTTTTAAACTATGATTTGAAGTTGTATTATTTAGAATAAATGATTTTTTAATGTTTGACTTGGTCTATAGAGAAATATATGAACATCTAAAACACCACATCAATTTTCATTAAATTTATCATAAATATATTCCGTACAATATAGATTTGTTCTTGTTGATAACACAGCATGAAAGATTGATCGTACAGTTGGTCATCTTCAAGACAGAGCGATTAGTCTTTCATGTAGTCATATAGATTAACGACACTTGCAGCAAATACACCTTGACAACATCGAGCTAGGCCACAAACTCAGGAATTAATCAATTTAGACCATAAACTCGTTAATCTGATCAATTAAGGCCAAAACCTATTCCGAATAAGAAAAACCGGCCACGTGGCTGCCACATCGGCGTTCTATAGACCGCTCGTGAACTAACTATTATTATTTAGTTGGATCTGTTTGCAAACTGGCATGTTTTTTTTTCTCACAAACAATGCCAAAGTCGTACATATGAAAAAAAAAATCTTAGCATCTCCTAGGATTCGAAGCCAGTCTTGTTCAGCTTGGCAAACCAACTGACAGACCATCATTGGACTGTCACCGCATTTGTGACTTATTGTGCAGCCAATTTTATACATTAGAGTCATATCTTTGTTAACCTTGTAACATTATGAGTCTAATATATAGGGTGGGCTGATTAATTAGACACAAGTCTGTTTATGGTCAATTGGTCTGTCTGTTGGGTTCTGACGTGAACGGCATGTGTTCGAATCGTAAGGAAATGCTAAGTTTATTTAATATATTTTTCATATGTACGCCGTTAGCACTGTTTATGAGAAAAAACAGGCCAGTTTGCAAATAGATCTCCGTAAATAATAGTTAGTACACGAGCGATTTAGGGAACGCTGATGTGGCAACCACGTGGCCGGTTTTTCTTCTTCGGGATCGTTTTTGGCCTTAATTGGTCAAATTAACAAGTTTTTTTTTTTTTGCGAGAAACTTCCAATCTATTCATCTTCAATCATGGCAGTACAACGAACACTAGAAATAATTAAAATTACATCCATATTCGTAGACCACCTAGCGACGACTACAAGCACTGAAGCGAGCCGAAGGCGCGCCGCCGTCATCGCCCCTCCATCGCCGGAGCCGGGCATAACTTGTTGTAGTAGACAGTCGGGAAGTCGTCGTGCTAAGGCCCCATGGGACCAACACACCAGAACAGCAACCGTCGCCGATGAAGATAAGTTTAGATCGGAAGGATCCAACCTGAAGACACAAGAACAAAGACGAACAAAGACTGGATCTGAGCAGATCCACCAAAGAGAACCACCGACCGAATCCCGTGAGATCCGCCGGAGACACACCTCCACACGCCCTCCGACGATGCTAGACGCACCACCGGGGCGGGGGCTAGACGGGGAGGACCTTATTCCATCTTCAAGAAGCCGCCGCCGTCTCGTCTTCTTGAGCCGGACACAAACCTTAACAAAACTTGAAGAAGCACAAAAAAACGGAGCCCTCCCATCGGCAAGGGCCGAGATCCACCACGCACCCATGGCCCTAAGGCCACAGGAGACGTGGCAGATCGGCGGCACCGCCGACGGGAGGCAGAAACCCTAGCCGCCTTTTCTTGAAGGAGAGACGAAGGGATGTAGCGAGGTCAAATTAACAAGTTTACGGCCTAAATTGATCAATTCCCGAGTTTGTGGCTTAAAGCGTGCAATCAATTTGAGTTAATGGACGAGTGGCACATTTCACTCCAAACATTTGCATGCACCTTGTGCACCCGTGAATTTTGGATGCCAGAAAAATTCAGATTTTTTTTTTAAAAGTTCTGCTATTATTTTTTAATTGACCGTTTATAAGGGCCACATGAGGCTTGTCTTGGACACTGATTTCTGGTTTTCTTAGCGGTATACTAGGAAAGTTGCGGTGGGTGCAAGCTGCTAGGAATTAACCATAGCGAGTTCGAGACTGTCTGCATCTATACTGTTGCATGCGCACCTATAGTAAGCGCCACAACTTTTCTTCTGTAAATTTCTACCTGTCAAAAAATAATTGTTCTAAGCCCAACAAACCAAATAGCTTGTCATTTTCCTCTGATATACTGACGACACTACCAGCAAATACACCTCGACCACCATCTGGCTGTTACTCATGAGCGACTTCTAAATTGATTGTAGCCTGAACAGATTACATAAGGTAGCCAAAAGTCCTCTTCATTTTGAACGGCAAGCTAGTACTAACACTGTTAATAAAGCATGAACACGTACGTCGTGCCAACATGTTATCATTTAGCCTCATTACATGGATACAAGTTGTAGACGCGCAGTGGCTTGTAGCTAATTTATTTGTAATCATTAGTGTCACAGCCAAAATTCATGAAAATCTAGTGACAACCATTGAATATCGAAAAATGACACAGACCAAATATTCTCTATCTATGCGGCTGGACATTGACTGGCACTGCACCTGGCACCAATGGAATCTTTTTTTCTTTTAGAGGGAAAGGGCACAGCCCCGGTTCCATTGCACCAATGGAATCTTGTGGGCTGTATTTGCCATATATTGGCTTTTGTCGCTAGTATCAATTCCCAAACAAGCAGGTAGCATTGTACAATTGAGATTCTTGGGGCACAATAAGTTATGTTTCTAGACATTAGTGAAAGACGGATACTTCCTCCATTCCATATTATTTTAAGTTGTATATTTATTATAAGGTAGGCTCTTCTAAGTTTCACTTTGTCTATAGAAAAATATATGAACATCCAAAGCACCACATCTGTCTCACTGAATTCATATTAAAATATATTACATACTATATATGTTTTTTTTTCGAAACGGAGGCAAAAGATTTGCCTCGTCGATTAATTAAGCAGAAGAGAATTGCCCAGTTAATTAACAGAAAACCGGGCGAAAACCGATACAGACCAACCACACGTGGACTACTCATAGAGCATGCAACCCCATAAGCACATGATCGCCTGACAACCATACCCAACACCTAACGTCCACCAACCCCCACACTGCTACATCGCGAAGACACCCCAACGAGAGTAACTCGGCCGAAGACCACGGGCACCACCAAATCCACGAAGACAAGCCAGACCATAAGGACAACCCAAGAGACTGATAACCATCCATCAAGCAGCTGCGGACGCTTTTCCTGTGGCGTCACTCATCTTTCCTTTGCTCCTGAGAGCCTCCTCCACAATCGCCTTGCCAGATCCAGGGCTCACCCTCTCCAATCGTTTGAGCAAGCTGTGAAGCTCTATCTCGAAGAGAATCTCATTGACCTTGTCACGCACAGAAACCTGCCCAATGGTCACGTGCGAGTGGGTGACTGCAACATCGGGACCTCCACGCTGCACAGAGGCGAGCGGCTGGTTGGGCTCCGAAGGATCAGGCGTCAACGCACCAACCGCCTCAACATCATCAGTCACAGGTACCACTGACACGATGGACTCAGGCGTCTCCAGTTGCTCACATGATAGAGCCTCAGAGTTAGGTGCCAACACACCTGTCTCATCAACCTCGCCACTCAAAGATGCCACATGCCCAATGGCCATAGATGAGGCAGTGACAGAACCAACCAAGTCTCCACAGTCCGCAAAGGCGGGCGGCTGACAGGACTCTGACGGTGGTAGTGAGGGTGTCATGGCCACCGCCAAGGACTCCAATGCGCTCAGCTCCATCGGTAACACCATAGATGATTCCCCACAAAGCTCCTGGAACTCAGGCATAATCTGCAGAACTGGAGCTACGACCTCGGTGATAACCGCGCTCCCACGAACAAGCGGCGTCACATGCAGAGCACGCGGAGAAAAATCTCCAAAGCAACATCCAGCATCCTCATCAATGGAACCAGCCTGGAGCTCAGGCAGCAAAGGCACAACCGACGCAACCACAAACTTGGCTAGAGCGTCGCGAAGCTCAGTGCGGTGCAGCTCAACCTCCTGAAGGAGCTCCGTGCGCAGCAGGGCAAGCTGCGACTCCAAAGCAGAGACCAAAGAGGCGCTGACATTGGAATCCTTGCAACCCCCAGATTGGGACCTTGGCGGCACCGACACACACAGCGACGAGTGGCCCACAACCTCAGCCCAACTCCTGGCCAGCGAAGGACAAGGCTGGACGGACGGGGAGCGGCTCCGCTGGCGAGGAGCGCAAGTGACCGGGGAGCCACCGCGAGCGACCGGAAAGCGATCGCAAGCAACCGGAGAGTGAGCACGACAGAACCTCTCCCGATGACTAGGGCGATGACAGCGAATGCATCTGAATGGCTCACGGCATGCACTGACTTGGTGGCCACGCTCGAGGCAACGGAAGCACCTTCCTCGAGCCCAACACTTGAAGGCAAGGCTACGCTCGAGACCTTCCCTCGACGGCTCGGGGGGAGCGCGTCGGCCGGAACGGCGCCCCCGACCCACATGCACCCAGCCCGCTCCGGCTACAAGAGCGGCGACGGCAGCAGAGAGGCCGTTGCATGCCGACGCTGAAGATGGACCAAGCAGAGGAGAGCCCAACTTCTCTGGTGCCTCTGCCAGAGCATTGGGAGCTCCTTGCACAGCGACGTGCATCACCACATCGCCCGGACCAGATGGGTCGCCGGGCAAGGCAGACGGCAGCAACGTCGAGGTCGTCTGGGATGCCGGGCCGACGAACAGGGGCAGCTCGGACGCTGAGGCGACGCCCAGCAAGGCCGCAGCGGCCGCCGCCGCCCAGAGGGGCGCAGAGCCGGCGCTCAGCTTGGCTGGAACGGCAGCAGCCGACGCGGACGCAGAGCCGACGCGCAGCCCGGCCGGAGTGGCAGCTGCAACTGCCGCCGTAACGGACGCAGACCGGGGGTGCGGACAAGGAGCCATCGCGTCAGGTCGAGGCCGACGGAGTTGACGGGCGGGAGGCGGAGGAGCACGAGGGAGCTTCGCGGAAGAAGGACCGCGGCGGAGAGAGGGCTCGACGAGGATCCCGGATCTGGTCGAGCCTGACGCAGGGACGGCCGGACGAGAGAGATCAGGGCGGCGCCGTCGCGGGCACGCCCGCCGCGAGCGCGTTCGCGAGAGCCATGGGAGGTCACTGGCGAGTTCGTTTGTTGTTGGGCTACTATATATGTTTGATCTTGTTGGTAACAACACAACAAGAAAGATTAATCATACAGTAGGTCATCTTCAAGAGAGACTGTTAAGTCCTTTACGTAGTCATGTGGACTAATGACAGTTGCATCAAATACATCTCGACAACCATTTGCCTAAGAGCCATGATCAACTATATTGATTGTAGTCATCGTACATTCACTAAGGTAGTCAAATGACCTCTCTATTTTGCTAAGACTGCTAGCACCAACACAGTTAATCCAGAACGAATGATCCAGTTCTTTTTTTCCGAAAAGGATCAGATCTATTATAAAGATTCACCGGAAGTACAAAGCACCTCAAACATAATAAAAATTACATCGAGGTCCATGGATCACCAAACGACCATTGGCACCGCCAGAACGAGCAGCAGACGCGCTGCTGTCGCCGCTCCCATACCAGAGCCGGCCTGACCTTGTCGATGACAGCTGGGAAGTCTTCGTGCACGTGCCCCTAAGGACCAGCGCCCTGGAGCCTCAATCGTCGTCGTTGAATCCTTGAATCGATCTGAAGAACCTGGCACCAAATATCGCCGTCGCATACGCACGGCGAGAAACCCTAGCCTTGCCGCCCCAAGGAGCTGGCAGGAATCTACGTCGGAGCTCTGTCTAATCCGTCCCAATGGACAAACATGAGGAGGATCGGAGCCCGGAAGACTGACTCGAAGAAGGAGCGCCGCCATCTGTCCAAACGCCACCCTTGCGAGGACTAAAACTCTACCTGCCGGAGCCGAGGCATGAGAAATCTTCTCCCCGCCACCGACCGCCGGAGCGGCAGGCGGAGGGGAGGCGAATCCATAGGCTCTTCGGCGAAGATGGAGGGGAAGAAGGCTTTTTTCCAAGTCGCCTTGGACGAATGATCCAGTTCGTGTCCTCTTTACTTTATAGTTAAAATATATAGACCATGAACTTGAGATTCATTTGTGTCCTTCATTTTTTTAGTACAACCTTGAGGCATACAGAATCCGACACGACGAGTTGCACCAGCTAGCATTAAATATGGATTTTGCTTGCAATAATTAATTAAAGCAAATACAAATGTTTTTTTTGAAATGACAAATACAAATGTTGAATAAATCTTTTAGGAAGACCGTGGGTATTTATCATACGTGTGTAGTATAACAGCCTGAGATGGACCATCTAATGGTAAATACAGATTCGGCACGCAGCAATTAATTAAAGTTAGTATAAACATGAAAACTTGCCATTTAGGAAGAGTTTTGCTACTTATACAGGTGCAGACTTGTGTGTCTTGCGTGCGGATGAATTAACATCAATTACGTCTATGGCTTACATTTGCATCAGGCTTGTGGCTGACATTTGTGTTGGCGTCTGTAGAATAGAAGAGAGCACTTCCAAATCTAGGCATCAGTGAAGACTGAGACAGACAATGACGGTGGTACATCAAGACTATTCATCGGAAAAGTGAAGGGAATTAATGATTTTCTTTGGACAGGGTGATTTGGAGCCCATGCTCAGCTACTCCCGCCAATGTACAGTAAAATTGGGAAATAGCAAGAACATTCAAGAAATATCTGTATTTTTTTGGCATGCAAGATATTTGGGTGTGCAACGTGCATCAAAAGTTTCATGGTATTGGGACATTTGAGAAGGCCGTGACAAAAATTACCCAAAATTTGGTGTGAAAGAAACTTTGAAAAAGTGCACTTTTTAGACCCGATTTTACTTTTTCTTTTGCTAGAGCTCCTATGATGTCCAAACACCAAAAAATTGCACGCACCTTGCGCACCTGTGCATCTTGGATGCCAAAAGAATTCAGTTTTTTTGGATATTTTCTGCTATTTTTTTGAATTACTATTCATAAGGAGCAGATAAGCCTGGGCGCAGACACGGACATCCGCTTTCTTAGTGGTACAATAGGAAATATTTGGTGGGTGCAAGCAGTTAAGAGATAACCATGGAGAGTTCGAGATTGTCAGCATCTACGGTTGCAAGTGCACCTATAGTAAGTCCCACTACTTTTCTTTTGTGAATTTCAACTAGTCCAAAAAACAATAGTTGACATTACCAGCAAATACACCTTGACAACCATCTGGCTATCACTCATGAGCGATTTTTAAATTGATTGTAGACTCCATGGATTACCTTGTTAAAATTAGTCGCACTCAAAATTGTGCTAGCCATGGTATGGCAGCCGTAGGTAGAGGTCAACAGCGCACGGCCTGTTGGGGAAATGTTGCTTTGAAAGTTAGGGATGTTATCCAAAATGATAGTAATCATATGATCAGTTAATGAAATCCTAATTTCCCCGCAACAAAAAAGAATAAATAAGGTAGCCAAAAGTCCTCTTCATTTTGCAAGGCCTGCTAGTAGTAACACTATTAATCAATCACGAACAATCGCTTAATTCACGTACTTTGTGCCAACATGGTTAATCAAGCATGAACGGTCGTTGAATAACCATGTTGCATAAATGAAGTGTTGCATGGCATCACACATATGTTACTCACCACACATATGTTGATCTCCAAGTCTCTAATTGCCCTCCATTTATAGCACAACCCCGAGGCAGACAGAATCCGGCACCATGCGAATTAGTACGCTAGCCTTAAATATTGTGCATGCAACAATTAATTATACTCCCCGCGATCCATAAACTAAGACTACTCATAGTGGGAGTAACATAGATGATAACATCATACATATCTAGACAAAATAGATGATGTGGCAACTAATTAATGAGGAAAGAAACAAATTGCTAGTTACTCACATCACACATACCAATATAAGATGAGTCTACAACCTAATAAATGAAGTGTTGCATGGCACCACACATATGTTACTCACCACATATATGTTACTCCCCACTGTGGAGGTAGTAATACAACCTAATAAATGGAGTAGTAACATATGCATGTTACTAGTCGAAGTTACTCCCCACTATGGCTAGTTTAATTGTCGCCGATTTAGTAATAACTAATTCTCGCTGATTTTAGTACAAAGTCGTACTAAATCAGCGACAAAATTAATATGGATCAGAGGTAGTAGTAAATATAAATAGGATAAACTGTCATTTAGGAAGACTATGGGTACTGTAACATAACGATTTCTGTCGAGACAGTTTACCAGGTACGTCAAATATTCATTAGGAAAGTGAAGGGAATTGATGACTTCTCTTAGCAGTACAAAAGGAAAGATGTGTTGGGTGTGAGGTGTTAAAACTTAACCGCCAAGGCTTCGGCATTGTCTGCACGTACGACTTCATTTGCACATGTAGTAAGTGCTACAACTTTTCTTATGTAAATTTCAACTAGTCCAAATAAGTTCGAAGAATAACTGTAGCAGACGCATCATAACGCCCGGATCGCCATAATAACGGCCTATATGGTGATCCCGGCCGAAAAGGGCAGTATAGCAAAGTCGTCATACTAACCTCACATGGACACAATGGCATGGACAGGATGTTTTTTAAGGTATCTCTTTGTTTTTCTTTAATACACACCCGACTGATGGGACCTAGAGGGTCAGACGAGTCCCCTCTCTGCTGGTGATGTCATGGAAAAATGGGGGGCTCCCATAGAGTAGGAAATAGGTCAAGGGAGACGGTAATGAGGCCTATCCGATGACAACTGGCATAGATGGCGCGCACGGGGTTGTAGCCAATTCCTTCGCAGTCGTTATATGGAACTACCGAAATTCATGAAAATCTAGTGAGAGCCATGGAATATTGAATTATGTCACAGACTGAATTTTGCCTATCTATATGGCCGAACATTGACTGGCACTGCTCCTAGAACCAACAGAATTTAATGGCCATTATTTGTTGTAGGCTTTGTTTTTGTCCCGCGAGCATCAATTCCCAAGCAAGCATGTAACATTGTACATTTTAGGTTCTTGTGGCACAAAAAGTTATGTTTCTTGGCATGAATGAAAGGCGAATACTTCCTCCATTCCATAATATTTGAAGTCGTATATTTAGAATAAGTCAATCTTTTTAAAGTTTAACTTGATCTATAGAGAAATATATGAACATCTAAAATACCACATCAGTCTCATTAAATTTATTATAAAATATATTTTATCTTGTTGATAACAACACATCATGAAAATTGATTGTACAGTCGGTCATCTTCTAGAGAGAGTGATAAGCCTTTCATGTAGTCATATACATTAGGCCTACGCTAGGATTCGGCCGGCCGATCGCGCGCCGTTAGATTACCCCCCCCCTCCCCCAGCCGTAACAATTGGATCATCATCCCCTGGGTCGTCTTCTTCCTCTTCCCCGCTTCACTCCTCTTTGTCATCCTTGTCCGCGCGTAGGTCGACGCACCCACCTGCATGCGTGCTCCCACGCCTCGCCGCCGCTGCCGTGTTCCTCTCGGCAGCATGCCCACCCACTTCGCATCGTTCGCCGCACCCATCTCACGCGCTCCCTGCATCTCATTGCCATCTCGCCCCCTGGTTGTGCCGTTTCCAACAAAAAACATAGTTCCAGCAAAACATTGATGTGGTTCCAGCAAAAATGACATGGTTTCCAGCATACATTGATATGGTTTCCAGGAAAAAATTGCCCAAATGATAAGTGCCACACGTGAGGCATGAAGCAACATGGTCCAAACGCCTCTATTACCATCCATTTTGCCACATCAAACAGATGACATCAACGAAATCTTTTTGGTTTTTCGGACTTAAAAATGTATTATCTCTTAAATAAAAAATTCGATTAAAAATCCGTTTTCATCATTAAATCCGTCTCGACGAGTTCTTCAAAACTAGATCCCATATTGATATGTTTCGACGACTTTTTTTTTTGGGCCGAAAGTTGCCATGATGTTACACTGAAGTTGCCATAGTGTTTACACTAAAGTTGTCATGATATGTTTCATCTATTTTTTTTCTTCTAGATTTAAAACTATCATTGTATTTCAACTACTTTTTACGGCAAATTTTATTAATTGACCATGACAATGTTTAGTAATTAACCACGGCAAATTTAATTCATGGATCATGGCAATTTTTGTAATTCATGATGGCAATTTTAGTTTATAGATGATGGCAATTTTAGTATTTTGACCATGGCAATTCTAGTATTTTGACCATGGAAATTATTTTTTGTATGAACCATGGCAAATTTTTGTGCATGTATCATGGCAAATTTAAGTAATTCACCATGGCAATTTTAGTTTCTCGTTCATGGCAAATTTGAGTCATTAACCATGCATTTTTAAAGTAAATGACGATGGATTTCTTTTTAATTACGAACCATGTCAAAATTATTTCATGGATCATGACGAATTTTAGTAATTCATCATGGCAAGTTTAGTTTCTTAATTTCTTTTTTTATAACATGTCAAAATTACTTTCAACGTAGAAGAAAAAGTAGTTGAAACATATCATGGCAACTTTAGTGTAAACACCATGGCAATTTATGTGCAATAGACATGGCAACTTTTGACCGCTGATACGCCTCCAACGTATCTATAATTTCATGCTGTTATATTATCAATCTTGGATGTTTTTATATACATTTACAACAATTATATATCATTTTTGGGACTAACCTATTAACTTAGTGCCCAGTGCCAGTTGCTGTTTTCTGCCCTGTTTTTGTTTTATAGAAAATTAATACCAAACGAAGTCCAAATGCCACAAAACTTTTTGGAGATTTTTTTTGAACAAGATACACAATACAAGCTTCGGGAGGAGGCCACAAGCCCCAGGGGGTGCCCACGAGGCACCAGGGCGCGCCTTGGGGGGGGGGGCAGGTGCGCCCTGGTACCTCGTGGGGCCCACAGAACTCCGTTTGACCTAATTCCACCACTATAAATTCCAGAAAAATTAGAAACCCTTAGGGGAGTCCACGAAATATTTTTTCCGCCACCGCAAGTTTCTGTTCTCGAGAGATCCCATCTGGAGGCCTTCTTCGGTACTCCGCCGGAGGGGGAATCGATCACGGAGGGGCTCTACATCAACCTTGCTGCCCTTCCGATGATGCGTGAGTAGTTTACCACAGACCTTCGGGTCCATAGTTAGTAGCTAGATGGCTTCTTCTCTCTTTTTGATCTTCAATACTATGTTCTCCTCGATGTTCTTGGAGTTCTATCCGATGTAATCACTTTTTGCGGTGTGTTTGTTGGGATCCGATGAATTGTGAGTTTATGATCAGATTATCAATGAATATTATTTGAGTCTTGTCTGATCTCTTTTATGCATGATTATTATAGCTTCGTATTTCTTCTCCGATCTATTGATTTGGTTTGGCCAACTAGATTGATTTATCTTGCCATGGGAAGAGGTGATTTGTAATGGGTTCGATCTTGCGGTGCTCAATGCCAGTGACAGAAAGGGACATGACACGTATATATCGTTGCTATTAAGGGTAAAAAGATGGGGTTTATTCATGCGTGAGTTTATCTTGTCTACATCATGTCATCGTTCTTAAGGCGTTACTCCGTTCTTTATGGACTTAATACACTAGATGCATGCTGGATAGCGGTCGATGTGTGGAATAATAGTAGTAGATGCAGGCAGGAGTCGGTCTACTTGTCTCGGACGTGATGCCTATATACATGATCATTGCCTTGGATATCGTCATGATTATTTGCTTTTCTAGCAATTGCCCAACAGTAATTTGTCTACCCACCGTATGCTATTTTCTTGAGAGAAGCCTATAGTGAAAACTATGGCCCCCGGGTCTATCTAAATCATATTACTAAAACCCTAAAACTATTGCTGCACTTTTCTTTTATTTATTTTACTTTGTATTTTTGTTTCAATCTATCTATCTATCACATACAATTTAATCTTGCAATTAACCGCCGAGGGATTGACAACCCCTCGTTTACGTTGGGTGCAAGGATTTGTTGTTTGTGTGCAGGTACTGCTAACGAGGTGTTGCGTGGTTCTCCTACTGGATTGATAACCTTGGTTTCATAACTGAGGGAAATACTTACCTCTGCTATGCTGCATCATCCCTTCCTCTTCGGGGATAATACCAACGCAAGCTACAAGTAGCGGGAAGAATTTCTGGCGCCGTTGCCGGGGAGACATCATCAACATCTATCAGGTACCTTTGCATAAACTCTCATCTCCTTGCATTTACTTTATTTGCCATTTGCCTCTCGTTTTCATCTCCCACTTCTAAAACGTTTTTACAAAAATACAAAAATATTTTCCGTTTGCCTTTTTTCTTGTTTGCTTGTTTGCTTTTTTGCTTGCTTTATCATTATGGCTAGTTCTTCGCTCGTTACTAGTACCCCTGAAAATGAAGTACTTAATTTTAAACATAGGGGAGGAGAGAATTTAAAAGATGCTTGGTATAGGATTTGTGATGATGCTCATAATAGATCAACTCGTAAGCAATCCTCTACCATCCTTCTTCGCAATTTTTATGTGGGCATTACTACTTGGTATCGATTTGTGCTTGATACTATTACTGGAGGGAATTTCTTGATGTGTCCCTCTACGGATGCTTTTAATGCTATGGGAAATTTAGTGGGATCACCACCTATTACTATTAATGAAACAACTTTGACCTTGGAACATGTTATGCAAAGGTTAGATGCTATTGAAAACAAAATGCCTACCATTGAGCATATTGAAAATTTAGATAAAAAGATTCATAACCATGTCACTCAATTTGGATCAAAAGTAGGTATTACTCTTAAGATGCTAAAAGAGAAAGAACCAATAATTAATGAAAGGGTGGAACAAAGTCCCGCTAGGATCGATAAGTTGGAGGAAATTATTAATAAATTAGGTTCCGCTTTTTCTTCTGTTAAAACTATTGAAAAAATTACTCCTAGCAAGAATTGCAAGTTTATGTATGTCCCTAAAACCAATGGTGCTACTTCTAGTAAGGGAAATGAGGATCTTAAAATGATTAGCGTGCACCCCGATTCCATTGGTATAATTAAGGAACCTATTCACAAAAGTAAAATTCTTGATTTTGTGCCTAGAAATGTGATGGTGAGAAACACCTATGTTAAATCTATTAGAAAAAATGGATGTGTGATTGAGGAGTTGGAAACCAAAGATGACAATACTTGAAACTATGCATTATGCCTAGCTAGGGGCATAAATCAATAGCGCTTGTTGGGAGGCAACCCAATGAATAAAATAATTTTTTTCTGTTATTGTGTGTTTTCACAATTATGCTACTGGTATGATTGTGTTTTTGTGTTTTTAATTAGTGTTTGTGCCAAGTAAAGCCTTTAGGATGATTTGGAAGATAATATAATTGATGCTGTTTGGAAAACAGAAAGTTTTGCGTCCAGTGTCCGATTTTTTTTTCTGTACTGGAGCGTCAGAAAAATCTGAAATGTTTACACAGTATTGGTATATGAATTTCCCACGTTGTCCTAATTTTTTAGAATTTTCGGAATTACATAAGTATGACTTTTAAATAGATTGCTACAGACTGTTCTTTTTTTGACAGATTCTGTTTTTGATGCACTACTTGCTTGTTTTGATGAATCTTTGGATTGTATCGGGGGGGTATAAGCTATGGTGAAGTTAGAGTACAGTAGGTATAATGCAAAAATAAAATATAAATGGGTTTGCAACAGTACTTAGAGTAGTGATTTATTTTGTTATACTAACGGATCTCACGAAGGTTTTGTTGAGTTTTGTGTGATTGAAGTTTTCATGTTTTGGGTGAGATCACGATGGATGAAGGAATAAGGAGTAGTAAGAGCCTAAGCTTGGGGATGCCCGAGGCACCCCAAGGTAATATTCAAGGAAGACTCAAGCGTCTAAGCTTGGGGATGCCCCGGAAGGCATCCCCTCTTTCTTCTACCAACCATCGGTAATTTTACTTGGAGCTATATTTTTATTCGTCACATGATATCTGTTTTGCTTGGAGCGTCTTGTATTATATGAGTCTTTGCTTTGTTTGCTTTTTAGTTTGTCACAATCATCTTTGCTGAACACACCTATCTTGAGAGGGTCACACGTTTATCATCATTTGTTAGAATACTCTCTGTGCTTCACTTAAATTTTTTGAGCTAGGCAGTTGCTCTAGTGCTTCACTTAAATGTTTTTGAGCACGGTGGTGGCTATATTTTGAAGAAATAAACTCTCTTGATTCACTTATATTATTTTGAGAGTTGATTGAAATTTTGAAGAAATAAATTCTCATGCTTCACTTTTATTATTTTGAGAGTTGATAAGATTAAAATTTTGAAGAAATAAACTCTCATGCTTCACTTATATTATTTTAAGAGTTGATTGAAATTTTGAAGAAATGAATTCTCATGCTTCACTTATATTATTTTGAGAATTGATAAGATTGAAATTTTGAAGAAATATTTGCACTCTCTTGCTTCACTTAAATCTTTTTGAGAGTTGATGATAGTAATGGTAATTTGCACAAGATATGAATTTGGTCCCAAAGTGATGAATATTCAAGAGGGATATAATAAAAACTTTCATATAGATCATTGGATATGATAAGTGTGATTCCTTGCAATAGTTTTGCGATATGAAAATGATAATATGTGAGTCATGTTAGTGAGTAATTGTGATTTAGTAAGAATATTAGTGTTAAGGTTTGTGATTCCCTATGCATGCACATCAAGTCAATAGTTATGCAAAGAAATTATATCCTACTTATGGTGCATTATTCGGTGTTAGTTATGTTCAATGCATGTTTATGACCGTTTTTGCTTTTTGGTTGGTTGCTTCTCTATCTATTTGCTAGCCTTCATTTGTACTAAGAAGAAATACTGCTTGTGCATCCAAAATCCTTAAACCCAAGTTGTGCCAAATGAGTCCACTATATCTACCTATATGCGGTATTTCAATGCCGTTCCAAGTAAATTTGCGTGTGCCAACTCTAATTTTCAAAATAATTTTTCCGTTTTGTGTGCCCGTACCGCTCATGAAGCGGCAGGGGGTGGCCATTATTTTCCATGCTAGGTGTGTTATTCTCACGATGAGTGTTTATTCACTTGTCATTGCACGAGAGAATGGTTGGTAATAGGGATGCCCAGTCCCACAATGAATCAAAAATTAATAACAACAAAATTCCTTGGAAAGTGTTGGTTTGGAGGGCACCCATGGATACGGCTAGCCATGGATTGTGAAAGAATGGTGGAAAGGAAATAAACTTTACTTTCTGTTTGGGAACCGCCTATGATGTGTCTAGCATGGAAAATAATGGAAATTCTCGGTCGTTTTCGTTGACAGGAAAAGCACCCCTCTCAAAATATTTTATCTCTTTAATTTCAGCCTTGAGCTCTGGCACATTTGACAAATCTCTGCTTCCCTCTGCGAAGGGCCTATCTATTTACTTTTATGCAATTTTTATTTTTACTTGAGTCTCCATCCTCTCTTATAAAGCACCAACTAGAGAGCACTATTGTCATACTTGTGCATTAGATGTAGTTAATATTTGAGTGTGTTTCATGAATGGATCAATGATTGTGCATAATGGGCTAGGGATAACTTTCTTTAGTGTTGATATTTTGAAAGACATGGTTGCTTGTTAGCATGCTTGAGTATTTATATCTTCATGTCAAATTATAGACTATTGCTATGAATCATTCAAGTCCAATGTCCATGCTATAAAAGAAAAGAATATGTGATGAATATGATAGGCAGCATTCCACATAAAAAATTCTGTTTTTATCATTTACTTACTCGAGGACGAGCATGAATTAAGCTTGGGGATGCTGATACGTCTCCAACGTATCTATAATTTTTGATTGTTCCATGCTGTTATATTATCATTCTTGGATGTTTTTATATACATTTACAGCAATTATATATCATTTTTTGGGACTAACCTATTAACTTAGTGCCCAGTGCCAGTTGCTGTTTTCTGCCCTGTTTTTGTTTTACAGAAAATCAATACCAAACGAAGTCCAAATGCCACGAAACTTTTTGGAGATTTTTTTCTGGACAAGATAAACACTAGAAGCTTCGAGAGGAGGCCAGAAGCCCCAGGGGCTGCCCACGAGGCACCAGGGCGCACCTGGGGGTGGGGCAGGCGCGCCCTGGTACCTCGTGGGGCCCACAGAGCTCCGTTTGACCTAATTCCATCACTATAAATTCCAGAAAAATCAGAAAGCCTCAGGGGAGTCCACAAAATACTTTTTCTGCCGCCGCAAGTTTCTGTTCTCGAGAGATCCCATCTGGAGGCCTTCTCTGGTACTCCGCCGGAGGGGGAATCGATCACGGAGGGGCTCTACATCAACCTTGCTGCCCTTCCGATGATGCGTGAGTAGTTTACCACAGACCTTTGGGTCCATAGTTAGTAGCTAGATGGCTTCTTCTCTCTTTTTGATCTTCAATACAATGTTCGCCTCGATGTTCTTGGAGTTCTATCTGATGTAAACTCTTTTTGCGGTGTGTTTGTTGGGATCCGATGAATTGTGAGTTTATGATCAGATTATCCATGAATATTATTTGAGTCTTCTCTGATCTCTTTTATGCATGATTATTATAGCTTCGTATTTCTTCTCTGATCTATTGATTTGGTTTGGCCAACTCGATTGATTTATCTTGCCATGGGAAGAGGTGCTTTGTAATGGGTTCGATCTTGCGGTGCTCAATCCCAGTGATAGAAAGGGACATGACACGTATGTATCGTTGCTATTAAGGGTAAAAATATGGGGTTTATTCATGCGTGAGTTTATCTTGTCTAGACCATGTCATCGTTCTTATGGCGTTACTCCGTTCTTCATGGACTTAATACACTAGATGCATGCTGGATAGCGGTCGATGTGTGGAGTAATAGTAGTAGATGCAGGCAGGAGTCGGTCTACTTGTCTCGGACGTGATGCCTATATACATGATCACTGCCTTGGATATCATCATGATTATTTGCTTTTCTATCAATTGCCCAACAGTAATTTGTCTACCCACCGTATGCTATTTTCTTGAGAGAAGTCTATAGTGAAAACTATGGCCCCCAGGTCTATCTAAATCATATTACTAAAACCCTAAAAATATTGGTGCACTTTTCTTTTATTTATTTTATTTTGTATTTTTTTTCTATCTATCTATCTATCACATACAATTTAATCTTGCAATTAACCGCTAAGGGATTGACAACCCCTCGTTTGCGTTGGGTGCAAGGATTTGTTGTTTGTGTGCAGGTACTGCTAACGAGGTGTTGCGTGGTTCTCCTACTGGATTGATAACCTTGGTTTCATAACTGAGGGAAATACTTACCTCTGCTGTGCTGCATCATCCCTTCCTCTTCAGGGATAATACCAACGCTACAGGTAGCAACCGCCTAAAAATATTGTCAAAACATATCGATATGGGATCTAGTTTTGAAGTTCTCGTCGCGACGGATTTAATGGTGAAAACGGATTTTCAATCGGATTTGTCATCTAAGAGATAAAACATTTTAAAGTTTGAAAACCCCAAAAGATTCCCGCTGTCATCATCGGTTTTCTTCCCTGTTTGCATGCATGTGTGAAAAAAACTAAAAGGCTGATGTGTCACAATGGGTGGCTAGAAGGACGTGTGGCCCGACCTCCTTCAACCCACACGTGTGGCACTTATCAGGGTCCAAAAATTACATGGTTCAAATTATTTAGTTCCAGCATAAACATTGATATGTGATAACCCACAAGTATAGGGGATCGTTTGTAGCCTTTCTCGATAAATAAGAGTGTCGAACCCAACGAGGAGCTAAAGGTAGAATCAATATTTCCTTCAAGTTCTATCGACTACTGATACAACTCTACGCACACTTAACGTTTGCTTTACCTAGAACAAGTATGAAACTAGAAGTATTTTGTAGGTGTAATACTATAACTACTTCACAAGAATAAAACTAGGAGTACTTTGCGAGATAATGAAAGTTAGTTTGTTTTAGTAGAGAATTTTTGTAACACAAGAAAATGATTTGTCCCTAGGCAATCGATAACTAGACCGGTAATCATTATTGCAATTTTATATGAGGGAGAGGCATGAGCTAACATACTTTCCGTACTTGGATCATATGCACTTATGATTGGAACTCTAGCAAGCATCCGCAACTACGAAAGATCATTAAGGTAAAACCCAACCATAGCATTAAGTAACAAGTCCTCTTTACTCCCATACTCAACAACCCCCTTACTCGGGTGTAAGCTTCTGTCACTCTAGCCGCCCACTATAAGAGAATTTTGAACGTATTGCAAACCCTACAGCGGGAATACCACATGCTTGCATGACATGGTGGGCACCATAGGACAGCACCAAAATAAAACATAGAACTCAAACCAATCACCATCATCAATCAACCCATAGGACAAACGAATCTAGTCAAACATCATAGGATGGCTACATATCATTGGATAATAATATATAGCGTTAAGCACCATGTTTAAGTAGAGATTACAGCGGGGAGAAGAGGTGTTACACCGCTGCATAGAGGGGGAGAGAGTTGGTGTTGACGGCGGTGAAGTTGTTGGTGTAGATCGCCGTCACGATGATTGCCCCGGCGGCGTTCCGGCGCCACCGAGAGAGAGGGGGAGAGAGCCCCCCTCCATCTTCTTCTTCCTTAGCCTCCCCCCTAGATGGGAGGAGAGTTTCCCCTCTGGTCTATGGCCACCATGGCTCCCGGAGGGGAGGAGCCCCTCCGAGATTGGATCTCTCTCTGTGTTCTCTTCTGTTTCGCGTTCCTGTTTTCTGGTCGAAAACCGTTTCTTAAATTCCCGGAGATCCGTAACTCCGATTGGGCTGAAATTTTGAGGGGATTTCCTTCCGGTTATTATCTTTCTTGCTGCAGAAGAAGGGCCCCTACCGCCTTACGGGGTAGCCACAAGCCTGCTGGGCGCGCCCAGGGTAGGGGGCGCGCCCTCTGAGCTTGTGGCCCCCTCGGGCATCGTCTCGCGTTGATTATTTTTCCCAAAAATCATATATATTTCAAAATAAATATCCGTAAATTTTTATCGCGTTTGGACTTTGTTTGATATGGATTTTCTGTGAAACAAAAACATGCAACAAACTGGAACTGGCACTGGGCCCTGGATCAATATGTTAGTCCAAGAAATCATATAAAAAGTTGCCAAAAGTATGTGGAAATTGTAGGATAATGGCATGAAACAATCAAAAATTATAGATACGACGGAGACGTATCAGCATACCCAAGCTTAATTCCTGTTCGTCCTCGAGTAGGTAAATGATAAAAAAAATGATGTGGAATGCTACCTAGCATAATCTTGATCATGTAATCTAATCATTGCATAAATATTAAGACACGAGTGATTAAAAGCAATAGTCTATAATTTTATATAAAGACATGAATACTTTGGCATACCAACAAACAATCATGCCTTTCAAAATAAAAATGCTAAAGAAAGTTATTCCTACAAAATCATATAATCCTGTCATGCTCCATCTTCTTAACATAAAGTATTTATCATGCAATACCCCGATGACAAGCCAAGCAATTGATCATACTTTTTAACGCGCTTCAGCTTTTTCAACCCTCATGCAATACATGAGCGCAAGCCATGGATATAGCACTATGGGTGGAATAGAATGCGGTGGTAGGGATCAATAAGGAGAAGTAAAAAAGGGAGAAAGTCTCGCATCAACTAGGCGGATCAACGGGCTATGGGATGCCCATCAATCGATATCAATGCGAGGAGTAGGGATTGCCATGCAACGGATGCACTAAGAGCTATAAGTGTATGAAAGCTCAAACTGAAAACTAAGTGGGTGTGCATCCAACTTGCTTGCTCATGAAGACCTCGGGCATTTGAGGAAGCCCATCATCGGAATATACAAGCCAAGTTCTATAATGAAAAATTCCCACTAGTGTATGAAAGTGACAACATAGGAGACCCTCTATATGAAAAACATGGTGCTACTTTGAAGCACAAGTGTGGAAAAGAAAAGGATAGTAACATTGCCCCTTCTCTCTTTTTCTCTCATTTTTTTTGTTTTCTCCTTTTTTTGGTGGGCTCTTTTTGGCCTCTTTTTTTTGTTTTTTTTGGTGGGCTCTGTTTGGCCTCCCCCCCTTTTTTTATTTCCTTACTGGGACAATGCTCTAATAATGATGATCATCACACTTCTATTTACTTACAACTCAACATTACAACTCGATACTAGAACAAATATGACTCTATATGAATGCCTCTGGCAGTGTACCAGGATGTGCAATGATCTAGCATAGCAAAGCTATCAAAAAATAGACAAGCCATGAAAATATCATGCTAGCTATCTTACGATCATGCAAAGCAATATGACAATGAATGCTCAAGTCATGTATATGATGATGATGGAAGTTGCATGGCAATATATCTCGGAATGGCTATGGAAATGCCATGATAGGTAGGTATGGTGGCTGTTTTGAGGAAGATATAAGGAGGCTTATGTGTGATAGAGCGTATCATATCACGGTGTTTGGATGCACTGGCAAAGTTTGCACCAACTCTCGAGGTGAGAAAGGGCAATGCACGGTACCGAAGAGGCTAGCAAATTGCGGAAAGGTGAGAGTGCGTATAATCCATGGACTCACATTAGTCATAAAGAACTCACATACTTATTGCGAAAGTTTATTAGCCCTCGAAGCAAAGTAGTACTACGCATGCCCCTAGGGGGATAGATTGGTAGGAAAAGACCATCGTTTGTCCCCGGCCGCTACTCATAAGGTAGACAATCAATAATAAATCATGCTCCAACTTCTTAGCATAACGACAGACCATATGTGCATGCTTCGGGAATCACAAACCTTAACACCAATATTCTTACTAAACCAGAATCATTCACTAGTACCTCCCACATATTACCATCTCAATGTCGCAAAACTATTGCATGGAATCAAACTTATCATATTCAGTGATCTACAAGTTTTATGTAGGATTTTATGACTAACCATGTGAATGACCAATTCCTGTTGACTCTCTAAACAGGTATAAGTGAAGCATGAGAGTTTAATTCTTTCTACAAAAGACTTTCCCATGCTCTAATAAATATAAGTGAAGCAAAAGAGCATTCTACAAATAACGGTTTTCTATATGTCGAGAAACAGGCATCCAAACTTCAAATGATATAAGTGAAGCACATGAAGCATTCTATAAAGCCATACTCAAAAGATATAAGTGAAGTGCAAAGAGCATTCTATAAATAAACCAAGGACGATCTCATACCAGCGTGGTGCATTATTAAAAGAAAAATAAAAAGCACACGATGCTCCAAGAATTAACGCATATCATGTGAACGAAACAAAAACCGAAACATACCGATAATTGTTGAAGAAAGATGGGATGCCTTCTTGGGCATCCCCAAGCTTAGACGCTTGAGTCTCCTTGAATATTTACTTGGGGTGCCTTGGGCATCCCCAAGTTTGAACTCTTGCCTCTCCTTATTCTCCTCATATCGATACCTCCTCGATATTCAAACACTTCATCCACACAAAACTTAACCGAACTTTTTATTAGAAGGGTTAGTACATATAATCATCAAATCCCATCATGTCCTGCTGTAACATTATTGTATAATTATAATCAAACATTACCCACTGTATGCTATCACAATTCTATGTATCCCAAATCAATGGGGCTCAACAAGAATTCAAACATACGCAAATAAAGAAACTATAACAGCAATCTGTGAAAACAGGACAATCTGTAAAGATGTAGATGAAACATATACTTCCGTAACTCCAAACATTCTGAAAAATTAGAAAAAAATAAATTTTTTGCATAGAAGTACTGTGTAAAAATTTCATAATTTTAGCATGTTCCAGTAAAATATAGAAATTCAAACACTACAGCAAAAGTTTCTGTTTTTGCCCAGCACACACCAAACAAGCAATTTAGACATCCTAAAGGTAAATCTTGGCACATTATTTTTATAATACAATGGATTTTTACAAGGGGATAATTATTTTTGTTGAAAAGTTTCTGTAATTCAAGATTCACAATGTTTCCATGGGCATGAACAAAGTTCATGGATATCCCCCACTTCAACGGTGCTCGTCTTTCTCACTTTCACTTTTCTTTTTGAAAAAGTTTTAGGTTCCCCTCTATATATTTTTTGTTTTTAAACTTTTTAAAAGCACACAATAGAATAAAATGACTCTCTAAAACTTCCGGGTTGTCTCCCAGGTAGTGCTTTCTTTAAAGCCATTAAGCACTAGTACAAAAGGGCCCATTTGTCCCGGTTCGTAAGGCCCATTTGTCCCGGTTCTGGAACCGGGACTAAAGGGTCGGGACTAAAGCCGAAAACCTTTAGTCCCTGTTCGCTTACGAACCGGGACCAAAGGCCCTCCACGTGGCCGCTGGGGGGAGCCCAGGCAGGAGGACCTTTAGTCCCGGTTGGTAACACCAACCGGGACCAAAAGGCAGGACCTTTAGTCCCGGTTGATAACACCAACCGGGACCAAAAGGCAGGGGCTTTAGTCCCGGTTGGTAACACCAACCGGGACCAAAAGGCATCTGTCAGGAGCTGGGGTTTTGTTTTTTTTGAAAGGGAGGGGGGTTAGGTGGTTTTGTAGGGTTAAGTTAGGGGTTTCATATTGTGTTAGCTAGCTAATAGAGAGAAGTGTCCTCTTTTTCTCCGTGCTTGGTCAACGCTAGCTACTATAGAGAGAACTCAACACGCTAGCTACTAAGCAAATGAAGGAACCATTAAGTACATAAGATCGTCATGAACATATACAGAGAGAAGTGATCGACCTCTCTTTCTCCGAGAGATTGGTCGAACAACAAGTTTTCGTATATCTATCCGACGCTACTACATATGTAAAATATATAACATCCCTGACAACAATTTCAATTTCACATGGTATTCTCCTTGTTCAGGTATGACGTGGTCAAGAAAGAATCCCGCCAATTCCTCTTGAATTGCTCGTATGCGATCATGTGGTAGGAGCTCATCCCGCATCTGCCAGATCTAATTTAAAGAAGGGGTCAATACATATATATGAATGAAACTCAACACAATTGATGGTAATATATAAAATAAAATTGTGAATATTGTTTACGTACTTCAAATTGTTTCTCAGAGGAGGCCCGTTCAGAGGTATAGTAGCGAATGAACTCGCATACGTAGTATCCACATAAATGAGTGTTGGGTGCCTGCAACAAGCACTTTACGAGAATAGAGTTCAATCAAACTAATAAGCAAGCATGATAATGGTATTGATGAAACTAGAATCAATGAGAGATGCGCGGAACTAGCTAGTACTACTTACTTTGGGGTGTGTAAATCGCAGCTCCTTCTTCAGACCCGGAACCTTAGCGGTGAACGTTTTCCAAACCCTGGCAGGCAAAGAAAATGATTACTTGATATCAGGAAATGAACGAAAGTTGCCGATATGGTCCCAGTATTGATTGAACTTACTTCTGGAGCATTGCAGTCATGTCCGCATAATACTTGGGATCTTTACGGAGCGAGTCTAAGACAGTTACTAATGCCCCGTCAAGGTTAATGGATAGCAGAATATAGTGGAAGCTGTGCACGCATAACTCATCAATTACATTACTTAACCACGAGTAAGCGGAACCGAATATGCAGAAGACAGTAACACTCACTTGAAGTTGTAAGGAAAGAGTATTTCCCTTTTGTTTTGATGTTTAAGGAACGTTTGTAGTAAGTTGTTCTCGGTATCTTCAGCCGCCTTTCGTACCGACCATTCATTTACGGTATTTGGGCTAATGAACCCAACGTCGAAGATTCCTATTTTTTGGCATTCGACCATCTTCAATCTGCATAATATAGTGAGGATAATTATATATACATGCAATGAACGAGCTGAGCTAGAGACTTAATTATAGAAGTAATACTTACAGACAGTAGCAAGTCATGAGTTGTTTGTCGAGGGCCTTTTGATTGTATAATTGAAATAACTCCACAAATTCAACAGGCAGCAGGTCGACTCCAGGGAAGTCATGCTCTTTTTTAATTCCGACTAACAAACTGTCTTTCCCAGACTTCCTGCAGGTTTCCATGTACCAGTCATGCAATTTTTGCATCATCGTTGTTAGATGAGGATGATCAGGTTTGACGAGAGGCTTCCCGTGCACGTATCTAAAGACGTCTACTACCTCAACCGTTTCAAACTGTACATCATCGGGCAGGTAATCATCAAGAGTGGTACCGGGCAGTAGCACCGGATGATTAGCGATATCGCTAGACACCTTGAGCGGGGGGCACGATTGCTTCTCCTGTTCGCCGAGCTGGGGAATTGTTTTCCCACTTCTTTGTTTTTTCGCTCTTGCAGCACTGGAAGTACTTCCCGACTGCTGCGCTTTAGCATGTGTCTTAGTAATTATGCGGTCATAGTTGGAATCCGGCGGAGGCGGTGGTGGTCGCTTCAGGGCATCGATAGTGCGCTTCACTTTCACCGGATCTAGCTTCTCCTTCGGAGGTGGAGTTTTCTTTGCAAAATGGTCCCTCACTTCGGCACGACATATGTCCTCATTTTCCTGCTCAGTCCTCTCATATGGTAACTTTTCCACAGGCTTGAGACATGGACCGTATCTGAATTGCCTCCCGCCTCTGCTTGTACTGCTAGCCGCCGGAGCGGCGGCGTCTCTCTTCCGTCGTTGCTGAGGAGGCGGAGAAGGAGGCGGAGTGCTCCGACGCGCCGGAGTAGGCGAAGGAGGAGGCGGAGTGCCCTCACGCGTCGGAGGAGCCGGAGAAGGAGGCGGAGTGCCCTGATCACTCGCCGGAGGAGGAGGAGGAGGAGGAGGCGGAGTGCCCTGACTCGCCGGAGGAAGAGGAGGAGGCGGAGGCGTCCAGTTTGGAAGCTTGATGTACTCCTTCTGCCATAGACATGTACTCCTCAGAGCACGAACCAACTGATTCTCCCCTTCACCTGTAGAGTGGTAAAGCTCGAGCTCCTCAAATCCCTCCATTACTTCATCCACCATCACAACAGCATAGCCATGTGGAATCGTAAGGCAGTGAAAAGTTTCGTTGGGTTGAGGAGGTGCAACAGAGCCGAGAGCCGCCTTGAAAGTGAGGTTATGGCATTTCATCATAAGCTCGCAATTTTGAGCCTCCGTGATAGTATGCACGGGGTAGATAGGCTCCGTGAAGTCAGTCTGAACGGGCTCCGTGGAAGCCATGCTGCTTCTCCGCTGAGATGGCGGGGTAGCTTCTGGGGTAGCTTCGTGCCGCTGAGATAGTTGGCCGGCAGCTCGCTGGCTCTCAGCTTCCTCTAGCTTTTGTAGTCTTGCACTCATCTTTTGCATGTCGCTCAGCTCCGCTTTCCTCTTTCTCTCCCGGCTTCTGTAACCGCCTGCGTCGGGAAACCCAAACTTCCACGGAACGGAACCTGGTGTGCCTCGTGTTCGTCCAGGGTGCTCAGCATTCCCTAGGGCCTCAGTCAGCTCGTCCTTCTCTCTGTCGGGAATGGACGTCCCTTCCTGCGCTGCGGTGATATACTTCTGAAGCTTCGTGATGGGTATTGCAAGTTGCTCGTCCGTCCAACGGCACTTCCCTGTTTCAGGGTCCAAAGTTCCCCCAACCCCGAAGAACCAAGTCCTTGAACGGTTTGGCCAGTTCAATGTCTCTGGTTCGACCCCTTTAGCAATCAGGTCATTCTCAGCTTTGTCCCACAACGGCCGGGCTTTGAGGTAGCCACCTGACCCCGTGTGATGGTGATACTGCTTCTTTGCAGCGTTGTTCTTGTTTGTCTCTGACATTTTCTTACTCTTGTCTGATGTCTTGTAGGCCACAAATGCGGGCCAGTGATCTCTTATCTTCTCAAATCGGCCGATGAATTCTGGAGTCTCACCTTTGTCGACAAACTTTGATTTCAACTCCTTCTTCCACCTCCTGAATAGATCTGCCATCTTCTTAAGAGCACACGCCTTGACCAGTGGCTCTATAACGGGCTTATTCGGATCCTCCTCTGGCGGTAGGGTGAAATTTTCCTTCAGCAAGGTCCAAAGATCATCTTTCTGTCTATCGGTGACATAATCACCTTCAGGGGCGTCGTCCTTAGGCTTATTCCATTGCTTGATGCTGATCGGGATGTTGTCCCTAACAATAGCTCCGCACTGAGCAGAAAATGCGTCCTTGGTCCGCTTGGGTTCAATCGGTAGGCCATCATCAGCGAGTGCTGTGATCGTGAACCTTTCATCCTTGCGCAACCTCTTCTTCGGGCCTCGTCTCGTTACCGAAGTTTGGCTCGATCCGGAGGGCTATAAAAGAAGAAAGAAGAGTTAATATATATATGTACATACCAAAACAATTAATGCATCAATTAGCTAGTCAGCACCTCCGGAGCCATCATGATCATGTCACCGGAGCCATCATGATCATGTCCTTCCTCCTCCATTGTTCCATCGGTGTCGTTGAGAAACGACAAGACAGCATCACCTCCGGCGAGGATTATCTCCCCCAACAACTGTTCTTGTTCCAAGTCTCTTTGATCCATAGTTTCTGCAAATATAGAAGAATATATATATAGATGAGATCAGAAAAAAATTGGATCAACTTGTGCACATCCATAATGGGGGTATTCTTGATAAATCTATGTTACCGGAGTTATCTATGTTACCGGAGGGGGTAGACGACAACGACGCTCACCCCTCATGTCATGTCCGACGTCCCTCCTCATGTCGAAGTTATCGGGGAGGGGGTAGACGACAACGACGCTCACCCCTCATGTCCGACGTCCCCCCTCATGTCGAAGTTATCGGGGAGGGGGTACAGGTGGCCTCGAGAGTTGGTCGGGCGAGCGGACCGGGAGTAAGTAACTTTTAACTCATTTTAACCTTTAAGGAATTTAATTAACAAAATGGCGCCATTCTGAATGTGCAGAAAATGGTCCATATTTTTCCTGATCTCATCTACCCTTCTATATGTCACGTTGTCTAGTGTCAAAGGATTCAAGAAAACCATGGCTTCATCATTAGCCGGAAGTAACAGGCGCATAATGGTACGAAGCTCTCCAAAATTGTTTTGGAATGGAGTCCCGGATAGGAAAATTAATTAGCTTTTTGGTACGAAGTTCAGCAAGAGCCTTCCGAATATCGCTATTTGGAAGGCCTTTGCTGAAATTCGTACCAAAAATTGAATTATTCTATCCGGAAATCCGTTCCAAAACAACTTTGAAGAGCTTCGTAGCATCATACGCATGTTACTTCCGGCTAATGATGAAGCCATGGATTTCTTCAATACTTTCACAGACAACGTGACATATAGAAGAATATATATATAGATGAGATCAGAAAAAAATTGGATCAACTTGTGCACATCCATAATGGGGGCATTCTTGATAAATCTATGTCAAAATTCAAACTTTGACATATGATCAAACTTTGATATATGATCAAATGTTGCATATGTCAAAATTCAAACTTTGACATATGATCAAACTTTGATATATGTCCACCACGATATAAAATGATACATAGACTTGTTCGGGCGAGAGGGGGTTGATCGACGTCCCCCCTCATGTCGAAGTTACCGGAGTTTTCTTCTAGTGGTTTGGGTGGCCTCGAGAGATTGTCGGGTAGGGGCGGGAGGGGGTAGGAGATCGACAACGCTTTTTTCTAGGGTTTGGGTGGCCTCGAGAGTTGGTCGCCCGGTATATCGAGAGGGGGGTGAACATTTTACCTTAGTAACTTAGAAAAAAAATGTTATCGGGGAGGGGGTATATCGACAACGCTTTTTTTCTAGGGTTTGGGTGGCCTCGAGAGTTGGTCGCCCGGTATATCGAGAGGGGGGTGAACATTTTACCTTAGTAACTTAGAAAAAAAATGTTATCGGGGAGGGGGTATATCGACAACGCTTTTTTTCTAGGGTTTGGGTGGCCTCGAGAGTTGGTCGCCCGGTATATCGAGAGGGGCTTGAACATTTTACCTTAGTAACTTAGGAAAAAAATGTTATCGGGGAGGGGGTATATCGACCCACCCTCATGTCAAAGTTATCGGGGAGGGGGTATATCGACAACGACATACATACATGGAAAAAAATTCTATCCATCTATACATACATAGCCACATACATATATACATGGAAAAAAAATGCTATGAAAAAAATACATATATGAAAAAAAAATGCTATGAATAAAAATAATTAATACACAGATGAACAAAAAAAATACATATATGAACAAAAAAATGCTCTGAACAAAAAAATTAATACATATATGAACATCCATACATACATATAGCCACATACATATATACATTATATATATATGAACAAAAAATTCATCATATAAAAAATGAACAAAAAAATGATATGAACAGAGCCGGGGCGGCGGCGGCTCACAGCGGGGGCGGCCGGCGAGGGCGACGGCGGGGGCGGCGAGGGCGTCGGCGACGGCGACGGTGGGGGCGGGCTGGGGCAGGGACGTGGCCGGGCGCGCTCGGGGGCGGCGGACGGCGTCGGCTGGCGAGGGCGACGGCGGGGGCAGCGCACGAGGGAGCCGGCGACGACGGCGACGGTGGGGGCGGGTCGGGGCGCAGGGTCGCGGCCGGGCGCGTTCGGGGGCGGCGGACGGCAACGGCGTGGGCGGCGGACGGCGTCGGTGTGGGCTCGGGGGCGGGGCAGGGGCACGGGCGACGGCGACGGCGTCGGGGCAGCCTGGCGGCGTCGAGGAGATCGGTGTCATCGGGGGGAACTGCGAGATGAAAATGAAAATTTTCACAAGTCCTGCTTATATACACAGAGCATTGGTCCCGGTTGGTGTCTCCAACCGGGACTAATGCACTCCTTTAGTCCCGGTTGGTGCCACCAACCGGGACCAAAGGTCTCTTTTCAGCAGCCCAAAGGGCGGGAAACAGGGACCTTTGGTCCCGGTTGGTGGCACCAACCGGGACTAAAGGGTGGCATTGGTCCCGGTTGGTGCCACCAACCGGGACCAAAGGTGGGAATTGGTCCCGGTTGGTGCCACCAACCGGGACTAAAGGGTGGTGCTGCCCGGGGCCAAAAGTTTAGTCCCACCTCGCTAGCTGAGAGGGCTCGAGAGTGGTTTATAAGTGCTGCTGCGCACACCCTCTCGAGCTCCTCTCAGCAGCAGGCTTACGGGCCTAATCGCATGACCTCTACCTGTGGGCCTTGTGGGCCTTCTGCGGGCCTGAATCCTGGCCCAACTAGATGGTTGGGTTTCTAGTCGTATTCAGGCCGTGGTGGCCCACTAGGCGGCATTTTTTTTAATTTTTTTCTACTTTTTTTGTTTTCTTTTTTGCTTTATTTATTTTCTTTTGTTTCTACTTACAGTTTTTCAGTGATTCTTTTTTGCTTTTAGGTCACAAAAATTATAAACTTTCTGTTAGTGCCATTAGTTTCCAAATTTGAATAGTTTAAATTTGAATTCTTTTAAATTGGTGTGAATCACTAGTTTGTGAATAACTTTACTATAAAAATAGATTTTTGAGTGATTCTTTTTCCTGCTATTTAATATTACTGTGTTTTATCATTATATTCAATTTGGTAATTTTTAGGTAATTTTAAATGTCTGTTTTAACCAAAAAGAGATTTTGTTATTTTAGTTTGGTATTAAAGTTTCTAAAAAAATTCTTTATGAAAATTCTTTTTGCTATTAATGTTTTGAACAAAAAATACTTTGATAACTTTAGTTGCATAAATTTTATATAATTTTAGTTTCATAAATACTAGAGGTTTATAAAATATTTTTAGTTGATTCCTTTTGCTATTAGAGTTTTATAAAAGCTTTTTAGTTGATTCTTTTTGCTATTGAAGAATATTATAGTTTTATTTTAGTTGATCATAACAGAATTTTTTAATTAATTATTTTTAGTTCATTATTTTTGCTATTAGAGTTTCATAAAGGTTTTCTAGTTCATTCTTTTTGCTATTAGTTCATTCTTTGAGCTAAATGACCCTGAAATTGAAAAGCACTTCAAATGAACTCTGAAAAGGTTGAACGTTAGCATGGTATCATCATTACACCCACATAGCATGTTCTAAAAAGTTGAGAGGGTTACGGCAAAAACTGGATGCACTTCATGTACAAAATGGACAATCTCTTTCGAAGTATCAGGGTTTCGGATGAAAACTCATCTGTTACAAAGGGATTTCATTTTTTTGAACTTATTTGAACTCCAGACTTTTTGTGTGTTCAAAATGCACCATTCAAAGCCACATCATCAATTTTCAACCCTTTCTGACTTCATTTCCTATTTTTCATGCATTTACTGATTTTTTTAAGCTAAATGACCCTGAAATTGAAAAGCACTACAAATGAACTCTGAACAGGTTGAAAGTTGGCATGGTATCATCATTTCACCCACATAGCATGTGCTAAAAAGTTGAGAGGGTTACGGCAAAAACTGGATGCACTTCGTGTACAAAACGGACAATCTCTTTCGAAGTATCAGGGTTTCGGACGAAAACTCATCTGTTACAAAAGGCATTTAATTTCTTCACATGTAACTGCAAGGATATAGTTGTGGAGAGAAAGTCTTCACTTTTTCTTCGCTTGTGTCCTTTGCTTATTGTGCCGTAACCATGGATAATCTTCATCGTTTAACAGGGTGCTTGGGTCAGCCTTGACTTTGAAGGGAGGAATTTCATGAAACTTTTCATAATCTTCAGACATGTCTGTCTTTCCCTCCAATCCCACGATGTCTCTTTTTCCTGAAAGAACTATGTGGCGCTTTGGCTCATCGTATGATGTATTCGCTTCCTTATCTTTTCTTTTTCTCGGTTTGGTAGACATGTCCTTCACATAGAAAACCTGCGCCACATCATTGGCTAGGACGAATGGTTCGTCTGTGTACCCAAGATTGTTGAGATCCACTGTTGTCATTCCGTACTGTGGGTCTACCTGTACCCCGCCTCCTGACAGATTGACCCATTTGCACTGAAACAAAGGGACCTTGAAATCATGTCGATAGTCAAGTTCCCATATGTCCACTATGTAACCATAATATGTGTCCTTTCCCCTCTTGGTTGCTGCATCAAAGCGGACACCACTGTTTTGGTTGGTGCTCTTTTGATCTTGGGCGATCGTGTAAAATGTATTCCCATTTATCTCGTACCCTTTGTAAGTCAATGCAGTCGAAGATGGTCCCCTGGCCAACGAGTACAGCTCATCAGAAACAGTGTTGTCACCCATGAGACGTGTTTGCAACCAACTGCCGAAAGTCCTAATGTGTTCATATGTAATCCAGTCGTCACACTGCTCCGGGTGTTTGGAGCGCAGAATATTCTTGTGTTCATCGACATACGGGGTCACCAAGGTAGAATTCTGTAGAACCGTGTAGTGTGCTTGAGACCAAGAATGCCCGTCCCTACATATTATTGAGTCCGCTCCTAGCGTGCCTTTTCCAGTCAGTCTCCCCTCATACCGCGATTGAGGGAGACCAATATTCTTAAGGTCAGGAATGAAGTCAACACAAAACCCAATGACATCCTCTGTTTGATGGCCCATGGAGATGCTTGCTTCTGGCCTAGCGCGGTTACGAACATATTTCTTTAAGACTCCCATGAACCTCTCAAAGGGGAACATATTGTGTAGAAATACAGGGCCCAGAACGACAATCTCGTCGACTAGATGAACTAGGACGTGCGTCATGATATTGAAGAAAGATGGTGGGAACACCAACTCGAAACTAACAAGACATTGCACCAAATCACTCCTTAACCTTGACAGGATTTCTGATTCGATCACCTTCTGAGAGATTGCATTGAGGAATGCACATAGCTTCACAATGGCTAATCGAACGTTTTCCGGTAGAAGCCCCCTCAATGCAACCGGAAGCAGTTGCGTCATAATCACGTGGCAGTCATGAGACTTTAGGTTCTGGAACTTTTTCTCTGCCATATTTATTATTCCCTTTATATTCGACGAGAAGCCAGACGGGACCTTCATACTGAGCAGGCATTCAAAGAAGATTTCCTTCTCTTCTTTGGTAAGAGCGTAGCCGGCAGGACCTTCATACTGCTTTGGATGCATGCCGTCTTTTTCATGCACACGTTGCTGTTCCTCCCGTGCCTCCGGTGTATCTTTTGTCTTCCCATACACTCCCAAGAAGCCTAGCAGGTTCACGCAAAGATTCTTCGTCACGTGCATCACGTCGATTGCAGAGCGGACCTCTAGGTCTTTCCAATAGGGTAGGTCCCAAAATATAGATTTCTTCTTCCACATGGGTGCGCGTCCCGCATCGTCAGTCGGAACAGATAGTCCGCCAGGACCCTTTCCAAAGATTACTTGTAAATCATTGACCATATCAAGTATGTGATCACCAGTACGGAGGGCGGGCTTCTTCTGGTGATCTGCCTCACCTTTGAAATGCTTTCCTTTCTTTCGACATTGATGGTTGGTCGGAAGAAATCGATGATGCCCCAGGTACACATTCTTCCTGCATTTGTCCAAATATATAGTGTCGGTGTCATCTAAACAGTGTGTGCATGCGTGGTATCCCTTGTTTGTCTGTCCTGAAAGGTTACTGAGAGCAGGCCAATCGTTGATGGTTACAAACAACAACGCATGTAGGTCAAATTCCCCCTATTTGTGCTCATCCCACACACGTACACCTTCTCCATTCCACAGCTGTAAAAGTTCTTCAACTAATGGCCTTAGGTACACATCAATGTCATTGCCGGGTTGCTTAGGGCCTTGGATGAGCACTGGCATCATAATGAACTTCCGCTTCATGCACAACCAAGGAGGAAGGTTATAGATACATAGAGTCACGGGCCAGGTGCTATGATTGCTGCTCTGCTCCCCAAAAGGATTAATGCCATCTGCACTTAAACCAAACCATACGTTCCTTGCGTCACCTGCAAAGTCCCCCCACCTTCTCTCGATTTTTCTCCACTGTGACCCGTCAGCGGGTGCTCTCAACTTCCCGTCTTTCTTACGGTCTTCTTTGTGCCATCGCATCAACTTGGCATGCTCTTTGTTTCTGAACAGACGTTTTAGCCGTGGTATTATAGGAGCATACCACATCACCTTGGCAGGAACCCTCTTCCTGGGGCGCTCGCCCTCAACATCACCAGGGTCATCTCGTCTGATCTTATACCGCAATGCACCGCATACCGGGCATGCGTTCAAATCCTCGTACTCACCGCGGTAGAGGATGCAGTCATTAGGGCATGCATGTATCTTCTGCACCTCCAATCCTAGAGGGCATAGAACCTTCTTTGCTTCGTACGTACTGCCGGGCAATTCGTTATCCTTTGGAAGCTTCCTCCTCATTATTTTCAGTAGCGAACTAAATCCCTTGTCAGATACACCATTGTCTGCCTTCCATTGCAGCAATTCCAGTGTGGTACCCAGCTTTCTGCTGTCATCTTCGCAATTTGGGTACAACCCTTTTTTGTGATCCTCTAACATGCGATCGAACTTCAACTTCTCCCTTTCACTTTCGCATTCTCTCTGTGCATCAACAATGACCCGGCGAAGATCATCATCGGGCACATCGTCTGGTTCCTCTTGATCTTCAGCTTCCCCCATTGCAGCATCACCGTATTCAAGGGGCGGGTAGTTGTCATCATCCTCTTCTTCTTCGTTGTCTTCCATCATAACCCCTCTTTCTCCCTGCTTGGTCCAAACATTATAGTGTGGCATAAAACCCTTCTCAAGCAAGTGGAAGTGAAGGGTTTTAGAGTTGGAGAAAGCCTTCGTATTCTCACAGACAGTACATGGACAATGCATAAAACCATTCTGCTTGTTTGCCTCAGCCGCTTCGAGAAAATTATGCAGGCCCTTAATATACTCGGAGGTGCGTCGGTCACCGTACATCCATTGCCGGTTCATCTGCGTGCGTTATATAGTTCTTATTATTGAACAACATATAACTCTCTAGAGCATCTAATTAAAACACACAAATAAGAACTTTTTTCTTTTAGAAAGAAGATAAGAAGAAGAGGCTAACCACGGTGTTGCCGGCGCCGAGATGGGCGCGGGCGATCGACGGCGGTGAGGACGGGGACGGGACAGGACGGACTGCCAAACCTAGACAAATCTTGAGGAAAATGGAGCTTGGACAAGGAGCTTCGAGAGGAGAAAGCTTAAGTGTGGCTCGGGCATTTCATCGAACACCTCATGTGCATAGGAGGTGAGCTAGAGCAAAAGCTCTCCCACGGCCGGGCAAAAAAAAACAGAGCAATGCATTGCTCTGCTCGCGGGCGGGGGCTATATATAGGCCAACCATTGGTCCCGGTTCCAGCCACAAACCGGGACCAATGGTTGTGGGCCAGGAGCGAGGCGCATTGGTCCCGGTTCGTGGCTGGAACCGGGACAAAAGGGGTCACCTTTAGTCCCGGTTCCAGCCACAAACCGGGACCAATGGTTGTGGGCCAGGAGCGAGGCACATTGGTCCCGGTTCGTGTCTGGAACCGGGACTAAAGGGTCCAGACGAACCGGGACCAATGCCCCACGAGGCCCGGCCGGCCCCCTGGCCTCACGAACCGGGACCGTTGATCCCATTGGTCCCGGTTCGTGACTGAACCGGGACTAATGGGCTGGCCCGGCCTGGACCAAAGCCCTGTTTTCTACTAGCGAAGCTAGGCATATAGTGCTCATGCTATCGATCCACCCGGATCCCAAGGTATATCAAAGCCAATTTTAATTAACAATGATTTGTAATTTAGTAGTGAGCACAAAGCAACATATATCATGCAATGACGAAGTCTAACTCTCTTCCTATGCATCGGCATGTCATAAAAGAACAATTCATGCACACATAATAAAGGCCGATACATAACATAAACAGTTTCTTGCAATTTTATCGTATTGGAAACATAGAGAGGTGGAGATGTAGTTCCTCTCTTATAATAATTGCAATTAGGAGAAGCAAGCACATGCATTTTATATTCATCAAAATCATCATGCATAATGGTAAAACGCAACCCATCAATATAATCCTCAATAAGTGCAAACTTCTCCGATATAGTGTAGTTTGAAGAATTCAAAAAGATAATAGGACTATCATGTGTGGGTGCAATAGCAACAATTTCATGTTTAACATAAGGAACTATAGCAAGTTCATCTCCACAAGCATCATTCAAATTGGAATCATGGCCACAAGCATAGCAAGCATCAATTTCATCAAAAAGGGATATTTCAGACAAATCCAAGGTATCATAGCAATCATCCTTCGGTAAGCACGAAGGGAAATTAAACAATGTATGAGTTGAAGAGTTACTCTCATTAGAAGGTGGGCACGGGTGATCAATCCGCTCTTCCTTCTTTTGTTCTTCGCTCTCCTCTTCATCTTTTTCATCTCATGAGCTCACAGTTTCAGCAATTTCTTCTTCCATAGATTCCTGCAAAACATTAGTCTCTTCTTGGACATTGGAGGTTTCCTCAATATATACTTTAACATAAGCATTAGAAGCATAGTTTTCATAGCAATATTTAAGTATGGAAAAATTTTCAGATTTGTAAAGAGTAGCATCACACTTTTCAATCAAAGAAACAATTTCATAGGCACCCTTAAAAGCAAGAAATTCTTCTATTTGTTCAATATCATAATAACTATAAACACCCTTGGCATAAGAAGTTAAGATTCCATTATCCTTAAACTCACATTGGTATTGAAGGTGTTTTTAGGGTCTTTAGAACAACAAGTAAAATCATGTATTTCGCATAAATTCCAAGCATAGCATTCCAAACGATTAATTTAATCCAATAAAAGTTTCCCTTTTTGAGACAAGCGGTGTCGCACAAAATAAGCATGCTCTTCTAATGATTTTCCCTCAACTAAGCTAGTTGGGTTTTCAGCATGAGCACAAAGGGATCGAAGATGATCCAAGTAGAAAGCTTCAGCAGTATGAAAGATTTTGGGTGGTTCTTCAACCATTGGTTTAGCAGGTACAACTAATTTTTTTGGTATTTTGCACGCTATTGCTCCCCGGCAACGGCGCCAAAAAAAGGTCTTGATAACCCACAAGTATAGGGGATCGTTTGTAGCCTTTCTCGATAAATAAGAGTGTCGAACCCAACGAGGAGCTAAAGGTAGAATCAATATTCCCTTCAAGTTCTATCAACCACTGATACAACTCTATGCACAGTTAATGTTTGCTTTACCTAGAACAAGTATTAAACTAGAAGTACTTTGAAGGTGTAATACTAGAACTACTTCGCAAGAATAAAACTAGGAGTACTTTGCGAGATAATAAAAGTTAGTTTGTTTTAGTAGAGAATTTTTGTAAACAAGAAAAGGATTTATCACTAGGCAATCGATAACTAGACCGGTAATAATTATTGCAATTTTATATGAGGGAGAGGCATGAGCTAACATACTTTCCGTACTTGGATCATATGCACTTATGATTGGAACTCTAGCAAGCATCCGCAACTACCAAAGATCATTAAGGCAAAACCCAACCATAGCATTAAGTAACAAGTCCTCTTTACTCCCATACGCAACAACCCCCTTACTCGGGTGTAAGCTTCTGTCACTCTAGCCGCCCACTATAAGAGAATTATGAACGTATTACAAACCCTACAGCGGGAATCCTACTACTTGTAGACTGCGTTGGTATTTCCCCGAAGAGGAGAGGATGATGCAGTATAGTAGAGATAAGTATTTCCCTCAGTTAAGAACCAAGGTTATCAATCCAGTAGGAGAACAAGCAAAATTTCATTAAGCGCACCTGCACACACAAAAGCAAACACTTGCACCCAACGCAAATAAGAGGGTTGTCAATCCTCTTAGCGGTTATTTGCAAGGATTAATTCTGATAGTGATAATAGGTAAACTAAAATATTAAATAAAATAAAAGTAAATAAATTGTAGCAAGGTATTTTTAGGTTTTTTATATATGATAAAGTAGACCCGGGGGCCATAGTTGTCACTTGAGGTTTCTCTCCCGAACACATAGCATACGGTGGGTAAACAAATTACTGTTAGGCAATTGATAGAAAAGCAAATAATTATGAAGAATTCATGGCAATGATCATGTATATAGCCATCACGTCCGAGACAAGTAGACCGACTCCTGCCTGTATCTACTACTATTACTCCACCCATCGACCGCTATCCAGCATGCATCTAGGGTATTAAGTATGAAACAGTGCATCGCCTTAAGCAAGATGACATGATGTAGACAAAGTAAACTCAAGCAATATGATTAAACCCCATCTTTTTATCCTTAATGACAACAATACAAATACGTGTCATGTCCCCTTCTATCTCTGGGATTGAGCACCGCAAGATTGAACCCATCACAAAGCACCTCACCCATTGCAAGATAAATCAATCTAGTAGGCCAAACAAAATCGATAGATCGAAGAGAAATACAAAGCTATAATAATCATGCATAAAAGAGTTCAGAGAAGACTCAAATATTTCTCATGAATAATCTGATCATAAACTCACAATTCATCGGATCCCAACAAACACACCGCAAAAGAAGATTACATCGGATAGAACTCCAAGAACATCGAGGAGAACATGGTATTGAAGATCAAAGAAAGAGAGAAGAAGCTATCTAGCTACTAGCTATGGACCCGTAGGTCTGTGGTAAACTACTCACACATCATCGGAAGGGCAGCAGGGTTGATGGAGAAGCCCTCCGTGATCGATTCCCCCTCCGGCAGAGTACCGGAAAAGTCCTCCAGATGGGATCGCGGAAGAACAGAGGCTTGCGGCGATGGAATGGTTTTACCTTCTGTCTCTCTGGTATATTGGGAATATTTGGGAATTTATAGCGCTGGAATTAGGTCAAGAGGGGCTACGAGGGGCCCACAAGCCTGGGGGGCACGCCCTACCCCCCTAGGCGCGCCCTCCAGGCTTGTCACCTCCTCGTGGCTCTTCTGGTCTTCTCCCAAAGCTTCGTGGGTCTCTTCTCATCCAGAAAAAATTAATCTAAATTTGTTTCTCGTTTGGACACTTTTTGATAATGATTTTCTGAAAATGCCAAAACAAGCAGAAAACAGCAACTGGCACTGGGTACTGCATTAATAGGTTAGTCCAAAAAATGATATATAATGGAATATAATTGCATATAAAACATCCAAGATTGATACTATAATAGCATGGAACAATAAAAAATTATAGATACGTTGGAGACGTATCAAGCATCCCCAAGCTTAATTCCTGCTCGTCCTTGAGTAGGTAAATGATAAAAACAGAATTTTTGATGTGGAATGCTACCTATCATGTTTCATCATGTAATCTTTCTCTTACGGTGTGAATAATAAGATCCGAATGATTCAAAGCAATAGTCTATAGTTTGATATAAAGACATCAATACTCAGGCATACTAATAAACAATCATGTCTTTCAAAATAAAAATGCTAAAGAACGTTATCCCTACAAAATCATATAATCCTGTCATGCTCCATCTTCTTAACACAAAATATCTATCATGCACTACCCCGATGACAAGCCAAGCAATTGGTTCGTACTTTTTAACGCGCTTCAGCTTTTTCAACCCCCACGCAATACATGAGCGCAAGCCATGGATATAGCACTATGGGTGGAATAGAGTGTGGTGGTAGAGATCAATAAGGGGAAGTCAAATATAAGAAGCTAGTCTCACATCGACGAGGCTAATCAACGGGCTATGGAGATGCCCAGCAATTGATGTCAATGCAAGGAGTAGGGATTGCCATGCAATAGATGCACTAAGAGCTATAAGTGTATGAAAGCTCAACATGAAAACTAAGTGGGCGTGCATCCAACTTGCTTGCTCATGAAGACCTCGGGCATTTGAGGAAGCCCATCATCGAAATATACAAGCCAAGTTCTATAATGAAAAATTCCCACTAGTATATGAAAGTGACAAAATAGGAGACTCTCTATATGAAAAACGCGGTGCTACTCTGAAGCACAAGTGTGGAAAAGGATAGTAACATTGCCCCTTCTCTCTTTTTCTCTCATTTTTTTGGGGGCTCTTTTCGGCCTCCTTTTTTTTTGTCCGGAGTCTCATCCCAACTTGTGGGGGAATCATGGTCTCCATCATCCTTTCCTCACCGGGACAATACTCTAATAATGATGATCATCACACTTTTATTTATTTACAACTCAATATTACAACGCGATACTAGAACAAAAATATGACTCTATATGAATGCCTCTGGCAGTGTACCAGGATGTGCAATGATGCTAGCGTAACATGTATAAAAATGATGAACGGTGGCTGAGCCACAAATACTATGTTAGCTATGATCATGCAAAGCAATATGACAATGACGATGTGTGTCATAAAAAACCGGAACGGTGGAAGTTGCATGGCAATATATCTCGGAATGGCTATGGAAATGCCATGATAGGTAGGTATGGTGGCTCTTTTGAGGAAGATATAAGGAGGCTTATGTGTGATAGAGCGTATCATATCACGGGGTTTGGATGCACCGACAAAGGATGCACCAACTCTCGATGTGAGAAAGGGCAATGCACGGTACCGAATAGGCTAGCAAATTGCGGAAAGGTGAGAGTGCGTATAATCCATGGACTCACATTAGTCATAAAGAACTCACATACTTATTGCGAAAGTTTATTAGCCCTCGAAGCAAAGTACTACTATGCATGCCCCTAGGGGGATAGATTGGTTGGACAAGTCCATCGCTCGTCCCCGACCGCCACTCATAAGGTAGACAATCAAGAATAAATCATACTCCAACTTCTTAGCATAACGACAGATCATACGTGCATGCTTCGGGAATCACAAACCTTAACACCAATATTCTTACTAAACCACAATTATCTACTAGCACCTCCCACATATTACCATCTTAATATCACAGAACTATTGCAAGGAATCAAACTTATCATATTCAGTGATCTGCACGAAAGTTTTTATTATATCCCTCTTGAATACCTATCATATCAGGACCAAATTCATAACCCGTGCATATTACCATTGTTATTCATTAGACTCTCAAAAATATATAAGTGAAGCATGAGAGTGCAACTATTTCTTTAAAATATAACCACCGCCGTCCTCTAAAAGATATAAGTGAAGCACTAGAGCAACTGCCTAGTTCAAAACATATAAGTGAAGCACATAGAGTATTCTAACAAATCACGAATAATGTGTGTCCCTCTCAAAAAGGTGTGTTCAGCAAAGATGATTGTGACAAACTAAAAAGCAAACAAACTATATCACAAGATGCTCCAAGTAAAACACATATCATGTGATGAATAAAAATATAGCTCCAAGTGAGTTACCGATAGATTGTAGACGAAAGAGGGGATGCCTTCCGGGGCATCCCCAAGCTTAGACGCTTGAGTCTTCCTTGAATATTACCTTGGGGTGCCTTGGGCATCCCCAAGCTTAGGCTCTTGACACTCCTTATTCTTTTATCCATCATAGTCTCACTCAAAACTTGAAAACTTCAGCACACAAAACTCAACAGAAACCTCGTGAGATCCGTTAGTATAACAAACAAATCTTAAACTTTAGGTACTGTTGTAAATTGATTCATATTTAATATTGGCATAATGCTACTGTACTCCAACTTCTCCATGACTCATACCCCCCGATACGATCCATATATTCATCAAAATAAGCAAACTATGCAACAAAAACAGAATCTGTCTAAAACAGAAAAGTCTGTAAAGATCTATTTAAAAGCCATACTTCTGTAACTCCAAAAATTCTGAAAAATTCGTAAAGCATAAAAAATTCATATACCAATACTGTGTAAAAATTTCGGATTTTTCTAACGCACCAGTACAGAATTAAAATTCTAGCACTGGACGCAAAACTTTCTGTTTTCCGAACAGCATCAATTATACTATCATCAACATCATCCCAAAGGCATTACTTAGCACAAACATTAATTAAAAGATAAAAACACAATCATAACAGAGGATATAATTTTGTAAACACACAAGAACAGAAAGTAAAAACAAAATTTTATTTTATTCATTGGGTTGCCTCCCAACAAGCGCTATTGTTTTATGCCCCTAGCTAGGCATAATGCATAGTTTCAAGTGTTGTCATCCTTTGTTTTGACATCCTTAGGTGTGTGATTTTCAGGAGTTTTTTCAAAAAAAATGGGGAACATATCATCAACCAAAATTTTAGCGTCATTACGGCTACTTTCTTCAAACCCTTGTTGGTTCCCGTTTACGATCCAAGAATACTTCTGATTAATACCATTGAAAACTTGTTGGATGATGTGTATGGGAGGAACTTCCTTTTTAGTATTTTCATCAAAAGCATGGTGATCATGAAAAACATATCTCAACATATATTCCTCATTATATAAAATTTCATCTATCACAGGATTTTCTTGGCTCATATTGTAGAAATCAAAGATCTCTCTAGCCTCTTGCACTATGTAATCAAACTCATTCATAAGGATAAGAGTAGCTATCTTTTTAGCTTTAGGGTTGTTTATAACAGGTAACTCATAAAACAATCTTTGCAAGGTAGGATGAGTACGAATTAATCTTCTTTCAAGTTTAAGAATAAGTGCGGAGGTAGCCTCCCCATAACTGTTGGTTCTTTTAAGAATTGGAGTATCATTGCAAACCAAAGTTCCCGTGCAATTAAAGAACTCTTGAATGATGTTTTTTCCCTATGATATTTCTGCTCCCTACTACAAAATTTTTTGAGTCTAAATTTGAGGGAATTTATATCTTAGGTATTTTACCATCCTCATTTTTTTCAATAACAAACTCAGACATGGTGTCAACTTCAAACAAGGCAAGCAAACTAGCAAACAAACAAATAAAAATATTTTTGTGTTTTTGTAAAAAAAATTAGAAGTGGGGGAGATGAAAACTAGAGGCAAATGCAAATAAAAAGGCAACTAATATATGCAAGTGGATGATAGTTTGTGCGAAGGTACTTGGTAATTTTGATGATGTCTCTCCGGCAACGGCGCCAGAAATTCTTCCTGCTACTTGTAGACTGCGTTGGTATTTCCCCGAAGAGGAGAGGATGATGCAGTATAGTAGAGATAAGTATTTCCCTCAGTTAAGAACAAAGTTTATCAATCCCGTAGCAGAATCAAGCATAATTCCGTTAAGCGCACCTGCACACACAAAAGCAAACACTTGCACCCAACACAAATAAGAGGGTTGTCAATCCTCTTAGCGGTTATTTGCAAGGATTAATTCTGATAGTGATAGATAGATAAAATAAAATAGTAAATAAAATAAAAGTAAATAAATTGCAGCAAGGTATTTTTAGGTTTTTTATATATGATAAAGTAGACCCGGGGGCCATAGTTGTCACTAGAGGCTTCTCTGTCGAACACATAGCATAAGGTGGGTAAACAAATTACTGTTGGGTAATTGATAGAAAAGCAAATAATTATGATGGATTCATGGCAATGATCATGTATATAGCCATCACATCCGAGACAAGTAGACCGACTCCTGCCTGCATCTACTACTATTACTCCACCCATCGACCGCTATCCAGCATGCATCTAGGGTATTAACTATGAAACAGAGTAACGCCTTAAGCAAGATGACATGATGTAGACAAAGTAAACTCAAGCAATATGATTAAACCCCATATTTTTATCCTTAATGGCAACAATAAAAATACGTGTCATGTCCCCTTCTGTCACTGGGATTGAGCACCGCAAGATTGAACCCATCACAAAGCACCTCTCCCATTGCAAGATAAATCAATCAAGTAGGCCAAAGAAAATCGATTTATCAGAGAGAAATACAAAGCTATAATAATCATGCATAAAAGAGTTCAGAGAAGACTCAAATATTTCTCATGAATAATCTGATCATAAACTCACAATTCATCGGATCCCAACAAACACACCGCAAAAGAAGATTACATCGGATAGAACTCCAAGAACATCGAGGAGAACATGGTATTGAAGATCAAAGAGAGAGAAGAAGCCATCTAGCTACTAGCTATGGACCCGTATGTCTATGGTAAACTACTCACACATCATCGGAAGGGCAGCAAGGTTGATGAAGAAGCCCTCCGTGATCGATTCCCCCTCCGGCAGAGTACCGGAAAAGGCCTCCAGATGGGATCGCGGAAGAACAGAGGCTTGCAGCGGCGGAAAGGTTTTCTCTTCTGTCTCTCTGGTATATTGGGAATGTTTGGGAATTTATAGCATTGGAATTAGGTCAGGAGGGGCTACGAGGGGCCCACAAGCCTGGGGGGCGCGCCCTACCCCCGTGGGCGCGCCCTCCAGGCTTGTCGCCTCCTCGTGGCTCTTTTGGTCTTCTCCCGAAGCTTCGTGGGTCTCTTCTAGTCCAGAAAAAATTAATCCAAAGTATTTTTCTCGTTTGGACACTTTTTGATAATGATTTTCTAAAAAGGCAAAAACATGCAGAAAACAGCAATGGGCACTGGGCAATGGGTTAATAGGTTAGTCCCAAAAAATGATATATAATGGCATATAATTGCATATAAAACATCCAAGATTGATACTATAATAGCATGGAACAATAAAAACTTATAGATACGTTGGAGACATATCAAATCCCACATGCTTGCGCGTCACGGCGGGCACCATAGGATAGCACCAAAATAAAACATACAACTCAAACCAATCACGATCATCAATCAACCCATAGGACAAACGAATCTACTCAAACAACATAGGATTGCCACATATCTTTGGATAATAATATATAGCGTTAAGCACCATGTTTAAGTAGAGATTACAGCGGGGTGAAGAGGTGTTACACCGCTGCATATAGGGGGAGAGAGTTGGTGTTGACGGCGGCGAAGTTGTTGATGTAGATCGCCGTCACGATGATTGCCCCGACGGCGTTCCGGCACCACCGGGAGAGAGGGGGGGAGAGCCCCCACCTTCTTCTTCTTCCTTAGCCTCCCCCCTATATGGGAGGAGAGTTTCCCCTCTGGTCCCTGGCCGCCATGGCTCCCGGAGGGGAGGAGCCCCTCCAAGATTGGATCTCTCTCTCTCTATGTTCTCTTCTGTTTCGCGTTCCTGTTTTCTGGCCGAAAACCGTTTCTTAAATTCCCGGAGATCCGTAACTTTGAGGGAATTTTCTGCCGGATATTATCTTTCTTGCGGCAGAAGAAGGGCCCCAACCACCTTACGGGGTAGCCACAAGACTGCTGGGCGCGCCCAGGGTAGGGGGCGCGCCCTGTGAGCTTGTGGCCCCCTCGGTCATCGTATCGCGTTGATTCTTTTTCCCAAAAATCACATATATTCCAAAATAAATCTCCGTAAATTTTTATCTTTTTTGGACTTCGTTTGATATAGATTTTCCGTGAAACAAAAAACATGCAACAAACAGGAACTGGCACTGGGCACTGGATCAATATGTTAGTGCTACTTGTGAGGTGCGTTGGGATTTCCCCGAAGCGGAGGGGATGATGCAATACAGTAGAGATAAGTATTTCCCTCAGTTATGAAACCAAGGTTATCAATCCAGTAGGAGAATCACGCAACAACTCGTTAGCAGTACCTGCACACAAAACAACAAATCCTCGCACCCAACGCGAACAAGGGGTTGTCAATCCCTTGGCGGTTAATTGCAAGATTAAATTGTATGGTGATAGATAGATAGATCGAACAAAAATACAAAATAAAATAAATAAAGTAAAATTGCAGCAAGGTATTTTTAGGATTTTCAATATATGATAAAGGTAGACCCGAGGGCCATAGTTTTCACTAGAGGCTTCTCTCTTGAAAATAGCATACGGTGGGTGAACAAATTACTATTGGGCAATTGATAGAAAAGCAAATAATCATGACGATATCCAAGGCAATGATCATGTATATAGGCATCACGTCCGAGACAAGTAGACCGAAGCGATTCTGCATCTACTACTATTACTCCACACATCGACCGCTATCCAGCATGCATCTAGAGTATTAAGTTCATAAAGAACGGAGTAACGCCTTAGGCAAGATGACATGATGTAGACAAAGTAAACTCACGCATGAATAAACCCCATCTTTTTACCCTTAATAGCAATGATACATTACAAAGCACCTCAAGATCGAACCCATTACAAAGCATCTCTCCCATTGCAAGATAAATCAATCTAGTTGGCGAAACCAAATCAATAGATCGGAGAGAAATACCAAGCTATAACAATCATGCATAAAAGAGTTCTGAGAAAAATCAAATAATATTCATGGATAATCTGATCATAAACTCACAATTCATCGGATCCCAACAAACACACCGCAAAAAGTAATTACATCGGATAGAACTCCAAGAACATCGAGGAGAACATTGTATTGAAGATCAAAAAGAGAGAAGAAGCCATCTAGCTACTAACTATGGACCCGAAGGTCTGTGGTAAAGTACTCACGCAGCATCGGAAGGGTAGCAAGGTTGATGTAGAGCCCCGCCGTGATCGATTCCCCCTCCGGCAGAGTGCCGGAAAAGGCCTCCAGATGGGATCTCTCGAGAACAGGAACTTGCAGCGGCGAAAAAAGTATTTTGTGGACTCCTCTGTTGGTTTCCCGATTTTAGAGAATTTATAGAGGTGGAATTAGGTCAAACGAAGCAGAGGTGGGCCCACGAGGCACCAGGGCGCGCCACCCCCTTGGGGCGTGCCTTGGTGGCTCATGGCCACCTCCTCTGTCTTCTGGCCCTCTCCCGAACCTTCTAGTGTCTCTTATGTCCAGAAAAAAATCTCCAAAAAGTTTCGTGGCATTTGGACTTCGTTTTGTACTGATATTATGGAAAACCAATACAGGCAAAAAACAACAACTGGCACTGGGCACTAAGTTAATAGGTTAGTCCCAAAAAATGATATATAATTGCTTGTAAATGTATATAAAACATCCAAGATTGATACTATAATAGCATGGAACAATCAAAAATTATAGATACATTGGAGACGTATCAAGCATCCCCAAGCTTAATTCCTGCTCGTCCTCGAGTAGGTAAATGATAAAAACAGAATTTTTGACATGGAATGCTACCTATCATATTCATCATATACTCTTTTCTTTGTAGCATGGACATTTGGACTTGAATGATTCAAATCAATAGTCTATAATTTGACATGAAGACATAAATACTCAAGCATACTAACAAGCAACCATGTCTTTCAAAATATCAACGCTAAAGGAAGTTATCCCTAGCCCATTATGCTCAATCATTGATCCATTCATGAAACACACTCAATATTTGCTACACACAATGCACAAGTATGACAATAGTGCTCTCTAGTTGGTGCTTTGTAAGAGAAGATGAAGACTCAAAATAAAAATAAAAATTGCATAAAAGTAAATAGATAGGCCCTTCGCAGAGGGAAGCAGAGATTTGCAAATGTGCCAGAGCTCAAGGCTTAAATTAGAGAGATAAAATTATTTTGAGAGGCATGCTTGTCCTGTAAACGAAAACGATCGAGAATTCCCAATATCTTCCATGCTAGACACATTATAGGCAGTTCCCAAACAAAAAATAAAGTTTATTTCCTTTCCACCATTCTTTCACAATCCATGGCTAGCCGTATCCACGGGTGCCCTCCATACCAACACTTTCCAAGGAATTTATTATTATCATCATATTAATTTTTTTTCATTTCGGGACTGGGCATCCCTATTACCTGCCACTCTCTCGTGCAATGACAAGTGAATAAACACTCATGCATCATGAGAATAACACACCTAGCATGGAAAATATTGGCCACCCCCTGCCGCTTCATGAGCGGTACGGGCACACAAAATGGAAAATTACTTTGAAAAATTAGAGTTGGCACATGCAAATTTACTTAGAACGGCATGGACATACCGCATATAGGTAGGTATGGTGGACTCATTTGGCACAACTTGGGTTTAAGGAGTTGGATGCACAAGCAGTATTCCCGCTTAGTACAAATGAAGGCTAGCAAATAGATTGAGAAGCGACCAACCAAAAAGCGAAAACGGTCATCAACATGCATTGAACATAACTAACACCGAATAATGCACCATAAGTAGGATATAATTTCGTTGCATAACTATTGACTTTATGTGCATGCATAGGGAATCACAAACCTTAACACCAATATTCTTACTAAATCACACTTACTCACTAACATGACTCACATATTATCATCTCCATATCGCAAAACTATTGTAAGGAATCAAACTTATCATATCCAATGATCTTTCATGAAAGTTTTTATTATATCCCTCTTGAATATTCATCACTTTGGGACCAAATTCATATCTTGTGCAAATTACCATTACTATTATCAACTCTCAAAAAGATATAAGTGAAGCATGAGAGTGCAAATATTTCTTCAAAATTTAATCTTATCAACTCTCAAAATAATATAAGTGAAGCATGAGAGTTCAAATATTTCATCAAAATATAGCCACCGCTGTGCTCAAAAAGATTTAAGTGAAGCACTAGAGCAACTTCCTAGCTCAAAAAATTTGAGTGAAGCACATAGAGTATTCTAACAAATCATGATAAATGTGTGGCTCTCTCAAATAGGTGTGTCTAACAAATATGATTGTGACAAACTAAAAATAAAACAAAGCAAAGACTCATATAATACACGACGCTCCAAGTAAAACACATATCATGTGATGAATAAAAATATAGCTCCAAGTAAAATTACTGATAGTTGGTAGAAGAAAGAGGGGATGCCTTCCGGGGCATCCCGAAGCTTAGACGCTTGAGTCTTCCTTGAATATTACCTTGGGGTGCCTTGGTCATCCCCAAGCTTAGGCTCTTGCCACTCCTTATTCCTTCATCTATCGTGATCTCACCCAAAACTTGAAAACTTCAATCACACAAAACTCAACAAAACCTTCGTGAGATCCGTTAGTATAACAAATAAATCTTTAACTCTAAGTACTGTGGTAAATTGATTCATATTTAATATTGGCATAATGCTACTGTACTCCAACTTCTCCATGACTCATACCCCCCGATACGATCCATAGATTCATCAAAATAAGCAAACTATGCAACAAAAACAGAATCTGTCTAAAACAGAACAGTCTGTAAAGATCTATTTAAAAGCTATACTTATGTAACTCCAAAAATTCTTAAACATTAGGAAAACGTGGGCAATTCATATACCAATACTGTGTAAAAATTTCAGATTTTTCTGATGCTCCAGTACAGAATTAAAATTCCAGCACTGGACGCAAAACTTTCTGTTTTCCAAACAACATCAATTATACTATCTTCCAAATCATCCCAAAGGCATTACTTGGCACAAACACTAATTAAAACATAAAAACACAATCATAAAAGTAGCATAATTGTGCAAACACACAAGAATTTATTTTATTCATTGGGTTGTCTCCCAACAAGCTCTTTCTTTATAGCCATTAAGAAAGGCTTGAGATTTCAGTGATGCTCTCATGAGAGATAATAATAGAAACACAATGAGAGCATCATGAAGTATATGAAAAACACACTTAAGTTTAACATACTTCCTATGCATAGGCATTTTATGGGAGAACAAATTATTAAGACAAGCAATCTCTAGCATATGCAAGGAAGAAGAACGGAGCATTAACAATTTGAACTTCAAGAAAGGTAATTGAGTAACATGAAAATTTCTACCACCATATTTTCCTCTCTCATAATAATTACATGTAGGATCATGATGTCTACTACACAACTTGTTCTTGTAGACTCGTGTTGGGCCTCCAAGCGCAGAGGTTTGTAGGACAGTGGCAATTTTCCCTCAAGTGGATGACCTAAGGTTTATCAATCCGTGGGAGGCATAGGATGAAGATGGTCTCTCTCAAACAACCCTGCAACCAAATAACAAAGAGTCTCTTGTGTCCCCAACACACCCAATACAATGGTAAATGGTATAGGTGCACTAGTTAGGCGAAGAGATGGTGATACAAGTGTAGTATGGATAGTAGATATAGGTTTTTGTAGTGCGAACAATAAGAAACAACAAGGTAGCAAGTAACAAAAGTGAGCATAAACGGTATTGCGATGCTTAGAAACAAGGCCTAGGGTTCATACTTTCGCTAGTGCAATCTCTCAACAATGCTAACATAATTGGATCATATAACAATCCCTCAACGTGCGATAAAGAATCACTCCAAAGTTCCTATTAGCGGAGAACATAAGATAGAAATTGTTTGTAGGGTAGGAAACCACCTCAAAGTTATCCTTTTCGATCGATCTATTGAGCTATTCCTATAAGTGTCACAAACAGCCCTAGAGTTTGTACTAAATAACACCATATGGTACACATCAACCAACTCTAATGTCACCTAGATACTCCAATGTCACCACAAGTATCCGTGAGTGGATTATACGATATGCATCAAACAACTTCATAATCATAATATTAAATCCACACAAAGAACTCCAAGGAGCACCCCAAAGTTTCTATCGGAGAAAAGATAATGAAAACGTGCATCAACCCCTATGCATAGATTACCCCAATGTCACCTCGGGAATCCGCGAGTTGAGTGCCAAAACATATAGCAAGTGAATCAATATGATACCCCATTGTCACCACGGGTATTCATATGCAAGACATACATCAAGTGTTCTCAAATCTGAAATATTCAATCCAACAATAACGAAACCTCAAAGGGAAAAGATTCGATTCATCACAACAAGGATAGAGAGGGAAGAAACACCATATGATCCAACTATATTAACAAAGCTCGCGATACATCAAGATCGTGCCAAATCAAGAGCACGAGAGAGAGAGATAAAACACATAGCAACTGGTACAAACCCTCAGCCCCGAGGGTGAACTACTCCCTCCTCGTCATGGAGACCGCCGTGATGATGAAGATGGCCTCCGGTGATGCTTCCCTCCCTCCGGCAGGGTGCCGGAAAAGGGTTGTAGATGAGATCGTGGAGGTACAGAGGCTTGCGGCGGCGTAAAAACTCATCTAGGTTAACTTTCAGGGGTTTCTGAATATATATGATTTTTCAGCGTTTGAATCACGGGAAGAGGTGCCACAGGGGGCCCACGAGGCACCAGGGCACGCCTGGGGGGGGGGGACAGGCGCGCCCAGGTGGTTCGTGGGGCCCCTGTGGCTCTTTTGCTGCTCCTCCAAAGCTTCCCGGGTCTGTTTCCTTCCAGAAAAAATCGTCAAAAAGTTTCGCTGCATTTGGACTTCATTTGATATGGATTTTCTATAAGACCAAAAACAAGCAGAAAATTGCAACTGGCACTGGGCACTAGGTCAATATGTTAGTCCATAAAAATCATATAAAAGTCATATAAAAGTGCACCAAAATCATACAAAACTATAATAAACATTGCATGAATACTTCATAAATTATAGATACGTTGGAGACGTATCAGCATCCCCAAGCTTAATTCCTGCTCGTCCTCGAGCAGGCAAAAAACAACAACTGGCACTGGGCACTAAGTTAATAGGTTAGTCCCAAAAAATGATATATAATTGCTTGTAAATGTATATAAAACATCCAAGATTGTTACTATAATAGCATGGAACAGTCAAAAATTATAGATACGTTGGAGACGTATCAGTTAGTCCAAGAAATCATATAAAAAGTTGCCAAATGTATGTGGAAATTGTAGGATAATGGCATGAAACAGTCAAAAATTATAGATACGACGGAGACGTATCAATATGTTTCTGCAAAAATAGAAAATGGCTATGACATCGTTCTGCAGCACATCCCCCACCCCCACTCCCCCGGCCACCATCGTAGCAGCACCTCTCCTTGCCCATCGTAACATCTCATCTTGTCGGTTTTAGCAAAAAAAAAACTCACTGCACCACAGCCTGTAGCGTTTCGCCGTTCATGATTTGCACCTCCCTCGGACAACGGTTGCAGCTCCCGCCATCCACGGTGGCAGTTCACCATTCCGGTCACAGCTCCCCTCGACACCGGTTGTAGCTCATCCTTCCGGTTGCCGGGGGAAGAGGATGTAGCTTCGCCGTCCATGGAGGCAGCTCCCACTAGACATATGTTGCAGCTCCACCTCTCCTCGTTGCAGCATTATCTGCCTCAGTCGATGACCCCGGCGCCTCGCCGTTGCAGCACCATGGATGCGTCCAACACCACCACTAGGAAGGTGCAGCCCTGCCGCCCAGCATTGCAGCACCGCCACCCCACGCACCCTAGCATCACCGCCTGGAACTCACAGCACGGGCACACGGGCTTGTGGCTGACCTCGCTTGAATCGGCTCCGGCGGCCTCGACTGCAGTGGCCGACACTGGGATCGGGATTGAGAGAGAGAGAGAGAGAGAGGGGGGGAGAGAGAGAGAACCGGCGGTGGGGGACGAATGAGTAGAGACTTGCATCAAATACACCCCGACGACCATCTAGCTAAGATCCATGATCAACTTTTATATTGATTGTAGCCTCTGTAGATTCACTATGGTCGCCAAATGATCATTCTATTTTGCTAAGACTACTAGCACCAACTCGCTTAATCAAACACAAACAATCTAGTTCGTGTCCTTTGTACTTTGTAGCTAAAAACATAGACCTTCATCTTCAGATTCATTTGTGCCCTTCGTTTTTAGCCCAACCTAAGCACAGAGAATCTGACAGCGTGGGATGAATCGACACGATGCAAAAATGACAACGCCTGTATCATCATGGAGAATCATACCCCGTGCCTCCTGTACCTTCTTCCTGAACCCATGAGTCATCAACATTTAGTTTCACTGAGCCTTGCGATGGTTTCGTCCAGTGCTCCATCGGCTTCTTGTAGGTTCTCATTTCATGTGCACTCCGCTTCCCTTTAGGATCATCATAGAGGACCACAGACTTCCCCTTGATGATATCGGCATTAGGATGCTGTTGGATGTTCAGTAGAGATTCAATGTATCCACTGAGGAAGCGACATGACGCTTCCACTGGCGGAGCTGGCTTCCCATGGTACACCTCATTCCGTACATGCCAATTTCGCCAAAGCTTCATGATGACAGGGAGTCGAGTATCCGCTGCGCACCCATCAAAAAGATGAATGATCCATTCGGGGCCAGTATTGGTGATAGTTTCCACCTTTGGCAATCTCCATATATCCAACATTGCCGACCATAGTCGTTGGGCAGAGGGCACCTACATAATGCATGGAACGAATTCTCGCATTCCATACCACAGAGAGCACATATGTTAGATGTTTCAAGTTTCCTCTTTTTTTTCTGTTTTCAAGAGTGGCCAAAGAATTTGTTGTGATCCGCCAGGCAAACACTCATACCTTGTGGGGGCAGGGCACCCCCACAGTGCCTTCCAGATGGCACACATGCCATCTAGTGCCCTGCTCGTGGCGCACGTGGTAGTGCGATTCTGGTTCTCCAATGCAAGCATGTATGCACTTCGGATGTGTAAGATGCCTCGCGTATCAGGTGCCCATGAGAGGAAGTCCTCCAGACGTCGTGGGCTGGCCATGATAGCTAATATATATTGGATGTCTGGGGCTCAAAAGTGTTGCTAGAGGAGATCGGTGCGCCACCATTGGCGTCGAGGAGCTCAGACACACGCCAAAGGAGGTTGGTGGCGCGATGTATGATCGGCCTGTATGATGTGGGTCGCGGGAGCCTGGGGTCACGCCATATGCGAATAGATTCGCCATTCTGCACCTGCCATATGAGCCCATGTTTAAGGAGCTCAAGGCCATGCTGGATAGCATGCCATGTGATGGGGAACGTTGCATGAAAATAAAAAAAATTCCTATGAAACACCCAAGATCTAATCTAGGAGATGCAAAGCAACGAGAGGGGAGTGTGTCTACATACCCTTGCAGACCGAAAGCGTTAGCGTTGTAACGCGGTTGATGTAGTCGTACTCTTCACGATCCAATCGCGATCCAATCCGATCTAGTGCCGAACGGACGACACCTCCGAGATTAGCACACGTTTGATACGTCTCCAACGTATCTATAATTTATGAAGTATCCATCCATGTTTATAACAATTTTGTATGTTTTTGGTATGATTTGATTAGAACTAACCCAGACTGACGCTATTTTCAGCAGAACTACCGTGGTGTTGTTTTTTGTGCAGAAATAAAAGTTCTCGGAATTGGACGAAACTTTTTGACGATTTTGTTTTCGACCAAAAGAGACCCCCGAAGCTTCGTGGAAGGACCAGAAGCCTCACGAGGAGGTCACAAGGTATCACGGCGCGGCTTGGGGGGGGGGGCGTGTGATGTTGCCTTGTGGGCCCCTCGTAACTCCTTTTTGCGTGATTCCAACGCTGAAAAATCCTATAAATAGAGAAACCCCCAAAAATAAACCTAGAACTTCGACGCCGCCGCCGCAAGCCTCTGTACCAAAGAAAACCCATCTGGAGCTCCGTTCCGGCACCCTGCCGGAGGGGGGAATCATCACCGGAGGCCATCTTCATCATCCCGGCGGTCTCCATGACGAGGAGGGAGTAGTTCACCCTCGGGGCTGAGGGTATGTACCAGTAGCTATGTGTTTGATCTCTCTCTCTCTCTCTCGTGTTCTTGATTTGGCACGATCTTGATGTACCGCGAGCTTTGTTAATATAGTTGGATCATATGGTGTTTCTTCCCTCTTTATCTTCTTGTGATGAATTGAGTCTTTCCGTTTGAGGTTTCGTTATTGTCAGATTGAATATTTCAGATTTGAGAACACTTGATGTATGTCTTGCATGTGGATACCCGTGGTGACAATGGGGTATTCTATTGGTTCATTTGATGTATGTTTTGGTGATCAACTCGCGGATTCCCATGAGCTTGGGGTGATCTAGGCATAAGGGTTGGTTGCACGTTTTCATCTTCTTTTCTCCGATAGAAACTTTGGGGTACTCTTTGAAGTTCTTTTTGTGGATTGAATATTATGAATCTGAAGTTGTTTGATGCATATCGAATAATCAACTCACGGATGCTTGTGGTGACATTGGAGTATCTAGGTGATATTAGAGTTGGTTGATGCGTATCATATGGTGTTATTTTAGTATGAACTCTAGGGCTGTTTGTGACACTTATAGGGATGGCTCAATAGATTGATCGGAAAGGATAACTTTAAGGTGGTTTCATACCCTACAACAATTTCATCTTATGTTCTCCGCTAATAGGAATTTTGGAGTGATTCTTTGTCGCACGTTGAGGGATTGTTATATGATTCAATTATGTTAGCACTGTTGAGAGATTGCAATAGTGAAAGTATGAACCCTAGGCCTTGTTTCTAAGCATTGCAATACCATTTGTGCTCCGTTTTATCACTTGCTACCTTGCTGTTTTTATATTTTCCGATTACAAAAACCTATATCTACTATCCATACTACACTTGTATCACCATTTCTTCGCCGAACTAGTGCACCTATAAAATTTACCATTGTATTGGGTGTGTTGGGGACACAAGAGATTTCTTGTATTTGATAGCAGGGTTGCTTGAGAGAGACCATTTTCATCCTATGCCTCCCACGGATTGATAAACCTTAGGTCATCCACTTGAGGGAAATTTGCTACTGTCCTACTAAACTCTGCACTTGGAGGCCTGATACGTCTCCAACGTATCTATAATTTTTTATTGTTCCATGCTATTATGCAATTATATGCCATTATATATCTTTTTTGGGACTAACCTATTAACCCAGTGCCCAGTGCCAGTTGCTGTTTTTTGCTTGTTTTTGTCTTTTCAGAAAATCATTATCAAAAAGAGTCCAAACGAGAAAAAAAACTTTGGATTAATTTTTTCTGGACCAGAAGAGACCCACAAAGCTTTGGGAGAAGACCAGAGGAGCCACAAGCTCGGAGGGCGCGCCCTGGGGGGTAGGGCACGCCCCCCAGGCTTGTGGGCCCCTTGTAGCCCCTCCTGACCTAATTCTAGCGCTATAAATTCCCAAATATTCCCAATATACCAGGGAGACAGAAGAGAAAACCTTTCCGCCACCGCAAGCCTCTGTTCTTCCACAACCCATCTGGAGGCCTTTTCCGGTACTCTGCTGGAGGGGGAATTGATCACAGAGGGCTTGTTCATCAACCTTGCCGCCCCTCCGATTATGTGTGAGTAGTTTACCACAGACCTACGTGTCCATAGCTAGTAGCTAGATGGCTTCTTCTCTCTCTTTGATGTTCAATACCATGTTCTCCTCGATGTTCTTCGAGTTCTATCCGATGTAATCTTCTTCTGCGGTGTGTTTGTTGGGATCCGATGAATTGTGAGTTTATGATCAGATTATTCATGAGAAATACTTGAGTCTTCTCTGAACTCTTTTATGCATGATTATTATAGCTTTGGTTTGGCCAACTAGATTGGTTTATCTTGCAATGGGAGAGGTGCTTTGTGATGGGTTCAATCTTGCGGTGCTCAATCCCAGTGACAGAAAGGGACATGACACGTACTTGTATTGTTGCCATTAAGGATAAAAAGATGGGGTTTAATCATATTGCTTGAGTTTACTTTGTCTACATCATGTCATCTTGCTTAAGGCGTCACTCTGTGACATACTTAATACCCTAGATGGATGCTGGATAGCGGTCGATGGGTGGAGTAATAGTAGTAGATGCAGGCAGGAGTTGGTCTACTTGTCTCGAACGTGATGCCTATATACATGAGCATTGCCATGAATCCGTCATAATTATTTGCTTTTCTATCAATTGCCCAACAGTAATTTGTTTACCCACCGTATGCTATGTGTTCGAGAGAGAAGCCTCTAGTGAAAACTATGGCCCCCGGGTCTACTTTTATCACATATTAAAATTAAAAATACCTTGCTGCAATTTATTTACTTTTATTTTATTTAGTATTTTAGTTTATCTATCTATCACTATCAGAATTAATCCTTGCAAATAACCGCTAAGAGGATTGACAATCCTCTTATTTGCGTTGGGTGTAAGTGTTTGCTTTTGTGTGTGCAGGTGCGTTAACGGGATTTTGCTTGGTTCTCCTATTGGATTGATAACCTTGGTTCTTAACTGAGGGAAATACTTATCTCTACTATACTGCATCATCATCTCCTCTTCGAGGAAATACCAACGCAGTCTACATGTAGCAGGAAGAATTTCTGGCGCCGTTGCCGGGGAGACATCATCAAAATTACCAAGTACCTTCACACAAACTATCATCCACTTGCATTTATTTTATTTGCCTTTTTATTTGCATTTGGCTCTCGTTTTCATCTCTCCCACTTCTAATTTTTTTTTACAAAAACACAAAAATATTTTTATTTGCTTGATTGCTAGTGTGCTTGCTTCGTCGTGATGTCTCAAGAAAACACAAAATTGTGTGACTTTTCCAATACTGATAATAATGATTTTATTAGTACTCCTATTGCTCCTCCCACCACAAGTGCGGAGTCGTGTGACATTAATGCTGCTTTGCTTAATCTTGTTATGAAAGAACAATTTTCTGGTAGTCCTAATGAAGATATTGCATCCCATCTAAATACTTTCGTTGAGCTTTGTGATATGCAAAAGAAAAAAGATGTGGATAATGATATTGTCAAATTAAAATTATTTCCGTTCTCACTACGAGATCGTGCTAAAACTTGGTTTTCATCCTTGCCTAGAAATAGTATTGATTCTTGGGATAGGTGTAAGGATGCTTTTATTGCCAAGTATTTTCCTCCCGCTAAGATTATTTCTTTAAGAAATCAAATTATGAATTTTAAGCAACTTGAACACGAGCATGATGCACAATCTTGGGTGAGAATGAAATTTATGATAAGGAATTGCCCAACACATGGTTTAAGCTTATGGATGATCATACAAAATTTTTATGCGGGACTAAACTTTGTCTCTAGAAATTTGCTAGACTCTGCCGCTGGTGGTACCTTTATGGAAATTACATTGGGAGAAGCTACAAAACTTCTTGACAATATTATGACAAATTATTCTCAATGGCACACTGAACGAACTCCAACTGGTAAGAAGGTAAATTTTGTTGAAGAAATTAATACTTTGAGTGGTAAGATGGATGCTCTTATGAAATTGGTTGCTAGTAAAAGTGCTCATATTGATCCTAATGATGTGCCATTGTCTACCTTGATTGAGCAAAATAATGATGCTATTGATGTGAATTTTGTCTCTAGAAATAATTTCAACAACAATGCTTATAGGGGTAATTTCAATCCTAGACCATTTCCTGGAAATTCCTCTAATAATTATGGTAATTCCTACGGCAATCCATATAATAACAATAACAAGATACCCTCTGATCTTGAAAGTAATATTAAATAATTTATTAATTCGCAAAAGAATTTCAATGCTATGATAGAAGAAAAATTGAATAGAGTTGATGAATTGGCTAGGAACATGGATAGAATTGCTCATGATGTGGAAAATCTCAAAATTAAAATTTTGCCACCCAAGCATGATATAAATGAGTCTATTAAAGGTATCTATGTCTCTATTAATGAAAGTACAGAAAGGACCGCTAGGTTGAGAGCTAAACGAGAATTTCTAGAAAAAGCTATTCCACCCGGTTTCTATCGTAGTAATGATGAAGATATTAAAATGATTGGTGTCACTCCTATTGAATCATTATTTAGTAATATAAAACTTCATGAAAAAGGGACTGTAGAAGAGTCAACTTTAGATAGAAGGAGTCCCAATTGCTTGGAGGGCGATAATCTTAATGATAAAAATGAAAAAAAGTGGGTTTGGAGAGGTCAAAACTTTAAATAGTAACGCACCCACTACTTTGGATTACAAGGACTTTAATTATGATAGTTGTTCTTTAATTGAGTGTATTTCCTTGTTACAATCCATGATTAATTCACCAAATGCATATGAACAAAATAAAGCTTTCACTAAACATATTGTAGAAGCTATGATGAAAGCTCATGAAGAAAATCTTGAGTTGGAAGTTTCAATTCCTAGAAAATTACAAGATGACTGGTGACCTACTATTAAAGTCAAAATTAAGGATTATGAATGTAATGCTCTATGTGATCTTGGTGCTAGCCTTTCTACTATACCAAAATCCTTGTGTGATGTTCTAGGTCTCACCGATATGGATCCTTGTTCCCTTAATTTGCATCTTGCGGATTCCACTATTAAAAAAACCATTCGGTAGAATAAATGATGTGCTTATTCTTGCAAATAGAAATTATGTGACCGTGGATTTTATTGTTCTTGATATTGAGTGCAATCCTTCTTGCCCTATAATACTTGGTAGGCCTTTCCTACGAACAATAGGTGGTATTATTGATATGAAAGAAGGTAATATAAGATTTCAATTTCCATTAAAGAAATGGATGGAACACTTCCCTAGAAAGATAATTAAGGCACCTTATGAATCTATTATGAGGGCCACCTATGGAATTAACTTGAAGGATGACAACACTTGAAACTATGCATTATGCCTAGCTAGGGGCATAAAACAATAGCGCTTTTTGGGAGGCAACCCAATGAATAAAATAAATTTTTGTTTTACTTTCTGTTCTTGTGTGTTTACACAATTATAACCTCTGTTATGATTGTGTTTTTATCTTTTAATTAGTGTTTGTGCCAAGTAATGCCTTTGGGATGATTTGGATGATAGTATAATTGATGTTGTTTGTAAACAGAAACTTTTGCGTCCAGTGCTGGAATTTTACATTTTTTTGGAATGTCAGAACCTTCTGAATTTTTTACAAAATATTCATATATGAATTTCCCACGTTTTCCTAATTTTCCAGAATTTTTGGAGTTACATAATTATGACGTTAATTCAGATCTTTACAGACTGTTATGTTTTTGACAGATTCTATTTTTGTTGCTTAGTTTTCTTATTTTGATGAATCTATGGATCGTATCGGGGGGTATGAGTCATGGAGAAGTTGGAGTACAGTATCATTATGCCAATATTTAATATAAATCAATTTACAACAGTACCTAAAGTTTAAGATTTGTTTGTTATACTAACGGATCTCACGAAGTTTTTGTTGAGTTTTGTGTGCTGAAGTTTTCAAGTTTTGGGTGAGACTACGATGGATAAAGGAATAAGGAGAGGCAAGAGCCTAAGCTTGGGGATTCCCAAGGCACCCCAAGGTAATATTCAAGGAAGACTCAAGCGTCTAAGCTTGGGGATGCCCCGGAAGACATCCCCCCTTTCGTCTACAATCTATCGGTAACTCACTTGGAGCTATATTTTTATTCATCACATGATATGTGTTTTACTTTGAGCGTCTTGTGATATAGTTTGTTTGCTTTTGTTTGCTTTTTAGTTTAACAAAATCATATTTGCTGAACACACCTTTTTGAGAGGGACACACATTATATGTGATTTGTTAGAATACTCTATGTGCTTCACTTATATCTTTTGAGCTAAGCAGTTGCTCTAGTGCTTCACTTATATCTTTTAGAGGACGGCGGTGGTTATATTTTAAAGAAATAGTTGCACTCTCATGCTTAACTTATATCTTTTTGAGAGTCTAATGAATAGCAATGGTAATATGCACGGGTTATGTATTTGGTCCTAATATGATAGGTATTCAAGAGGGATATAATAAAAACTTTCATGTAGATCACTGAATATGATAAGTTTGATTCCTTGCAATAGTTCTGCGACATTAAGATGGTAATATGTGGGAGGTGCTAGTAGATAATTATGGTTTAGTAAGAATATTGGTGTTAAGGTTTGTGATTCCCGAAGCATTCACATATGATCTGTTGTTATGCTAAGAAGTTGGAGCATGATTTATTCTTGATTGTCTACCTTATGAGTGGCGGTCGGGGACGAGCGATGGTCTTTTCCTACCAATCTATCCCCCTAGGGGCATGTGTAGTAGTACTTTGCTTCGAGGGCTAATAAACTTTCACAATAAGTATATGAGTTCTTTATGACTAATGTGAGTCCATGGATTATACGCACTCTCACCTTTCCGCAATTTGCTAGCCTCTTCGGTACCGTGCATTGCCCTTTCTCACATCGAGAGTTGGTGCAAACTTCACCGGTGCGTCCAAACCTCGTGATATGATACGCTCTATCACACATAAGCCACTTTATATCTTCCTCAAAAGAGCTACCATACCTACCTATCATGGCATTTCCATAGCCATTACGAGATATATTGCCATGCAACTTCCACCGTTCCGTTCTTATGACACACATCGTCATTATCATATTGATTTGCATGATCATATATCTGACATAGTATTTGTGGCTCAGCCACCGTTCATTATTTTTTATACATGTTACGCTAGTATCATTGCACATCCTGGTACACCGCCAGAGGCATTCATATAGAGACATATTTTTTGTTCTAGTTTCGAGTTGTAATTTTTTTTGAGTTGTAAGTAAATAGAAGTATGATGATCATCATTATTAGAGCATTGTCCCAGTGAGGAAATAAAAAAAAAGAGGCCAAAAAGAGCCCACAAAAAAAGAGAAAAAGAGAGAAGGGGCAATGTTACTATCCTTTTCCATACTCGTGCTTCAAAGTTGCACCATGTTTTTCATATAGAGAGTCTCCTATTTTGTTTTTCATACACTAGTGGGAATTTTTCACTATAGAACTTGGCTTGTATATTCCGATGATGGGCTTCCTCAAATGCCCGAGGTCTTCATGAGCAAGCAAGTTGGATGCACACCCACTTAGTTTTCATGTTGAGCTTTCATACACTTATAGCTCTTAGTGCATACGTTGCATGGCAATCCCTACTCCTCGCATTGACATCAATTGATGGGCATCTCCATAGCCCGTTGATTAGCCTCGTTGATGTGAGACTATCTTCTTATTTTTGACTTCCCCTTATTAATCACTACCACCACACTCTATTCCACCCATAGTGCTATATCCATGGCTTACGCTCATGTATTGCGTGGGGGTTCAAAAAGCTGAAGCGCGTTAAAAAGTATGAACCAATTGCTCGGTTTGTCAACGGGGGTAGTGCATGATAAATATTTTGTGTTAAGAAGATGGAGCATGACAGGATTATATGATTTTGTAGGGATAACATTCTTTAGCATTTTTATTTTGGAAGACATGATTGCTTATTAGTATGCCTGAGTATTGACGTCTTTATATCAAACTATAGACTATTGCTTTGAATCATTAGGATCTTATTATTCATACTGTAAGAGAGAGAATACATGATGAAACATGTTAGGTAGCATTCCACATCAAAAATTATGTTTTTATCATTTACCCACTCGAGGACGAGCAGGAATTAAGCTTAGGGATGCTTGATATGTCTCCAACGTATCTATAATTTTTTATTGTTCCATGCTATTATAGTATCAACCTTGGATGTATTATATGCAATTATATGCCATTATATATCATTTTTTGGGACTAACCTATTAACCCAGTGCCCAGTGCCAGTTGCTGCTTTTTGCTTGTTTTTCTCTTTTCAGAAAATCATTATCAAAAAGAGTCCAAACGAGAAAAAAACTTTGAATTAATTTTTTATGGACCAAAAGAGACCCATGAAGCTTCGGGAGAAGACCATAGGAGCCACGAGGGAGCCATAACCTCGGAGGGCGCGCCTTGGGGGCAGGGCGTGCCCCCCAGGCTTGTGGGCCCCTCGTAGGCCCTCCTGACCTAATTCCAGTGTTATAAATTCCCAAATATTCCCAATATACCAGGGAGACACAAGAGAAAACCTTTCCGCCGCCGCAAGCCTCTGTTCTTCCGCGATCCCATCTGGAGGCCTTTTCCGGTACTCTGCCGGAGGGGGAATCAATCACAGAGGGCTTCTTCATCAAACTTGCTGCCCCTCCGATGATGTGTGAGTAGTTTACCACAGACCTACGCGTCCATAGATAGTAGCTAGATGGGTTCTTCTCTCTCTTTGATCTTCAATACCATGTTCTCCTCGATGTTCTTGGAGTTCTATCCGATGTAATCTTCTTTTGCGGTGTGTTTGTTGGGATCCGATGAATTGTGAGTTTATGATCAGATTATTCATGAGAAATATTTGAGTCTTCTCCGAACTCTTTTATGCATGATTATTATAGCTTTGTATTTCTCTCCGATCTATCGATTTGGTTTGGCCAACTAGATTGGTTTATCTTGCAATGGGAGAGGTGCTTTGTGATGGGTTCAATCTTGCGGTGCTCAATCCCAGTGACAAAAAGGGACATGACACATATTTGTATTGTTTCCATTAAGGATAAAAATATGGGGTTTAATCATATTGCTTGAGTATACTTTGTCTACATCATGTCATCTTGCTTAAGGCATTACTCTGTTTCATACTTAATACCCTAGATGCATGCTGGATAGCGGTCGATGGGTGGAGTAATAGTAGTAGATGCAGGCAGGAGTCGGTCTACTTGTCTCAGACGTGATGCCTATATACATGATCATTGCCATGAATCCGTCATAATTATTTGCTTTTCTATGAATTGCCCAACAGTAATTTGTTTACCCACCGTATGCTATGTGTTCGAGAGAGAAGCCTCTAGTGAAAACTATGGCCCCCGGGTCTACTTTTATCATATATTAAAATCAAAAATACCTTGCTGCAATTTATTTACTTTTATTTTATTTAGTATTTTAGTTTATCTATCTATCACTATCAGAATTAATCCTTGCAAATAACCGCTAAGAGGATTGACAACCCTCTTATTTGCGTTGGGTGCAAGTGTTTGCTTTTCTGTGTGCAGGTGCGTTTATCGGGATTTTGCTTGGTTCTCCTACTGGATTGATAACCTTGGTTTGTAACTTAGGGAAATACTTATCTCTACTATACAACATCATCCTCTCCTCTTCGGGGAAATACCAATGCAATCTACAAGTAGCAGGAAGAATTTATGGCACCGTTGTCGGGGAGACATCATCAAAATTACCAAGTACCTTCCCACAAACTATCATCCACTTGCATTTATTTTATTTGCCTTTTTATTTGCATTTGCCTCTCATTTTCATCTCCCCCACTTCTAATTTTTTTTACAAAAACACAAAAATATTTTTATTTGCTTGATTGCTAGTTTGCTTGCTTCGTCGCGATGTCTCAAGAAAACACAAAATTGTGTGACTTTTTCAATACTAATAATAATAATTTTATTAGTACTCTTATTTCTCCTCCCGCCACTAGTGCGGAGTCGTGTGACATTAATGCTGCTTTGCTTAATCTTGTTATGAAAGAATAATTTTCTGGTAGTCCTAATGAAGATGCTGCATCCCATCTAAATACTTTCATTGAGCTTTGTGATATGCAAAAGAAAAAATATGTGGATGATGATATTATCAAATTAAAATTATTTCCGTTCTCACTACGAGATCGTGCTAAAACTTGGTTTTCATCCTTGCCTAGAAATAGTATTGATTCTTGGGATAAGTGTAAGGATGCTTTTATTGCCAAGTGCTAGGAACATGGATAGAATTGCTGATGATGTGGAAAATCTCAAAATTAAAATTTTGCCACCCAAGTATGATATAAACGAGTCTATTAAAGCTATCTATGTCTCTATTAATGAAAGTAAAGAAAGGACCGCTAGGTTGAGAGCTAAATGAGAATTTCTAGAAAAAACTATGCCACCCGGTTTCTATCGTAGTAATGATGAAGATATTAAAATGATTGGTGTCACTCGTATTGAATCATTATTTAGTAATAGAAAACTTGATAAAAAATTGACTGAAGAAGAGTCAACTTTAGATAGAAGGAGTCCCAATTGCTTGGAGGGTGATAATCTTAATGATAAAAATGAAAAAAGTGGGTTTGGAGAGGTCAAAACTTTAAATAGTAACGCACCCACTACTTTGGATTACAAGGACTTTAATTATGATAGTTGTTCTTTAATTGAGTGTATTTCCTTGTTACAATTCATGATTAATTCACCAAATGCATATGAACAAAATAAAGCTTTCACTAAACATATTGTAGATGCTATGATGAAAGCACATGAAGAAAAACTTGAGTTGGAAGTTTCAATTCCTAGAAAATTACAAGATAAATGGAAACCTACTATTAAAGTCAGAATTAAGGATTATGAATGTAATGCTCTATGTGATCTTGGTGCTAGCATTTCCACTATACCAAAATCCTTGTGTGATGTGCTAGGTCTCAACGATATGGATCCTTGTCCCCTTAATTTGCATCTTGCGGATTCCACTATTAAAAAACCATTGGGTAGAATAAATGATGTGCTTATTCTTGCAAATAGAAATTATGCTCCCATGGGTTTTATTGTTCTTGATATTGACTGCAATCCTTCTTGCCCTATAATACTTGGTAGGCCTTTCCTACGAACAGTAGGTGCTATTATTGATATGACAGAAGGTAATATAAGATTTCAATTTCCATTAAAGAAAGAAATGGAACACTTCCCTAGAAAGAGATTTAAGTCACCTTATGAATCTATTATGAGGGCCACCTATGGAATTAACTTGAAGTATGACAACACTTGAAACTATGCGTTATGCCTAGCTAGGGGCATAAAACAATATCGCTTATTGGGAGAGAACCCAATGAATAAAATAAATTTCTGTTTTACTTTCTATTCTTGTGTGTTTACACAATTATAGCCTATGTTATCATTGTGTTTTTATCTTTTAATTAGTGTTTGTGCCAAGTAATGCCTTTGGGATGATTTGGATGATAGTATAATTGATGCTGTTTGAAAACAGAAACTTTTGCGTCCAGTGCTGGAATTTTACGTTTTTGTTGGAATGTAAGAACCTTCTAAATTTTTTACAAAATATTGATATATGAATTGCCCACATTTTCCTATTTTTTCAGAATTTTTGGAGTTACAGAAGTATGACGTTAATTCAGATCTTTACAGACTGTTCTATTTTAGAGAGATTCTGTTTTTGTTACATAGTTTGCTTATTTTGATGAATCTATGGATCGTATCGGGGGGTATGAGTCATGGAGAAGTTGGAGGACAGTAGGATTATTCCAATATTAAATATGAATCAATTTACAACAGTACCTAAAGTTTAAGATTTGTTTGTTATACTAACGGATCTTACGAAGTTTCTGTTGAGTTTTGTCTGCTGAAGTTTTCAAGTTTTGGGTGAGACTACGATGGATAAAGGAATAAGGAGAGGCAAGAGCCAAAGCTTGGGGATGCCCAAGGCACCACAAGGTAATATTCAAGGAAGACTCAAGCGTCTAAGCTTGGAGATGCCCCGGAAGGCATCCCCTCTTTCGTCTACAATCTATCGGTAACTCACTTGGCTACACGAGAGGTGCTTGTGTCTGAAAAGGGGTCTGAATCCTCTAAACTGTTGCCTTGGGCCTCCTTTTATAGCTTAAGGGGTTACCACAGTGGCAAAACAGTAATTACATCATGACTAGATAGCAAACAGTGCTATCATACCTAACTCTGCCAGTTTAGGACAAAGGCATTAAATGCGCCGTTAGGTGTCATGCGGAGAGGTAGTCCCGACAAGGTTTCTGCACCGCTTGCCCAGCTACCTCGTATTATCCTGACACGCCTCCTGGACGGGTGTCTTTAGAAGCAAATCTTGTCCCAGCATGCCGACACGTGTCCGACAAGTCTCACCAACCAGCCCGCGCGGTCGACACCTCACTTATCAGCGAACACCTGTGCAGCGAGGTGGAGCGCCGGAGGGCTGGTATAAGCTTGCCGGCACGGAGCTTGCCGGGTCCTCACCTTGCCAGTTTAGCCTCGCCGGCAAGGAATGTCTTCATCTTTGGCACTAGTTGAGTGTCGTGCCTTGAGCTTCTTTCTGGTAGCTTCTTTGGCTGGACTCTGAATCTTGGTCTCGGCAGCTCCCGGCGAGGCCTTGGCCGGCAAGGAGGCTGCTACTGTCTATGCATAAGTCAGGGTATAAAATACCCATGTTTTATACACCGACATAGTGCTTCACTTATATCTTTTAGAGCACGACGGTGGTTATATTTTAAAGAAATAGTTGCACTCTCATGCTTCACTTATATAGTTTTGAGAGTCTAATGAATAGCAATGGTAATATGCACGGGTTATGAATTTGATCCTAATATGATAGGTATTCAAGAGGGATATAATAAAAACTTTCATGTAGATCATTGAATATGATAAGTTTGATTCCTTGCAATAGTTTTGCGATATTAAGATGGTAATATGTGGGAGGTGCTAGTAGATAATTGTGGTTTAGTAAGAATATTGGTGTTAAGGTTTGTGATTCCCGAAGCATGTACGTATGATCTGTCATTATGCTAAGAAGTTGGAGCATGATTTATTCTTGATTGTGTACCTTATTAGTGGCGGTCGGGGACGAGCGATGGTCTTTTCCTACCAATCTATCCCCCTAGGGGCATGCGTAGTAGTACTTTGCTTCGAGGGCTAATAAATTTTCGCAATAAGTATATGAGTTCTTTATGACTAATGTGAGTCCATGGATTATACGCACTCTCACCTTTCCGCAATTTGCTAGCCTCTTCGATACCGTGCATTGCCCTTTCTCACATCGAGAGTTGGTGCAAACGTCGCCGGTGCATCCAAACCCCGTGATATGATACGCTCTATCACACATAAGCCTCTTAATATCTTCCTCAAAACAGCCACCACACCTACCTATCATGGCATTTCCCTAGCCATTCCTTGATATATTGCCACGCAACTTCCACCTTCCGTTCTTATGACACACATAGTCATTGTCATATTGCTTTGCATGATCATATAGCTGGCATAGTATTTGTGGCTCAGCCACCGTTCATCATTTTTTATACATGTTACACTAGTATCATTGCACATCGTGGTACACCGCCAGAGGCATTCATATAGAGTCATATTTTCTGTTCTAGTTTCGAGTTGTAATTTTTTTTGAGTTGTAAGTAAATAGAAGTATGATGATCATCATTATTAGAGCATTGTCCCAGTGAGGAAAAAAGAGAGGCCAAAAAGAGCCCACAAACAAAATGGCCAAAAAGAGCTCACAAAAAAAAAGAGAAGGGGCAATGTTACTATCCTTTTCCATACTTGTGCTTCAAAGTAGCATGATATGTCTTCATCGTATCTACTTTTCCAACCACTTTTGCTCTTGTTTTGGCCCCTCATTTGCATGATTTGAATGGAACTAACCCGGACTGACGCTGTTTTCAGCAGAATTACCATGGTGTTGTTTTTTGTGCAGAAATAAAAGTTCTTGGAATTCGATGAAACTTTTTGGAGATTTTTTATGGAATAAATAAAAAATACTGGAACCAAGACCCACTGGTGGGGGGCCACCAAGTGCCCACGAGGCACCCGGGCGCGCCACCGCCCCAGGCGCGCCCTGGTGGCTCGTGGGGCCCACGTGGCTCCGCTGACCCTAATCTCTGGCCTATAAATTCACAATTCCAGAGAAAAAAAATAAAGGAGAAAGTTTTATTGCGTTTCACGATACAGAGCTGCTGCCACCTCCTGTTCTTCATCGGGAGGCCAGATCTGGAGTCCGTTTGGGGCTCCAGAGAGGGGGATCTTCCGGCATCATCATCATCAACCATCCTTCATCGCCAATTTCATGATGCTCGCTGCCGGGAGTGAGTAATTCCTTCGTAGGCTTGCTGGACGGTGATGAGTTGGATGAGATTTATCATGTAATCGAGTTAGTTTTGTTAGGGCTTGATCCCTAGTATCCATTATGTTCTGAGATTGATGTTGCTATGACTTTGCTATGCTTAATGCTTGTCACTAGGGCCCGAGTGCCATGATTCCAGATCTGAACCCTTTATGTTTTCATGGATATATTTGTATTCTTGATCCGATCTTGCAAGTTGTATGCACCTGCTATGTGTTATGATCCGCATACCCCAAGGTGACAATAATTGGGATTCTTTCCGGTGATTGCCGTAGTTTGAGGAGTTCCTGTATTCACTAAGTGCTAATGCTTTGTTCCGGTTCTCTATTAAAAGGAGGCCTTAATATCCCTTAGTTTCCTTATGGACCCCGCTGCCACAGGAGGGTAGGACAAAAGATGTCATGCAAGTTCTTATCGCAAGCACGTATGACTATATACGGAGTACATACCTACATTACATTGATGAATTGGAGCTAGTTCTGTGTCGCCCTAGGTTATGCCTGTTACATGATGAATGTTATCTGTCGGGCCCATGGAACCCGGGGTATCCAGGCCCGTCTGCCTTTGGCCCAGGGCGCGACGCCTGGAGAGTGCCCGGTGGGCCGTTGCCACCAAGTGTCTCGCCATGACCCCTCATGGGGCCCTAGCCTCCTGAGGCCCCCTCCTCAGGGAGTAGCAGGCAACGCTCAGCACCACCATAAACGGCCTCGCGAGGTCCCCTCACGAGGCGGCTTCCTGAGTCCCCTCACGAGGCGGCTTCCCGAGTCCCCTCACGAGGCGGCTTCCCGAGTCCCCTCACGAGGCGGCTTCCCGGGGTGGCCTTCCGAGGCCCCCTCCCTGATGCGCTCGAGGAGAAGGCCGTTCGGCGTGTCGCGCGGACTGGAGCCCATCACGTGGGTGACGCGCGCGGCGACGAGCAGCAGCAGAGGCCGCGCCAGCAAGCGCGGATGCAGATGGTTTCCTCTTTTGTGCTAGGGAAGCAGGGCCATCTATCTGCTCCCCAAAGCAACCCCAAAGGTTGCCCGATCGGCGAAGGAAGACCAAGACGGCGGGCGCGCAGGGCGGAGGTCATCACCGAGCCCACCGGCGCGTCATGGATCATGCTTTGGCAGGCGAAGACCACCTTTAGTCAGGATAGCCTGAGCGCCTGTCCCCTTTCAAAACCGCCAATTGTGGCAACCCTTCCCGCCTAAGTTTCGAGGGGGAAGAGGACCAAGGCGGTATAAAAGAGGCAGTGCAGCCACCATAGAGGGGGACCCGGAATCCAGGATCCATCATCTTCAATCATGTACACAAGAACTCTCTGATCCACGATAATCTCAACCACAAAGTAGGAGTAGGGTCTTACACCGCAAGGTGGCCCGAACCTGGGTAAATCGCTGTGCCCTTGCCCGTCCTACGCTAGCGCGCCCTCGCTGTAGTCTCGCCGTCGCACTGCCGTGGTAGGGGAAGAAGTAGTAGAACGAGCTCACCCCAGTGTTCGAACCTTTGGGTCCTCGGAGCCCCACTTCCGACATTTGGCGCGCCAGGTAGAGGTGCGCTACTGTTCCTCTGCTCGACCTTCAGCTCCACCAGTCCCATGGCGGACGCACGTCGCGAGAGCGCTGAGCGCAGGGCTGGCCGCGTGGCCGAGACGGAGGCGGTGGCCCGCGGCAATCGCCGCCGCCCCAATGCCGAGACTGCCGCCGCCACCGACCCCGCTGCCCGCGAGCAGCAGGCCTCCTCCCTGCACCCCTCCGTGCGGGCGGACAGCCACACCGCCACGGCCTCCTCCCTCGCCAATCGTGGGCCGCCGAACCCGCAGGCCGCGCTGCTCATGGCGCGCGAGCTGCTCCGCTACCGTCCTGATGATGCCGGCTACGACGCCTGGCTTGGTCGCATCACCGAGCTCGTCAACGTCGCCGGGGACGCTCCGGCGCCTTCTCACTCGCTCCGCCCTCCACCGTCTCGTGCTGGGGACCCGGCGTACGGCGCTCCCCCGCCGCCTCCTCTGCGCGACGAGCACGCCAGGCCCCAGCGCAGCGCACGGGCTCGTGAGCCGTCCCGCGGCGCGTCTTCCCCGGACCACTGCGAGCCCAGCTGCCAGAGCATCCGCCGCGCGCCCCCCGACGCGCGAGTGCTCCTCGAGCGCCAGCACGAGCGCCAGGACCAGGCCGTTCAAGACGTTGCAGCGGCCGTGCATCAAAACCGCGCCGCCCTCACTGGTGGCGTCCCCTCGAGCGGCGTGGGCTGCCGTGCCTTCACCCGCGAGCTGCGTCGCGTGGTCTGGCCCGCGAAGTTCAAGCCTGAGCTGCCTCCGCGCTACGACGACACCCCCAACCCCACGGAGTTCCTCTAGCTCTACGCGCTGAGCGACGAGGCGGCGAACAGAGACAGCAAGGTCATGGCGAACTGGTTCCCCATGGCCCTCACTGACGGCCCGCGCTCCTGGCTCATGAACCTCCCCGAGGCTTCCATCTCGTCGTGGGCCGAGCTCTGCAGCCAGTTCATCGCCAACTTCAAGGGCACACAGGACCGCTCCCTCACCATCAACGACCTGCGGCGCGTTCGACAGCGCCCAGACGAGACCCTCCGTAAGTACATCTAGCGCTTTAGCCAGGTGCGCAACAAGATCCCGCGCGCTTCCGACGCGGCTGTCATCTCCGCGTTCTCCACCGGCGTTATGGACATCAAGATGCGCGAGAAGCTCGCCATCAACGGTTAGCTCGACTCCGTGCTCGAGCTGCTCGACCTCGCCGACAAGTGCGCCAAGGCTGAAGAAGGCCGCCTCTTCGTCCACAACGACCCCGACGCGGCGCTCGACGGCACCAAGGCCAAGAGCAAGGACGTCAAGCGCAAAGGCCCTGCCGTGCTTGTGGCAGAGCCCGAGCAGAAGCGTGGACGCGACCTCGACGAACCCAGAAAGGACAACCGGCCACTGTGCGCCTTTCACAATGTCCGCTCCCACAGCACCGAAGACTGCCATGAGCTCAAGCTGCTCCGCGACGAGCGCTAGAGCCGCCGAGACGACCGCAACGGGCGTGGCGCCGGCCGTGGAGGCGGCCGCAACGGCAACCGCTGAGACAGCCGCAACAATAACAGCAACTACCGCCAGGGCTGGCGCGACCAGCCTCGTGAGGCCGCCTGGCGCGACCAGCCTCGTGAGGCGAATCCTTAGGCTAATGCCGCTCTCCCGCCGCTGCCTCCGCCACCTCGGAGGAACGACGTCAACCAGCCTGACGAGGGCGCTGGGGGCTACCAGGAGCCTCGCGCGGTCGCCTGCATCCTTGGCGGGTCCCAAGCCCCCACGTCCGTCCGCCACTTCAAGCAACTCTCTCGCGAGGTGTACGCCGCCCTTCCCAGGCCTAAGGTCACGCGGCCCCTCAAGTGGTCGCAGTACGCCATCACCTTCGACTCCAAGGACCACCACAAGTCCACGGCCTCCACAGGCGCGCTCCCCATGCTGTGCACTCCCACCATCAGCAACGTCGCGGTCACCAAGACCCTCATCGACGGGGGTGCCGGCCTCAACGTGCTCTCCATCGAAACCTTCGAGACGCTCCAGGTGCCCTACGACCAGCTGATGCCGACCAGGCCTTTCTCCGGAGTGACCGATGGCTCCACTGTTCCGCTAGGGCAGGTGCGCCTCCCCGTCACCTTCGGCACCCGCAAGAACTACCACACCGAGCTCATCGACTTCGACGTGGCGCACATCGGCCTGCCCTACAATGCCATCTTGGGCTACCCAGCTCTCACCAAGTTCATGGCGGCAACTCATCACGCCTACAACGTCCTCAAGATGCCCGGCTGCAGCGGCATCATCACCGTCGCCTGCAACGAAAAAGACGCGGCCAGCACCCTCGAGCGCGCCTACAAGGCTGCCGCTGTCGCACACCCAGCAGACGAGGACGCGGCCGAGCCTTCCGAGGCCGCGCCGGCGAAGAAGAAGCAGCTGTTCTCTCAGGACCGCGCCGAGACGAAGAAGGTGTCGGTGGACGGCAACGGCTCCGGCCCCGCTTTCACCATCGGCACAGGCCTCCCTCCTGCATAGGAAAGCGCACTCGTCACCTTCCTTCGGGCAAACTCGGATGTTTTCGCCTGGGAAGCATCCGACTTGTCCGGCGTGCCGAGGGAGGTGATCGAGCACCACCTAGCGGTGTGCCCCAATGGACGCCCGGTCAAGCAGAAAGGACGGCGCCAGGCGCCAGAGAAGCAAGAGTTCATCGTCAGTGAAGTTCAGAAGCTCCAAGAAGCCGGAGTTGTTCGTCAGGTGCGCCATCCCGAATGGCTCGCCAACCCAGTCGTCGTCCCCAAGAAGGGCGGCAAGGAGCGCATGTGCCAAGGAGAAACCCTCGACGCCCCTCCAGCCTCACGAGCCCGCTGAGCCTCGCGAGCCCACGGGGCCTCGCGAGCTTGAGCCTCATGAGGCCGCCGTCCCCCGCAAGCCTTCTGAGCCTCGCGAGGTTCCCGAGCCATCCGAGCCTTGCAAGGCATCTGAGGAGCAAGCTGTCGCAACAAATACGCACCTCGTTGAGCACCCCGTGTACTTCGTCAGCACCGTGCTAAGGGATGCGCGCGAGCGCTACCCCATGCAGCAGAAGCTCCTCCTTGCGCTCCTCGTTGCCTCCAGGAAGCTGCGCCATTACTTTCAGGGTCATCCCATCAAGGTCATTTCCTCCTACCCCTTGGAGCAAGTTCTGCGCAGCCCCAACGCCGCCGCCCGCGTCGCCGAGTGGAACATCGAGCTGCAAGCTTTCCAACTGGAGTTCTCCACCACCAGAGTCATCAAAGGCGCGGCCCTGGCCGAGTTCGTGGCAGAATGGACGGACACGTACAAGGACGAGCCTCGCGAGGCCCAGTCCCTCTTGCCAGGGGATGAGGCGCCTGGCGGATGGACCATGCACTTCGACGGCGCCTTCTCCCGGCAGGGCACGGGGGCTGGGGTCATGCTCACCTCGCTAACAGGAGACAGGCTCTACTACGCTGTGCAGCTCTGCTTCAGGTACACCGACAATGTCTCCAACAACATCGCAGAGTATGAGGGCCTCATTGCCGGCCTCAAGGCCGCGTTCGCCCTAGGCATCAAGCGTCTGACCATCAAGGGCGATTCGCAACTCCTCGTCAACTTCTCCAACAAAAGCTACAAGCCCAAGGACGAGCACATGGCCGCCTACCTGGAAGAGGTACGTAAACTTGAGAAGCGCTTTCTTGGCCTGGAGCTGCTGCACATCCCCCGCGGCAGCAACAAAGAGGCCGACGACATCGCCAAACGAGCGTCACGGCGCGAGCCCCAGAGCCCCGGCGTCTTTGAGGAAAGGCTCCTCAAGCCATCCGCCGCACCCCCAGCCTCGAGCACGGCGCTCCTTCGCAAGGAGCTACCGCCCGCGCCACCCATGGGCGCGCCAGACTGTGGCCCGGCCTCAGGAGCCCGCCTATTGCTGGCGCTCGAGCCTCAGGCCGATAGCTGGGCCACGGAGCTCAAGGCTTACTTGCTGCGCGGCACCTTGCCGGAGGAGGACTCGGAAGCGGAGCGCGTGGCCCGTCAGGCCACCGCCTACTGCATACAAGATGGCGAGCTATACCGTAGGCGCCCCAACGGCGTCTCGCTGCGGTGCATCTCTGAAGAGCAAGGGCGCGAGTTGCTGGCTGATATACATGGAGGAGACTGTGACCATCACTCTTCATCACGCACCCTCGTTGGTAAGGTTTTCCGCAGCGGTTTCTACTGGCCCACTGCTCTACGTGACGCTACCGCACTGGTCCAAGCCTGCGAGGCCTGCCAATTCCACGCCAAGCAGATCCACCAGCCTGCGCAGGGTCCCCAGACGATCCCCCTCTCATGGCCCTTCGCGGTCTGGGGGCTGGACATCCTGGGCCTTTCCTTCGCGCAGCTGGTGGTTATCTCTACCTCTATGTTGCCATCGATAAGTTCACCAAGTGGGCAGAGGTCGAACCGGTCCGCACCATCCCGGCAGGCTCCGCCGTCAAGTTCATCAAGGGCCTCGTGAGCCGCTTTGGAGTTCCCAATCGCATCATCACCGACAATGGCTCCCAGTTCACGAGCGGCCTCTTCAAGTCCTAGTGCGCCAGCCTCAGCACGCAGATCTGCTACGCCTCGGTGGCGCACCCGCGAAGCAATGGTCAGGCCGAGCGCGCCAATGCCGAGGTCCTCAAGGGCCTCAAGACATGGAGCTTCAAGAAGAAACACGAGGCTTGCGGCAAGGGCTGGCTCGACGAGCTGCAGTCCGTGCTGTGGTCCATCCGCACGACGGCAAGCAAGCCCACTGGCGAGATGCCGTTCTTCCTCGTCTACGGCGCTGAGGCGGTCCTCCCACTGGAGCTTAAGCATGGCTCCCCGCGAGTCCTTGCCTTCAACGAGGCGCGTCCGGATGGCTCGCGGGAGACCGATCTACTGCTCCTCGTGGAGGGCCGCCGTCAGGCCGCCCTTCGTGCCGCGAGGTACCAGCAGGCCTTGCGTCGCTACCACAGTCGCCACATCCGCCCTCGCACTCTCGAGGTCGGCGACCTCGTCCTGCGCAGGATCCTCTCCAGAGAGGGACTTCACAAACTCTCACCTATGTGGGAAGGCCCTTTAAGGGTTACTCATGTCTCCAGGCCCAGCTCAGCCCGGCTGGAGATGGAGGACGGAGTTCCTGTGCCTAACGCCTGGAACATCCAACACCTCCGCAAGTTCTACGCGTGACCCTCACGCGTACGAATGAAACGGGGCTGTAGATGCCTCGGAGCCTCTCATTGCGTTCGCCTGATGGGCCCGCGAGAGCTCCCGCCCACGTCTCAGTGGAAGCCCCATGCTTCGCGCTGGTGGAACGATCGAACCGCGATCATGCCCACGCCTAGTGGAAGCCCCATGCTCCGTGCTGGCGGAACGATCAAACCGCGATCATGCCCACGCCTAGTGGAAGCCCCATGCTCCGCGCTGGCGGAACAATCACTTGAGGGCGCCCCACGGGCTGCACTAACCTCACGCTGATCCGTGCCGAACATGGCGATCATGTCTCTTTTTGGTTGTGTAACGAACTTATTACTACGTTTCAGTAAAACTCTATTTCCTAAGATATCTAATGTATTGCTAAGTTGCTTGCCTCAGGAGCTGTGCACGCTCGCGACCTTCCCTCATCAGCCTCACGCGAGTGGGGGATAGACACGGTGCCTGCGCTCGGGTCAGTCCCAGCAGCACTGAAAAACCCAAGCAACCGGGCTCTGGCTTGCGGGCCTGCCCCGTGCACGCCACCCCACCAAGGTCCTTGGTGTCCTGTCTCCTCGCGTAATACTCATGAGTGAATCGACGAGCGCGCGCTGTCGTTGAGTGCTCTGCGTGCAGCTTTGTCAGGAGCAGGTCCCTGGAAGGATCTCGCGAGGTAGCACCCTCAGGACCTCGGAAGGCCAGCAGGCACCGCCTTGGGGGATAACCCTCGGCGGCCGTCCCAGCAGGAGACCTCGCGAGCGGAACCCTCACAAGACGTACCCTGCGAGAGACGGCCCACTATACTACCTCCTGGAGGGCTAAGCTTCCCGTCTCGTGACCCACCCTCGCCGACTTGCGAGCCTTTTCCTCCGACGGCCCCACGAGCGCCCGTTTCCTCTCGGCGCAAGCCGCGTGTGCGTTAAAGGCGGGCTCCCTGACCATCGCGCCTCAGGGACCATCACTAGCTCCTGGCGCCCCTAGCCTCCTGGCCTTGTCCAGGCATCGCGACCTGACATACCAGCGACGGTTATGGCCGCTCAAGAGCTGGGCCCTGACAACGTAGAACAGCGTGGCAAGCAAAAAGGGAGAGCCTCGCGAGGGCTCGAATGTCCGTTATAGCAAACATAAAGTATTTAACACCAGGGCATCATCGTCACGCCCCCACGGGCCACATTTATCTAGCGCAAGGTAACAAGGGAAAAAGTACCCTAGGAGCTCGCGCCGCCATCGTCTTCGCCGGAGCCATCACCATCGGAGTTCTCGCCGCTGCCGCAGGAGTACTTCCTGAGTAACACGCTCACATGGCCTTCCACCGCCCTTGCGAGCCCGTCACGAAGCTCCTCGGGGACGGGGGCTATCACCTTGTCAAAGTCGAAGTTGGGGTCGGAGTGGAGGAGGTGGCTGAAGACGCGAGTCGCCGCCAGGAAGAAGAGGCCACGGCACTCCTCCTCCAGGATACCGTCCATCTTCTTGGCTCCGTCCTCAAGCCGTTCCACGAGCTTGGTGGAGAAGTCAACGTAGTCGGCATCGCGGGACTCGCGGAGGGCCCCAAGCTTTCCCTGGCAGATGGAGTTCAGGGCATTGTGGGCGCGAATCTCGAGGGAGTGAAGTGCCTTGACACGCTTGCGATGCTCCTATCCCTGATCCATTTCGCCAGAACCGGGCTGCGGCATGGCTCTCTGGCGGGTCTCCGCCTCGGCGAGCGCCGCCTTGAGATCAGCGGCCTCCATCCGGAGCCGCTCGCGTTCTGACTCGAAGGCGTTGGCGTCCTCTTGGACCCTCCTTTCCCTGGCCTCCAGTCGGGCGTTGGCGTCGGTGACGCACTTCGCGTGAGCCTCCTGGGCATCGGCCAGCTGGCGCCCCAGCGTCTCCAGACGCTCCTTCTCCGCGGCTTGCTCGGCCGCCTTCTTCTCGAGGCCCTCCACACGCGACTCGAGGTCTGCCTCGCGGGCTGTAGCCTCCTTCTCGCGAGCGGCAAGGGTGCCTTCCCGCACGGGGAGTGACCGCGCCCGCTCGGCGTGTTGGTCTTGAAGCTCTTTCAGGAGGGTCTCCGCCCCTTCGCGGCACACGATGGCCGCTTCGGCCTTCTGGAGGGCCCTCGCGCGAGCCTCCTCCGCTTCGGCAGTGTCCCTCTCGCGCAATGCGCGAGCATGTTCGTCACGACCCCGGGCCATGTCAACGGCGACGCTGAGCCGGCGCCACCAGTCGGCAAGTTTCAGGCGCTCCTCGGTGAGGCGCGTCTCCGCGTCCTGGAAGTCCATGACGAGCCGAGCGAGCGCGGCCTTGGCGTCGCGCAAGGCTTCAGGCCTGAGCAAAGCACGGTCGCTCGCGAGGACCAGGGGCCAGTCCGGGCCGGGCCCTCTGGCGCCCTCCGCTGCGATGGCGAGGGAGCCCTTGGTGCCGCTTGCCTGGGGTGGTGGGCTCGCCAGGACGCCCCCCTCGTTCAGCTGCGGCGGTGCGCTACGGGGGCTCTGACTGCCGGTCATGGAACGGCCCGCAACTCCTTCCCCAGCGCCCAAGGAGGCCCCCGGCGGGAGGGCAGGCACTTCGGCCTCCCTCGTCATCGCTTCCTTGCCCGCAGCAGGGCCAAGGGGGAGGGTGTCTCCGCCTCCTGAGGCTGCCTCCCGAGGCTCCCCCATGTCGGCCTCACAGGATGCGCCCGCGCGCGACCCTGGAGCAGCGGCTGTCCCCTCCTCGATTTCCGTGCACCCCGCTCCGGCGTCGGGATGGCGGGTGGCCTCTCCACGCCCTCCGGCACCAGCGGTGGACGTCGACACCCCCTGCGGGCTGGGGGTAACCCTCGCCTTCGTCGTTGTTTTCTTCTTCTTCTTCTTCTTCTGATCCGCGGCGGATCCCCTGCACGAATGGTGGCTCAGCCCCGAGCCGGGTAAAGGAACAAGAATTAAAGACGCCGGCAGAAGGCGGAAGGCTTACTCGTCGCTGACGAGCCACTTCCTCTTCTTCTCCCCCGCAGACGGCTGGCTGGCGCTGCCCTCGCCGGGCATCGCCTCGGCGCCGCCGCTTCGGCCCCCAGAGCGTGCCGCGGTAGACCCGGACGCGTCGTCACCCGTCTCCGGGCCCTGGGCGGCTTCAACCTCATGACGGGCCTCAAGCGCTGGGTGCTCGCCCGCCCCCGCCGCCGGGGGCGGGACGCTCTCGGCGTCATCATCCTCGAGCTCGCAGATGAGCTGACGACGAACGCGTGGCGGCACCCGGCTGAGGTCGTCCTCCGTGGCCTCCTCCAAATCTTCGTCGCCGCTGCTGCTTCCCGAATCCACCTCCACCACGAGGGGGTTGTCGCGGGGCCCGACGTGGCCCTCAGGCACGAGGCCCCACTGATCGAAGAGGGGCATCACCTTCACCAGCTCTTCCTTCTCTGCATAGCTAAAAAGCGGGAGCGCCCCCTCCGGCGCTTCCGCGGCAAGGGTATTAAGCAGAATCGCCAGGGCCCTGTCCAGCGCGTCTGACTCCAGGCCGCCCGGCCTCAGCGTCATGGCGTCGTCCGCGCCGGAGTACTCCCACATGGGGCGCGAGTGTGCTGAAGTGGCGCGATGCGCCGCCGCAGGTACTCTCTGACCACCATCGTCCCCGACAGCGATGCGGCCCGGTGCGCCACCATCCGCTCAAGGACGGGCTCCATCCTCGGGTCGGTGAGCTTCTCGTGCCCCCACACGGCGATCTTCTCGGCCGGGTCCGTAGGGATCATCAGGAGCCGGTTGGTCTGGCACGCGTCCATACAAACCCAGCGCTGCCGGTACCCTTCCACCTTCTTTGCAACCCTCAAGTTGATAATGCCGTCCTCCATTCCCTTGATGGCAAGGAACGACACGCATCCGGAGCGCTGGTCTGCCGCAGTTAGCCGCAGACAGAAGAAGTGGCGGAAGAGTGCCACAGAGGGCCTCACGCCCACAAAGGCCTCGCAGTAAAAGGCGAACGTTGCCAGGAGAAAAATGGAGTTGGGTTGAAGATGAAGAGCGTGAACCTGATAGTGGGCAAGTATGGCATAGAAGAAGTCCGAAAATGGTGGCACCAACCCTGCATACATGCTGTGGAGGAAGAAGGGGTAGGCCGCCGCCCCAAGGTCGCGCCGCGCACGCGACCCCGGCCAGATTTGGGTCGCCTGGTTCTCGTTCTGGTCGCCAACCACGAACGGAAGCACCCTGTCCAAGCTTTCCTTGTCATCGATGGCGGAGCGCTGTAGAGCCGCCCCAAGGACGGGCGCGCTTGCGGACGGGGTCACCTCCTTCCCCCTCTTGCCGGCGGGAGCCATCAGCGCGGCGGAGGCGCGGACCAGGAGCGAGAACAGGCGAAGCTCGAAGGGGGGAATCGCGAGGAGCCGCACGCAAGAAGGAAAGGCACAGAGGGGTGTGGCGTTAGATGGAAGGCAATGATGGCCTCGCGCCGCCCGCGCCAGGATTTATGTCAGCGCGGAGTTCCCGAGGCGTCGTGGGGAAGTGGGGGCGTCACCCGTCACATCGTACGCCACGCGTCGCGCCTGGCCGCAGGCGGTTAGGGCCCGCGCCGTTTCGCCCCTCCGTAGGCGGGAACGTGCGCGCCGCGGGCCCGGGGGCTACTGTCGGGCCCATGGAACCCGGGGTATCCAGGCCCTTCTGCATTTGGCCCAGGGCGCGACGCCTGGAGAGTGCCCGGCGGGCCGTTGCCACCAAGTGTCTCGCCATGACCCCTCATGGGGCCCTAGCCTCCTGAGGCCCCCTCCTCAGGGAGTAGCAGGCAACGCTCAGCACCACCATAAACGGCCTCGTGAGGTCCCCTCACGAGGCGGCTTCCCGAGTCCCCTCACGAGGCGGCTTCCCGGGGTGGCCTTCCGAGGCCCCCTCCCTCAGGCGCTCGAGGAGAAGGCCGTTCGGCGTGTCGCGCGGAATGGAGCCCATCTTGTGGGTGACGCGCGCGGCGACGAGCAGCAGCAGAGGCCGCGCCAGTAGGCGCGGATGCAAATGGTTTCCTCTTTTGTGCTAGGGAAGCAGGGCCAGCTATCTGCTCCCCAAAGCAACCCTAAAGGTTGCCCGATCGGCGAAGGAAGACCAAGACGGCGGGCGCGCAGGGCGAAGGTCATCACCGAGCCCACCGGCGCGTCATGGATCATGCTTTGGCAGGCGAAGACCACGTTTAGTCAGGATAGCCGGACCGCATGTCCCCCTTCAAAACCGCCAAGTGTGGCAACCCTTCCCGCCTAAGTTTCGAGGGGGAAGAGGACCAAGGCGGTATAAAAGGGGCAGTGCATCCACCATAGAGGGGGGCCCGGGATCCAGGATCCATCATCTTCAATGATGTACGCAAGAACTCTCTGATCCATGATAATCTCAACCACAAAGCAGGAGTAGGGTCTTACACCGCAAGGTGGCCCGAACCTGGGTAAATCGCTGTGCCCTTGCCCGTCCTACGCTAGCGCGCTCTCGCCGTAGTATCATCGTCGCACTGCCGTGGTAGGGGAAGAAGTAGTAGAACGAGCTCACCCCAGTGTTCGAACCTTTGGGTCCCCGGAGCCCCACTTCCGACATTATCCAACATAATCACCGATACAATGCCTACGAGCTTTTCACATATTGTTCCTGCTAAGTTACTACTATTGCTACTACTGTCACAATTGCTACAAAACTCTTGCTGCTACTGTTACTGTTACTATTATTGCTGCTACTATCAAACTATCATACTGCTATGCTACTGATCACTCTGCTACAGATATTTAAGTCTCCAGGTGTGGTTGAATTGACAACTCAACTGCTAATACTTGCAAATATTCTTTGGCTCCCCTTGTGTCAAATCAATAAATTTGGGTTGAATACTCTACCCTTGAAAACTATTGCGATCCCCTATACTTGTGGGTTATCAAGTCCTTTTTCTGGCGCCGTTGCTGGGGAGCATAGCTTTATTTGCTGAGTCACTTGGGATTTATATCTGTTGATCACTATGAAGAATCTGAAAGACGCTAAGACCAAGATCGTTCCCTCTAAGACAATGGGGAGGTAAGGAACTGCCATCTAGCTCTACACTTGATTCACCTTCCGTTTTGAGTAACTTGCAACACCACCACATGCTATTAATTCTGATATGTCGCAAGTTATTGATGATACCACTTCTGCTATGAATGATACTCATGATGATGCTAGTACTATGCTTGATAATGCTGTGCCACTTGGTGAATTTCTTGCTGAACAAATTGCTAAAGCTAAAGAAACTGAAAATGCTGAAACTCTTGAAAATTGTGATTCACCTATTATGCCTAGCTCTCCTACTAGAGTTGAAACACCTGATGAACATTGCTTTGATAGGGAGACGGCTAGAGCCATCCTTGCTTGTAATGATAGAAATGAAGTTATAAAATTGCTTGCTGAGATGAAAGAAAAATCTATGAGGGAGAGAATGAAATATGATCCTAAGTTTGCTACCTCTCCTATATTTGTTACTGATAAGGATTATGAATTCTCTGTCGATCCTGAGTTAATTACTTTGGTTGACTCTGATCCATTCCATGGTTATGAAACTGAAACTGTAGTGGCACATCTTACTAAATTAAATGATATAGCCACCCTATTTGCTCAGGAGGAAAAAATTCGCTATTACTATATTCTTAAGTTGTTTCCTTTCTTATTAAAGGGTGATGCTAAGGAATGGTATAATACTCTTGCTCCTGGTTGTGTGCGTAGTCCCCAGGATATGATTTATTACTTCTCTGAAAAATATTTTCCTACTCATAAAAAACAAGGTGCTCTACAGGAAATATTTAACTTTGTGCAAATTAAAGTAGAGAATCTCCCTCAAGCTTGGGGTAGGCTTCTCCAATTACTTAATGCTTTGCCTGATCATCCTCTTAAGAAAAATGAAATACTTGATATCTTCTATAATGGACTAACCGATGCTTCTAGGGATTACCTAGATAGTTGTGCGAGTTGTGTTTTCAGGGAACGGACTATTGAACAAGCTGAGGAACTATTGAATAATATATTGAAGAATGATAATGATTGGACACTTCCCGAACCACCGCCTAAACCAACTCGGAAGAAGAGGGGTATTTTATTTCTCAGTCCTGAAGATATGCAAGAAGCAAAGAAATGTATGAAGGAAAAAGGTATTAAAGCTGAAGATGTTAGGAATTTGCCACCTATTGAAGAAATACATGGTCTTGACACACCGCCACAGGTAGTAGAGGTAAATTCTCTTATAAAGTTTGATGAAAGTGATATTCCTTATAACAAACCTCCTAGTCAATGCTTGCATGAATTTGACAATTATATTATTAAGCAAGATCACTTTAATGCAAATGTTATGAAACAATTGAAACAAAATGCCTATATGATTGATCGCTTGAGTGACTTGTTATTTAGAATTGCTAATGATGTTAAGGGTGTAAGCAAACATGCATCTATGGTTCAAACCCAATTAGAACAAGTTGCTAAATCTCAGAGTGAATTGCTTAATGAAATGAATAACAATATGAATGATCATGTTGTTAGAGTAATAACTAGAGGAGGTAGAATGACTCAGGAGCCACTTTATCCTGAAGGTCACCCAAAAAGAATTGAACAAGACTCTCAAAGAATTAATGTTGATGCACCTAGTCCATCTAAAAAGAAAAAGAAAAAGAAAAATGATAGGACTTTGCATACTTCTAGTGAACCCGAGGTAGAAAAACCATTAGAGGGTAGTAATGATGTTTCTATTTCTGATGCTGAGACACAATCTGGTAATGAACATTCACCTGATGATAATAATAATGATGATGCTAATGTGGGTACCCAACCAGATAATGATAAAGAACATGATAATGACATTGAAATAGAACCTGCTGTTGACCTTGATAACCCACCTTCTAAAAATAAACGTTATGATAAAAGAGAGTTTGTTGCAAGAAAACATGGTAAAGAAAGAGAACCATGGGTTCAGAAACCCATGCCCTTTCCTCCTAAACCATCTAAGAAAAAGGATGAGGAAGAATTTGAACGCTTTGCTGAAATGCTTAGGCCAGTTTTCTTGCGTACTCGTTTGACTGATATTTTAAAGATGGCCCCTTATGCTAAATATATGAAAGACATTGTCACAAATAAAAGAAAGATAACTGAAGCTGAAATTTCCACCATGCTTGCAAATTATTCTTTTAAGGATGGAGTACCTAAGAAACTAGGAGATCCAGGAATACCAACTATACCATGCTCCATTAAACAAAATTATGTCAAAACTGCTTTGTGTGATTTAGGAGCCGGTGTTAGTGTTATGCCTTTCTCTTTATATAAAAGACTTGATTTGAATAAACTCACTCCCACTGAAATATCATTGCAAATGGCTGACAAATCAACTGCCATACCTATCGGTGTTTGTGAGGATGTGGCCGTTGTAATTGCAAATGTTACTATCTTAACAGACTTTGTTATACTTGATATGCCCGAGGACGACAACATGTCGATTGTCCTTGGTAGACCCTTTTTGAATACTGCAGGGGCAGTTATTGATTGCAACAAAAGCAAGGTCACTTTTCATATCAATGGTAATGAACATACGGTGCACTTTCCAAAGAGGCAATTTCAAGTAAATGGTATTCATATTATTGAAAAGACTCTGACAGTCACTATTGGAAGTTTTCAACTCCCTCTTCCTACAGTTAAAAAGAAATATGAACCTTTTATTATTGGGGAGATGCATATCCCCGTTGAGGTAACTTAGTGTTATACAAAAGTTCTTCGGTTTCATGTTACTCTAAAATGGTTTGTTAATAAGACTTGATTAAACTTATTAATGGATTCTTTTTGAGAGGTATGTGGTCGATGAATTTAGTAAGCACAACCTTCTGTACCCATTTTTTTGTTTTATGTTATTTTTAGTTAAATAAAATAAAATGCCATGATTATCCTGTTTTCTGATTTATCCGTGCAATAAAAAATGGCCCAGAAATAAAAGTGCTCAGAATGCAATAAAATTTTGATATGAATTTTTATATAATATTTAAGAATTTTTGGCACTGGAAACATACCAGAGGGTGCCCCAGGTGCCCACGAGGCACCAGGACGCCCCCCCCTGGAAAGCCCAGGTGGCTTGTGGACCCCACAGGGACCCCCTCACTTATCCCTTCAGCCCATTTCGTCTATTACCTCTAGCAAAAATTCTTGGTAGCTCTCTCTCTCGTGTTCTTGCTCACAAACCTGAAATTTTTGATCTCTTTGCTCGGAGCTCCGTTTCCGAAACTGTTTTGAGAGATTGCTACTTGGTATGTGACTCCTCCATTGCTCCAATTATTATTTGCTTTAGTGGCCTATATTTTGCATAATTAGCTACTCTTGGTGCTACTGAAAATGAGCTTGCATGTTGAATTCTTTGAGTTCCAAGTAGTTTGAATGCTTGATATAGCCTCTAGACATCCATATGAGTAGTTGCTATCAATCTTGTGAAGTTTTATTGATATCATTTTGTGGCCCCAAAATTTTCAGAAATTTGTTCTTAGGAAAATGAATATCTTCCGGAGAAGTTCTTCAAAGCGGAACGCCAAGGGAGTCCTTGGGGAATCCTCAGATAGTGACCTCAACATCCCGCGTTGGACGGAGGTCCGGCCGTGCGAATGGCCGCACAATGCCTTCATGAATGAAGCCGGATTCTACCAAGAGTTCGCGCAATTCGTTGCAAATGCCGGACTGTCTGACTTCTTCGTAGATGAGTGTGACCAGCACCACATCCTTACAAATTCCTTTGTGCAAAACTTTCATTTTCTAAGTAGGCTCGAACCCCGTGAGGTGCGCTTTGATTTATATGCTGAACATTATCAGATACCTCTAGCTGAATTTTGTGAGATATGTTTGATTCCCTTTGATGGGGAAATCAGAGAGCCTCGACCGGAAGAGTTTGAGGGTTTTCTCCACACTTTAACTGTGGGAGAGGAAAGGGGCGTGTCGAAAGCCCGAGCCACTAGCTTGCAATTTCCCTCTGTTCACTACTTTGCTTTATTCATAGGGAAATGCTTGACTGCTAGGGAGCAGGGTAGTGCACTATGTGCACCTGACTTTGCCATTTTACGCTGCGCATTGCATAATGATAACACTTATAACCTGGGAGCCATCATTGCACGCCGCTTGCACACTAATAGGACTAGGGGAAAAAATTCATGGTGGTATTTATGCTACTCTCTTACCGAGACGTTTTAATGATAACATACGCCCTCATGATTATTTGTTGCCCAGAGTTTACTTAGATTACCAGTCCATGAGGGACCACCACTTTCTTGATGCTCCCGAACCTCCTCACCACATTCGTTATAACTTGGTTTTTAGTGAGGATACTCGTGATATTATTCCATTGCCTGCACCTGCTTTGTTTGATTCTCATGCCGGGAACGGAAATACCGTGATGCCACCGGACATCATTGCTTACCGGAACGCCTTGGCAGCGGCAGAGGAGGAGGCCCAGGATTGGGACGCTCGGGTGCCGCCGCCTCAGGACTTTCACATGGGACCGGATGGCTACTACGGATGGCCATAGACCAAGCTAGGCCAAAAGCCTAAGCTTGGGGGAGTACGTATTTCCCACCGACATTATATTCATGTTCACACATTTCATGCCAGTTGTCGGTGTTCATACTTTTTCATTGTATAATCGATGTTAGTTTTATTTTCTCGCTTTCTTCTTGTGTGTTTGCAAAACTTTGAGAAAATCCAAAAAAACATTTCTCGTTTCTTTTCGGTTTTTCTTCCTAGCATTAAAAGAAAACCCAAAAAGATGTCGCGTTTCTTCTTTTGCTTGTTGGGAGTTCTCCCGTGTAAATAGTTTTCATTTCTCGTTTATAGTTTTTTTTATTTGTCTTCTTCAGAAAAACTAAAAACACCAAAAAAAAATCAGTGTGTTTCTCTGAAATTCTTTTCTTTTGTTGAGTCATTGTAAGGAGAAGACCACGATGAAAATGATGAGTGGCTCTCGTATGCATTATTGTTGATCTAACAAAGAGCCCATTTTACCTGGTCTTCTCCTTTGAATAAAATGCTTGTAGATTCCAGCTTAGTCCACGGCACACTTGCACTATTTTTATTTTCATATCATTCGGTCGTGCAAGTGAAAGGCAATAATGACGATGATTTGATGAAGTGATTGTGGCAAGGAAAGGCGGATATGAACTCAACTTGTTCTTTGTTTTTGTTAATATGTTTGACCCAGTATCCATGATTCAGCCTATTATGATTAAACATGTTTATGATGACAATTATAGATTATAGTTGCTCATGCCATGCTTAAGTAGCTAGGAGTGGATAATGATTAATCTTGAGTGTCAACATGCATTAAAATGTTCATGATGTAGTATGATGATATGGTATCCTCCTCTGAATGTTTCAAGTGGCTTGACTTGGCACATGTTCACGCATGTAGTTGATTCAAAACCAACATAGCCTCCACGATATTTATATTCATGGTGCTTATATCCTACTCATACTAGTATTCAATGTTGATTATTCATAATGCATGATTAGGACCATTTTCGCTCTCTAGCTGGTCGCTTCTCAATCTATTTGCTAGCATTCGCCTGTACAAAGCGGGAATACTGCTTGTGCATCAAAACCTTTAAACCAAAGTTATTCCAGATGAGTCCACTATATCTACCTATATGCGGTATTATTCTGCCGTTCCAAGTAAATTTGCATGTGCCACCTCTAAATATTCAAATGAACATCTGTTTTGTGTGCCCGTACCGCTCATGGAGCGACATGGGCGGTCAGTATCTTCCATGCTAAGCGGGTTATTCTCATGATGAGTGTTTATTCACTCGTCCTTGCATGAGAGGGGCTGGTAATCGGGATGCCCAGTCCCATTATTAAAATTGCAAAAAAATAAAACAAACTCCTCCGGAAAGTTGTTGGTATGGAGGGCACCCAAGGATTCGGCTAGCCATGGCTTGTGATTGTTGGTGGAGGGGGAGTAAAATTTACTTTACCGCTTGGGAACCACCGCTAATGTGTTTAGCATGGAAGATATTGAAAACTCTCGGTCGTGACGTTGACAGGAAAGGCATACCTCCCAAAATTTTATTTATCCCTAATTTAAGCTTCAAGCTCTAGCACCTCTGCAAATCCATGCTTCCCTCTGCGAAGGGCATATCTATTTACTTTTATGTTATTTTACTTTTATTGTTGAGTCATCACCTTCTCAAACAAGCACCAGACCTGAGAGCACTATTGTCATTCTCATGCATTGTGTATAGTTAATGTTGTGTGCATCATGACTGGATCTCTTCTACCATGAATTACAATGTTTAGTCGCTGCTTGAACTTTGGAGGTGCTTTGCATTTATGTTTTGCGGTCTCAGAAAGGGCTAGCGAGATACCATGTTGTCATATCATATCATGATTGTTTTGACAAAATGTTGTCATTTTGAGATATTTTATTATTGCTCGCTAGTTGATTATGCCATTGGTATGAGTTAATATAATTTCTAAGAGTTATCATTTGCATGGTTAGTTATAATCTTTGCTGAAAACTTGGGTACTATTTAAGCATATATATAGATACAAGAACAAAAGAGTTTGCAAAAGTTTTTCTTTATCACTTTCAGTTTGTCAACTGAATTGCTTGAGGACAAGCAATGAGTTAAGCTTGGGGGAGTTGATACGTCTCCATCGTGTCTACTTTTCCAAACACTTTTGCTCTTGTTTTGGCCCCTAATTTGCATGATTTGAATGGAACTAACCTGTCCTGACGCTGTTTTTAGCAGAATTACCATGGTGTTGTTTTTTGTGCAGAAATAAAAGTTCTTGGAATTTGATGAAACTTTTTGGAGATTTTTTATGGAATAAATAAAAAATACTGGAACCAAGACCCACTGGAGGGGGGCCACCCAGTGCCCACGAGCCACCGGGGCCCCAGGCGCACACTCGTGCCTCGTGGGGCCCACGTGGCTCCGCTGACCCTAATCAATGGCCTATAAATTCATAATTCCAGAGAAAAAAATAAAGGAGGAAGTTTTATTGCGTTTCACGATACGGAGCCGCCTCCAGCTCCTGTTCTTCATCGGGAGGCCAGATCTGGAGTCCGTTTGGGGCTCCGGAGAGGGGGATCTTCCGGCATCGTCATCATCAACCATCCTTCATCACCAATTTCATGATGCTCACCGCCGGGAGTGAGTAATTCCTTCGTAGGCTTGCTGGACGGTGATGAGTTGGATGAGATTTATCATGTAATCGAGTTAGTTTTGTTAGGGCTTGATCCCTAGTATCCATTATGTTCTGAGATTGATGTTGCTATGACTTTGCTATGCTTAATGCTTGTCACTAGGGCCCGAGTGCCATGATTCCAGATCTGAACCCTTTATGTTTTCATGAATATATTTGTGTTCTTGATCCGATCTTGCAAGTTGTATGCACCTGCTACGTGTTATGATCCGCATACCCCAAGGTGACAATAATTGGGATTCTTTCCGGTGATTGCCGTAGTTTGAGGAGTTCATGTATTCACTAAGTGCTAATGCTTTGTTCCGGTTCTCTATTAAAAGGAGGCCTTAATATCCCTTAGTTTCGTTATGGACCCCGCTACCACGGGAGGGTAGGACAAAAGATGTCATGCAAGTTCTTATCGCAAGCACGTATGACTATATACAGAATACATGCCTACATTACATTGATGAATTGGAGCTAGTTCTGTGTCGCCCTAGGTTATGACTGTTACATGATGAATGTTATCCAACATAATCACCAATCCAATGCCTATGAGCTTTTCACATATTGTTCCTGCTAAGTTACAACTGTTGCTACTACTGTCACAATTGCTACAAAACTCTTGCTGCTACTGTTACTGTTACTATTATTGCTACTACTATCAAACTATCATACTACTATGCTACTGATCACTCTGCTGCAGATATTTAGTCTCCAGGTGTGGTTGAATTGACAACTCAACTGCAAATACTTGCAAATATTCTTTGGCTCCCCTTGTGTCGAATCAATAAATTTGGGTTGAATACTCTACCCTCGAAAACTGTTGCGATCCCCTATACTTGTGGGTTATCATAGCACCATGTTTTTCATATAGAGAGTCTCCTATTTTGTCACTTTCATGTACTAGTGGGAATTTTTCATTATAAAACTTGGCTTGTATATTCCGATGATGGGCTTCCTCAAATGCCCGAGGTCTTCATGAGCAAGCAAGTTGGATGCACACCCACTTAGTTTTCATGTTGAGCATTCATACACTTATAGCTCTTAGTGCATCTGTTGCATGGCAATCCCAACTCCTCGCGTTGACATCATTTGATGGGCATCTCCATAGCCCGTTGATTAGCCTCCTTGATGTGAGACTATCTTCTTATTTCTGACATCCCCTTATTAATCGCTACCACCACACTCTATTCCACCCATAGTGCTATATCCATGGCTTACGCTCATGTATTGCGTGGGGGTTGAAAAAGCTGAAGCGCATTAAAAAGTATGAACCAATTGCTCGGCTTGTCAACGGGGCAGTGCATGATAAATATTTTGTGTTAAGAAGATGGAGCATGACAGGATTATATGATTTTGTAGGGATAACGTTCTTTAGCATTTTTATTTTGAAAGACATGATTGTTTATTAGTATGCTTGAGTATTGATGTCTTTATATCTAACTATAGACTATTGCTTTGAATCATTCGGATCTTATTATTCATACCGTAAGAGAGAGATTACATGATGAAACATGTTAGGTAGAATTCCACATCAAAGATTCTGTTTTTATCAGTTACCTACTCGAGGACGAGCAGGAATTAAGCTTAGGGATGCTTGATACGTCTCCAACATATCTATAATTTTTTATTGTTCCATGCTATTATAGTATCAATCTTGGATGTTTTATATGCCATTATATATCATTTTTTGGGACTAACCTATTAACCCAGTGCCCAGTGCCAGTTGCTGCTTTTTACTTGTTTTTGTCTTTTCAGAAAATCATAATCAAAAAGAGTCCAAACAAGAAAAAAAACATTGGATTAATTTTTTCTGGATCAGAAGAGACCCACGAAGCTTCAGGAGAAGACCAGAGGAGCCACGAGGGAGCCACAAGCTCGGAGGGCACGCCCTGGGGGTAGGGCGTGCCCCCCAGTCTTGTGGGCCCCTCGTAGCCCCTCCTGACCTAATTCCAACGCTATAAATTCCCAAATATTCCCAATATACCAGGGAGACAGAAGAGAAAACCTTTCCACCACCGCAAGTCTCTGTTCTTCCCCGATCCCATCTGGGGGCCTTTTCTGTTACTCTTCTGGAGGGGGAATCGATCACGGAGCGCTTCTTCATCAACCTTGCTACCCCTCCGATGATGTGTGAGTAGTTTACCACAGACCTACGGGTCCATAGCTAGTAGCTAGATGGCTTCTTCTCTCAATTTGATCTTCAATACCATGTTCTCCTTGATGTTCTTGGAGTTCTATCCGATGTAATCTTCTTCTGTGGTGTGTTTGTTGGGATCCGATGAATTGTGAGTTTATGATCAGATTATTCATGAGAAATATTTGAGTCTTCTCTGAACTCTTTTATGCATGATTATTATAGCTTTGTATTTATCTCCGATCTATTGGTTTGGTTTGGCCAACTAGATTGGTTTATCTTGCAATGGGAGAGGTGCTTTGTGATGGGTTCAATCTTGCGGTGCTCAATCCCAGTGACAGAAAGGGACATGACACGTATTTGTATTGTTGCCATCAAGGATAAAAACATGGGGTTTAATCATATTGCTTGAGTTTACTTTGTCTACATCATGTCATCTTGCTTAAGGCGTTACTCTGTTTCATACTTAATACCCTAGATGTATGCTGGATAGCGGTCGATGGGTGGAGTAATAGTAGTAGATGCATGCAGGAGTCGGTCTACTTGTCTTGGACGTGATGCCTGTATATGTGATCTTTGCCATGAATCCGTCATAATTATTTACTTTCCAATCAATTGCCCAATAGTAATTTGTTTACCCACCGTATGATATGTGTTCGAGAGAGAAGCCTCTAGTGAAAACTATGGCCCCCGGGCCACCTTGCGGTGCAAGGCCCAACAATGTCTACAAGAATAAAGTTGCATAGTGGACATCAACGTTCAGCTTGATGGCGTCCTCTCCTTGTTGATCCAGCAAGCAACGGGGAGGAGGTAGATGAGATCGGAACCAGCACAGCGGTATGGTGGTGGTGGCAGCAGCGGAATTCCGGCAGGGCTTCGCCAAGCGCGTATCGGAGGAGAGGTGGGAGGAGTTGGGAGCGACGAAGGGAAAGCGTGAAGGGATGCAGCCCCCCACGCCCCTCCCCACTATATATAGGGGTGAGGGGGAGGGGGCACTGGCACTAGCCTCTCCTCCAAGGGAGGGGGCGGCCGCCCTAGGGGTGGCTTGCCCCCCAAGCCAAGGGGGGCGCCCCCATCTAGGGTTCCCCAAACCCTAGGCGCATGGGCCCATGGGGGGAAGTGGTGCCCAGCCCACTAGGGGCTGGTGCACCCCCCTTTGCTGTCCATGTGGCCCTCCGGGGCCGGCGGACCCCCCCGGTGGACCACCGGAACCCCTTCGGTGCATCCGGTACAATACCGATATACCTCCGAACTTTTCCGGCGACCAAAATAGGACTTCCCATATATGAATCTTTACCTCCGGACTATTTTGGAGCTCCTCGTGATATCCCGGAACCCATCTGAGACTCTGAACAACCTTCGGGCTTTCCACTGTTAATATCTCAATACTACCTTAGCGCCACCGAACGTTAAGCGTGCGACCCTATGGGTTCGGAACATGCAGACATGACCGAGACTCCTATTCGATCAATAACCAATAGTGGGACCTGGATGCCCATATTGATTCCTACATATTCAATGAAGATCTTTATCGGTTGAACCACGACGTCGAGGATTCAATTAATCCCGTATGCAATTCCCATTGTCCGGCGATATGTTACTTGCCCGAGATTTGATCGTCGGTATCTCCATACCTAGTTCGATCTTGTTACTGGCAAGTCTCTTTACTCGTTCCGTAATACAAGATACCGTGACTAACTCATTAGCCACATTGCTTGCAATCTCTTTACGATGTTGTATTACCGAGAGGGCCCAGAGATATCTCTCCGTCATACAGAGCGACAAATTCCAGTCTCGATCCATGCAACCCAATAGACACCTTCGGAGATACCTGTAGAGCACCTTTATGATCACCCAGTTACGAAGTGACGTTTCATAGCACAGAAGGTATTCCTCTGGTATCTGGGGTGACATGATCGCATGGTCTAAGGAACAGATACTTGACATGAATAAAGCTGCAGCAAATAACTAAACGATCTGATGCTAAGCTTACGGTAGGGTCTTGTCCATCACATCATTCTCCTAATGATGTGATCCCATTATCAAATGACAACTCATGTCTATGTTTAGGAAACCTTAGCCATCTTTGATCAACAAGTTAGTCCAGTAGAGGCTCACTAGGGACACAGTGTTGTCTATGTATTCACACATGTATTTAAGTTTCCGGACAATACAATTCTAGCATGAATAATAAGCATCATGAACAAGGAAATATGATAATAACCAATTTATTATTGCCTCTAGGGCATATTTCCAACAGTCTCCCACTTGCACTAGAGTCAGTAATCTAGTTTACATCGTAATGAATCTAACACCCGTGGAGTCCCGGTGCTGATCCTTTTTTGCTCGCGGAAGAGGTTTAGTCAACGGGTCTGCCACATTCACATCCGTATGTACTTTGCAAAGTTCTATGTCTCCCTCCTTGATGTAATCACGGATGGAGTTGAAGCTGCTTTTGATGTGCTTGGTCTTCTTGTGAAACCTGGGCTCCTTGGCAATGGCAATAGCTCCAGTGTTGTCACAAATGATAATCGTTGGATCCAATGCACTAGGTATTACTCCTAGATCGGATATGAACTCCTTCATCCAGACTCCTTCCTGCACTGCTTTCGAAGCAGCTATATGTTCCGATTCACATGTAGATCCCGCTACGACGCTTTGCTTGAACTGCACCAACTGACGGCTCCACCATTCAATATAAATACGTATCCGGTTTGAGACTTAGAGTCATCCGGATCTGTGTCAAAGCTAGCATCGACGTAACCCTTTACGACAAGCTCTTCGTCACCTCCATAAATGAGAAACATGTCCTTAGTCCTCTTCAGGTACTTAAGGATATTCTTGATCGATGTCTAGTGATCTACTCCTGGATCACTTTGGTACCTCCTTGCCAGACTTATGGCAAGGCACACATCAGGTCTGGTACACATCATGTCATAAATTATAGAGCCTATGGCTGAGGCATAGGGGATGACTTTCATCCTTTCTCTTTCTTCTGCCGTGATCGGGCTTTGAGTCTTACTCAACTTCACACCTTGCAACACAGGCAAGAACCCTTTCTTTGACTGGTCCATTTTGAACTTCTTCAAAATCTTGTCAAGGTATGTGCTTTGTGAAAGTCCTATTAGGCGTCTTGATCTATCTCTATAGATTTTAATATTAGCAGCTTCATCTAGGTCTTTCATTGAAAAACTCTTGTTCAAATAACCTTTTATGCTTTCCAGAAATTCTATATCATTTCCAATCAACAATATGTCATCCACATATAATATTAGAAATGCTACAGAGCTCCCACTCACTTTCTTGTAAATACAAGCTTCTCCATAAGTTTGTATAAAACCAAAAGCTTTGCTCACCTCATCAAAACGTATATTCCAACTCCGAGATACTTGCACCAGTCCATAGATGGACCGCTTGAGCTTGCATACTTTGTTAGCACCTTTAGGATCGACAAAACCTTCCGGTCGCATCATATACAACTCTTCCTTAAGAAAACCGTTAAGGAATGTTGTTTTGACGTCCATCTGCCAAATTTCATAATCATAAAATGCAGCAATTGCTAAGATAATTCTAATAGACTTAAGCCTCGCTACGGGTGAGAAGGTCTCATCGTAGTCAACCCCTTGAACTTGTCCGAAACCCTTTGCGACGAGTCAAGCTTTATAGACGGTGACATTACCATCAGCGTTTGTCTTCTTCTTAAAGATCCATTTATTCTCAATGGCCTTCCGATCATCGGGCAAGTCCACCAAAGTCCATACTTTGTTCTCATACATGGTTCCTATCTCGGATTTCATGGCCTCAAGCCATTTGTCAGAATGCGGGCTCATCATTCCTTCTTCATAGTTCGTAGGCTCGCCGTTGTCTAACAACATGACTTCCAGGACGGGATTACCATACCACTCTGGTGTGGAACGTACCCTCGTTGACCTACGAAGTTCAGTAGTAACTTGATCCGAAGTTTCATGATCATCATCATTAGCTTCCTCTCCGGCTGGTGTAGACATCACGGCAACTTCTTTCTGTGATGTGCTACTTTCCAATTCGAGAGAAGGTACAAATACCTCATCAAGTTCTACTTTCCTCCCACTCACTTCTTTCGAGAGAAACTCCTTCTCTAGAAAGGACCCATTCTTAGCAACAAAGATTTTGCCCTCGGATCTGTCATAGAAGGTATACCTAATGGTTTCTTTAGGGTATCCTATGAAGATGCACTTCTCCGCTTTGGGTTCGAGCTTATCAGGCTGAAAACTCTTGACATAAGCGTCGCATCCCCGAATTTTAAGAAACGACAGCTTAGGTTTCTTGCCAAACCATAACTCATATGGTGTCGTCTCAACGGATTAAGATGGTGCCCTGTTCAAAGTGAATGCAGCTGTCTATAATGCATAACCCCAAAATGATAGTGGCAAATCGGTAAGAGACGTCATAGAACGCACCATATCCAATAGAGTACGATTACGACGTTCGGACACATCATTACGCTGTGGTGTTCAAGTTGGCGTGATTTGTGAAACAATTCCACATTGTCTTAAATGCATACCAAACTCGTAACTCAAATATTCACCTCCACGATCAGATCATAGAAATTTAATTTACTTATTACAATGATTCTCCACTTCACTCTAAAACTCCTTGAACTTTTCAAATGTCTCAGACTTGTGTTTCATTAAGTAAATATACCCATATCTACTCAAATCATCTATGAAGGTAAGAAAATAACGATATCCACAGCGTGCTTCAACACTCATCGAACCGCATACATCGGTATGTATTATTTCCAACAAGTCTCTTACCCGCTCCATTGTTCCGGAAAACGGGGTTTTAGTCATCTTGCCCATGAGGCATGGTTCACATGTCTCAAATGATTCATAATCAAGAGATTCCAAAAGTCCATCAGCATGGAGTTTCTTCATGCGCTTTACACCAATATGACCTCAGCGGCAGTGCCACATGTATGTGGTACTATCATCATTAACTTTGAATCTTTTGGCATCATATTATGAACATGTGTATCACTACGATCGAGATTCAACAAGAATAAACCATTCACCAAGGGTGCATGACCATAAAAGATATTATTCATATAAATAGAACAACCATTATTCTCTGACTTAAATGAATAACCGTCTCGTAATAAACAAGATCCAGATATAATGTACATGCTTAACGCAGGCACCAAATAACAATTATTCAGGTTCAAAACTAATCCCGAAGGTAAACGTAGAGGGAGCGTGCCGACGACGATCACATCAACCTTGGAACTATTTCCGATGCGCATCGTCACCTCATCCTTAGCTAGTCTCCGTTTATTCCGCAGCTCCTATTTTGAGTGACAAATATTAGCAACCGAACCAGTATCAAATACCCAGGCGCTACTACGAGCACTAGTAAGGTACAAAACAATAACATGTATATCAAATATACCTATGTTGACGTTGCCAGCCTTCTTATCTGCCAAGTACTTGGGGCAGTTCTGCTTCCAGTGACCATTCCCCTTGCAATAGAAGCACTCAGTCTCAGGTTTGGGTCCAGCCTTGACTTTCTTCACGGGAGCGGCAACTGACTTGCCATTCTTCTTGAAGTTCCCTTTCTTTCCCGTGCCTTTCTTCTTGAAACTGGTGGTCTTGTTGACCATCAACACTTGATGTTCTTTCTTGATTTCTACCTTCGCGGCCTTAAGCATCGCGAAGATCTCAGGGATCGTTTTCTCCATCCCTTGCATATTATAGTTCATCACGAAGCCTTTGTAGCTCGGTGGCAGTGACTGGAGAACTCTGTCAATCGCTACTTCATCTGAAAGATTAACTCCCAACTGGTTCAAGCGGTTGAAGTACCCAGACATCTTGAGTACGTGCTCACTAATGGAGCCGTTCTCTTCCATCTTGCATCTAAAGAACTTGCCGAAGGTGTCATACCTCTCGACCCGGGCGTGGGCCTGAAATACCAATTTCAGCTCCTGGAACATCTCATATGCTCCGTGGTGCTCAAAACGTCTTTGGAGCCCCGGTTCTAAGCCGTAAAGCATGGCGCACTGAACTATCGAGTAGTCATCAAAATGTGCCTGCCAGACGTTCATAACATCTGCAGGCGAATCTTGAGGGGGTGCATCACCAAGCGGTGCATCAAGGACATATACTTTCTGTGCTGCAGTGAGGATAATCCTCAAATTACGGACCCAGTATGTCGGTGTATAAAACGTGGGTATTTTATACCCTGACTTATGCACAGACAGTAGCAGCCTACTCGGTGGCCAGCGCTTGCCGGGAATTACCAAGATCAAGACCCAAGGCTTAGTTGCGAAGGCACTAAGGAGAAGGTCATGACAAGATATCAGGAAGCGCATGACTTATGCTAGCTATGAAGAAGATACTTGCCGGCGAGGCTCAAGCCGGCAAGATGAAGGCCCAGCAAACTCCGTGCCGGCAAGCCATCACTAGCTCGTCGGCGCTGATGGAAATATGCCCTAGAGACAATAATAAAGTTGTTATTATATTTCCTTGTTCATGATAAAGGTTTATTATTCATGCTAGAATCGTATTGACCGGAAACTTAAATACATGTGTGAATACATAAACAAATACCGTGTCCCTAGTGAGCCTCTACTAGACTAGCTCGTTGATCAAAGATGGTTAAGGTTTCCTAACTATAGACATGAGTTGTCATTTGATAACGGGATCACATCATTAGGAGAATGATGTGATGGACAAGACCCATCTGTTAGCCTAGCATATGATCGTTCTGTTTATTGCTACTGCTTTCTTGAATGTCAAATACATGTTCCTCCGACCATGAGATCATGCAACTCCCGGATACCGGAGGAATACCTTGTGTGCTATCAAACGTCACAACGTAACTGGGTGATCATAAAGATGCTCTACAGGTATCTCCGAAGGTGTCTGTTGAGTTGGCATGGATCGAGACTGGGATTTGTCACTCCGTGTTTCGGAGAGGTATCGCTGGGCCCTCTCGGTAATGCACATCATAAGAAGCTTGCAAGCAAAGTGACTAAGGAGTTAGTTACGGGATGATGTATTACGGAACGAGTAAAGAGACTTGCCGGTAACGAGATTGAACTAGGTATGGAGATACCGACGATCGAATCTCAGGCAAGTAACATACCGACGGACAAAGGGAATTACGTATGTTGTCATTGCGGTTCGACCGATAAGATCTTCGTGTAATATGTAGGAACCAATATGGGCATCCAGGTTCCGCTATTGATTATTGACTGGAGAGGCGTCTCGGTCATGTCTACATCATTCCCGAACCCGTAGGGTCCGCACGCTTAACGTTCGTTGACGATATAGTGTTATATGAGTTATGTGAATTGGTAACCGAATGTTGTTCGGAGTCCTGGATGAGATCCCGGACGTCACGAGGAGTCTCGGAATGGTCGAGAGGTAAAGATTTATATATGGGAAGTCATATTTTGGGTTCCGGAAAAAGGTGCAGTTTTTTCGGTATTGTACCGGGAAGCTTCCAGAAGGTTCCGGAGGATTCCGGAGGGGTCCGAAAGTCCACAAGTGGGTCCACCACGTCCCAAAGGCTGGCATAGGCTAAGGGGATGCGCCCTGGCCTTATTGGGCCAGGCGCACCAAGACCTCAAAAGCCCACGCAGCTAGGGAAGAAAAAAAGGAGAGTCCTAGTAGGAATAGAATTGGACTTTGGAGTCCAAGTCCACGTGTGTACTATTCACGTGGTACTGTTCACGTGGTACTGTTCGCGTGGTACTATTCACGCGGTACTGTTCATGTGGCACTATTCCTTCTACTCCAAGCCCCTACACATATATAAATAGAGGAGAGGGGGCGCCCCAAACAGTACACAACATTGTCTTAGCCGTGTGCGGCGCCCCCCTCCACAGTTCCGTCCCTCGGTCATATTTTCGCAGTGCTTGGGCGAAGCCCTGCGGAGATAGCATCACCATCACTATCACCACGCCGTCGTGCTGCCGGAACTCATCCACTACCTCGCCGTCTTGCTGGATCAAGAAGTCGAGGACGTCACCGAGCTGAACGTGTGCTGAACGCGGAGGTGCCGTACGTTCGGTCCTCGGTCGGTTGGATCGTGAAGTTGTTCGACGACATCAACTGTGTTGTTCTAACGCTTCCGCTTACGGTCTACGAGGGTACATAGACACACTCCCCCTCTCGTAGCTATGCATCTCCATGGATAGATCTTGCGTGTGCATAGAAATTTTTTGTTTTCCATGCAACGTTCCCCAACAAGCGCTCCACCGCACCAAGCAGCTAGTCACTGATCGGTGAGGTGTCGACCACGCAGGCAGTTTGGTGAGATTTGTCGGGGCACATGTCAGCCTGCTGGAAGGAGATTTAACTTTAATGACACCCATCTAGGAGGCGTGTCAAGTTAATAAGAGGTAGCTGGGCGAGCGGTGCAGAAACCTTGTCGGGGCTCCTCCTCCACATGACACCTAACGGCGCAATAAATGCTTTTGACCTAAACCGATAGAGTTAGGTATGATAGCACTGTTTGCTATCTAATCAACTTGTAATGACTGTTTTGCCACTGTGGTTACCCCTTGAGCTATAAAAGGAGGGCCAAGGCAACCTTTACAAGGATCGACACTTTGCACATTCTGCATGCGTAGCTGCTCTTCCTGCACCTTGCCGGTTAGAAGCGCTCCTTGTACTTGTGCTTAAACACATCCAATACACAAAGCAGGAGTAGGGTTTTACACCTCACGGTGGCCCGGACCTGGGTAAATCCCTTGCGTTTCTACTGATTTTGCTCTTTGTGCTTGTGCATCTCCCTAGTCGAACCGCAAAGATGGTCATACGCACGACACAGTCAGCATAGTTGCTTCCATCATCTTTCAACTTAGCTTTCTCTAGGAACGCATTAAAATTCAGGGGAGCTACAACGCGAGCCATTGATTTATGATACGTCCAATTTGCATCATGATTTCATATTGTTATTTATAATTTATTTTATCATTATTTCACTTTATGATGCAATTCTTATGCCTTTTCTCTCTTAATTTGCAAGATTTATATGAAGAGGGAGAATATCGGCAGCTGGAATTCTGGACCTGAAATAGCTACAGCAGAGATACCTATTCTACAGAGCTCCAATTGACTTGAAATTTCATGGAGATTTTTTATTGAATATATAAAAAATACTGGAGAAAAGAAATAGTGTAGGGGACCCACCAGTTGCCCACAATGCAACAGGGCACGGCCCCCTGGGCGCGCCCTGATGCCTTGTGGGGCCCCTGGCTGGCTTCTGGCCCCCTCCTTCTGCTATATAAGGTCATTTGCCCTAAAAAAATAGAGAGAAGAATTTCGGGACGAAGCGCCGCCGTCTCGAGGCGCAACTTGGGCAGGAGCAATTTTGCTCTCCGGCGGAGCGATTCCACTGGGGATACTTCCCTCCGGGAGGGGGAAATCGAAGCCATCGACATCACCAACGATCCTCTCATCGTGGGAGGACCAATCTTCATCAACATCTTCACCAGCAACATCTCATCTCAAACCCTAGTTCATCTCTTGTATTCAATCTTTGTTTCAAAACCTCAGATTTGTACCTATGGGTTGCTAGTAGTGTTGATTACATCTTGTAGTTGATGCTAGTTGGTTTATTTGGTGAAAGATTATATGTTCAGATCCTTAATGATATTGAATACCCCTCTGATCTTGAACATGAATATGATTTGAAAGTAGTTACTTTTGTTCTTGAGGACATGGGAGAAGTCTTGTCATAAGTAATCATGTGAATTTGGTATTCGTTCGATATTTTGATGATATGTACGTTGTTGCTTCCTTTAGTGGTGTCGTGTGAACATCGACTACATGACACTTCACCATCTTTGGGCCTAAGGGAAGGCATTGTGGAGTAGTAATTAGATGATGGGTTGCTAGAGTGACAGAAGTTTAAACCCTAGTTTATGCGCTATTCCGTAAGGGGCTGATTTGGATCCATATGTTTCATGCTATGGTTAGATTTATCTTAATTCTTATTTCGTAGTTGCGGATGCTTGCGAGAGGGGGTAATCATAAGGGGGAGGCTTGTTCAAGTAAGAACAGCACCCCAACACCGGTCCACCCACATATCAAATTATCAAAGTAGTGAACGCGAATCAAACAAACATGATGAAAGTGACTAGATGAAATTACCATGTGTCCTCGAGAACGCTTTGCTTATTATACGAGTTCGTTCCGGCTTGTCCTTTGCTATAAAAAGGATTGGGCCACCTTGCTGCACTTTTGTTACACTTGTTACTTGTTACTTGTTACGAATTATCTTGCTATCAAACTACTCGTTACCGCTACTTTCAGTGCTTGCAGAAAATACCTTACTGAAAACCGCTTGTCATTTACTTCTGCTCCTCATTGGGTTCGACACTCTTACTTATCGAAAGGACTACGATTGATCCCTATACTTGTGGGTCATCAATCTACAACTTTAATTTGCAAAGACTATTAGACTAAGTTAATGATAATTGGTTCTTCTAATCAAATTACTAAAGAACTCCCACTTAAATCAACATCCCTCAAGTTGTCTAAGTTTCACATGATCCAAATCAACTGACCCATGTCCGATCATCATGAGAGATGGGGCAGTCATCAATGGTGAACATCTCCATGTTGATCATATCTACTATATGACTCATGTTCGACCTTTCGGTCCTCCGTGCTCTGAGGCCATGTCTGTACATGCTAGGCTCATCAAGTTTAACACAAGTATTCTGCATGTGTAAAACTGGCTTACACCCGTTGTATGCGAACGTAGAGTCTATCACACCCGATCATCACGAGGTGCTTCGAAACGACGAACTTTCGCACTGGTGCATACTTAGGGAGAACACTTTTATCTTGAAATTAAGTGAAGGGATCATCTTAGAATGCTACCGTCGTCCTAAGCAAAATAAGATGCATAAAAAGATAAACATCACATGCAATCAATGTGTGACATGATATGACCATTATTATCTCGTGCCTTTGATCTCCATCTCCAAAGCACCGGCATGATCTCCATCATCACCGGCATGACACCATGATCTCCATCATCATGCCGTCATGTTGTTGTCTCCGCCAACTATTGCTTCTACGACTATTGCTAACTCATAGCGATAAAATAAAGCAATTACATGGCGTTTAATCATTGACACGCAGGTCATACAATAAATTAAAGACAACCCTATGGCTCCTGCCGGTTGCCGTACTCATCGACATGCAAGTCGTGAACCTATTACAAAACATGATCATCTCATACATCAACATATATCACATCACATTTTGGCCATTCCACATCACAACATGCCCTGCAAAAACAAGTTAGACGTCCTCTACTTTGTTGTTGCAAATTTTACGTGGCTGCTATGAGCAACTAGCAAGAACCGTTCTTACCTACGCAAAGACACCACGGTGATATACAAGTTGCCTTTTAACCTTCTACAAGGACCTCCCTTGTCAAATCAGATTCAACTAAAGTGGGAGAGACAGACACCCGCAAAGCCACTTTTATGCAATACAAGTTGCATGTCAGTCAGTGGAACCGGTCTCTTGTGCGAGGACAAGTAAGGTTGGTCCGAGCCGCTTCATCCCACAATACCGCCGAATCCAAATAAGACAAAGAAAGTAAGCAATTTGAACATCAACGCCCACAACTTCTTTGTGTTCTACTCGTGCAAATACATCAACGCATAGACCTAGCTCATGATGCCACTGATGGGGTTGCATGAAAATCAAAAAAATTCCTACGAAACACCCAAGATCTAATCTAGGAGATGCAAGGCAACGATAGGGGAGTGTGTCTACATACCCTTGTAGACCGAAAGCATTAGCGTCGTAACGCGGTTGATGTAGTCGTACTCTTCACGACCCAATCGCGATCCAATCCGATCTAGTGCCGAACGGACAGCACCTCCGAGATTAGCACACGTTCAGCTCAATGGCGTTCCCTCCTTCTTGATCCAGCAAGCAGGGGGGAGGAGGTAGATGAGATCGGAACCAGCACGGCGGTATGGTGGTGGTGGCAGCAGCGGAATTCCGGCAGGGCTTCGCCAAGCACGTACCGGAGGAGAGTTGGGAGCGACGGAGGGCAAGGGTGAAGGGATGCAGCCCCCCACGCCCCTCCCCACTATATATAGGGGTGAGGGGGAGGGGGCGCCGGCCCTCGACCCTCGTCCAAGGGAGGGGGCGGCGGCCCTAGGGGTGGCTTGCCCCCCAAGCCAAGGGGGGGGCGCCCCCATCTAGGGTTTCCCAAACCCTAGGCGGATGGGCCCATGGGGGGAACTGGCGCCCAGCCCACTAGGGGCTGCTGTGCCCCCCTTTGTTGTCCATGTGGCCCTCCGGGGCAGGTGCACCCTCAGAACCCCTTCGGTGCATCCGGTAAAATACCGATATACCTCCGAACTTTTCCAGCGACCAAAATAGGACTTCCGATATATGAATCTTTAACTCCGGACTATTCCGGAGCTCCTCATGATATCCCGGAACCCATCTAAGACTCCGAACAACCTTCGGGCATTCCACTGTTAATATCTCAATACTACCCTAGCGCTACTGAACGTTAAGCATGCGACCCTACAGGTTCGGAACATGCAGACATGACCGAGACTCCTCTCCAATCAATAACCAATAGCGGGACCTAGATGCCCATATTGATTCCTACATATTCAACGAAGAACTTTATCGGTTGAACCACGACGTCGAGGATTCAATTAATCCCATAAGCAATTCCCTTTGTCCGGCGATATGTTACTTGCCCGAGATTCGATCGTCGGTATCTCCATACCTAGTTCAATCTCGTTATTGGCAAGTCTCTTTACTCGTTCCGTAACACAAGATCCCGTGACTAACTCATTAGCCACATTGCTTGCAAGCTCTTTACGATGTTGTATTACCGAGAGGGCCCAGAGATATCTCTCCATCATACGGAGCGACAAATTCCAGTCTCGATCCATGCTTAACATTTGATAGCACACAAGGTATTCCTCTGGTATCCGGGAGTGACATGATCTCATGGTCTAAGAGAGGGCCCAGAGATATCTCTCCATCATACGGAACAGACACCTTCGGAGATACTTGTAGAGCACCTTTATGATCACCCAGTTACGAAGTGACGTTTGATAGCACACAAGGTATTCCTCTGGTATCCGGGAGTGACATGATCTCATGGTCTAAGGAACAGATACTTGACATGAAGAAAGATGTAGCAAATAACTAAACGATCTGATGCTAAGCTTACAGTTGGGTCTTGTCCATTACATCATTCTCCTAATGATGTGATCCCGTTATCAAATGATAACTCATGTCTATGGTTAGGAAACCTTAACCATCTTTGATCAACGAGCTAGTCTAGTAGAGGTTCACTAGGGACACGGTGTTGTCTATGTGGCACCCCGGCTCAGAGAACCGGTTTACCAGTGTTTCCAACCCAGAGCTCATGTCTTCTAGAAACACACAACAACTTGGAACAGAACAGAACTAAACTTTATTGATAGATCTCGAGTACAAGCTCATAATTTACATCGATAGCGAGGCCAAAAGCACTGCACGTTCTGAGGAATTATCTACATTATTTATGGAACATAGCAGGGCCTCGATACTACTAGGTGATTCTACAACGTAGCGAAACATAGCGTGGAAAACTCCATCTACAGAGACACTGCTGTGGACACGGCCTAGTTAGCGTAGCACGAACCTTCAGGATCTCCGTCCTCGGCTTCTCCTGCATCTGGCATGATACGCCAGGTCAGTACATGGAATGTACTCACAAGCTCATGGCAACCAAAACAATGCAGCAAACAATAGCATGGCAATTAACAGATTAGGTACTTAAATTGTTTACGTACTGGTGCCAACTTACTCTCATCTAGGTTGTCCCACAACCCTCGGAATGCTCACAATCCACTGAGCACTTCCGAACATAAGACAAGTTCTTCCATCATTATTATCATTATTACGGTTGATCATCCCATGGCCTAGTTCGGACTGTCCAATACCGTGGACGCGGCTATTCGAATAGATTCTTACACTCTGCAGAGGTTGCGCACTTTACCCACACTATGGAGCTCCTGGCCTCTTGCTCCCATTCGGGTGGACCGGGGCTGCTCCAACGAAACCTGCCTGACCCGTGACTCCCCTATCGTACCACCGACAATCATACCCTCCCAGGGTCATGTCCTGGGTGGCCCCTGTGTCACCCCGTGACACCTGCCATCGTCGTGGCCACTAACTGTCCCAAACGGGGCTCACAGGATTATCGTCGTCTACCTGATCAGGGCAGCACGCACGCATAACCCTCCCTAGTTTGGTGGTACCGATAAAAGAGCACAAAGCCAGACCAAGTCAAGGCCGTCCCATACCGGCAAATGTGGCTGCACGGATAAGTCCGGACAGGTGACACTAGATCAACCAATTAGGTTTAGTGTTGACAAGCATTTAACCAGTATGGGTATTTATCAGGAATAATTTAACATGGCAGTAGCTAGGCATCCAAATAATTTACTATGAATTGTAACATATTAAAAGTAATGCATATAATTCAATTAAACAACCAACACTAATGAAATGCTTCATGCAATGGATGTCATGGCTTGCCTTGCTCTGTTGGGTTGTCCACAAACTCCTGGGCTTCAAATCCAAAAGAATTTCCTTCTGAAAATATTTTAAAAATGCAATTGAAAATCTCACATATTACTGTTCTGTTCACCGGAAATTCTATGAACATGAGAAAAATACCAAAATTTGCCAGAAAATAGAGGAGCTCAAGACAAACCAGATGCAAAAATATCAATTGATTTGGACTTATGGATAAAAAGTTATTGCTGGTCAAAGTTTTGGTCAAAATCTGGAAATTAACAGAAAATAGAAAATCCAGCGAAGGGCCACGTTGAAGGCGTATTTCGCCTGGGCGCCTCCACTTACCGCTTCGGCGTGCCACTGACGAGCGGGCCCCAGCGGTCAGATTTAAACGGGGAAGAGAGGGAGCAGAGAGATGCGGGCTCCGGCGATGGTCGCCGGCGACATAGACGGCGGCGAGGTCCGGGGACTACGGGAATCGAAAGAGCTCATCGAGACGAACGTGCACGTACCCGTGGCTTGGCGAGAGATGGCCGGACGGCGTCGTCCCCTTCCTCTCCGGCGGCAGCGGGTTTCGGGTGCCGTCGGAGATGGCGTTTCCAGCAGCGATTTCGACTCGGGAAGAGCTCAGGCGAGGTCAGAGGAGTGAGCTGAGCTCGATGGCGGAGTCAATGGAGTGCGGGGTGGAGTGGAATGGCGAGGAGGCTAGGCTCGGGTGGTGGCAGATCTTCGGTGAGCGGCGAGGCCAGAGGGCCTCTCGGCCGTGGCTCGATGCTTGAGGGCTCGATTAGAAGTAGGAAGAGTGGGGTGAGGAGCTCGGGAGACGCCGGGAAGGCCTTTTTATAGGAGGAGGGGAGCTCTCTCGAAGCGGTGGGGCTCGGGACACGTCGCCGGTGCAAGGACGGCGAGCTGGCCATCGCGACGTGGGGCGAAGTGATAGGAGAGGGCAGAGGAGAGTAAATGCAGCAATGGCGGCTTGCGGGAGGAAGACGACGACGGCAGAGCCACTGTGGCCGCACGGGCGCCACAGTGACCGCGCGCGTGGCGGCCAGCGACGGCTTCTCCGGCGAGGGGAAGGATCTAGGGCGGCCAGGTGGACGTAGGGGAGTTAGTCGGCGCACTGGGACAAGCTACAATCGCGCGAGGCAGTCGGACGTGACTCCACAGACACGGCCGCGATGCAGAGCGCGCGCATTGACATGCCAATGCCATGCTCACCACGGGCATTGGTGTCTAGAGGCCGCGAGAGCCTGGCGTTTCTTGTCCAGCACGTCGACCCTCGATCACTTAGTCCACTTGTAGCTCTGGTTCGACTAGATACAGACTTGTTCGAAGTGAAGCTTCAGCTACAATCTCTGACAGAAAACTTGAGAGGGATCTAGAGGAGAGGTGAGCTGGAGATGGAGCCAATGGATATGTCTGGGATGATCTATCTTGGAAGGACTCCAAGCTGGCGAAGTTTGAGAAGATTTCATCAAGATTTGAATATAGTTCATGTACAAGTGTTGTTACTGGACCAGAAGAGAGATGAGCTTGTAGCACTCATCTGGTTGATCTGCTGGAGCTGAATTTTGGTGTGGCAGGGTTATTTGGTTGGTAGAAGATGCCACAAAAATTTCAGCTCAATTGGATACCTCTAGCTGGTACTTCCTTCACAGGGGTTCCAATTGAACAGAAACTTGGCAGAATATTGGTGATGAAAATTTGTACTAGACAAGATGATATTTTTGGATATTGTGGAAAGATAGGCTCCCTAGCATCTCAGGGAATTAATTGGGAATTTTCTGAGTTGGGAAAATATGAGTTGCTTCACAAATGGCCAGTACTGTCCAGAGAGCAAAGGGAGTTTTCTGGACAAAATTTTATACTGGACCATGAAATGTTTTTGAAGATTGTGGAAGTAGATGATGACAAGAAGGTGTGGGATTAATTTGGGATTTTTCTGATCACCAGAACTATAGGTTGCTTTGTAACCCATAGTGATGACAGATTTTCCCAATGGAAGAAAATGAATATTTGGGAAAGATGGAGAATTAGAATTTGATCCAAAAGGTGAGTGACAAGATTTGGCAAGATGCTGAGGGCTTCGGATCACTGAGAGAGATTCATAAGTCCAAAGTCAACTGAAAAGGTTCAAAACCATCCAAATTTCAAATAAAGCCAGAAAGATTTTGAAAAGAAAATATTGCCAAAAACCAGGGTGTCATAGACCTACCCCCCTTAGAATGAATCTCGTTCTCGAGATTCGGTTGCTCAGGGAACAAGTGTGGATAGGCTGTTCTCAGAAAATCCTCTCTTTCCTAGGTAGCCTCTTCCTTAGTATGATGATCCCACAACACCTTGTAAAACTTAATTGTCTTACTCCGGTTAGTTCTTTCCATCTCATCCAAAATTCTGACAGGTTTTTCCTCGTAGGTCAAGTCTTTGGTCAATTCTAGCTCACTCATATCTGCCTGCTTGATCGGAGGTGCAATGCACTTCCTTAGCTGTGATATGTGGAAAACATCGTGAACGTCAGCCAACTCTGGAGGTAACTCTAGCTGATATGCCACTCTGCCTGTTCTATCCATGACTGGAAAGGGACCGATGTATCTCAGTGCGAGCTTTCCTCGGGTATGAAACCTCTTTATTCCTTTCATGGGGGTAACTCGGAGATAGGCATTTTCTCCGGGCTCAAAGGTTACTTCCCGATGCTTCGGGTCATAGTAGCTCTTTTGACGGGACTTGACTGCTCGAAGACGCTCCTGGATATCCTTGACTTGTTTCTCAGCCTCGAGCATCAAATCCGTGTCGAAGATACGGCTGTCTCCTGTCAGAGAGAAATTTAAAGGAGTGCGGCATTTCCGTCCGTACAGAGCTTCGAATGGTGACATCTTGAGACTTGACTGATAACTGTTATTGTAGGAGAATTCTACATAGGGTAGACTATCCTCCCATTTGGGTCCATGGGCGAGAGCACAGGACCGAAGCATATCTTCCAATATCTGATTCACACGTTCTGTCTGCCCATCTGTCTGTGGATGATATGCCGTACTATGTTTTAGCACAATTCCCAGGGCTTGGTGCAGTCGCAGCCAGAAGGCTGAAGTGAAAAAGGAGCCTCTATCTGATGTGATAGACTTGGGCACTCCGTGAAGGCTGACTATCCGGGACATGTAGAGCTATGCCAGCTGGTAAGCGTTGAAAGTGGTCTTTACCGGAAGGAAGTGAGCCACTTTCGTGAGTATGTCCACGATGACCCAGATAGCATCATGACCTTTGGTTGACTTAGGTAGTCCAACAATGAAATCCATACATATGTCATCCCATTTCCACTGGGGAACTGGTAAAGGTTGCAGTAGCCCAGCGGGTTTCTGGTGTTCAGCCTTGACTCTGTTGCAAATGTCACAACATGCGACATAGTATGCTATGTCCCTTCGCATTCCTGGCCACCAAAAGGTCTCTCGCAAGTCCTCGTATATTTTTGTTCCTCCCGGATGGATAGAATATGCAGATTCATGTGCCTCTCTGAGTATTTGCTGTCTCAAGCTATCTTGATCAGGCACACATATTCGGTTTTCAAACCATACAGTGTCCTGGTCATCAATTCGGAAGGACTTGGCCTTTCCTAGCGGAATGCGCTCCTTGATTTCCTGTATGCCTTGATCTGATTTCTGAGCTGCCTTAATTTCTTCCATAAGTGTTGGAGTAATTTCCATTGTATCCGGGCTGATTGGGCCGCATAACACCATATTCAGCTTGGCAAACTCTTCCTGCTGCCTCGGATGCATTCCCTCCATTAGTGCATTTAGGGTACCTTGCTTTCTGCTGAGGGCATCGGCGACCACATTGGCTTATCCCGGATGATAATTAATTCCAATGTCATAGTCTTTGACCAATTCAAGCCATCTTCTCTGCCTGAGATTAAGATCGGGTTGGGTGAAAATATACTTGAGACTCTTATGGTCCGTGTATATTTCACATCGTTGCCCAATGAGATAATGCCTCCAAATTTTTAATGCATGAACCACGGCTGCTAATTCCAAATCATGAGTGGGGTAGTTCTCTTCATGAGGTCATAGCTATCTGGATGCATAGGCTACAACCTTTCCCTCTTGCATTAGAACGCAGCCGATTCCACGTCTGGAAGCATCACAATATATGTCAAAGCTCTTTTGGATGTCTGGAAGAACTAAGACAGGGGCTGTAGTTAGCCTTGTCTTTAATTCCATGAAACTGCTATCACATTCTTCCGTCCAGGCAAATTTGTGGTTCTTTTTCAACAGTTCTGTCAATGGCTTGGCTATTTTTGAGAAGCCTTCGATGAAGCGACGGTAGTAGCTAGCCAATCCCAGAAAGCTACGGACTTCCGTTACCGTGGCTGGGGTCTTCCAGTTTAATACAGCGGTCACCTTGCTGGGGTCGACAGCCACACCCTGTTCTGACAGAACATGTCCCAGAAATCCCACCTCTCTTAGCCAAAATTCGCATTTGCTGAATTTGGCATACAAGCGATGGGTCCTTAGTCTTTCCAGGACAGTACGGAGGTGTTGCGTGTGCTCCTCTTCATCTTTGGAGTAGATGAGAATATCATCGATGAATACTACCACAAATTTGTCCAAGAAGTCCATGAAGACTTTGTTCATCATGCTCATGAAATATGCTGGAGCATTTGTCAGCCCGAATGACATGACTGTAAACTCATACAGACCATATCTGGTGGTAAAGGTTGTCTTGGGGATATCCTCTTTTCTGATTTTTAGCTGATGATAACCCGTTCGAAGGTCAATCTTGGAAAATACCCGGGCTCCGTTCAACTGGTCAAACAGATCATCAATGCGGGGGAGCAGATATTTATTTTTGATGGTGACCTCATTCAGTTGGCGGTAGTCCACGCACATTCGTAGGCTGCCATCCTTCTTCTTGACAAACAGCACGGGCGATCCCCAAGGTGAAGTGCTTGGACGAATGTACACTTTTTGCAATAATTCATCCAACTGTTTCTTCAATTCCACCAGCTCCAGGGAAGGCATGCGGTAGTACTTCTTGTATATTGGAGCCGTTCCGGGAACAACATCAATAGCGAACTCTAGTTCCCGGTCAGGTGGCATTCCTGGTATCTCTTCCGGAAATACATCCGGAAATTCACTGACTACCGGAATCAGACTTATGTCTGTAGCTGTGGCTTTGAATGCCATTCCTTTCTTTGACATCACTCTGCAAGCGGTGAACTGCACTGTTTGGCCTGCCGGGTTAACCAATGTCACCATCCTGGTGGCATAGTTGATACACATCTGATGTGCTACCAACCAATCCATTCCCAGTATTATATCCAGTCCAGGAGACTCAATGGCAACAAGAGTAGCTGGAAACTTTACATCGTGTATCAAAATTTCCAGATTCTTGTATATCACATTTGTTCTGAGCATGGAGCCAGGGGATTGTACCACCATGATTTTGTCCAAAAGAGAAGGAGAAAATTTGTGCAAGGTGGCAAAACTCCGCGAAATAAACGAATGAGAAGCCCCAGAATCAAATAAAATTATTGTAGGTATGTTGTTAACAGAAAACATACCAAGGACCACATCTGGTACTTCGCGGGCTTCCTCAGCGGAGATATGGTGGACTTGGCCGCGGTAGAAATTCGGATTGGGGCGGCGTCCAACACTGTTGACTTGTGGCTTGAAGTCGGATGGTGGCTTTTGACTTGTGGCTTGAAGTCGGATGGTGGCTTCCCATTTCTTGCGGGGCACTGCTTGGAGTAATGCCCGCTCTGGCCGCAAGTGTGGCATGTGTTGTTGCGGCGGTAATCCTCCAGCACTGGCTGTTTGCCGAAGGTCTTGTCCTGGCTGACGGGCTTATTGTTGTTGGTACCATTGTTCCAGGCAGGCTTGTACTCAGATGAACTTGGTTGCCAGATACGTGGATTCTGCACAAACTGCTCACGGTTGTCCTTCTTGGGTTCGAACTTCCGCTTGCGGTCATCATATCCTGACTTATGCTCTCGTTCCTCTATAAAAGCCTTGTTCACCAAAGTCTGGAAGTCAGGAAAGTCCAGCATACAAAGCTGACAGCAGAGGGTATGATTGAGTCCTCCTAGGAATCGGTCAATCTTCCTTTCTTCGGTGGACACGTCATGGGTGGAGTACCGTGCCAGATTATTAAACTTGTTCAGATACTCACCCACTGACATATTCCCTTGAGTAAGAGCAAGAAATTCCCGCTGCTTCACTTTCATTATGCCAGTAGGAATATGATACTTGCGGAATACCTCTTTGAACTTCTCCCAAGAAATATCTTCTCCAGAAGGCCACAGTATTTTGGTGTTGTCCCACCATATGGCTGCTGGTCCTTCCAGGTAGTGAGTAACAAAAGGAACTTTGTCTGACTCATCACAGCGGGCTATGTCCAACTTCTTTTCCATGGTCCTCAGCCAGTCATCAGCTTCCATAGAATCCACAGCTTGACCAAAACTGGGTGGCTTTGTCCGCTGAAAATCAGACAATTTAGAGTGTGTCCCATTGTGGTTGTTCTGACCCACCATAGTCTGCATACTTTTCAGAAATTCCATGAGATCTTGGTTCCTTTTCTCTTGAAACATTCTCATAATCTAGTCAATGGTAGGTGACTGTGGTGGCGGAGGTGGCAAATCTTCTGGTGGCTGCCCTGCTTGTTTGGCGGATCGACGAACGGGAGTTCCATCGCCGCCTTGATTACTACACCTCTTCATCCTAAATTTGTTCCCATTGCAAATACCGAATCGATGAGCAACATCCATAAGGGAAAAGCAGGGTAGTATGACACCAAAAAAGAAGCCAAATAAAAAGAGCGAATAACGAAAACAACATAATTATACAAGGCAACCCAACATCATACATGACAAGCTAGTAGGGGGGTTATCATGACTGGACTGCTCATACGGCAGTTGACATATGCAGGGATGCTATGATGCATGCACTGAAACTCAAGCCTCCACTCTAGTGACGCCGGTGGCACGAACACTGGTAAACTGAAGACTCCTCGTCGTCTGACTCTGTCTCGGAATCTGAGCTGATGATGTGCACCTCGGCCTCCGGATCAAAGGAAACACGACGACGCTGACTGGAAGGTTCTCCCTCTGAAGGAGAAGGAGCATGACGCCGCAGCATCGGAGCAGCTGGAGTAGCTAGGAGTGAGGCCCACTCTGCCGGGGTCTCACGTCGGCTACCAGACGAAAAGCCTGGCGGTTCGAACGAACTAGAAGGAGTGTCGAAAGGTGGAATGGGTAGAGTGTACACAGGTGAAAACGGAGGTCGAGGAGGAGACTGTGCTGCCGCAACAGCCGCAAGTGCCTCGCGAGCAGAAGTCAGCTCCTCGGCTAGTGAAGTGATCATACGATAACTGGCGTTCAGATAACGAGACAAAATACCAGTAGCACGATCACTCGCCGGATCAACGGGTGCAAAAAGGACTCCCCCTGTCGTAGGCGACAGGGTGGGGTAGTGAAAGAAACCTGGATGAGTCTGCATCTCGACCTCGTGGAAGCGCAAGTCAGTGAGAGCCTCCATCGCAGCAAACTGGATCGCCAACTCCAGAGTAGAAGCAGTTCCGCCCTTGGAAGAACGGGAGTAGCTGCCAATATCTGAACTCGCTGTCAGAAAGGCTTCCGCGTGATACTCGAACACGGACCCAGCAAGCTTCTCTCTGAACACCTGGTACACTGGGTCTTCGCCGTTGGGATACAGCCGAAGCCAGACGCTACGAAGCAGTACTAGAAAAGTGAACGGTGCCGGCTCATGATTGTAGTGGTACGGAACTGGTGCCATCTACACTCATCAAACCAGCGGTTAGCACGATAAAAACTATATGCATGCCATGCAATGCAAGCAATCAGATGCAGCAAGCAAGACACACCAAGACTCTAAACTATTCGCGGTTCTAGCGCAGGGTTAACTAAGGTGTCCTACAGTCAGCGCGGCTCTGATACCAAGCGTTGTGGCACCCCGGCTCAGAGAACCGGTTTACCAGTGTTTCCAACCCAGAGATCATGTCTTCTGGAAACACACAACAACTTGGAACAGAACAGAACTGAACTTTATTGATAGATCTCGAGTACAAGCTCATAATTTACATCGATAGCGAGGCCCAAAGCACTGCACGTGCTGAGGCAATATCTACATTATTTATGGAACATAGCAGGGCCTCGATACTACTAGGTGATTCTACAGCGTAGCGGAACATAGCGCGGAAAACTCCATCCACGGGGACACTGCTGTGGACACGGCCTAGTTAGCGTAGCACGAACCTTCGGGACCTCCGTCCTCGGCTTCTCCTGCATCTGGCATGATACGCCAGGTGAGTACTTGGAATGTACTCGCAAGCTCATGGCAACCAAAACAATGCAGCAAACAATAGCATGGCAATTAACAGATTAGGTACTTAAATTGTTTACGTACTGGTGCCAACTTACTCTCATCTGGGTTGTCACACAACCCTCGGAATGCTCACAATCCACTGAGCACTTCCGAACATAAGACAAGTTCTTCCATCATTATTATCATTATTACGGTTGATCATCCCGTGGCCTAGTACGGACTGTCCAATACCGTGGACGCGGCTATTCGAATAGATTCTTACACTCTGCAGAGGTTGCGCACTTTACCCACACTATGGAGCTCCTGGCCTCTTGCTCCCATTCGGGTGGACTGGGGCTGCTCCAACGAAACCTGCCTGACCCGTGACTCCCCTATCGTACCACCGACAATCATACCCTCCCAGGGTCATGTCCTGGATGGCCCCTGTATCACCCCGTGACACCTGCCACCGTCGTGGCCACTAACTGTCCCAAACGGGGACGTCGGCAAAATAACTCAACTGGGCTCACAGGATTATCGTCGTCTACCTGATCAGGGCAGCATGCACGCATAACCCTCCCTAGTTTGGTGGTACCGATAAAAGAGCACAAAGCCAGACCAAGTCAAGGCCGTCCCATACCGGCAAATGTGGCTGCACGGATAAGTCCGGACAGGTGACACTAGATCAACCAATTAGGTTTAGTGTTGACAAGCATTTAACCAGTATGGGTATTTATCAGGAATAATTTAACATGGCAGTAGCTAGGCATCCAAATAATTTATTATGAATTATAACATATTAAAAGTAATGCATATAATTCAATTAAACAACCAACACTATTGAAATGCTTCATGCAATGGATGACATGGCTTGCCTTGCTCTGTTGGGTTGTCCACAAACTCCTGGGCTTCAAATCCAAAAGAATTTCCTTCTGAAAATATTTTTAAATGCAATTGAAAATGTCACATATTACTGTTCTGTTCACCAGAAATTCTATGAACATGAGAAAAATACCAAAATTTGCCAGAAAATAGAGGAGCTCAAGACAAACCAGATGCAAAAAGAATCAATTGATTTGGACTTATGGATAAAAAGTTATGGCTGGTCAAAGTTTTGGTCAAAATCTGGAAATTAACAGAAAATAGAAAATCCAGCGAAGGGCCAAGTCGAAGGCGTATTTCGCCAGGGCGCCTCCACTTACCGCTTCGGCGTGCCACTGACGAGCGGGCCCCAGCAGTCAGATTTAAACGGGGGAGAGAGGGAACATAGAGATGCGGGCTCCGGCGATGGTCGCCGGTGACACAGACGGCGGCGAGGTCCGGCGACTACGGGAATCGAAAGAGTTCATCGAGACGAACGCGCACGTACCCGTGGCTTGGCAAGAGATGGCCGGACGGCGTCGTCCCCTTCCTCTCCGGCGGCGGCGGGTTTCGGGTGCCGTCGGAGACGGCGTTTCGGGCAGCGATTCGACTCGGGAAGACCTCAAGCGAGGTCAGAGGAGTGAGCTGAGCTCGATGGCGGAGTCAGTGGAGTGCGGGGTGGAGTGGAACGGCGAGGAGGCTGGGCTCGGGTGGCGGCGGATCTCCGGTGAGCGGCGAGGCCAGAGGGCCTCTCGGCCGTGGTTCGATTCTTGAGGGCTCGATTAGGAGTAGGAGGAGTGGGGTGAGGAGCTCGGGAGAGGCCGGGGAGGCCTTTTTATAGGAGGAGGGGAGCTCTCTGGAAGCGGCGGGGATCGGGACACGTCGCCGGCGCAAGGACGGCGAGTTGGCCGTCGCGACGTGGGGCGAAGTGATAGGAGAGGGCAGAGGAGAGTAAATGCAGCTGTGGCGGCTTGCGGGAGGAAGACGACGACGGCAGAGCCACTGTGGCCGCACGGGCGCCACAGTGCCCGCGCGCGTGGCGGCCGGCGAGGGCTTCTCCGGCGAGGGGAAGGATCCAGGGCGGCCAGGTGGACGTAGGGGAGTTAGTCGGCGCACTGGGACAAGCTACAATCGCGCGAGGCAGTCGGACGTGACTCCACAGACACGGGCGCGATGCAGAGCGCGCGCATTGACATGCCAATGCCGTGCTCACCACGGGCATTGGTGTCTAGAGGCCACGAGAGCCTGGCGTTTCTTGTCCAGCACGTCGACCCTTGATCACTTAGTCCACTTGTGCTTCTGGTTCGACTAGATACAGACTGGTTCGAAGTGTAGCTTCAACTACAGTCTCTGACAGAAAACTTGAGAGGGATCTAGAGGAGAGGTGAGTTGGAGATGGAGCCAATGGAGATGTCTGGGATGATCTATCTTGGAAGGACTCCAAGCTGGCCAAGTTTGAGAAGATTTCATCAAGATTTGAATATAGTTCATGTACAAGTGTTGTTACTGGACCAGAAGAGAGGTGAGCTTGTAGAACTCATCTGGTTGATCTGCTAGAGCTGAATTTTGGTGTGGCAGGGTTATTTGGTTGGTAGAAGATGCCACAAAATTTTCAGCTCAATTGGATACCTCTAGCTGGTACTTCCTTCACAGGGGGTTCCAATTGAACAGAAACTTGGCAGAATATTGGTGATGAAAATTTCTACTGGACAAGATGATATTTTTGGATATTGTAGAAAGATAGGCTCCCTAGCATCTCAAGGAATTAATTGGGAATTTTCTGAGTTGGGAAAATATGAGTTGCTTCACAAATGGCCAGTACTGTCCAGAGAGCAAAGGGAGTTTTCTGGACAAAATTTTATACTGGACCATGAAATGTTTTTGAAGATTGTGGAAGTAGATGATGACAAGAAGGTGTGGGATTAATTTGGGATTTTTCTGATCACCAGAACTATAGGTTGCTTTGTAACCCATAGTGATGACAGATTTTCCCAATGGAAGAAAATGAATATTTGGGAAAGATGGAGAATTAGAATTTGATCCAAAAGGTGAGTGACAAGATTTGGCAAGATGCTGAGGGCTTTGGATCACTGAGAGAGATTCATAAGTCCAAAGTCAACTGAAATGGTTCAAAACCATCCAAATTGCAAATAAAGCCAGAAAGATTTTGAAAAGAAAAAAGTTGCCAAAAACCAGGGTGTCACAGTCTATGTATTCACAGATGTATTTAAGTTTCCGGTCAATACAATTCTAGCATGAATAATAAACATTTATCATGAATAAAGAAATATGATAATAACCAATTTATTATTGTCTCTAGGGCATATTTCCAACACTATGTTGGTGATGCATTACCTGAAAAAACAGTGTCTTCAAGTGACCCGCTAGGATAATATTTTGCCTTTAATACCTGGGAGCATAACGAATTTGGGTTGGTTAAAAAGTGCCAAGCTTGTCTCGCGAGGAGGGCTTGGTTGCACAGGCAAAAGTCACGGAAACCAAGGCCACCCTTCCCCTTTGACTCGATAATTTTCTCCCAAGCAAGCCAGTAAGTTTTCCTTAGTCCTTGCTTTGAGCCCCACCAGAAATTCCTCACAAGCCGTGTGAGATCATCACATACTGAGCACAGCGACTAAAACACTCCCATAATATAGGTGGCTATGGCTTGCAGGACATATTTCACCAAAGTTTCCATCCCTGCTTGGGAAAGAGTGTCCCCCCCCCCCCCAAGCTAGGTGTAAATATGGATTCGGCATGCACGAATTTATTAAAGTAAGTATAAACTTGAAAATTTGCCATTTAGAAAGAGTGTTGCTACTTACCGTAAGCATGTAATATAGCGACTTGTGTCTCTTGCATGCGGATCAATTAACATCAATTACGTTTGTGGCTTACATTTGCATCAGGCTTGTGGCTGACGTTTGTGTTGGCATATGTGGAACAGAAGAGAGCGCCTCCGTGTCCAGGCATCAGTGAAGACCGAGAAAGACAATGACGTTGGTACGTCAAGACTATTCATCGGGAATGAGAAGGGAATTAAGAGAGTCTTCCTACCCTAGCCGCCGCCACGAGCCAGGCGACTAGGGAGGCGATCTCCTTCCACCGATCTCCACCGGCCGGGGTGCTGGCCCCCTCTCCCTCCGGCTGCTCCGGCGGCAGGAGGGAGGGGGGACCCCGTTCCTCCGCTCTGTAGTTAGTGTTTGGATTTGTAGGTCGTGGTGCGCCGTTGGGGTTGTGGGAGCGGCACACGGACGAATAAATCTGCCTCAGCCCCACTCCCACACCGGCGGTGTCCTTCATGGCGGCGTCTCGGAGTTTATGGCATCGTGTGTCTGCCGATCCTTCAGATCGGCGGCGTTAGGGTTCATGGATGGTGTTGGCGAGGCGGCGGCGGCGACTCCATCAGGTGTGTCTCTCCTTCCGCTCTGGCCCCGTTGCTGTGGCATTGTCTCCGACGTCATGGTGGAGCAGGGAGGTTTGGTCGTTCAGGAGTACGCGCAGACGGTTGTCTACGCAAGTGACAGCTGGAAGATTGAGCATCTTTTGCTGGGTTTGTGGTTGGAGGCTGACAGTTCTGGTTTCCTCCTCCGACGTCGTCGTCACGCGGGGGTGTCAGTTCTGAAGTTCGATGGCGTGTCCGGGGACATGTTGCCCCGGTCTGATTCTTTCAACGGTAATGGTTTTGCTTCTGGCAAACTACTTTGGAGGTCCGTAAAGCTGCAGATCAGCGTTGGAGCCGCGTCGAGCTTGGGTAAAGAGGTGATCTGTATTCTTCCCCTTTGGTGGCCGCTTCGGTGGTGTCGAAGGAAAGGGACAGACGCTGGTATTTTGCATAGGATTTTCCTATCTTTTCAGTCATGTAAGGTCGGTGCTTACGTGCCTTGTAACTTGATCTTTATTCTATAAATGAGACACATATTACCATGCAAAAAAAATGACTTTTCTTCGGGCAAGGCAGTTCGGAGCCCTGGTTCAGCTGCTCGCGCCAATAAACAGTAAATAGAAAATATAGGAAAAACATCAAAAAAAGTTGAATTTTTTTGGCATGTAAGATGCTCGGATGCGCAATGTGCTTGCAAATTTTTGTGGTATTGGGACATTCAGGGAGGTCATGGACAAAAAACAAAATTGACTCTCATGGCAACTTTGAAAAAGTGCATTGTTTAGACCCGGTTTTTTTTTTTAATTTGTTACAGCATTTCTGATGTGCAAACACCACAAAAATTTGCACGCACCTTGCGTACCCGTGAATCTTGTATGCCAGAAAATTCAGATTTTATAATATCTTTTGGCTATTATTCTTGAATTGACTGTTTAGAGGGACCATATAAGCCTGGGCTCGGACGCGGATTTCGACTTTTCTTAGCCGTACACTTTGGAAAGTTGTGGTGGGTGCAAACTGTTAAGACTTAACCATCGAGAGTTCATGATTGTCTGCATCTAGGGTTGTATGTCCACCTATAGTAAGTCCTATAACTTTTCTGTTGTGAATTTCTACTAGTCCAAAAAATAATAGTTCCAAGTCGAACTAACCAAATAGCTCGTTATATGTCTTTTATATACTGAGGACACTACCAGCAAATACACCTCGACGACCACCTTGCTGTTACCTATGAGCGACTTTTGAATTGATTTTAGCCTCCACAGATTACATAAGGTAGCCAAAAGTCCTCTTTATTTTGCAAGGCATGCTAGTACTAACACGGTTAATCAACCATGAACGATCGCTTAATTCACGTACTTCGTGCCAACATGTTTTTCTTTAGCCTCAGTACATGAATACAAGTTGCAGATGCTGAACAGACGCACAACACATGCACCACACTCACGCATACACACCACCACACATACCCGCTACTCTAGGCCCCGAAGGGATCTATTTCCCTGGATTTTTTTAATTTTTTTTACGCCTTGTGATGAGCTGCCACGTGTACAGGCTACATATATATAAGAAAGGGTAAAAAAAATCCAACATGGTCTCCTCTGGATTGGTCCGCACTCAGCTAACGTGGCCCCTCCTCTTCTGGCAAAAAAAAAAAAAATTGCCAACGTGGCCTCCCATGGATCGGTTCTGGTTTGCTAACGTGATCTCCTCTTCTGCAAAAGAAAAAAAAGAGCCAACGTGGCCTTCTCTGGATTAGTCCTGGCCTACGTGCCCTTGCATGGGACGTGCATCTGGCCACGTCAGCTGCATGGTTGTTTACTGCTGCTCTCTTTCTTGGACACGTCCTTAGTTCTGCGTCGGTGTTGACTCTTCTGGACTTTTTCCGGTGGGCCCACGAGGTACCTGGGCACGCCACCCCCCCCCCCCCCCCCCCCGCGCCCAGGTGCCTCGTGGGCACCTCGTGGCTCTTCTGGTCCTCCCACGAAGCTTCTAGTGTCTCTTTTGTTCAAAAAAAATTGTCAAAAAGTTTCATCTCATTTGGAGAACTTTTATTTCTGCACAAAAACAACACCACGATAGTTCTGCTGAAAACAGCGTAAGTCCGGGTTAGTTCTAATCAAATCATACCAAAACCATATAGAATTGTTATAAACATGGCATGAATACTTCATAAATTATAGATACGTTGGAGACGTATCAGCCAGCTACTGTGAAGGGTACTCTTCTTGTTAACTCAATACCACCTCCTGTTTTATTTTAATTCAGGAGTACCGTATTCATTCATATCATAAGCTTTTGCATACATGCTTGGCATTAAATATGATGAGTTGAAACGTTCTAGTCGTTCGCGACTTCTAGAGGGTACTTCCAGAAGAACTTCCCGGAATGCCTCGATCTTTTCCCTTCCACCTCCTGAATTGTTGATTAGAGGGTAATATAAGCGTGTAGATTGACCCTTTTAGCATTTAGTCTAGACATGGAATAAATAATTTCAGTAATCATTTGTTGATTAGAAATGTAACCTGATGTGTGGCTCTCACCTGCAAAACAATGATTCAATGGCTTAGGGCTTGAATCTAAGAAAAACTTGTATGTAAAGAAGATTAATGCCAAGCTGGACCTGTCGGCCATTATGTTATCCTGCAAAGCTTCATTCCAGCTGCAATTTTTGGAGCGACTCAATTAATTTTCAGCCAACAATCAACTTCAATTCTCATGTCGCTGTATGATGATTGATGGGTAATGGAATCCATTCATAACTACAAACCGTACATGCATATCATCAGACATGTTGCAGTTATTCTTAAAGAAAGGGGCAGGCTCAAAATCTTATAGACCATGAAGCATCATCCAGCGACAAACCACGGCTTTCAGTGGTCTACAACTTTACAATATGTAAAGTTGCAATTTTCGCTAGAACTGAGTGTCATGGTCGAAATGTAGTAATATTAGTAGTACATGAAGAAGCTGCTGAAGAGAACCTGCACAAAACTATCCATCTTCAGCAGAAAGAGGCCATAGCGCTTAGGCAACAGGAGCGAGTTGACAAAGCCTTGCAGTTTGCACTGCAACTAAGACTCCCCAACAGTGGTGGCATGGTTTCCCTATACAGCGCTGGAGGTCATGCAAACAGAGCAACCATTTTAGTTTCAGTGTTAATCACAAAACTTAAGAAAGTAAACTTTCCCTTAAAATCAGAACATGAGATGCTCCATATGAGAGCAAGAAAGCTTTTCACTAAAAATCAAAACAGTGATCCATATCATATCAAGAATTCTTTTTCACTTAGCTAGTACCGGTACTGACATGAATCAATTCATTCAAAAAAAACAAGAAACCATAATATTACTAAGACTAAATGTGCAAATTCCAACGGTGAACTACAAGGATGCTACTAAAATAGAATCGTTTTTAAATTGGAACTACAAATAATATAATATACAGAGGTGTAATACTTGCAGGTGAAATGATATACCAAATCGGCAATATCAAACCAGAAATTTCAGAATTGACAACAAATTACATGTATACTATTACATCAACTCGAAAATAAAGCTGCATTGCATGAAAGTTTTATCTAAGGATGCTTTAAGTTCTAACTGGAAGTTAGATTGACTGATTGGTTGGTTAAGTGTTATTCACGAAAGGAAGAAAAGCCTTACCTGTGTTGCCAAGCAAGTTCAAACAACATCCAATGGGTAAGTTACAGATGCAGATGACACTCCCGCTAGACCACCACCAAGTCAAGACAGTAATTTGGGTCGTCCAAGCCAAGCACCATTCCGAGAAGCTGCAATGATTATTCAAAATTCATAAAAATATAACAAAAATACATAGTCACAACAAATCTTGCAAGTTAAACATACTGACACTTGAACTTTTTGTATCGCTCATATGAATAGAAGCTGATGACAGAATAGGAAATCGATGTACAATTGTCCAAAGATTGCCTTTCCAAAATACCCCAAACCCTTCTTCTCGAGCAATCCGTGGAGCCTCATGCCATATAATACACTTCCTTAGAGCTGCAGCATCTAAATGCATACCTGCCACCTGTCGGATCAGTATGTCACAACCTCAAATAACAAACTTTATCATCAACCCATGGGTTATGTGAAAAAATTTATATTGATGGATTTGTATTCAAGAACATTTTTCCACGATTGCAATTTTATAGCTATGAACACCGTATTGTACATACAATAAGTTGATATTATCAGCATCCAATTCCTTTGAAGATTTTATATATGTGCAGTGTGAAGCCAGAAGGAGCACAACAGAACCACAAAATAGAAGAAAATTATTCCTTCATGCTCACATAACGATTTGCCCCATGCTTTTTTAGCTCTCAATTCCTTATCAGAGGTCCGGACACATTTAAAGGGGGGTTCCTTTTTGGTCAAATCATGTCCTAGACACAGAATCTCGGAAAATCAAAAAGAAGCTTAATTAGTCCTGGCCGATGCTGCCTGCCCGAAATTCGTTCGCAGCTGCCAAAGCTCTGAGCTCCCAATCCGTGCACATGAGAACGCGGGACAGAAAAGAGGGGACGGAAAGCTTATTACCTGGAAGAGGATGGTGAGGCGGGCGAGGGGCGCAGTGCTGGTCTTGCTGACGACGCCGGCGAAGCCGCCGGCGGCGAGTTGCGCGGCGGTGCTGATGTGGCGCTGCTGCTGCTCCTCGCGGCGGGACGCCGATATGGCGCCGCGGCTGTTGGGGGCCACACCGCTCATCTGCGCCTCCGTCTGCATCGGCGGGCGCGGAGAGAGGGAGGGGCCTGGGGATTGCGGCTCGGTTTGGCTCCACGGTGGGTGGTGTGGCGGTGGATTTATTGTATGACGCGTGAGTGCTCGGAGTTCGAAGCGGCGATGACGAGGGGGCGGGGAAGGACCGAACGGTGGCAGCGGCGACCCATAATTGCTCGTCTCCGCTCTCCGGGCCGGAAAGAGGGACTTTGGACAGGGAAGGCGCTCAAGACTGCCCATCGGCGGCATGGTGGCATACTGGCATGCACGATGACCATAGCGCCATCCCGTGCGCTGACACGGGAGACGCGGGGTGGCCGGAGGCATGGCGTGATCTAGCAGGAGGCGGCGTTCTACTCCTTTCTTCTCTGTAGGCACGTCCAGCTGCAGTTAATCGATCGGATCAGAGGAGATTGCGACCCGATTTATTTCCTTGGTCAAGACGTGCTTCACTTGGAAGGAGGGATTGCCTATTGATTTCTTTCCTTGGAGGGACTCAGGGGAGGAGGGAGCGATGCACCAAAAATCAAAGGGATTGCATGTTCGATCGGTTTTGATTGGAAGGAAATCAGACGGGACGGGCTTATACTTTGGAAAAGGAATCGATGGCGGCTGTGGCGAGGGTCCTCGCTCCCAGGCCGATTCGTCTGGGTTTTTTTCGTGTGGGGGAGGCTAGGGCGTCGTCCGATTTTTTGTTCGTGCGAAGGGGAATCGCTACGTCATCGTTGTCCGTTTTTTCGTTATCGTAGATCGGATCGGGGAAGGTGGGAGGAGGACGGAAAAAAATCAGACGAAGGTGAGAGGTGGGACAAAAAATTGGTTTAAATTGGTTATTTGTTTTCTAATTAATGTGATTGAGCGATTTAAGGCAAGGTTAATTAATTTAGATTTGATCTTTAGAGATTGATCATGATTGATTCTTTCACATAAAGACATTACTAAATAACTTGCGCCAGCATGGAAAGTTCTGATCCGTTTAGATTTTTTTCGTTGTGTGAGAGGGTGACGCGAAAATAAACCGGTGGAGTCGTGGGAGGGGAGACGAAAAAAAACCAGACGAAAGTGGGGGACGAAAAAAACCGTGGATGCTAGCCTACCAACTGCTCCATTGGGAGTAGAGATGACGCGAAAATAAACCGGTGGAGTGGTGGGAGGGGAGACGAAAAAAAACCAGACGAAAGTGGGGGAAGAAAAAAAACCGTGGATGCTAGCCTACGAACTGCTCCATTAGGAGTAGAGATATGACCAAAGAATCGACCAAGCCTCCTCTATTTGTTAAAATATCTTTCTATATATATTGAACACAGAGAGTTTGTGGTTAGCGCCCTAGCCAGCTTAGATCGACGTTCGAGGATCAAAATTAACTCTAGATGAGCATGTACTATTTCTTTGATTGGTTTCCTGAACACTTACTTTATTTTAGATGAATTAATGAGATTGAAAGTTAATTTGTTACTCACAATTGATTGATTAATTGTTGATTCTTTGCTCAACTAAGAGCAATTGGTCACTTTTCCAATTCAACGATTTGAGTATTTTCGTCTTGCTCTTCGGAAAAAGAGTATTTCATCTTACTTCCAATTGACGCTCCCCACTTCTCCACTCTACCACTACATCACTGATACCAACTCACCCTATCGCAATATAAAGACTATCTAGAAACTACTATTGCACAACTATTTTCTTGCTCACTATAAAGATACACACATGCGCAATGTACAACAAATTCTCAAAGGCTTACTCCCTTCATTCCACAATGTAGTGCGCCCGTGCTTCCCAAGCAGTGGCGGAGCTAGCCGAAAATCACTGGGGGGGGTGGGTGGGGGGCGAAACAGAAATCATCAGTGTTTGGGGGGCCAAATGCTAAAAAATATATAATCTAAGCCCTTCTAATTTTTTTCCTTCAAGAATTGATCCAAGGCTGGGGGGAACCCCTCCCCCCCCCCCCCCCCCCCGGCCTCAACATAGCTCCGCCAATGTTCTCAAGATCTATGTTTGACGACAAATTTATCCAACGAGACCGACTACGGCGGGAGCAAAAATTATATCACTGAATTCCCGCCACAGTCGATCTCACTGGTTAAATTTATGGTCAAATCTAGATCTCGGGAAGCGTGAGCGCACTACATTGTGGAATGGAGGGAGTAATAAAAAAATCTCAAACGAATCGATAGGGCGCGGCGTGCCGCCGCGCTTTGCCTGCTAGTACCCGCTATGCGTCTATTAAAATCTACATCCTATACACACGCCAGAAGTCTACGCCATGTGACTCCGTGAATGGCGTGTATTTCTTCATCCCTGTGGCCCGTAGGCGTGTGAGGCACCTGCAAGTGGAAAGTACGACGGGTGAGACACCCATGTCTATCCTGGATTGAGCTTGGGCGGGGTAGGTGGCCACCGCCACAACCAACCATTGAGCCACAGGCCCTCATTGTGCCGACATGGTTAATCAAGCACGAACAATCGTCGAATTAACGTCCTATGTACTTCATAGCTAAAAGCATATAGATGTTGACATCCGTATTCTATTGCACTTTGTTTATAGCACAACCCCGAGGCAGACAGAATCCGGCACCATGCTAATCGGACTAACTAGCGGTAAATATAATACATGACACAATTAATTAAAATAAATATAAATAGGATAAATTGCCATTTAGGATCGCCCCGCGTCGCTCCCAGGAGGGGCGATTCGTTCGTGTGCGCCCCGATTTTAGCCCGAGTGGCTTCAGTAGGGTGTGACGCGAATCTTCGTTGTCTGCTGACATTATGGAACACGTCGGTATTTCGATTTTCATGGTGAAGACGGTGACGAAGAATGTCATGGTGGCAGATATCCAAGGCATTGCAATGGCGGACGAGTCTTCTTGGCGATGAGGACTTTGCTTGGTGATTCGTGACTCGTGACAGCGGCATCGGCAAGTGGGGGCGGCAGCACATGCGGAGTACAGAGTCTTAGCTTTTAGGGTGAAAGCCCAAGGTCTGACCTTAATTGGTTGTGCCTAGCAGTGACCTTGTTGAAGGCATTGTTTTGAGAGCGCGGATCTTCTCCATGATGAAAACCTAAGATCTAGGATCGGACGATGACGGTGCTTGTGCACTGTTTCCTTCTTGGAGGCGTCGCTTTTGGAGGATTGGGACTTCGGGTGTTGTCTAGGTGGTGGTTCGTGCTGTAGCTACTAGGAATTGATCACTGTAGCGGGATCTTTCTTTTTTCTTCTTCTTATTGTCTTTTGCCTGTTTGCATGCGTAATATCTTTACGGCATTGCGTTGTTGCAGAGGCTGTGTGTAATTGGTATCTCCGCGATATTAATATATTCCCTTTGTTGAAAAAGATAATGGCGCACATGTGTCAACTATTCATTGGGAAAGTGAAGGGAATTGATTACTTTTCTTAGCAGTAGACAAGGAAAGCTGTGTTGGGTGTAAGGTGTTAAAATTGAACTGACAAGACTTCGGCATTGTCTGCATGTACTGCTTCATTTGCACCTATAGCAACCAATATTCATTTTTGAACCCGGGCTCATGTGATTTTCATAAACAGTAAAACATAAAAAATACAAGAAAAATTCAAAAAAAAACATGCATGATTATTTTCAACCAAGACACTCAAATGATTGTTGTCCAGGCAAAATTTCATCATGTTCGGACATCCGAGGAGCTCGTGGCAAAAACGGCAAAATCGGTCCGAACTGTGGTGAACAGTCAACTTTCTCGCATACCCTAATTTTTTTTTTTTTACTGAGACCTACTCAGATGTCCAAACACCACCAAATTTGACACGGACATCATGCACTCGAACATTTCCATGCCAAAAAACATCAGTTTTTTTTTTAGTTTTTGTAGTATCTCTTTACTGTTCACGCAAGAGCAGATGAGCTCTGGAGCTGAATTGCTGCGTCCAATAAGACCTACAACTTCTGTTTTATTAATTCAGCTAGTAAAACTAATATTAATTCTAAGACAACGGTACTAGACGCGTCATATATAACGCCCAGATAGCCATAATAACCGCCTAAATGGACGCGGCTGTTCTAATCCCGAGCTCAAGTGTGCTCGGATGAATAGTAAAATCAAAAACAAAATCAAAAAAATCTGATTTTTTTTTTGTGAAACATTGACAAAATGTTTGTTTGCTTACAAAATTTCATCAGCACGTGACATTCTTGGAAATCGTGGCAAAAAAAACAAAATCGAAGCTCCAAATTGTAATTTTCAAACGCATTTTGGAGCACGATTTTGTTATTTTTGCCATATTTTCCTCAAATGTCATTTCATGCTGAAATTTTGCAAGATATGAAAATTTTTGTCAATGTTTCACACAAAAAACATTTAGATTTTTTTTTCAATTTTACTGTTCACCCAAGCTCACCTGAGCTCGGGCTTAGAACAACACTTTCGCGCCTAAATGGTAACCACGACTGAAAAGGGCAATATAGCAGAGTCGCCATGCCGACCTGCCACGGATGACATGGCATGGACTGGATGTTTCTATTCAGGTGTCCCTTTTTTTCTTTGACGCACACCCGACTGATGGGACCCATAGGGTCAGGTCAGTACCCTATCTGTTGGTGATGACATGGAATCTTTCTGGGAGGGGTGGGGGGCATAGAGTAGGAAATACGTCAAGGGAGACGACAATGAGGCCTAACCCGATGGAAACTCATGGAGACGACGCGCAGTGGCTTGTAGCTAATTTCGTCGCAATCGTTAGTGTCACAGCCAAATTTCATGAAAATCTAGTGACAACCATTGAATATCAGAAAATGACAAAGACCGAATTTTCTCTTTCTATATGGCCGGACATTGACTGGCACTACACCTGGCACCAATGGAATTTGGTGGCCTGTATTAGCATAGGCTTGTTTTTTTCCTGCTAGTATCAAGTCCCAAGCAAGCAAGTAACATTGTACAATTGAGATTCTTGGGGCACAGTAAGTTATGTTTCCAGACATTAAAGGCGGATACTTCCTTCATTTCATATTATTTGAAGTTGTATATTTCTAATAAGTTAAACTTTTTTAAGTGTCACTTGGTCTATAGAAAATATATGAACATGCAAAACACCACATCAGTGTCATTAAATTCATCATAAATATATTAATTTGAACTAAGACCCCGACACTTATTTTGCATCGAAGGGAGTACCATATATATTCTATCTTGTTGATAACACCACAACATGAAATATTGATCATACAGTTGATCATCTTCAAGATAGAGTCTTAAGTCTTTCATTTAGTCAGTACGGACTAACGACAGTTGCATCAAATACATCTCGACAACCATTTGGCTAAGAGCCATGATCAACTTGTATATTGACTGTAGTCAACTAGATTAACGAAAAAGGGTTTTCCCCCGCTTTATATTATAAAGCAACCAACACTGCATTACGGCTATGTTTGTTTCAGCTTTTGGAGCAGTTTTAGGATTGAAAAAAGCTGAAGCTGAAACAAACAGGTTATTTAGAACAGCTGTGGAACCACAGCCCAAAACTGTTTCGGAAGATTTTCAGTTATTTAGAACAGCTGTGGAACCACAGCCCAAAACTGTTTCGGAAGATTTTCAGTGTAACAGCCTAAAGCTGGTCTCGGTGTACTTTTGGGCCAAAATTGTTTCCCTAGCCCCTCTATCTTTGGCGTTTGGTCATAATTATGTCGTAAATGCCACCGTAGGCATGACATATCTCTACGTTCGCCCCCCTCCTCCTGAAACATAGCGTTTTCACCAGCTCACAGTCATTTTCACAGCTACATTGCCAAACAGCTAACCTTCACTACAGTTGTTTCCTCACCACAGCAGTTTTGCCAGCACAACAAGTCCACAGCTGAATCTGTCGAAACCGAAGCCCAAACAAACACAGCCTACATCCGAGAGAGACGATACAACTCACGCCACCACCACACACAACACACACACCCAAGGCAAGATATATATGTGCCGGGCACCGACACACCACCCCACCGACCACCAAGCACACTACGGATATGCGAAGAAGACCGCTTGGAGCCAACGGAGACCTCCATCATGACAATCCACACTGGAGAGGTGAAACGAACAATGGCAAAGCCAGGACTTCAGAGCGGTGCCTCCCAGAAGGGTACAACCATAGATAGCCACCACCGCCTGATCGCGCAGATCAAGTTTTCACCCGGAGTATGACAAAAGGAGTGGGGATGCCGCAACGGAGCCTTCAGGAAGGATATGACATCCACGGACGCCGCCATCGTCGGACCGTAGTCAACTAGATTCACTACGGTAACCAAATGACTTCTCTATTTTGCTAAGACTACTAGCACCAACACGGTTAATCAAGCACGAACGATCCAGTTCGTGTCCTCTTTACTTTATAGCTAAAAACATATAGTACCTTTTTTTTAGAGTATCAGAGGGTGATGAGAAGGATCTTGGCAGTGAGGGCGGCAAGGAAGCAACCGGACCTGGGGATCCCGGTCGCCATCTCTTACAATTATCTCCAACTGAACCTGGGGATGCGCTTGGACCTGCTGCAACCTTGCCTGTCAAGGTATCGGAGGATCTGCGTTTCCCTCCGGGTTTTGAGCCAGTACAGCAGGAGATTGACGAACCAGCTGGGGAGGCAGCTAACATGGCATCCAAGATAACATGGGACAATGAGGAACCCGTGCAGGTCAAGGGAGCAGCAGAAGCGGGGCTGATATCTACGAAGCAGAAAGAGCCCAAGATAAAGAAAACATCTGACGACAGGAACTCTGGTAAGAAGATCTTGGGGGACAGGACCTCTATCATTGGTAAGAGAGGTGTGCGTGGGGCTGAAGAGATAAAGAGTGCTTCTCATGAGGATACAGGGAATGGCGCTGATCAGAAGAAAAAGAAGAAGGGGACAGGCAATGACAGTGGGACAGAGTATCACGGTGAGATAGGTGGGAAGGAAGCAACCGAGCAGGGGGCTCTCGGTCAACTGGTGGATGCCGAGGATGGTGTCCACCAGGAGCCATGACACTCATAAGATGGAACTGTCGGGGTTTAGGGCAATCTCGCACAGTTCAAGAACTCATGTGCTTCGTGCGCACTTACAAGCCCAAGTTAGTTTTCCTTTCAGAGACACGGCAAAGCAGTGAGAGAGTGAATAAACTTAGATGGAGGCTAGGCCTCAAGCATTGTATCGTGCAGCCTGGCATTGGAAAGGGCGCCGGCATTGCACTTTTCTATGATGAGAATGTTGAAATAAAGGAGCTTGCCGTTGGGCTGAGGTATATTGATGTGTTAATCCGTTTAAATCTGAATGTTGTTCAATGGAGAGGCACCTTCGTGTACGGAGAACCGAAATCTCATGAGAGGCACCACATGTGGGATCTCTTGAGAAGAATTCGCCATAATGCGACGGAACCGTGGCTGATGATAGGAGATTTTAATGAAGCTATGTGGCAAAGTGAGCACTTTTCAAGAGCAAAAAGATCAGAAAAGGGCATGGCCGAATTTAGGAAAGTGCTGTCGGAATGTAATCTTCATGACCTGGGTTTCAAAGGTACTGTGTGGACCTACAACAATAAACAATGGGGGCAAAACAATGTTAAAGCACGCATAGACAGAGGGGTTGCAAGTCCAGACTGGAGTTGTCTATTCGAGAAAGCAACGATCGAGCACCTAGTCTCATCGAGGTCTGATCATGTACCCCTCCTCCTCCGCTTTGGGTCTAGGAAAGAGTGGAGACCTATAAAGGAAAATTTCAAGTACGAGTGTATGTGGGAACGTGCGTCTGATCTGACAGAGGTGATCGGCAACGCATGGACGACCGGGGGAAATGCATGTTCCCTGGTTGATATTACCAAAAAGCTGAGAACCATGCGAGATGTGTTGAGTAATTGGGCCAGCAAGGAGTTTAACTCTGTACAAAATAAATTAAAGGCCCTCCGGGACAGACTTAGAGGGCTGCAATCGCTGTACCAAACTGCAGAGGTTGAAGAGAAGATAAAGAGAACAGAAAGCGAACTTGATGAATGGCTCCACAGGGAAGAAATGATGTGGACACAGCGCTCCCGCATAACTTGGCTGAAAGAAGGGGACAAGAACACCGAATTTTTCCATCGTAGAGCAACTTGGCGGAGGAAAAAGAACAAAATCACAAAACTCCAGAGAGAGGACGGCAGCTGGGCAGAGAAAAATGAGGAAATCCATCAGGAAATACACAACTTTTTCCAAGGATTATACAAGAAGGATGATTCGGTTGATCCCTCCAACCTGTTGAACATGTTCACCAGACGGGTGGATGATAGGATGAATGCTAACCTTGCAAAACAAGTATCGGATGAAGAAATAGGGGATGCACTTTTCCAGATTGGCCCTCTCAAAGCCCCTGGACCCGATGGGTTTCCAGCCCGGTTCTATCAGAGAAACTGGTTGTTATTGAAAGAAGAAGTGTCTAGAGGGGTTAAATAATTCTTTGAGGAGGGAGTAATGCCGGAAGGGGTAAACAAGACAGTCATAGTGCTAATTCCGAAGGGCAAGAATCCGCTAAGCATCAAGGACTATAGGCCCATCAGTCTATGCAATGTTCTGTATAAGGTAATCTCCAAGATCTTAGTGAACAGGCTGCGTCCTTTCCTTGATGATCTAATTTCAGAAACACAAAGTGCCTTTATTCCTGGAAGAATAATTACGGACAACGCACTCATTGCCTTTGAATGCTTCCACAAGATCCAACATAGCCAAAATCAGCGTGATAACTACTGTGCATACAAATTAGATCTAGCTAAAGCCTATGACAGAGTTGATTGGTGTTTTCTGGAGGGGGCCCTTGAGAGACTTGGTTTTGATCAAAAATGGATCAAATGGGTGATGACATGTGTCAGATCGGTTACCTTCACTGTCAGGTGCAATGGGGCTTTACTTGATGCTTTTACGCCCACCAGAGGACTACGCCAAGGGGACCCCCTAACTCCATATCTTTTCCTGTTTGTGGCGGACGGTCTTGCCACCATACTTAAGAAAGAGGTTGAGAATGGCGGAATCTCACCTATTAAAATTGCTCGTGGTAGCCCGGGTATATCAAATCTCCTCTTTGCAGATGATAGTCTTCTCTTTTTCAAGGCCACGGTGGAGCAAGCAGAGAGAGTTAAAGGGGTCCTGGACTCGTTTCAAAGAAGTACCGGCCAACTGTTGAGCGAGAGCAAATGCTCTCTTTTGTTTAGTGAAGCTTGTGATGTTGATGTGAGAGGTGCAATTATGGAAAAGCTAGGAGTGGCTTCCTCTGCCTTTGAAGGTAAATATTTGGGCCTTCCCACGCCGGAGGGTAGGATGAAAAACGAGGTCTTTCAACCAATTATGGACAGATTCGGTAAGCGTTGCAACGATTGGAATGAAAGATTTATGTCCCAAGCAGCCAAGGAAGTTCACGTAAAATCGGTGGCCCAAGCATTGCCAACGTATGTCATGGGGATCTTCAAGCTAAATCAAAGTTTTTGTGAAAGTTATGAGAAAACTATTAGAGATTTCTGGTGGGGAGACAAAGATGAACACCGGAAGGTACACTGGATGGCGTGGGAGCAAATGACAAAACCAAAGAGAGACGGGGGCATTGGCTTCCGTGACATGCATCATTTCAACCAAGCGTTTCTAGCTAGACAAGGGTGGAGATTGGTGCAAAACCCCGACAGCCGATGTGCAAGAGTTCTAAAATCAAAGTAGTATCCTAACGGAGATCTTCTTGACACGGTGTTTGCTTCTGATGCCTCTCCCTCGTGGCGAGGCATAGAGTTTGGGCTGGAGTTGCTCAAGAAGGGGCTAATATGGCGTGTGGGGAACGGAAGGAAAATTCAAATTACCAGAGATTAGTGGATCCCAAGAAAAGTTGGACTGAAAACTGCAAGTTTTATACGGAGGTCGCGGCTAAGGTGGGTCAACCAGCTGATGCAACCGGAATCGAATGAATGGAACAAGGAACTCATTAAACAAATTTTTCACTCCATTGATGCGGACGAGATCTGTAATATCCGGATACCAACCAGAGAGGTGGAGGACTGCGTGGCTTGGCACCACGAAAAGTCCGGCGTTTTCACTGTCAAAAGCGCATACAAGCTGGCGGTTTCTCTGAAAAGAAATGGGACTGATATGCCTTCTAGCTCAACTAGTGATCCAGGTGATAGGAGTATTTGGGATGTGATTTGGAAAGCAAAGATTCCGGAGAGGATCAAGATTTTCGGATGGAGAGTGGCTACCCAATCCCTCGCTACCAAACATAACACCTACAGAAGAACTATTGTATTAGAAGATGTATGTGACATTTGTGGAATGGAAAGTGAAGACGAGTATCATGCTGTAATCTCATGTACTCGCAGCAGGGCGCTGAGATGTGCTATGAGGGCTTTCTGGGATTTTCCAAAGGAACATGCCTTTGGTCCAACAGGCAAGGATTGGTTACAGTGTCTGCTTATCCCAAATTCCGAGCATGTCAGATGCAAAATCTTGATGATTCTTTGGAAAGCGTGGCAGCTCAGAAATAATGTAATCCATGGTGATGGGAAGGAGACCGTGTCGGGAGCCGTGCAACAGTTACTCAGGCTCAGTGATGATCTAGAGATGGCCACACTTGCAGCTGACAAGACGGGAAGTAAAAGCACCCTTTCTGTGCATGTCGAGAGAACTTGCAAGCCAGTTATCCCTGTTCCCAATCGTTGGCGCGCACCACCAGAGGGAACTGCCAAACTGAATTCTGACGCTGCATTCCTGCAGGAGACAGGGATGACTTGGGGAGGAGCAGTTGCTCGGGATTTTCGTGGCAATCCTTTTCTGTCTGTCGGCCGTCAAATACAACAGTGTATGTCGATAGAAGAAGCGGAAGCCTCTGTGGTTCTGATGGGCCTGTCTGAGCTAAAGAAATTTTTTAAGGGGCATCTACTAATTGAGACGGATTGCGCTTCCATTGGACGAGAGCTTCAATCGGAAGGTGTGTGCAGATCGCCGTGGTTTGCTGTGTTGACGGATATTAAAGACCAGATAAAAACATTTGCAAGCGTGCAAGTTAACATCGTCAAGCGGATCAAAACAAACTGGCCCATGAGATTGCGGCGACGGCGAGAAGATATGGCGACCACTTCCGATTAGCAGATGTGCATGATAGTGTTAGACAAATTTTGATGTCAGAGTGTTACCCCACCAATGCATAGCTTGTATGCTTTGGTTCTCAAAAAAGAGTAAAGATATAGTACCTTGAACTTCAGATTCATTTGTGCCCTTCGTATTTCTTACAATCTCGAGGCACACAGAATCCGACACGACGAGTTGGACCAGCTAGTGTTAAATATGGATTCTTCTTGCAACAATTAATTAAAGCAAATACAAATGCGGAAAAATCATTTAGAAAGACCGTGGCTATTTTTATCGTACGTGTGTAATACAACGGCCTGAGATGGACCAGCTAAGTGTAAACATGGACTCGGGATGCAGCAATTAATTAAAGTTAATTAATATATACATGAAAACTTGTCAATTAGGAAGAGTGTAGCTACTTATATCGTACGTGTGTAGACTTGTGTCTCCTGCTTGCGGACGAATTAACATCATTTACATCTGTGGCATACATTTGCATCAAGTTTATGGCTGACGTTTGTGTTGGCATATGTAGTACAGAAGGGAGGGCACCTCCGGATCCGCATCAGTGAAGACTGAGACGGGTGATGACGGTGGTCGTACGTCAAGACTATTCATCTGGAAAGTGAAGGGACTTGATTATTTTTCTTAGCGGTACATAAGGAAAGCTGTGGTGAGTGCGAGGTGTCAAGACTTAACCATCGAGGCTTCAGACTTCGACATATTGTCTTCATCTACGGCTGCATGTGAACCTATAGTAAATCTTGCAACTTTTCTTTGTGAATTTTAACTAGCCAAAAAAAATTTAGTTCTAGGTCCAAAATAGCAAATTTCTCAATGAAATAGATTTTTTTTCTTCCGAGAAGACAAATTACCGCTGGCCTCTGCATCAATATGATGCACACAACCATACTTAATGGAATTGATAAGACATCATATGGTATTGACCGTCACCAACAGTTCCAATGGTTAGGCAAGCATCGAACCAAACACCTCTAAGAGCATCTCCAACGGCAACCCGTAAATTTCCTCCTGCATGCCGCGGACACGGATGCGGGAGGCCGCTATCCTACGCTGCCCGCATACATTTCAAACACTTTTTCAACAAACCGGATGAAACTCATGCAAACACAACAGATTTCATACAAACCAGACGAAAATCGTTTACATTTTGAACATATTTTTATAACACCCCTAGGTAATGAGCACAGTGATCATCTGTTAATCATGCCAAGTCAGTTTGATTTACAATGCTTAATCACATTGGAATCATATCTCATTTCAAATTCCAATTCAAATTGAAATTCAAATATGAGATGAAAATAAAAGTTGTTCAAATCCAGGAACTAAAAAGTTCATAATTTTGGAAATAATCCATTGTGAATTATGTTCAGGGAAACAACATCATCAAAATTTACTAGATGACCCTAACAACAAGAAAACAGGGCCAACAGCACCTTTTTGACACTTTAAATGCAATACAAAATTCAATTGAAATTAGTTTGCCCCCAAACTTTTTGTGGCAGTGCACAATATTCCTTACTATTTGTTTCTACCAGTGGCACATTTTTGCAAAGTCATATGTTGGCTAAAAATAAATACAAAAGCTACTGGAAAAGAAAACAGAAAAAAGAAAAAGGAAAAAGGCCTAAACTACTGTGCACTCAAGCCCGGCCCAACTACCCCCGCTCGTCCCTAACCTCCCGCTCTCTCTCCTCTCTGTCAGCGCGCGCGCGATCACCGCAGCCGGCCCCTCCTCTCCCCTGCTCGACAGCAGCCCGCTACAGCGCCTCTGGAGGGGATAAGGACCCCTCCTTGTCCCCGAGGACGAACCCTAGCGCCCCTCCTTTCCCTCCCTCGCTCTCTCCCATCTCGTCCGAGCGCCTCCATGGCCTCTGTCCCATGAAGCTCGCAGCCACCGTTGCCCCTGCGCCTCGCCGCCATACCAGAGCGCTCCGTCGTCGCCGACTACCTCGTCTGGTGCCTCCAGCTCGAGCTCCCCGCCTCGGCATCGAGCTGCACGACCTCGTCCTCCCCCTCGGACGCCGGTGATCGACGACGCTGATCCGCCACCACCGGACCTCCCCGAGCCCGCTTTGCTCCTCTGCAGGTCCACTGTGAGCACCGCTTCCCTCCGCTCTCTTTGCCTCGCTCCTCCGCGCCCGTAGCTGCCGTCCCCGTAGTGGCCGAGCCCGCCGCCGCACGAGCTCGTCGCCGGCGAGCTTCCGGCGACCAAATGACCCCGCGCCGCTGTCCGTTTAGCTCGTGCCATCGCGTAGAACCTCCTGGCCCCTTGTTTCGCCCGCAAACACGCCGTGTAGCCGTCCCCGCCGAGCACCCGTAGCCGCCGCCGTATGCCGTCGAAGCTCCGGTCGACTCCGGCCGTCCCAGGTCGCGAGACCGCCACCGTTGGACACGGCGCTCGACGCCCGTTCGAACGGCACCGGCCGCGTCCGTTTTGGCCCACCGTAGCGAAATTCCGGCGATGGCCGTAGCTCGCCGCCGTGTTTTCCGGCACCGGCGGCTGAACGCCGGCGCGCGCTGACGTGGACGCCTAAGGCCCACCCCTGTGACAGTGACAGTGGGCCCCTGGGCCCAGTTGACTGGGTTGACCCAGTCAACTCTGCTGACTGGGCAGCCCAGTGACACTGACATGCGGGTCCCGCACTGATTAAATGGTTTTATAATTACTAAAAATGCTAATTACTCTGTTAATTAAACTGTTAATTTAATCAGTCACTGACAGTGGGTCCCACTAGCTAATTAAGTTAGTTAGTTAAAAATAAACCCCTGTTAAATAACTCTATGTATGACAGAGGGGTCCCACATGTCAGTTTGACTAGTCAACGATCAAAGTTGACTGCTGACATCACCCTGACATCATGCTGACGTCATATTTTCTTTTCTGTCGATTTTAATAATTAAAATAATTTCAAAAAATGTTTAAAACTTTGAAAAATCATAGAAAATAAACCGTAGCTCGGATCAAAAAGTTTTCTACATGAAAGTTGATCAGAAAAATGAGACGAATCCGAATACACCCTCCGTGTTGCTGTCACGGGTCCACAACACTGCAAACATGGAACCTTCCCCTCCGGTTCATCTGTCTGACAGATGCTCGAAGCCGGGAAAATATCCCCAGATATTTTCGCGCTCCGTCTGCAACGTGTAGTACTGCGATAGGTCACCACCAGCACTGCATACTACCATGCCATGCATCCGTGATTGCATTTGTTGCTTGTATTTATTGTTTCTTCCCCCCCCCCCCTCTTCTCTCCGGTAGACCCCGAGACTGACGCTGCTGCCGAGTACGACTACGCCCCTGACGACCAGCCCCTTTCAGCAGAGCTTCCAGGCAAGCAAACCCCCTTGATCATTCCGATATCGCCTATTCTTTCTCTCCCATGCTTGCATTAGAATTTGCTACTGTTATTGATTGCTCCTATTCTGATGCATAGCCTATTTTTGTAACCTGCTATTGTTACTTTACCTGTCGTCCTAAACTGCTTAGTATAGGTTGGTTAGTGATCCATTAGTGACCCCTCACCCTTGTCCCCGTTGCCCCGCTTTATTTCTGGTGCCCCGATCATTGTGATCGGCAGGCAGAGACCGTCGCATCTCCGCACCGCCCCCCCTTAGTTGCACGTCACTACAGAGCTACTATCGAGTGACGAGGGTGATACCTCCTAACTCACTCCTGATGACATCTCTGTAGCGTAGCTAGTCGGATGTGAGTCACCGAGGGTGATTCCTCTTTCACCACCTCCGATGATGCCTCTGTCGTGCAACCCTTCAAGTCTGAACACATCGAGGGTGATACCTCCGAGTTCACCTTGACGGATGCATCGAGTAGGAATCCAACGAGGGTGATTCCTCGGATTCCCCCTTGATGCGATGAACACACGGATACCTTCATGTTTACTACAGTACCTTGTTGGTGGCGGGTCGACCCTGAGGGGTACCCGCGAGAAATGTGGAGTCGGGTTGACCGTGAGGGTACCCGCGAGATAATTACGTGGCACGACCGGGCATTCCTAGCCCTTGCCGTAAGTCCACGAGATGGGGCGACGGGACCACAGATCGTGGATCACTGATTGTCACCGCGAGCTCCCAGAGCATTAACGGGTTAGGATATGTAATCTGAGTAGGCCTCTGGCCTTTTCGCACTAACCACCACGCGGGAATAAGTATGGGCACTCGGCGTCATATGTATCAGTCGAAGCTCTCCAGATGTCAGCAGTTGAGCGGCGCGCGCCGGGTTGGACCATGAAAGCCTGCGCTTGTATTAAGGGGGCTAGGTCTGCTCACCGGCCGCGTACGCAACGCGCACGAGTGCAAAGGGCGATGGGCTCAAGACCCTTGAGCGCTTAGGAGGTAGACCGGCGTGCTGGCCTCTTTGTTGAGCCTAGGTAGGGCTGCGATGTGTCGATCAGCCGAGGCCGGGCATGACCCGATAAAAGTGTGTCCGGCCAAAGTTAATCGAGCGTGTTGGGCAAGTTGGTGCACCCCTGCAGGGAAGTATATCTATTCAAATAGCCGTGTCCACGGTAACAGGACGCTCGGAAAGTATCCCGATCTACTACAACTAGAACTGGATACTTGTGTTACTAAAATGATATGTTGGCTCCGAGATTGCTTTCTCGTAGGGAATCAAGGAAGGATCTCTGGGCGTTGTTAATACTTACTTGCTGCTTTATATTATGTTAATCTGCACTCTTCTAATGCTGCAAGATACTGAAGATGCTAGTCTTCGATAGGCTAGGCCTTTCTCTCTATTCTGGCATTTCTGCAGTCTAGCCCACAGATACAGCTTCTCTTTGATACTGGTGCATAAATAGTATAGTTCTGATGTAACTCTTGCGAGTACTTTGGATGAGTACTCACGGTTGCTTTGCTTCCCCTTTTTCCCCATACCCGATTGCTGCGACCAGATGACGGAGCCCCGGAGCCAGCTGCCCCAGCCGATGACTACTACTACCCCTCCGGTGGAGAGTACTACTACGTGGAGACCATCGACGACCAGGAGTAGATAGGAGGAACCCAGGCAGGAGGCATGCGCCTTTTCGATCAGTGTCGTTGTTTTGCTCAGCCTTCTTAAGGCAGACTTGTTTTCCTTTTATGTCTGTACTCAGATATTATGTAGCTTCCGCTGACGCTTGATCGCGAGCTTATGTATTCGAGCCCTCGAGGCCCCTGGCTTGTATTATAAAGCTTGTATGACTTTTATTTGTGTTTAGAGTTGTGTTGTGATATCTTCCAGTGAATCATTAGGCTTGATCGTGTGCATTTGCGTGTATGATTAGTGCACGATTAAGTCGGGGGCGTCACAATTTTAACTAAAAACGATACCGGACTAAGAGAAAACTATTCTATGGCCGGCGCAGGCAGATATCCATTTCGAAGAAATGGATACCCTTACTAGTCTACGGCCGGTCACGGCGGATCTCCATTGTTGTCTCCATGTCCGGCAGCCGTGAGCCCCAGAGGTATATGCTTCAGTGCAAAGGGTGGCTCGCTTCCCCACCGCTCGTCGGAGTGGAACCGCCGGCTGATGCTTCAGCCGGAGGGGAAGGGTCCCTACGCTGCACGGATGAAAGTTGATTTTTGGATAAGGGGACGACGGTGACCTGCGACCGGGCAAGACTCCGGCTCTGTACACCGGCGTCGCCTCGGCGGTGGCCTTCATGGGACCCAAGCGGTGGCGGCCTCCCGTGTTCTACTTCTCCTCGATGATGGCGGCGGGCGCGCATGTGCGGGCCGCCACCTCGGCGATGTCCGGCTTCTTTCTCTACCGGCAGGGCGCAGTTACCCGCGCGTTGATGGCGGATGGCGCGGTCACAGGCACGGGAGGCACGGTACGATGCGATGTTGTCCACGGCAACAACGATGCCCGTGCCGCCGTGCTTCCCCCCCCCCCCCCCCCCCCCGTGCCGGCCTGGAGCAACTCGCCACTCCTCCGTGAGCTGGCTTGGAGCGGCGAGTTGCTGAATCACGCGTCAGCTTGGAGCCGCAACTTCCTCCGTCTGGCTTGAAGGTGGAGGAGCGAGCTGCCTCGCTCGTATCCAGCGAGCTCCGCAAGCCACCTAGCCGGCTTTTATGCCGGAGAACTGCTCTTCTTACTCGTCGGATGCCATCAAAAGGGTGGAGAAAATGGTGGAAGGAGGAGATGGGAGCGGCAGAGTGGTGCGATTCTTGCCCGGCGTCTAGCCTCCTTTAAATATCGGGCGGACGGGAGGAGCTTGTCCGGGGTTGTGTTTAATGCCCCCCGCTCGTGAACGGACGTGTAGCCGGAGTAGTTTTCTCGGCTTCCACATGGGTTTAATGGAGGCGTTCGAATGCGGCGAGGAGGCGTGTTCAGCCGGGCGTGTAGCGGGCAGCGCCCTCGGCCGGCGCGCCGCTTCAATGGCAGAGGCAGTGAGAGGTCGTGTCCGCCCTGAGCCGTCTTCAATGTGGAGCGGCGCGCTCTACAGCGGCATGAATGCAGGCAGCTGGCGCCGGGCGAGAACGCGTGCGGGCGAGGGAGGAGGCGGTTTGGGTGGGCCAGGGTGGTCAGAAGTGGGCGTGGGTGTTGTTCGGACGCCCGCAAATCACCCCCACGTTTGTCTCCGGTTTGCGAGAGAATGTACGTCTGGACCGCCCTGCGGACCGATACAGGCCCGCATTGGATGGCTTCCGCGGTTCGGACAGCGCGATCTGGACTTATGCGGGCGGTTTGAGGGTCGGCGTTGGAGATGCCCTAACCAGCTACACACCAAACCATTCTTTAGAACGGACTCCAACATACAATAGCTTGTCATATATCTCAAACATAAACCATGGAGCCGACCAGCCAGGTTTCCATGATGCATGGGCCAACCTCCCACGGGTGCCTCCTCGCCTACAAGCCACTGCTGACACCCCGCGTGTGCCGCCCCGCACATTGGTTGTGTGGCCCGATGTTTGCCCCGCCGAGTAGAGTGTCTGGTCTACTTTTGCGCCAGGTCCGGGCATCCGTTGTACCCTCAGCGAAAAACCCAAATGCAACCAAGAAGTGAATTATTTTAAATACAAATTATAAAGTGCATTACCACATAAATAAGCACATTGGCAAGAAGCACTCAATCACATTGCAAACCATACTCAGACATTAATCGGACATGTGTGCCTATGCCAGCCCTTTTGGGTGGTCGGTGCTGATGACTCACGCGCGTTGAGCATGGTCGGCGTGGCCGGTTCCGCTGGTTGAGACCATTTGCCGTGGGGAAGGGAACAGTGTGCTCCTGTCGAAGCCACTCGGTGTACCTACTCCGTACATAGCCGGTGGACGTAGGAGGGGTAACGGAGATCTTGGTTCCTTCTTGCTCTGTGCTTGGTGGGCCCCCATGGGATGGGATGGATAATGCCCCTCATGGATGCCTGTGCAGGTGATTTGATGCCACACACGGTTCGCCTGCTTTCATGGACCAAGTAGGCCTAAGTGGTGTGCCCCACACCCACCAAGTGGGAAGGCAAGTGGTGCCTTGATGGGCAAGCACCTTGGAGGCCAAGCAGATCGTGTGAGAAGATGCCAAGCACCTTGTGGAGGAAGATACTTGTGGGGCCCGACCATCTATGGCCAACTGCGTCTTTTGTGTGTGCCTTCCCGGCTTTTGGTGATCGGGATGCCGGTTACGTTGGGTCGGGGAATTTGCCGCCGGGGAGGGGGGAGGGGGGGTTGTGGTCTGGCCAAAGTCATTTGGTTATCTATGGGATCTAGACGACTGACATGTTTTGGGCTGCCCGCCCGGCTTGTCGTAGTGCTCAAAGTAGTGCCGGCGTGATTGCTCGCGTTTGTACTCCAGCGCAGAATCCTCGATGATGACATCGACCACCCAAAGCAAAATGCTGCCATGGCAGCGAATTCGGCTGCCATGGAAAGAGAAGCCACCCGAAACTCCTTTTCCTCCCGAGCCACCTTTTGCGCCATTGGCGCAAAGATCACCTGCAGCCAAAGCAAGCCATGGGCAGCATGCTTGGTAATCCCTCATTTTATGAATTATCCCCATAGGGTGTTATCGAACCCATCGAGGCGCAAAGATCAACAAAAAGAGAATTGCAATAAGCATGATGACATAATATAGACGGTAAAGCTATCATCCAAGTGTGATAACGAAATCATCATTTTATCCATAGTAGCGACAATACAATACATGTCTTGTAATGTATTGTCACTGGGATATAGAACACCGCAAGATTCAACCTACTACCATACACCACTTCTTCTAAAGATCTACGCATCAAACTTGGCCAAAGAATAATACATTGATTGGAAAGCATATATGACTACTTAATTGTGCACGCACGTCACACGCGTTTTGCTCGGACAGCTCTCGTTCTTCTCCGCGACGAGAGCAACCCCTTCACTCTTCGACTGCTTAGGGACTTGGGAGCCCTCCGCATTCTTATTCTTGAAAATGTTCTTCATCCTCACCTACAAATAAAAACGCTAACAACCTATAAGGTTCATGTGAGGATCAAGTCCATGCATCTAACTACCAGAAAGAAGGAGAGAACAACGCGAAGATCGCAACCTGGAAGCAACCTACCTTGAACAGCACTACCAACGAAAAGCCAACGGGCCTCCAGCCGCCGCTAGTGACAAACAAAGCCCCAACACCAAGAAAGCTCCGGTGTCCTTCAACTGCCGAAATGCACCAGATGCTCCTCGACCGGAGCCGACGCTTGCTCCGCCTCATCCGCCCCCATCAGCATCCCATCGTAACGCTACTTGGGCTCAAGCATGTTAGACTCAGGCTCGACCGGCACAGGCACGGGCGCAGGCTCATCCTCCATCGGCTCGGCGAAGAAGCTCGTGGGTGGGGGGGGTGGGGGGGGGGCAGTGAGAGCTAGCTCGAGTGCTTCGGCAAGAAGAGGAGGATATGGAAGGCCACACCGAGCATGAAAGGCACTTTTATAGACGACTCGGGGAGGGCAACCCACGTTACACGTCCCATCCCACGACTCCTCATCAGAAACAGCGATAGCTAAGGTCCGGGCAAGCCAAAGACCCTATACATCTGGGCGGACAGGGATCAGGTGACATGCCTCTGGGCAGTCACGCCGTAACATGCGGCCACCCATCCAGCGCTCATTCAACATCCAACGGCCATAAGTGACCATTGCATGGAGACACCCGACGCCCACACTAGTACTAGTTCTCTGTACAGGCAACAAGTCAACAGCCATGCACTAAGTGCTCTCCACAATCCACATTGCAGATTTTTTTTAAAGAAGTACTGGTAGTAATTAAAAATAAGTTTTAATAGGAACAACTAAACTTTTTTTTTGCGGGTAGGAACAAGTAGACTGAAAGAACTAAAAACTGGAAATTTTAGAGCAACGACCGAATACACCAAATCTACCCCTCAAACATCCGCCCTTGCCCTTGTCCTACCCGACGCCTTTGCCGTCTTTCTCGCGGAAGTAGCGCTCAAAAACGCAATATGAATCAAGCCGGATCTTCTCACATACACCGGCAGACCGGAGACGGACTGCGAGCCTCCAGCCCCAGCGAATCCGAGCACCCGTTGCACCGATTCGGGCTGACCGGCGCTCCTCCCGGGAGCGGCGGGGGTAATGCGGACAGCCATAGCCTCCTCCATCCCGCATGCGACGACAACCCAGTCGACAGATCCGAAGTGGTCGGAGTCAGATCTGCTGCCCCCCATGCTGAGGAGTGTCGGAGATCATCGGAAGGGAGCTTGGGGACAGAGCGGAGCGGAGTGGAGTGGGCCAGTGTGGGCCGGATCCGACACGCCGGGCGCACCCGGGCCTTCCCATATCCGCCCTAGATTTTGGGCTGGATATGAGGGATGCCGGTCACCCCGGGCATTTGGGGCCGGTGTGAGGCGCGTCCGTCTGGGTCGAGTTTTCTTTGACCGGTCAGTGATCGGGCCGTCCACCCGGGCGTATATGGAGGGTTTTGGGAGCCCTGCTTTACATGCTCTTAGAAACACTTGTCATTACAATTCATAAGTGTTTAGAATACATATAAATTTTGTAGCCAGATCAAGCGCGCACACATGCATATATCAGCCAGATCAAGCATGCATCAATCCATCAAGCCATTAGCTACCCATTAGAGAAGTGAAAAATGATCTTGATTCAAAAATAGACTAGTCCATGGCAGTGCATCAAGAATTAATCCATGCCTCACTGTATACATACGTAGGCATGGGTGGATACTCGACGTATTTGCCGCATGCGGGCGTATTCTCGACCTATACATACGCATGCGGAAGTAGTGTGGGCGCAGTGTACAGAGAACTACTAGTGTGAGCGTCTCCATGCAAAAAAAACTGCCAAGTGTTGGCGTTTTTCACTTTGGTCGCTGATGGGCGTTGGATGTTAATGAGCGCTGGATGGGTTGCCGCATGTTACGGCGTGACTGCCCAGAGGCATGTCACCTGATCCCTGTCCGCCATCTGGGCATACCAAGCCCCTCCGCATAGCCGGCTGGACGCAAAGCCGGCGCACGCGGGTAGGGGTGGGCACTGTAAAACCGAAAACCAAAAAACCAAACCGAACCGAACCGTATTAACCGATTTGTCGGTTAATTTGGTGGTTCGATTTTTGGTTCGGTGGGAAATTTTAAGGTTGTTCGGTCTTTTGTTTTTGTTCGGTTTTCAGTACCCAGAAACCGAATAGACCGAACAAAACGATATGTAAGATACCCCATGTAATACCTTGCTTCCAAAAGTGCAATAGTTTGTAGGCATCACATATTTCTCCGCACATAATACATTTCAGGTTCGATGTGATTCTTTTACTTAATTATGTTTACTAGTTTGCTTGACCGAATATACCATAGAATGATATTAAGGTTGCTAGCTCTCGTAGTTATTTTATGCATATTATACAATCCAAATCAGTGCTCTTGAGTCATTACACTTATACTGACAAGTGCATGTATTTCGGTTTTTCGGTTAACCGAACAAACCGAACCGATATATTATGGTTAATATGGTTCGGTTTCTAATTTTTGTGTGATTATTTCGGTTTCTATATTTTGAAAACCGAAATTATAAAAAACCGAATAAACCGAACCGTATTAACCATATAAACCGAACGCCCAGCCCTACACGCGGGTATGAGCCGCACGCACGTACCCGCATCGGGCTAGCGAAATACCCTGAAATAAGTCCCGCGTGGTAGCCGGCGTGGCAAGGGCGACGCACCCCCGCCTGGCGCGACTGAATCAGCCGAGTGGGGGCCGAAGACGTCGACAGGGCGTCTAGCTAGCTTGTCGCGCACGACGCAACACGCGAGAGGGCTATTGAGACCGACTGGTGCGACTGCATGACCCAGCTGGCAGGGGAGTAGGCGTCGCACGAGCCGGCGCAAAAGCGCACACCGCATGCCCTGACTGCAGAGACCGAACACAGTCGGCGCAAGTGGGCGAACCACACGCGCTGACTGTAGCGACAGAAAGCTAGCACGGGCGAAGACGCCGACAGTCGGTTCCGGTCAAAATCTCGCATGTGGGCATGAGGCGCGCCAAAGTCCGCTGCATGACGGTGCCCCGGACAAGCAGTAGGTCCACCAGCCATGGACCTTCCAGCCAGGTCGGCCGGGTCTGAGCGGTCCGCGCCGAAGTCCGCCGGATGACTATCTCGGTCCACCGGTCATGGACATGCACCGACTCTACTAATCGTGTGCACTCGGTCCATCCGTCACGGACACGCGCCGACTGTAGTGATCGTGCGCCTTCGGTCCACCCGTCGTCGACCTTCGATCTGACTCCGCCGGGTCAGACGCAACCAGACCCAGCCCCGCGGCTTTGGCCCAGCACGAGGCATACACGCTGCTAGGCAGGCCCGGATAGGCTATCGCATGCGGGCGGGTGCTTCGGACGCCGCCCAATGACGGTGGCCTCGGGCGAGCCGGGCGGTCCACCCGTCATGGACCGCCCAGCCGAGTTGCCCGGACGCAAGCTGTCCGGGCATATCAGATGGCTCGCTTTGCCATCGAGTCACCCCGACGGCAAGCCACCGCGGGACGGACGGCCAGGAGGGTCTCTCCGCCCGCGAGGCTCCGAGGAAGGCGGGTACTCCACCATCTGTTATAGTGCTTGGGATGGGGCTTTCCTGGGTCCTGCCCCAATCCTAGCGCTGCCACTGCTTGCAGGGGTGTACCAAATACCCTAACACAGAAGCTGTGCATACCAAGTCATAGTTGCTTGGTTCCTGTTCTCTTACTAGTCCAGTGTAACACCCCAGATGTAATCCTTCCTTATAAGTATTCCCCAACCTTGTCATTTATGGATTTGTCATGATAATCTTGATGGATGTGGTGTTCTCATGTTGTGTTTTTGTCTTTCTCTTCTTTTTGCATTTCATCTTCATATTATTTGTCATGTGCTTGCATCATCATATTCATTTATGTTGCTCATGAGCATTGCACCCATTGTTATTGTTGTGTTCATCATGTATGCATAGTGTGTGTGGTCATCCCCTCCTTGCCATCTCCCTCTCTAGACCATGTGGTTCACCCATGCATGACATCTCTTCTATCATCATCTCCCCCTTCTTCTCCTTTTCAATATTATTCATGATGCAATATTTCTGTCCCAAACTAATGTACACTATTTCCCTATAAATCCTGCATCATGCCATCAAGCTCTCTGCCAAATTTCAGCTATTTTGGAATTGATTTGGTTGGGATCAAAAATGCCTGAAGTTTGAATTTAATTCAAACTTGATATATTTTTCTTCCTCTAAAAATTGCCAAACAAATTTATTCAAATACTACATAATTCCTGGATTCCAGGAATATTTGTTTCTCCTCCTGGGTCTTCCCCAAACTCTCTATTATTTTCCCTTTTGTTTTTCCATTTGAAGAAATAGAAAAGGGGGAAGAGATGAGAGCAGCAGCAGCCGCCTAGCCGACCCCAGCAGCAACCCAGCGCAGCAGCCCGCCTGGCCGGCCCATCAGCACGGCCGTAGCCCATCCAGCCGTGCGCGCCTCCACCTTTGCGTTTTCTCACCCGCGCACCCGCTAGCCCCCGCTACCTCGGCGACACGTGGCTAGGCCGGCCCCGCCTGGCAGCCTCGGGCTACAGTGTACCCGACGCCCTCCTTTCGTCAGGCTCCAGCTGCGCCATGGGGACCGCTAGCGCGAGAGCACGCCCGAGCTCAGTCCCATCGCCCTAGCCCCCTTTAAAGCCCCCCCTCCTTGTCCCTAACCTCTCTAGGGTTTCCTTCTCTCCTCTCGCCGCCGCCGCCAGGTGAGAGACCCACCATAACCGTCGCCCCGAGCCGTGCTCGAGCGCATCTGAGAGCGCGTCCATGCCGCCGCCGTGACCGTCGTCCACCTTCGCCTCGCCAACCGTGTCCGGCAAGTTCCTCGACGTCGACTACGTCCCCGACGTCCACTCCTTCCCCGCGGGACGCCAAGACGTAGTCGTCTCCTTCCTCTTCTTTCCCGTCGGTGACCGAAGCAGTTCGATCGCCGTCGACGTCGACTCCGACTTCCTCTCGCCAAGCCCAGCCCTTCGACGTGATCGTGGTGAGCAGTCTCGCCGTCCCGACCCTCTTTTCCCCGCGAATTCGTGCTCTGTCACCGTTGCTATGTGCGCCGCCCTCGCCGCCGTCGGGCCTCGTCTCCGGCGAGTGCCACGACCAACTTAGGCTTCGCGCGCGTGTCCCGCGAGTTCGCCGTAGCGCGTAGATGCCGCCTCGCCGCTTCGCCGCCTCTGCCGCGCCTCGCAACGAGCCGCCCGAGCTCGCCGTCGCCGCCTCTGTCACCTCGTCGCCGGCGTCATTCCCGTCGGCGTCCGGTGCCGTGCGTAGCATGCGCGTGTGCGGAATCGAACCGCGAGTCGATCCCACCCCTCCGCCGTGCCTTTAGGTCACCGGAGTGCTAATCCGACGAGTACTCCGCCGCGCTCCCTCGCCGCCGGCGCCTCCCCTGTTTTCCTCTGCTTCGCGCCGCACCGTAGCCACTGCCATGTGGGCCCAGCAGGTCCCACTGGTCAGCCGCACAGAGCCGCAGCCCCACCTGTCGGACACCGCACTCGCACGCCTCTGCCACGTGGGCCCGGTCCCACCAGTCAGCCTCTGTGGCTAGGTACCCCCTGGGTACGCGTAGCCGCGCCGCCGTTTTTGTCTTTTTCTATTTCTGTCCTTTCTGTTTTCGGCAGTATTCCGTTTCTGGCCGTTTCCATTTTTGGCATATGCCAACTCTGGAATAGGATTTAATTCATATCTGTCCTATGTGTATTTGTGGCATTTTGAGCATTTTTCATATAGGAACATATGCATATTATATATGAATTTGGGGTAGAAAAATCCAACTAATCCATCTGTGGCATTAGATTTATCATTTGAGCAAGTTTGCATTCATGCCATTTTCACATAATATGTCATTTTGTCATTTTTGTGTGAATTAATGCATATGTCATATGAGCAACTTGTCAACATGAGTTTGAAGCATTTTCATGCCATCTTGCTGCTAGCTAGTATTTATTTCATGCCATGATATGTCATGATGTGACTGCCACAAGCTTGTAAACATGCCTAGTCAATGTTTCAGTTTTCTGTCAACATTAAGATGCAATGTTGTGAGCTCCATTGTGATGAATCCATGCTTCATATGAATTTGTGCCACTGTAATGAAATGGTCTTTGCCATGTGTACTGTAGGTGCATGCCAATTTCGTGCACTTTCATGTTGTTTTTCCTTCTGTTACAACCATGTGAAAACTGACTGTCAATGTTTCTGTCAGCAGATGCTCTGTTATTTTCAGCTGTAACATTATGGTTGCATCTTGTTGCCATCATTCCAATTAACCAGTGATGCTAATGAATTTGAACCTATGGAATGAATTGCTGTACATGTAGTGTACTTCAACCACATATCTTGTTTGAGCATATTGGAGTACTGTAGCTAGTTGTTTTGTTGCTTGCAAGATGCCATGTTGCTGTTAACTACAGTTTTGCATTGCATATTGTTTTGCTCACCATTTGAGTTTCGTGCATCCGTTCTTCGTGATCTTTATATCGATTTCAATCGAAATCTTCCATTCTTTCCAGAGGCATACTTGGATTGCCAAGATTTTGCCCATATCCATATTTTGCTTCACCGTTCACATCTCGTTATCATTTCTGTCGTCCTGGTAGCACCGTTCCTTCATTCATGTCATGCTCGTAATTTTACCATGCCTTGCATGCATCATTTTGTTTGTGCATCTATGCCATGATTGTTTGTTTATTTCGGTGCTTGTTCTTTCTTTTGGGTAGTTCCGGGAGACGAGTCCGAGTTCGAGGAACCAGTTGAGATCGTGTTCGAGGAGCAGTATTTCTATCCTACCGAAGAGACTTCAGGCAAGATGATCATTACCCTTGATAACACTACTATCTTTGCTTGCTAGTTGTCTCGTTGCTATCGCTATGTCACGCTTCCTACCACATACATGTCAGCCTCTCATATGCCATGATACAGCCTCTAACCACCCTACCCAGCAAACCGTTGTTTGGCTATGTTACCGCTTTGCTCAGCCCCTCTTATAGCGTTTTAGTTGCAGCTGCAGTGCAGGTTGTTCCATGTTGGGACATGGATATGTTGGGATATCACAATATCTCTTATTTAATTAATGCATCTATATACTTGGTTGTATGTGGAAGGCTCGGCCTTTTGCCTAGTGTTTTGTTCCACCCATGCCGCCCTAGTTTCCATAATACCGGTGTTATGATCCTTGATTAGCGTTCCTAACATGCTCAGGGGAATGGGACCCTCTTGATAGTTCGCTTTGAATAACCGCTTCCAGCAAGGCCCAACACTGGTTTTACCATTTGCCTAATAACAACTAAAACTTGCATAGGGTCTAGCTAACCCGAGGATATTTTAATCAACAACCCCGGGCCAGTGCTCCTCATGAGTGTTGGTCCGAAACGGGCAGACTGCGAGGCCACCACAGGGAAACTCGAGGCATTGGTTTTACTCGTAGGCTTTCCCATCCGATTGTGGCCTGATTTCGAGATACGCGCGGCACCAATCGGGGTGTCGGCACGTCGGGAGGTCTTGCTGGACTTGTGTTACCATTGTCGAAATGTCTTGTGCACCGGGATTCCGAGGATACTTCGGGCTATCTCGAGGTTGAGGTATTTCCACCGCAGCTTGTGTTGGTTTGTGATGGACCAGGTTGGAACACCCCTGCTGGGTTAAATCTTACGCGAAGCCGTGCCCACGGTTATGTGGCGACTTGGATATTTTAACCTCCGGTTGTAGAGAACTTGACACTAATTCTAATAAAATACACCAACTGTGTGCGTAACCGTGACGGTCTCTTTTCGAGTAAGTTCGGGAAGAGAACACGTTAGGGTTATGATTGAACCGTAAGTAGGTGTTCAGGATCACTTCTTGATCATATTAAACTTGCGACCGATATGCGTAGTATCCTCATCTTAATTCTTGTACTCGTAAGTTAGCCACTTAAACATGCTTAGTGCTTGCTGCAACCTCACTACATTACCCCTTCCATTTCTATAAGCTTAAATAGTTTTGTTACCTTGGGTGATGAGATTGCTGAGTCCCTGTGGCTCACAGATTACTATAAACACCAGTTGCAGGTACGCTCGAGAAAGACACAGGTGAACTCGAGTTGCTCCATTGGGAGTATGACGATGAGCGTGGACGTATGTACGTCACGATGCCAGATGATCCGTAGGGGGCCCTAGTCGGTTGATACGGGGATGATAGCAGGGTGGTGTTTTCTCGTTTGATTTCGTCCGTAGTCGGACCATGTCTTTCATTTGGATGATTGTATGATGATTATGATATATTATGTTGTAGCATGTGGCGAGTGTAAGCCTTTATCTAGTATTCTCACATGTCCATTCGGTTGTATGTATTTGAGTATCACCTTGCTATGCGATCCAAAATGGGGTTCTGTCACGATCTCGACTTCATCACGAAATTGCGATAGAGTTCCATATTGGGCGTTACATCCAGCAAGGATGATGTTTTCTTAATGACTCAACTTTCTCTATACCTATACGAAGAAGTGATTTGCTATTGTTCATATGTTTGTGAAGTGTGGTGTGTTTTCTTATTCATCGCCGACCCAAATTTTAGTATGGAACTAGTAATGGTGTATAATAAACACGGAAAAAGTTTAAATGGGAAACGATGAAAACAAATTGAGTTCTCCTTTAAATCCGACTATTTCCATTCGAAACCCTCATACTTCCCGAGAGACTGTTCAGTTTGTAAACGAAAGTACATCAAGTTTTTCTCGTAACTCTGTCAAAATTTTACCACATGCAATATAATGACACCATGCCATGTTCCATCCTTCACAGACTTCGTTGCATGTTTTGTTTAATCTAAGAGCATTTAGCTCATTTTAATAGCTAGAAATTAATTTAATGATTTAAAATTAAGAAACTAACCCAAAAATGTCAATAGTTTCACATGACTCTGTTTATAAAGTAAGTCCAACCCCACATAAAATGGGAAAAAATCTATCCCAATCTGGTGCACTAATAAATATTTAGAAATGTGAACCAATCTGTGGTTGGATGATTAGGAGGACAGTGTATCCCTAGACCACCAGAGTTCAAGTCCTAGACTTGACACTCGTGCTCGCATTTTCCTGGATTTATTTCAGTCCTTTAGGCGATGTGTGTACAATGGGAGGAAACGTTCATGTCGACTACAAAGGCGTCTGTGGCGACTTCGTCAATCTCATGATGCTGTGCCGGCTCAGTCTCTCAGAGGTGCTCATAGGGGTAGAGTGTGCGTGCGTGCATTGATAGTGTTGAGTGTATGTATGTATGTATGAGCGTCTGCGTCTGTACTGTGTTCAAAACAAATATATCCAGAAATGCATTAAATGCCCAAAAATATCATATTAACCTAGAATAGTCCCAATTTTCAGCATGAAAGTAGTAATGGTGTAAATTAAACATGGAAAAAGTTTAAAGGGGAAATGATAAAAAAAGAATTGAGTTCTCTCTCAAACCCGACTTATTTGTTCAGTTTGTAAATGAAGTGCATCATGTTTTTTTCCGTAACTCTCTCGATTTTTTACCACACCCACCAGGGCTCATACAATGATATCATGCCAAGTTTCATCCTTTGCGCACTTCATTTGCATATTTTGTTTAATTTAAAGCATTTAGCTCGTTTTAATAGTTGGAAACTCATTAGTGCTTTAAGAATAAGAAACCAACCAAAAAAATGGAAATAGTTTAAAATGACTCTACTTATGTAGTAACTTCAACCGCACAAAAAATTGGGGAAAAAATCTACCTGGATATGGAGCACTAATAAATATGTAGAAATGCATTAAAAGCAAAAAAAATACCATATTAACCCGAAATTGTCCCAAATTTCAGTGTGGAACTTGTAATGGTGTATATTAAACGTGAAAAAAGTTTAAAGGAGAAATAATGAAAAATAATTGATTTCTCCTTCAAACCCAATTGTTTCCCTTCGAAACCCCGATACTTCTCGAGAGATTGTTCAGTTTGTAAGCGAAGTGCATTAAGTTTTTTTCATAACTCTCTCAAAGTTTTACCACACCCTGAGGGGTCATATAATGGCACCATGCCAAGTTTCATCCTTTGCAGACTTCATTTGCATCTTTTGTTTAATCTAAAGTCATTTGGCTCATTTTATTAGCTAGAAATTTATTTAATACTTTAAATAAGAACCAACCCAAAAATGTTAATTGTTTCACATGACTCTACTTATGTAGTACTTTAACCCCACAAAAAGTGGGAACAAAAATCTACCCCGTTATGCACTAATGAATACCTAGAATTGCATTAAGTCCCCAAATATATCACATTAACCCAAATAGTCCCAAATTTCATAATGGAACTAGTAATAGTGTATCTTAACATGGAAAAATTTAAAGGGGAAATGATGAAAAATAATTGATTTCTCCTTCAAACCCGACTGCTTCCCTTCGAAGCTCTGATACTTTCCAAGAGATTGTTCAATTTGTAAACGAAGTGCATAAAGTTTTTTATGTAACTCTCTCAAATTTTTACGTCGCCCCTGTAGTTATATAATGGCACTATGCCAAGTTTCATCCTTTGTAGACTTCATTTGCATCTTTTGATTAATATAAAAGCATTTAGCTCATTTCTAATAGCTAGAAATTCATTTAATGCTTTAGATATAAGAAACCAATCCCAAAAATGGCAATAGTTTCACATGACTCTACCTTTGTAGTAACTTCAAACCACAAAAAATGGGCATGAAAATCTACCCTAAAACAACAAAACACTAGGATCACAAAAAAGTTGCAAAAAATAGCACTGTTGGGCACTAGAAATACCCGCCATTGGTCATCTACGGCTTTGGCGGGCCATTTTCCACGCCCGCCACTGCTAACTTGTTAGCTGCAGCGAGCACTTTCTAACGCCCGCCAGTGGTGGGATCAATCCTGTAATGCTTCGCGTGGGCGAGACTTAGTCCTCCCCCTCCCCCCCCCCCCCCCCCCCTCCCCCCCAATGTCTCAAATCGGCCGCATTCTCTATTTCTCCCCCAAATCCTCCACAAATCCCTAGCGCTCGTGCGCCGCCGCCGCCGCCGATGTGTGCCACCCGTGTGCCTCCCACCATTGTGCCCGTGCGCTCCCTGCCATTGCCGCTGTCGCCCTCCAGCTTGGACGCCAGCCTCTTCTCTTCGGTGAGCAGAGCACCCTGCTTTAGACCTCCTTTTTTAGCACTAGCACTCGGCATTAAAAAAAGAACACTGGATTGCTTGGAGAGACTAGTCCTAATCTTTTTCTTTTTTTTTAGAAAAGGAGGATGACCCCCGGCCTCTGCAATGGATTCTTTAAATTAACAGCAGGGAAAGTGATGTCTGATCAATGATTAAGAAGATGGGAGATGTCAATTGTTTTCTACCTTCCTTTCTTGGAAATAACTTAAACAGGCCAACGTTAACCAATTTGCCATGTTCAGATTTAAAAGACAAAAAGTCAATCATTCTTTTTAGATTTAATGAGAGGCAACCACAACACTAATATTCACCGCCCATTTGGATAGGCCCTAGTTTGCACAACGAAAGAAATTGAGAACAACTATTTTTATGAGAGAGCGTTCGCGCGAGTGCTTCCACGCGCGACGCGATGTGTAACAGGGCCGCTTACTCGCTTTGCATTTATGGCAGTATCTGCACATGTTCACATATTATTATTCGCGATGAATTTACGCTTTTCTTGTTTAAATTTGCAGGGATCAAAATGAGTGCCAATGCTTTGGCAAAACGAGGATTAATTTTTCTTTTCGTCAGATTTCTGGCACTCAGTATGTACAATTTTTCGCAAAGATCATGCTGAATTTTTCCGCCAATATTTCCAGCACTCAGTATGTTCCTAATATTTCCTATTATGCTTTATGACTCATTATTGCCATACTAAAGATTAGCAAAGGCAACAATGGATTCCCGGTCCAGACAATCGCCTCGTGCGACCGAACAGCGCGAAGAGGAAACGAGCCAAACGAACGGGGCTTCGTCAAGCACTACCGCCACTAATAAAGCTAGAAAAGTTAGGAAGTAAAACGAGCTTCACAAAGGCATTGTTGCGATCACTGAATTGGACACGCATGGCAAACCCGTCCAGTAACCCTTGTCTGTGCTAGTTATTCTATCTGACTTTAGCTTGCCTGATTTTTAAATCTGAGAGTCGATTTTTTTGACCGTTGATTGCTGCTTGAAGATGTGTGCTGGTTGTTTTTTCTTTCTTGTTGTGTGTGATGTCCTGTAGTGGGCTCAATTTTTTTTGACTGACCTTATTTTGGGTCCGTCGATTTTTTGTTGGGCTAAAGCCTGTTACACGTTTTCTTATTGGGCTGTTTGTGTGCGTTTTTGCTTCTGTTTTTCTTCTGCTGTTTTTATGGGTATATATATATGGCGGCTGCTACGCATAAGTCGGTTGAAATTTGGGAAATATCATCCGCCTTCCCAGCCGTAGGATCGACGGGGGGCTGACGAGTCGGATTTTAATTTATTCACGTAGGTGCTTCCGTGCTAAGCTGCTTGGGCGCATGTTTCACATATCACGTGGAGGTCGGACCCATAAAAGGATGGTTTGATTAACGTATCAATTAACCTCCACGGACCAAGCACTAGTACATTTTAGGCTTGCAACACCTCCATGGAGCAACTTATACACGTCATTAGGCTGATTCTTTTTCTTTTTTTGCAAAGATCGATCGGGTCGGAAGCCGTTTGATCTGGCGTTTGGAGCTGTTTGATCATGCCTTGTCATCATAGCATTACCCCTGTTGCGGTCGCTGCCATCCCGACATCATCGATTTTGTTGTCACTGTCATCCCAATATCACCGTTGTTGGGTTGTCACAATCGCAGTATCCCATCGATCCATGGAGCACCGCGAGCCTGGTTGCAACATGGTTGTCGTAGTGGTCATCGTCGCAACATCACCAATGTTGCTGACATAGGCACGCAACGTTGCCGTTGTTGCCCATCACAACATTAGTGATGTTGCGATCCAACGAGCGCAACACCAATGATGTTGCGACCCAACGAGCGGAGCACTACGAGCCTAGTTGCAACATGATTTCCGTAGCGGTCATCGTTGCAATATCACCAATGTTGCAGGCATAGCCGCGCAGCGTTGCCGTCGTTGCCATCGCTGCCCCATCACAACATTGGTGATGTTGCGACCCGACAAGCACAACACCAGTGATGTTGCGGCCTGACGAGTGAAGCGCCGCAAGCCTGGTGGCAACATGGTTGCCGTAGCGGTTATCGTTGCAACATCACCAATGTTGCAGACATAGCCGCACGGCGTCACCATGGTTGCCATTGCCGCCCCATCACAATATCGGTGATGTCGCGACCCGACAAGCGCAACGCCAGTGATGTTGCAGCTCGACGAGCGAAGCGTCGCGAGCCTGGTGGCCACATGGCTGTCGTTGCAGTCATCATCGCAACCTCGCCGATGTTGCAGATGAGCCGCGCAGCGATACCACTGTTGCACATTATCGTTGTCTCCGTCACTGACGAGCGAAGCACATCATGTCAGTAGTGCCCTCCGCACATAGGCAAGCAACATGACGGCCGCGCCGCGGAAGCGGCTCGTGGTGTGGCGGTGCCTGCACAACATCAGCTTACAACATCGGGCGTTGTACGGTGGCTCGCCGACAAACTTCATAGCACCAAGCATGGAAGCGCCTCCACAAACATCAGCTTGCAGAAACATAAAATTCTTGCAATACGTGGCGGTGCCTCCACGACATGAAAGAAATCTACGTATGCAACATACATCAATAATAGGTGAGCTCGCTGGTGCAAAATCTGACCGGCTCCTGCCAAATACATCTACTGTTGATGATTATTTCGGTGGTTCTTGGAGCCTAGCGGCAGTGGCTTGTAGTACTACCGTTAGTACTAGTGTAGTGCAGTAGCCAAATGCACTAACAAATCGTGATAAATAGAGGAGGGACCACGCACGTGTAGAAGGTAGACTACTGCCATGCGCTCTGTGCTCGGCGACTGGACGAGTGGATCAAATAATCGATCGGACGGCGCAGAGCGTGGATGACGGAGCTCAGAAAATCAGTCGGTTGAATACAATGATTTTCCTATATATATCTCTACTCCTTTAGGAGGAGTTGGTAGCCTGGTACGCCGGTTTATTTTCGTCTCGTTTCCCACCACCCCTCCCATTGGTTTTTTTTCTCCCTCCCGTTAAAAACTGAAAAAGCCTCGGGCAAAGCCGATTTATTTTATCCGCTCCTCTCGTGTGCGCTTGAGCCCCTCACGCATAGGGTTCCTCCAAAGAGAGGTTGCGCCGAGGTTAAAAAGAAAAGAAAAAAGTTGCGCCGCCACCGCTCGACTGCCCCCTCCACCAGCCGCCGCCGCGCATAGCCCTAGAACGCCAGGCGAGGCGAGACGTTGCCACCCACACGCGCCGCGCTGCGGCCCACAACGCATCCGGCGTGAGGGGCCACGAGGACCACGACGTAAGGCAGGCAGAGGGAGAAATCCGCCGTCGTGGTTGTGTCCTCGGCGTCCCTATCGGCTTCCGCGCCTGAAGCCGCCGTCTCCAGTGAAGATCGTCTTCCGGGCGCACCGTTCTTCCAGATTATTCTCTCCATAAGCCTTTGAGGGTCATTGCTACCATAGATCTCCGTGTTGCTGACGACCTGGAGCCCCTTGATCGCCACCGTCGTGGGCTCTGCTGGCCCAAGCCCCACGCCCAGGCATTGACCCTGGAATCCCGTCGAACCAGATGTGCCACCCCCGGTGTCCTCCATCATCACTCGTGTTAAAGGTTGGGACTCTCCTTGCTCTCAATCTCCTCATATCTGCACGTTTTTTTAGTTAGGTTGATTGGAGCTAATTAATAATTGTATGTGCTACGAGGAAGCTCTGTTCTGTCTCCAGCCGTCTCCTCCGTGGTAGCATGTTCGCTCAGTCTTATGTTAGATTAGTATACGCGCAACTATAATCCTGTTATGTACCATTCACTACACCCATAGTGCATCTCTCTCTCTCATGGTAGTTTAGTACAAATTTTATTGGTATTTTTATTGCTTTCCTATTACTGTTTTGTAGGATCAGAGGATATGATATATTCCAGATCATTTTCAGGTATGTTGTTTCCTGACAGTTTTATTCCACTGTAAATGTAATGGGATCGATCTAATTCTCGAGTGATACAATTTTGTGATTGATATTGTTGTTCTTCCCCTACTACAAGGGTCTACTATTCTCACAGACAATCATTTACTTATGTAAATGAAAAGAAATATGAAGTTATTCTTATGAACATGCTTGCGTTCTCTCTGAAATTCAAGATAACTATATTTTTCCTATGGTCCTACACTAGGTGCTTGCCAATAAATATTGGGTTGAAACTGAACGCGCGCATAATGCTGATAGTATAGCCTGTAATCAAAGAGTGAACCTCATGATTTTTAAAGGATCCCATTTTAAAGGTCAGTTTTTAGTTCCCATAATTTGCTGCTATATTGCAACTTACAAATGCCTTATGGTGCGTGCGTGCGTGCGTGCGTGCGTGCGTGTGTGTTTTCAGCTCAATGTTCCCCCTCCTCATGCAGTGCTAACTGACAGCAGTGGAGCTGCTTTGTTCCCGTCATCTCCACATATCAGTGTCTGCACTGCTTCTCGACGGTCGCTAGATTTTATCCTCAGAAAATCTACCTTCATCGGTTTTTTTTTTTATTAGAACGAAGACGCAAGATGCGTCCGGCTTTAAATTAATAAAGCCCACCAACAGGCAGCATCCAAGTTCGAACATACACAGAAGCAACACACGCGGCCGAAGCCGATAGTCTTAGTACATGCAACCGGCCGTAGCCTGAGAGAAAGAAACTAGCAAATGACTAAACAGCCGGCAGAAAGGAGACCAACACCAGCAAAACACCATGGGGATCAATGACGTGCAGCGATCTGTATAACGCGGATCCGCTCCATGGCCTCCTCCATCCGCTCAGTGTCCCGCCGTTTCCCCAACGGCATCCAGGTCTGGAGGAACAAATGGCATTTGAAAATGATGTCAGCAGGGTGCGAAGGAAACTTACGCTCAATGGTAATCTTGTTTCGAGTGGTCCAAAGAGACCACAACAGCGCCCCTACGCAACGCCAAAGGACCCTAGCAAAACCACCCCTATGGACGCTGAGAATGGCGCGCAGCTCCCCACCGGAGTGGGGGTTCCAGTTCTGACCAAAGGCTTCCCGGACCGCACTCCAAGCAAACCGGGCGAGGTGGCAGTTGAAAAAGATGTGGTTGGCATCCTCATGAGCCCCACAGACCGCACAACTACCATCCGAAGGTCCATTTCTCTTGGCAACGTTGTTGGACGACGGGAGACGGTCGCGGAACATTTGCCAAAGAAACACCTTGATTTTGAGGGGGAGGGCCACTTTCCACAGCCCCCTAGCTATGTCAAGTGTAGGGCCCTCCGATAACTTAGCGTAGAGCGACTTAACCGAAAACATCCTGGAGTTTGTGAGAGACCAGGACACCGCGTCTTGCTCGGTGCTCAGCACAGTACTGGACATCGTGTTGCAAAACCCCTCCCAGCAAGCTCGTTCAGGGTCTGAAAGGGGCCGCATGAAGGAGATTGCTGGAGGGGATGCTCTAAGTGCATCTGCCACTAAAATTTCGGTGTTCGTAGCGAGGTGGTATAAAGATGGGTGGCTATGCCATAGCGGCTCCGTACCACACCAGGTATCAAGCCAAAAGCGAGTCGATCTACCATTGTTAACTCGAAAATGGGCTCCCAGCGCAAAAGCCGGTTTGACAGCCTGGATCCCATTCCAGAAGGTCGAACCTTTGGCCTTGGAAGTAAGGAAATTGCCGTCAGGGAAGTATTTCGCCCTAAGGATCTCCGCCCAGAGCCCCTGCTCATTTTGAGAGAGCCTCCACAGCCACTTAGAGAGGAGGGCCACGTTCATGAGTTTGGAGTTTAGGATCCCCAGCCCTCCAAACTTCTTGGGCCGGCAGACCGCAGCCCACTTGACTAAGTGGTATTTTCTTTTGGTCCCGGTTCCTTCCCAAAAGAACTTGGACCTAGGCGTGTCGAGCTTGGCGTGAACCCCATCAGCAAGAAGAAACATGCCCATAGTAAACATGGGTAAGGAGGAAAGACTAGTGTTAGTCAGGATCAACCTAGCGGCCGAGGACATGAACCTACCGCGCCAAAGGCTAACCCTGTTCGCCACCTTGCCATAAAGGGGCTCCCAATCGTGAATAGAGATGTGTTTGTCAGTGATTGGAAGGCCCAGGTACTTAATCGGGAAGCTCCCTAGCTTGCAATTAAGCAGATTGGCGACACGATTCGCCTCGGGATCTGCCATCCCAATGGCAATCACCTCGCTCTTGAGGAAGTTGATCTTCAGGCCCGAGATAACCTCAAAAGCTAAAAGGATGAGCTTGATAGAAGCGATACTATGGTCGTCGGGCTCAAAGAGCAGCATCGTGTCGTCCGCATATTGGAGGTGCGTGACACCCCCAGGGATGAGGTAGGGGACGACGCCGCGGATGTGCCCAGCACCCTTCGCCTTGTCAATCATAGCCGAGAGGGCGTCCACAACGAGGTTAAAGATCAAGGGGGAGATTGGGTCTCCTTGTCTTAGACCACGCTTGTTGCGGAAGAAGTTCCCAACTTCTCCATTAATTGACACTGCAGTCTGGCCCCCCGAGACCAGGCGCATGATGCGATGAACGAAACCTGACTCGAAACCCTTTCGATTCAGAACCTCCCGAATGAACTCCTAGTTCACTCGATCGTAGGCTTTCTCGAAGTCCAGCTTGAGGAGCACAGCTTGCTGCTTAGTGCGTTTTAGCTCGTGGACAATTTCCTGGAGCACCACCGGGCCCTCAAGAATGTTGCGACCTTTGAGGAAGGCCGACTGGCTCCTATTGATCACCCTCTGCGTGATAGGAGCAAGTCTCGTCGTATAAGCCTTAGCGCAGATTTTGAAGGGAACGTTGATGAGGGTTATCGGACGGTATTGCTTAATCGAGTCGGCTCCCTTGACCTTTGGGATCAAGCTAATGACCCCAAAGTTGAGGCGCGAGATGTCTACCGTACCTAACGCAAAGCCGTTGATAATATCATAAAACAACCCTTTCAACGAAGGCCAGAAGTGTCTAAAGAAGGCCACCGGCCAGCCATCAGGGCCGGGGGCAGTGTCAACCTTCATCGAACCGACAGCCGAGTCAATTTCCGCCGTGGAAAAGGACAGGGCTAGGAGATCGTTTTCGGCCTACGAGACTCGAGCATCATGCCCCCACATGTCAGCTCGGAGTCGCAGCGGTTTCTCCTCAGCTATTCCCAACAGGTCGAGAAAGAAATAATAGATGTGGGCCGAAATCTCGTCTTGGCGGACTAACACCCCGTGTTCAGCTTGAAGCCTAAGAATCGAGCATTTGCGCTTGCGACCATTGGCATAAGCGTGAAAATAACCAGTGTTAGCATCGCCCTTGGTAATCCACTTGACACCGCCCCTGCGACGCCAATACTCCTCTTCTTCCCTAAGGATGGAGAGCACCTGATTTTCAAGGGCGTAGCGGTTAGCCCACTCGGCCTCTGAAAAAACTCTGTTGTCAGCTTGGGCGTCGAGAGTTTTGATTTCCTCGATGAGGGCTTCCCTAGCCCGTTTCGCCTCGCTACCATGATTGGCACCCCATCCACGAAGGAAAGATCGCAGCACACCCGCCACCGAGATCCATAGGTCCATGGGGCTCCGCTGGCGACCAGACGAGGCAATCGCTTACTCCCAGCGTGCGATGACCAGAGGTACAAAACCCTCGACCTCAAACCAGCCAGTTTCGAAGTAGAAACGAGGGCTGCGTTTGATCCTATCCTCCCCTGAGGATAAGATAAGCGGGACATGATCCGAACCAATGCACGTTTCAGCTATAAGCGTACACATGGGGAAGAGGACTTCCCAATCCGCCGAGATAAAGACTCGATCTAAAACACTACGCACCGGAGCTAACTGCTTGTTAGTCCAAGTGTATCTAGCTCCGTCTGTTGTGGACATCCGCCGTCTGTTGGTGCCATGCATGTTAACCGAGACACATCTGAAGCCCTCGATGTTGCATCCCTCCACAGACCAGTTTCTCCCTGCAGCCTCAAGATAGGGATTATGCCGTGCAGAGACCTCTGTCATGCAGTCCTTTGCACATAGAAGCAGGTGAGTAGGATTCACAATACAAAATTTCTCAGATCGTATTGGATTTTAGTCAGCACAACTCCACTTTTCTCACAAAGAAGTTCGTCACAACTACGCGGCAGCAATTATTAATTAGAAATAAGATTGTTTCTATCCGGGCTGGTCCAATTTTTGCTATAAAAATTTGCTAGAATTTTTCTTAACCGTGACTGCATTGGGTTATCTCTATTTTACACAAGGGTAGTATTGATTTCTTCATCTCAATTTGCATTAGTCAAGATTGCACCAGTTAACTGTCTTTTTGTATTATGCTGCATTTGCAGTCCTCGTTGTCACCTTTGACCCGTTTTAGTCCATTCCCGTCCATCTTAGTTAATTAAGCCATTTGTTGCTCGCAATGGTTCGCTTGCATATCATCTCCTTGATTCGTGGCCTTGGTAAGCACTATGAAGCCTGTTAATTAATTAAATAATGGTTGGGGATGGATTATGAATCATGCCTTTCTCAGCATACCTATCCAAGAAATCAGTTTAGTAGCCATGGGATTTCCCTTTCAGATGTCTCTAACAACAGTATAGTTGAGGGAGGCATGCCAATTTTGTATGATTACCTTTTTTCATATCTCATTTGCACTGAGAGGTTAAAACTTCTTGCTATTCATCCTTTTAAACAGTTTCTTGCTACTGGCATCGACTTTGGATGAATTTCTTTCTTCAGCTTTGGTTCATCCAGTTGTTCCATAACATTTTATAGATTTCTAATAGAAATGTATGAGTTTTACTTTTGATTTTTCATGACCACTACAGTTGCCTAGATATGTTCACATCAGGTGTTTGCTAAAATAGAAACCTCCAGAACCAGAAGCGTACTTTTGCAACAAAGAATCAAGCCAGCAGCAGTGTAATCACCAACAAGTTGAATGGCATTATTTAGAAAAGACGCAAAATCTTGGAAGAAGGACATATGAGGTCGGTAATTAAACACTACCGCTCATCTACTGCGTCTGCTAATGCCTTCTAGAGCAGAGAAATAGAGGGTGGAAAAAGCTATGCATTTGTTTCTTCACCCAACAAAGAACTTAGGAACTCTGGTTTTTTCTTTCATGATTGATGCCTTTTTTTCGGAAAAAAAATTTGATGCCATTTTCAGTCTTTTGGATTAAAAACAGGTTTTTTTCTTGCGTCATCGATTCAGTCTTTTGAGTTAACAAGTTAGGTTGCATAAATGGTATTAATTCATCTCTACTATTATAAAGGGGGGATTCGTATGTCGTTTCCCACACCCCCCACCGATCGAAGGAACAGGTCACCCCACCGATGTTTGTGTGTGTATATTCTCCCACAGAAAACCAGCAGGGAGAAACAGGAAAAAAACCCGGACGGCTAGAATAGAAACTCATGCACGTCTATCTTGCGCCCGAGCTCATGCTACCGCCGCTAGGTTTCCCCCGTTGCACCTCCAGCGCGGAATGCCACGGCCGCCATCGCCCTTCCCTTTGCCAGCAAGTCCGGTGTGCGGCACCGGCGCCTCCGTTGCTGCTTCCATCCTGGAGTTCTCCCCTGTCTAGGACTCCACCCCAATTCGACTGCACGATGGGCTCCCTTGTAGTGCACCAGCTCCCGCCCCGCGAAGGTATAGGCCGCCAGGACAAGGAGGTGGCCGAGGCCAACTACACGGCTCGAATGTCCGCCTTGTGTTGGCGTGCACAACATGCAGGGTCGGCGGTGAGGACCCCTGGTCGCTGCCAGATCGATGTTGGCTGGCTCCTTCGTCGTTCCGCCTCGACTGCCCTCCTTCCCTCAATCCTCAGTGCATCACAACAATTCCTTTGTGTCAAGAGAAGGTATTACTTTGATTAAACCTCTTTTGGTTTCTGATGTTTTTTAATCTTTATTATTATTTTCATATGTTGCAACTGTAAACATCTTTTTATATACACCACTCTACAAAGTTTCTGGTGTAATTCATTGATCTTCAGTTTGTCTGAATGGTATTCGCTGATTTATAAGCTTATGTGTACTGCCTCAAAAAAGGCTTGGACGCAACAATAGAGACTTGACGAGTGCCTCGTAGGTGTCAGGTTAAAAAAAGGCTTAGACACGAAGACTTGCTGGAGAGAAAGAATGGTGATGGAGCTAGGAAAACCGGGAGAGAAAGAGAAGAAAAAGAGTGATCAATGTGGACCACAAGGGACCAGTGGCACTAGATGATGATCAACATGGATGATAGCCTCGGCTCTCACTTTTTAGGTGGAAGCATTTACAACCGACGTTGCCCGTGCCATATGAGAAGGGGAAGTAGTGAAAAGATGACAATGCTTTTTACATTGTGGTACGACAAAACCTGGATGTTGTGCTTGAAGGGTGTGGTTTGATGAAAAAACAAACATTTGATTAATAGCTTGTAGTTCTGTACCAACACACATAAGAATTTCCTTGACGATTTGGTTCAGAGCACCTGGATATACTCTTTATAGATTGAATCATGATGATAAATATGTGTACTTGAAATTTGAGCATGAGTCACCTGGATTTTGTTAATTTGGAAGTATACAACATGTTGTAAATTATAATGATGGTTTGATCAATGTCTCTTATGTCCAAGTGTATTGTTCCGTGGCAACGGTGGATGTTTAATTATAGTATGCAACGCTAGATAGATTTGTTTATCTTGTCCTCACCTAATTTATTGGTCCGTGCAGATTAGTAGTAGTATCCTACCACATGAAAATATATGTAATGCTATTATATTTATGTTCTTGTGACAATCACAAAACATCAATTGTTATGCTTCGAAAATGTGAACATTGTAATGCTAATTTGCAATGATAATGATCTAATTCCGCATGATATCACGAAAAAGCAGCAGCTGATAATGTACTCTTTATTATTAGCTTGTCCTCTGTTGACATGAAGAAGCAAGCTTGAAATTATTAATATAGATCTTCCTAAAATAACAAGGTGAAATCCTGATTTTTCTTGCTATGAAGGATGGCATCATAATTGACTTCCCCGATTATATCAATATCATCAATCCAATCACGGTTCCTGATTTTCTATTGTTTAAATATGTTGATAAATTCACTTTTGATCCATTTGCAAACTTGCGAATTTCCTTCTTATGGCTCATGGTGGATCTTTGTATGGAAGTGTGATCGGGCATAAACATGAAAGAACTAGGAATCAAACACTTGACTTTAATCATTTGTTTGATTCATTTATATGCATTGCAGCCCGTAGCAACGCATGGACGTTCTACTAGTATATATTGGATGTTGGGTGAATATAAAATATACACGTAAGTACTCTATATTATTTGTATAAATTATACTTGTGTGAAAAATGCAATATTATATCCTTATTTCCTACATATTAAAACAGTGCAGTTTCAGCGCAAAGTTGTGTGTTTTAAGATTTTTTTTTTCCTGTTTTCTGTCTTCTTAAAGGTTAATGCGATTCCACTAATTCATTCTTTTTAGAAAAAAATATTTTTATATTTTATTTTCTTTCTTTTTTAAGGGTAATACAATTGCCACTAATTCATTCCTTCATAGAATTTTTTTTTTTGAAATTCCACTATTATATACTTATTATTGCATATTATGAAAAAGCGCAAATTTGTGCATATTATGTGCAAAGGGTAACATCAATGCCACTAATTCATTCTTTCTTAAAATTTTTATTATTATGATTATATTATTTTGATTTTGTTTTATTTTTTATTTAGTTTTTTCCTTCTTTAATGGCAATATCAGTGCCACTAATTAATTCCCTTTTTTTGAAAATTCCACCATTATATGCTTATTCTTGCATATTGTAAAAAATGTAATTTATGTGTAAATTATGTGCAAAATTTTGTCATTATGTATTTTATTTTATTTTGTTTCTTCTGGAAGGTAATATCAATGCCAGTAATTCATTCTTCCTTAGGAAACTTCATTATTTTGATTTTGTTTTAGTTTTTATTTATTTTTCCTTATGGGTAATACCAATGGCACTAATTGATTCTCTTTTAGGGAACTTTTTCTTGCGAAATTGCGCCATTACTTGTTCTTACATATATTATTAAAATCACAGTTTTCTGATTTTGCATTCCCAAGTGAGAGTACACATTTACTCGGACGCATAGTGTTGGATGACGCTTAATAGTCGCTCACTGCGGGTGCACAATCGTGCTAGCGATAAGCCGTCTTACCTGCCTGTCAACTGGCCGGAAAGAGAAAGGCGGAGCTAAGATGAAAAAACTAGACGGGCGAGCCTAAAAGAGAGTACAAGAATCATGTGTAGCTAATGTTTTACTAGGATAAATACATCTATACCACACTAACATGTGCTTGTAAGACACACCAGCCACCATCCAGGGGGCGGATCCAGTGGGGGTGCCGTGGGTGCCATGGCACCCCCTCCAAAATTGTGAAATAAATTTTACTATATACTTAGCACAAAATACCCATCAAGTTGTTGCTATTTTCAGACTATTTCTTGATATTATAATAATGTTTAGTGTAAACTTTGAACCATGGCACCCCCAAGCCTGCAATTCTAGGTCCGCCACTGCCACCACCCAATCTTGAGTCACGCTTTATCACGTACGTTTCCTGCGTCCGGCGGCTACAATCAGTAGCTAGTTTCTCATGTACGTTCGTGTCGTCGGCGGAATACATCCAGCATCAAGCTTGAGCTAGCCAGCCTATGTATGTTGGCCACGGCAAGAAGCCCATCAGGCAAGCGAGGGGACGAAAAAAGGTGATTAACCCAAATTTGTAATTCAGTCACATGACTCATAGCCACGCCCATTCTATCTCTACTCTAGTACCCCTCAGTGTCAAAAACGCTCTTATATTATGAGACGGAGTGAGTAGTTGAATTCACAGCCGAAAATGGTTGCACACACTATATACATAAGGGCAACTCTAACCGATCCCCTAAAAATAGTGGAGTATCTCGTGGAGTAAAAGCTTAGTGGGGTATATATACTCCACTTAAGTTTTGGCCGGACCTAGCCGATCCCCTATATTTAACGGAGTAAAATTTTATTTTTCTAAACTTTGCAATTCTAGTATAAATTGCAACTACATATTAGCATACATATAGAAACTAAACATAAATTTGAATGTTCAAGCAAATCTCCAATATAGTTTACAAACCGAATTCAAAGTTTACAATCCGAATTATTCAAATTTAAAACGCCGAATGGTTCAAATGTAGCAAAGTAGCATGTGATAGAACAATTAGGACTCGCTAAGACGCTGCCAATGATGCTCAACTAGATCTTGTTGGAGCTGATAATGAACTTGACGGTTCTCGATCTTGCGATGCTCCTCGAGGAATGCCAAGATTCTGTTTGTATCATACTCTGGCTCAACCGGAGTCCCGTTGGTGATGTACCGAAAGTTCTCAGGCATATCTCTCTCATCTTCAATGATCATGTTATGCAATATGATGCAACAAGTCATGATCCGTCATAGAACCTTGGAGTTCCAGTACTAGGCAGGGCCACGAACAATTGCAAAGCGCTTCTGAAGCACACCGAAGGCTCTCTCAACATCTTTCCTAGCAGCTTCTTGACATTGGGCAAAGTGAATGTTTTTGTTACCTTTTGGACGCGGAATTGTTTTGACCAAGGTGGCCCATTGTGGATAGATGTCATCCGCAAGGTAGTAACCCATCAAGTAGTTGTGCCCGTTGACTGAGTAGTTGTAAGCAGGAGCCTCACCTGTAATAAGCCTAGAAAACAGAGGTGATCTCGACAACACATTCAAGTCATTGTGAGAGCCAGGCAAACCAAAGAATGAATGCCATATCCAAAGATCCTTCGATGCAACTACCTCAAGAATGATCGTTGGATCATTGCAGTGGCCTTTGTACTGACCCTTCCACCCTGCAGGACAATTCTTCCATGTACAGTGCATACGGTCAAGTGATCCAAGCATCCCTGGCCATCCTCTTGCTTCACTCTCAGTCATCAGCCTCTGGGTGTCTTCCTCGGTTGGTGCTCTCAAGTACTCCGGGCCAAAGACAGCGATCACTGCTTTAGTGAATCTTCGAACAGACTCCAAGATTGTGTCTTCACCAATGCGGACATAGTCATCGATTGCATCGGCCGAACACCCATATGCCAAGACTCGAACAGCCGCAATGCATTTCATCAGAGGGCTTGCACTTATCTCTCCACATGCATTTCTCCGAAGGTTGAACCAATCATCGTATCTCTCAATGGCTTTTGCAATGGTGAGAAAAAGACTTCTGTGCATCCGAAAGCGCCGGCGAAAGTACTTCTCCGGATAGGTTGGCTTTGTGGCAAAGTAGTCTGTCATGATCTTCGCATGACCCTCCGATCTATCACGGTTGATGTGTATGCGGCCAAACTGTGATCCTCTCCTCGGGTGCCGAACATCATCATTGAAAACCATGCCTAAAACAGTGTCAAAGTCATCATCGTCTTCTTCCTCTTCGGATGACGACGATTCCTCCAAAGCCATCTCCCTCAACCTCTTCATCTATAATTCAAACGGCTTGGTTCAATCCAAACGGCTCGGTTCACAAAGAAACGATCAAAAAACTCACCTAGCCAATTCGTCGAACACTTGCGGTGCGGTGGTGGTGCACCGGCCGGCCGGTGTTGTTCTGACCAAATAGGCCGGCGGCGACGAGAGGGAACGACCTACAACGGTGTGCAATCGATCAACATGAGATGCGGCGGCCGGTAGAAAAAGAAGAAGAAAAGAAGCAATCCGATGAATCAACAACAATGGCGACGGCGGCGGCGGTTCACCTAATTCTGGCGACGGGGACAGGGGCCGAAAGGGCTGGACGTCGGGCAGAAGGGCGGCGGAGGGCAGGGGAGGCAACGAGGCAGCGGCGGGGCCGACGGAGGGTCGCCGGGGGTCGCGCCGGCGAAAGTGCAGGCGCGGGGGGCGACGCGAGGGAGCGGCTCGGCTTTTACTCAGCCGCCAATCGGCGAAGTAAATTTAGGGAAAGGATAAGGGAGAGGAGTAAAATTTTACTCCCTTACGACGGATAAGGGATCGGCTAGGTCCCGGTTAGAGGAGTAAAACAGGAATTTTACTCCTCTAACCGGTTATAAGGGATCGGTTAGAGTTGCCCTAAGGCAAAAAAACTGCATGTATGTTTCAAACACATAGGCCACCTCATTGTTTGGAGTGCAAACCCTATCCCAAGCAAATGCTGAAGTTCACCTATAAGTAACAAACCGATTTTTCTCCTTTTTTGACTTTTTTCTTCACTTCTACTGTTCATTTTACATGGCATCAGTGGACAGTAAAAAAACATAGTGCCCTAGACGTGAACAGTGGCATACATGAACAGTCACGTCAGTCAACAATAGCTCTATGTGAACAGTGTTTCAGAGAAAAAATACACCGTGGTTCAAAAAAAAAACTAGGATTTTTTACCCATCATTTCTCTCCCCCTCCTGCACCATCGCGTCCTTATATAGAAGGTTAAGATTTTGGATTTTTCTGCACATCATTTCTCTCCCCCGCGTACCAGCCGCCTCGATCGTCTCCCGCTCCTTTCCGATGATGGTGTTGCCGAGGCACAAAAAAATAAACCGGATAGTATATTTGCATGAACAGTAATCCGTGGGGAAAATAAGTTCTTGCCGATTGGTGTCCATTTTTACACCACGACATCAATGAACAATGCACCAACAATTATCCGAACAAAACGGCATCTGCCGCCAGAGCAAAGCTCCTCCCACCCCTCCACCCCACCTCACCATCTTGAGTTGAGGTGGTTGTTGCTGCCACGCGGTGGAGGCCATCCGGCTGACATCCGGTGCGTCGGGCGGTTCCCCATGGGGCAGCGCTTAGTTGCGCAGCCCTCGGACCGCCTGGTTGGTGGAGGCTCTCCACGCTTTCCGTTCATCCCTCCCTTTTCCCGCGCCGCCGATAGCGTCGTATCCGCATCGTCTGCAATGTTCCTTGGCGAAGGGCGGCCGCCACCATGCTATCCCCTCCCCCGGAACAATGTACTAATAAATCCAAAACTGCTAACCGAAACAATAGCCCAAATAAACCAAAACAGCGAACTCGAAAAACTCCGAAGAGTAAACCAGTGAAACGGAAAAAATTCTGAATAAACCGAAAACGTTAACCAGTGAAACTGTAACAATACTCGAACTGTAATTCAGAACAATAAACTCGGATAAATTGGAACAATAAAAACAGCAAATCAGCACTATGCATTCACGTGAACAGTAATCCAGAAGAAATAAAAAATGCCAAAAAAAACTAAGACGACTCCTCCCTCGACCCGGAACAATAAGACCACTGAAACAGAATAATACTTGAATAAACCAAAAACATTAACCCACCCGAGCCATAGACCGAAACAGTACCTGAATTGTAATCCAGAACAATACACCCCAATAAACCGGAACAATAAAAACAGTAAATCAACATTATGCATTCACGTTAACAATAATCCAGAAGAAATACCAAAAAAACTGAAAACTGAGACTCCTTCCTCGGTGCGTTCACCTACGCGGGGAGAATAATCAATGATGTTGTCGTCGTCTAGCTCGCCTTCTCCTTCCCTATGGCCAACCAGACCAAGGCTTTAACCACAATGCGGTCACTGAAGCCACCTCTACGACGGGCTCCATCACGGTAGTCTATAAGCAGCCAACAAGAAGAGGCAACATGAAAATAAAAAATGTCACTCGACCAACCTCTTCACTTCATTCCCTATTCTATTTCTCTGACCGATTCAAAAAGAAAGAGAAAAATACAAGATAGTGGATCATCCGTAGAGGGTAGTGTTTGCTCAAAAAACAATTGTAGAAGCAGTTATTCCTCAGCCGCCAAAATTTCCCCAAGTATGGATATACCACTTATCCTATATCACAGTTTGAAAAGCGCATTGGGTTGAACGTTCTATTGTCAGATTAGTCATTCATAGATACTATGTTTAAATAAGTTCTCAGCCAATTACTATCTATTTTAACACCACAACAACACTCTGCCAGCTACTATCCATTTTTACACCACGACATATTTGGGGTTTAAATTACTAACAAAAATTAAATTTGAATTTTACTAAATAAATACATGTTTTAGAAAGAATGAAAAGTGGCGTCTAGAAATTGGATATGAAATACAGGTGAAAAAGATGCACAAACTGGACAATAAATATGTTTCCTTATTATAGAGTCTATACTAACAATCCCATTCGGTCTCATTGAGGCCATATGAGAATAAATCCAAATACATATTGCTACCGCGCCCATCACATTTTTGTTACTTACGAAAGGAGAAAAGATGTGCTTACGAAAAAATAGTAATAGGCCAGCCGGTTTGCTTTATTTGTTAATTCATTTAATGTTTGTTACATGTCTACACAAATCAAATCATGGGATACAGATAGAATTCATGTTCTCATTTTCATTTTATTTTTTCATATAATACATGTTGTTTTCTTGCTTATTTCAGAAAAATACATACGGAATTGATCACGGGCGCGGCGTGCGCCGCGCTTCTTCGGCGCTAGTATATTATTACACCCCCACTAAAATGCCATGGAAAGAATGGCCACTGACCCACTCACCACTATCCCCAGGATGGGTCAAACACCTCTCACATATCCAAAAATTATTCATACTCACATTTCAAGCCTCCACATAATTTCATCGTGCAAATGTGGTAATGGTACCTTCGTGTTTTTTTGGCAAGATAGATGGATCCTCCATGAGCCATTAGTTGCCTTCCTGAAACTTTTTTCACACCACCCATGCCACATTGCCTTTGTATCCCAGATTATGCAAAAAAGGATTGATCATGGGCTTCGTAATCGGCTAACCATAATTGTTGTAGGTTAGCTAGCTATTGTAAAACCTTTGTTGCCTGTGCATCCCTCTCGACACAACTCACTGAACCCCACATGTCATTCATATGGGCCTCTCGGGTGCAGAGCAAGGTAAATATATTCGGTTGGCTATTCCACCTCGACAGGCTCAACACGAAGACAAACCTTCGCCACAAGGCAATTCTGCGACATGCAGTCTGACCCTGATGCGATCATACTTGCGATGACGAACGTCATCTCTTCTTCACATGTCTGTCGGCACGAGGGTTGTGGCGTGACATCAACATCCGGCCACAACACTATCTGATCGGTGACCTCTAGAAGAATATCACACTCGCGCTGCCTATGTCCATCACCATATTCCTCCTCGTCATATGGAAAATCCGGGATGCCCCTAATGCACATGTGTTCCGTGTTCAAAACTTGAGTAATTCAGAAAATCAGAAGATGTAATTAACAACATCATATCAGACCTAACTTTGTGGTTTCATCGCCTGAAAACGCCAGAACTTAGAGATCATGCCGGTCTGTGGCGTGGCTACCTCTCCTCGCACTCTGCGTAACAGTGTAACCCTGAGAAAATAAGTTACTATACTAAAGCGGGAAGCTTTCCATTTTCCTGGTTTTTCCGACTTTTTTTTTACCTTCTACTGTTCAATTTACGTGGCCAGCTGTGAATAGTAGTAGCGAACAGCAGCACGCGGGAAACAGTAAATTGGTGTGAACAGTACCACACGTGAACAGTGCGCTTTGTGAACAGTACCTGTTTGAGCAGTGCATCCCGAATAATCTGATTTTCCCTTATTTTTTTTAGCTTCCGCTAGAGAAAAAAATACGCACGTTGTTAAAAAAGAAGTGGGATTTTTTTACACATCATTTCTCTCCTACTCCACCATCGCGTCCTTATATAGAGGGTTAAGATTTAAGATTTTTTTACAAATCATTTCTCTCCACTGGCGTACCGACGCAGAACCGTCTCAATCGTCTCATGATCCTTTCCGGTGATGGTGCTGTCGAGGCACAAAACAGTAGCCCGGAACAGTATATTTGCATGAACAGTAATTCGTTGGGAAAATAATAAGTTCTTGACCGATTACTGCCCATTTTTACACCACGACATCAGTGAATAGTTCACTAACAATTATCCAAACAAAAACAGGAACAGTATCCGAATAAACCCAGAATTGCTAACCGAAACAATAACCAAAATAAACCGGAACAGAAAAACCAGTGAAACAGAACTACACCTGAATAAATCAAAAACATTAACCCACCCGAACCGTAAACCAAAACAGTAACCCAGAACAATACACTCGAATAAACCGGAACAACAATTGCTAACCGAAACAATACCACAAATAAACAGAAACAACAAACCCTAATAACACGGAACAGTAAAACCAGTGAAAATGGAACAACACCTGAATAAACCCAAAATTTTAACCCACCCGAACCATAAACCGAAACAGTAACTAAATTGTAATCTAGAACAGTACACCCGAATAAACCGGAACAACATACAAAAAAAATATTAATAGGCCAGCCTGTTTGCTTAATTTGTTAAATCATTTAATGTTGGTTACGTGCCTACATAAATCATGAGGTAATGATAGAATTCATGTTCTCCTCTTCATTTTATTTTATCGCGTAATACATGTTGTTTTCTTGCTTATTTCGGTAAAATACAGACGGAAACGGTCACGGGCGCGGTGTGCGCCGCGCTTCGTCGGCGCTAGTTGAATATTAAGGTGGGAAGCCTCCTCCCGTTGACATTAAAACACACAGAGAGAGTGTTTATCTCAAGACGTTAGATCAAATCTAACTGTTTTGATGGCTTGGTACACCCAATCGACCAGCACAAGGTAACTTTGGCTGGTAAAAGTATATGATGATGGGCATCATATGGTGAGTGAGTTCGTCAAGATTGATTTTGAACATCGTCCGAAAGAAGCAAATGTGGCAGCCATATTTTAGCGAGTGGTGCAAGAAATGTTTGTAGGTCGTCGTTAGACAATTTTCCTCCACGATGTGCTCAATGTGGTTGAATGTTTGACATTCTCGTTAATTAGTTAGTTACTATAAAATACTCGTACCATTTTAACAAAATAATCTGACAGAAGGCTGAACTTGTCACAAAACAGTAAAAGATCACTATTTTGAGCATCTGGGGCAAACAAAGTCATTGAGCAATCATCACCATTGCTACATTAGTCACGTTAATTCTTGAAAAGTGACCAGGCAACAGTGAGCTGGATCTTACATGCGCCAACATTAAGCACACCACTAGTTCTGCCATTTTTCTTGGGTGTGAAAACTAAATCATCTCTGACATTAACTTGTTCATCATTTTCACACCGTGCAACGATAGAAACTTTCAGCTCTCCATCACGATGTTCAACAGAAACAACACGTTGTGAGAGCTTGATCATGGCATCATCAGCAACAACATGCAATTTACCTCCTCCAAAAGCAAGCAAAGAAACTTCGGCATCTTCCATATCGGAAATGCGAGCGGCCATTACACCTTGCAAACCATGTAGTCATGATGATCCACCAATAAGGCGTGCACCGATTGTCGCCTCCACAGAGTTGTCAATGTGCCGGAATGTTAACTCCAGCGTGCTATGTTTGCTAGTGTAATATCTGTCATATTCACAATACATACGATTCTTCAACGGTAAGACAAGAAGGCTTAGATCTCTATTGTTAGATTCATTTGCACCCTTAACTTTGAGTACGATCTCGATTTTCCCTGGATCGCCACATGTCACGACGGCATGGGTCGGACCCATGAGTTCTAGATATGGATGATGCATTCAATAATCAATTAAGTAAAATACATGTTTATGTTTCACCCGCAAGGACTGTCGATGGATAGTGAACATGATAGGCTGGGAACAAAAACAAATGGTTACCTCCTCCATGATGGTTTAAGGGTTACTCCTTGGGCAAGCGAAGATGATATTGCGCCTGCGATCAATGTCCAAGACGTCGCGAGCAGTGACCATGCCAAACACGTCGAGCGGCCACCTTAAGTCCCCGCTTATCGATTCGACTTTGATAGAAAAGATCTGCATGGCATCTCTGGCACGGGCATCGTTGAACTGGCCAGTGTCGTCAGTGCAACACATCGGTGGGATAGAAGCTGCATCATCGACGCATGTACGTACATACAGTACAGTCAATAGTTGTATACTTGGTTGCTGTAGTGGAGTTAGAAAGAAGTGCAATTATAGCTAACAAGGAGGCGACATACTGATCTCCTCGGTGTCCCATATCCCGTTGTAGGCGTAATATTCGCCGGCGCGGACGGCCTCCTGGTCAGGCTCGTGCTGGTTAGGGGGTCCAAATATTTCTCTCCCCCTCGCCGGCGGCGGATCCATGTCCATCAGTCCGGTATCTCCACGGAGAGCCCCTATTTGGCGTGTGAGGCGCCCCGAGTAGCGGCAGCGCGCAACCTCCCCCCCCCCCCCCCCCCCCCCCACCGGCGCCCTGTTGGGCCGGCCCATGCACGGGGCGGGGTGCTCCATGTTTTATTTTTTCGTTTTCCTTTTTTTTTCTGTTTTTGTTTTATTCTATGTTAAAATAATTCGGGATTACAACAAGTTCTGAAATTTAAAAAAACTGTGAATTGTTAAAAGAAGTTCTTGAATTCAAAAAATGTTCATGATTTAAAAAGAATGGACATTTTTTTAATTTTAATGATCATTTTTTAATTTTGATGAACAATTTTGACGAGCATTTTTTAGTACTGATGAATAATTTGTTGTATTTGATAAACAAATTTTGAATTCGATGAACTGTTTTTGAACTTGATGAACAAAATTTGTATTCAAGAATTTTTTTGTAAAATGATGAACAAAATTTGAATTTGATGAACATTTTTTGAAAACAGTGAACAAAAATAGAATTTGTTCAACATATTTTTAGTTCAATGAACAACTTTTGAATTTTGATGAACATTTTTTAAATCCGATGAACAAATAATTGAATCCGATGAACATTATTTAAATTGTTGAACATTTTTTTACATGGTTGAACAATTTTTGAAATTGATGAAAAAAAAAATGTTCACGAATTTGAAAAAGAATAATGGTAAAAAAAGTAAAAAAAAAGTAAAGAAGAAAAAATAGAATAGGAAAAAGAAAACAGAAAGGAAAAAGAAAAAGAAAAAACGAAAAAGGAAAAAGGAAAGAAAAAACGAAAGGAAAAAAGAAAATAAATAAAAAGGAAATAAGAAAATAAATAAAAAGGAAAAAATAAAATAAATAAAAAGGTAAAAAAGAAAAAATAGAAAATGAAAAAATAGAAAAAGAAAGAATTGAATAGAAAATAAAAACTAAAAGGAAAAAGAAAAAAAGAAAAACCGGTAGAGAAAACATAAAAAAACCATTTTTGCCAAGGTTCTAGAACCTTTCCAAAACCTGTGGGGAATAAACCGCATAATGAGCCGGCCCATACCAACGATCGGGAGCTCGGGGGTTTATTCCCCACCGGCCCATACCACCTTTTCCCATAATGGGCCGACCCATACCAGCGATCATGGAGACCAGAGGCGTGGACGGAGAGCTCTGGTCTCCACGATCCACGCCTCTGGTCGTTGGGTTGGATTGGGTTTTGCTTTGGGCTAGCAATGGTGGATATGTTGCAACGTACTTGTGGCCTGTTAACTAATAATCCTATAATTTGCTTTGGGCTAGCAATACGTTGCGACCATGCCTTTTTCTTTAATTTTATTATAAGGTATAATCTAGCTCTCTTTGTTTCTCAATGCCTGGGTCTCTGGGTTGGGTTTTGCTTTGGGCCAGCAACGTCGGGGGATACGTACAAGGATATGTATAAATATGAGCCCGTTATTAACGAGTCGAGGCGCCCGGATGAGGATATCCACGACCGCAAAGACTATATCTTAGAGCATCTCTAGCAGATCCCGTATAAGCTTGCCGGACAGTTAAATTCCTGCTGATTTACATTATGCGGGAAAAAACCGGCCCGACCAGATACCATAAAAACGGCCCGGCCCGTAAAAATTTACGGGGCGGCCCGTAAACCGACAGCGTTTTTGCTATATATACCGGAGCGGCCGCATTTTAGGGTTCGCATCGGGCAAATCCCCTTTCCCCCTCAGCCGCAAACTCACTCCCTCCGGCGAGAAATCCATCTCCCTCGGCCGCACTTTGATGCGTGCACAGGCACAGAAATCCCGCCCCGATGTTGAGCGCTGGACGCGGGCAGGGTGGCCGAGGGGGGCCCCGATGGCTCGTCGCCGCGCAAGCGCCGCCATGACGACGAGGCCGGGAGCTCCGCCATCCGCCTGCCGGTGGTGGAGTGGCGCCGCGTACAGGTGCGGGGAGCGCGGCGCCCACTCCCGCATCGATGGCCAGCAGGCGTGGGGGAACTTCGACCGCCTCCACGAGCTCTTCTGGCCAACGACCAAGCGCCTCCGAGAGGCAGAGCATGTGTTCTTCGAGGCGAAGGAGGCGGCCGCCACCGGAGAAGAAGGTGCCACCGCGTGGCTGTAGGCGGCGAAGGAGGACTACGACTACGCCTTCGCTATCTCCAACTCCTTGATGGAGTACCATCTTGGCATCAAAAAGGATGGTGATGAGTAGTTAGATTTAGGTTTTAAATCTCGTATGTTTCAAGTTTGTGATGAACTCTGTTTAATTCCGGCGAAGTATCGTGGCGGGAAGTAGTATGTTTAAATTATGCAGTTTGCTGTACAAGATATGTTCTGCCGAGCCGTGCGCGGTACTGCAAAATCAATTTACGGTATCCCGTAAACGAATTTTACAGTACCGAGGTTTACCGGATCTGCTAGAGGTGCTCTTACATTATTATTTTTGCGGGAAATTATATCTCACACTTTTGTGTGAAACCTATGATCTGTCGCCTACATCTCCCCTACAGCGTCTGTGCGAGTGGACTGGACCATAAATCGGTTGGAAAGCTTCAAAGCTTTTTTTGGGGGGGGGGGGGGGGGGGGGGGGGGGGTTGGGAACGGTTTTTCTCGTTTTCTCTTTTTATTTTCACTTGCATTATTTTTTATGTTTTTCTTATCGTGTTCCTTTTTCGTTTATTTTTTCTTCTTTATTTGTGTGTTCCAAATTTGTTCTACCTTTTCTATTCCTTTTTCTTTTTCATTTTTTTTTGTGAAAAAGGAGTTAACCAAATTTTTTTTTCAAATTTGCACAAACAAAATCTTACCACTTCCATGAACATTTTCTAACATGTGTGAACTTTTTACTGAATTGTTAGAATTTTTTATATGGCATAAACATTTTTAAGAAGCCGAGTGAACAATTTTTCATATTTCATGAACATCTTTCATAAACATCATGTATATTTTTTTAATGTCATGAATTTTGTTTTAACATGTGAACATTTTTAATATGTCATGAACATTTTCTTTATTGGTACGAATATTTATCATAAACTAGATGAAAAAAATTCAAGGAATGACAAACATTTTCTATTACATGTATGAGAACAAATACAGATGAGCAATTTCTAATGCATGGTGAACATTTTTTTAAGACACGATGAACATTTTTAGATATATGTATATGAACATTTTTCAAAATACAGATGAACACAGTTCTAACACATGATGAACATTTTTGAATTAGCTAATTGACAAGTTTTCAAAGACATGATTAATACATGACGAATATTTTCTAATACACGATGAACATTTTTAATACATGATAAACATTTTTTTTTATAAAATAAGTAAAATGGATTTATTTGTGTGAATATTATATTTTTAGAACAATTGTAATATATATATATATATATATATGGAAAATGCATCCTACTACCGGGTGTAGTTACACTCATATCTCATATACTACTATGTGGTAGTATATATACTACTTTATTATTTTTAATATGTTTATATACTATATCTAAGATACTTCAAAACGAGTTATGTGAAAAAATTGCATGTAAGCCCATGTTTTTATCATATTTGTGAAATACGTACATATTTGTACGTAAAAAGGAGTATGCTCAAAATATGATACATACTACCTAAAAAATAGTATATATACTACCCAAACATTCTTACATACTACATACTACACGTACGTACTCTTCAATATAATAGATACTACCTACAACGTACGAAACCAAAGTGGGAGTAACTACACCCGGTAGTAGGAAAAATTTGTCCTATATATATATATATATACAGAGGGAAAATGCATCCTACTACCGGGTGTAGTTACACCCATATCTCATATACTACCATGTGGTAGTATATATACTACTTTATCATTTTTAATATGTTCATATACTATATGTAAGATACTCCAAAACGAGTTATGTGAAAAAATTGCATGTAAGCCCATGTTTTTATCATATTTGTGAAATACGTACATATTTGTACGTAAAAAGGAATATGATCAAAATATGGTACATATGACCTACAAAATAGTATATATACTACCCAAACATTCTTACATACTACATACTACACGTACGTACTCTCCAATATAATAGATATTACCTACAACGTACGAAACCAACCACTTTCTCCGCCTCTATCAATGCCATGGGAATCTTGACTTAGACATGTCCCATGACTCGGATAAGAAAGCGAAGTTTCACGCCGCGCCCTCTTGAAGCCGTGCTGGCTGGTGATACTGAACAAATATGTTCTAGAAATTTATATGAGTGGTGTTAATTAATTTATTGTTTTTACACACACTAACAATCAATAGTCGGTAGGCTACTGGGAACTAGGCAACTTGCCCTAATTCACAAAGGCATCGACACCCATGCATAACCTGAGACTACACATCGTATGTCTTTCATGGTACTTCTCCCCACAATTACCACATCGTAACTATACTTCAAGGTGATTGAGTTCTATGCTATTTTGTATTGTTGCATCAAATTAATACAAAGTATAACCGCACATTAGCATAATATTGTTTAAGGATGTTAAAGTGGAGAAAAGGCTAGTGTCACATCGACACTTCATCCTCCTCGAGCTCGAAATGTACCTGACCATGCCAATTTGGATTTTTTTTGTTCTATAATAAAATGGAACACATTCCATATCACGAACAATATAAAACATATTTCAACAGTTACTACTAAATACCACATTAAACAATACTTTAGTTAGTACTACTAAATACCACAGTAAAGAATCCTTCCTTTGACTGATGATCAACTCTCAACCTTGTGACGAGCAGTATAACAATGCAATAGCTTTTGGACTATCTATAGCAAATGAAGTCATTCACACAAAAAACTGTGCTGCTAGATTAGTCACGTTAATACGAGAATCCAGACCAAGCAATCATGACTTGCATCTTACATGCACCAACTTTAAGCACGCCTAAACTTCTACCAGCATACTTTGGCTTCAAAACTAAGTCATCTCTTGTGGCAACTTGATCACCCTCTTCACATTGGAACATGATAGACACCTTGAGATCTTCTTCATCATCGAATTTGACAGAGACAACACACCGTGAAAGAGTAATCATGCCATCATTAACAACATGCAATTCACCATGTCGGAAAGCAAGCAACACAACTTCCTCGTCATCTATGTGTTTCGAAAACAAAATACAAATGACAAACGCGGAAATAATTATGGGAACTCTGTATCTTTATTCATCATCGTACATATTACGAGTACATGGATGTTTACATGCCCCCATAGGAGTTTGCCTATTTTGCCTTCATGCGACTATGCTTAAGGAGTATCTAACTTGGAAAGATTGCGTGTAGTCCGCTGATTCCCGGCGCTTTTGCAAAGCATCAGGTTAATTACATCTGCAGGTCGAGCCTGCAGAAAACCTCCGATTAAGCTGCGCGTGGTTGTTGTCATGAAATTTGCTCATCCATGATCCACGTGTGATGTTTGCAGAAAAGATATAGATGGTAGTGATACGTAAGTGCGGGTGGCTTTGTTTTGCCTGAACCCAGTCACTGTACGCCATCGCCATGTCGGTGTTTAGAACGGAATTTGTTGATGAAGACGGTGACTTTTGCCTTGTCGGTGCCTAGTCATGTACCCATGAATTCATCGAACATGGACATATGTATGTTGCTTTTGCCTCGTCGGTGCCCAGAAACGAAGTGTCCGATCCCGTTTGGGATTGTGACATGTTGATGGAATATAGTGACCTAGCCTTATCGGCGCTTGGCCATGATTTCGTCTAGCCTTGTCGGCACTAGACATAAGATGGATATGGATTTGACCATTGTCTCATAGAGATTAGGCCATAGAAATAAAGTATGTCTTTTCTCCTTTATTCCAAGGATCAAACTCTTTGTGGTGAAAGGGTTGCACACCGTCGTCATTGATGAAGCAATCGGCGATGTATTTTGTGTGTGAGGATTTTCATCTACTCTGCATGGGCGGCGTTGATGAGACGGTCATGCCATGATTGTAGGTTTCCACATGGGTGACGTTGATGAGACGGTCGTGCCATGGTTGTAGATTTTCACATGGGCGACGTTGATGAAGCGGTCGTGCCATGGTTGTAGATTCATGCATACTTTCTCATGGGCGACGTTGATGAAGCAGTCGTGCCATGGTTGTAAATTTTCATACATGGCCGACGTTGATGAGGCGGTCGTGCCATGGTAAAGATTCGTGGAGCAGCCAAGTTGAGATTGTTTCTTTTCCATCACACAAAGGTCAATGATGCGATTGAATCTTACAACTTACCATCGAGGCCAACGGTGGATGCAAAAATCAGCATGTTGACGAAGGTACGGCGTGCTCCGGCGATCGATGAAATTGGTGTGGCGGAGGTTGAGGAGGAAAGGTATGGTGTGTGCGGACGGTCGGCGATGAGAGCCTTGTGGCGTGCTTGACGAGGAGGGTTAGGGCTTCGGCTGGTCGTGCGTGCCTATCCCTGCGGCGTGTGTGCGGGCGTTCTCTCTGGCGTGCGTGTGTTCTCCCCTGGGAACGAGGGCTGGCTTTGATTTATATAGGCATCGACCATGGCCCCTCTAATCGGTTGAAACCGCGTGGCCGGTTAAAATCTTCTCAGGACTCCATCGCAAGCTGGCTTGGGGTGCACGTATACAATTCCTTCAAGCAAAAAGCGTATCACTAGTAGAAAACAGGGCTTTGGTTCTAGCCGGATGGGAGCAATAGTCCCGGTGGCATTACGAACCGGGACTAATGTGAGCATCAGTCCCGGTTCGAGCGGCTAGGAAGCCGGCCGGGGCTCGGCAGGCATCAGTCCTGGTTCGAATGGGACCTTTAGTCCCGGTTGGTGACACCAACCGGGACTAAAGGGGTTGCCACCCTTTAGTCCCAGTTGGTGTCTTCAACCGGGACTAAAAGGTCTGTCTTCAGTCCCGGTTCTAGACACCAACCGGGACTAAAAAATGCCTATATATATCCTCGCCCCTGCCCGCCCTCTCCTCTGTTTTTGGCTCATAGAAGGTGGGAGGTGTGTGCTACTTTGCTCTCCCTTCCTATGCACATGAGGTGTTTGATGAAATGCGTGAGAGCATGATGCCACTTGAGTTCACACAAAACAAACATGATATGAGGTGCCCGAGCCACACTTAAGCTTTCTCCTCTTTCTTCTTCTCTGTTCTTCCTCCAAGCCCGTCCCCGTCCCCGTCCTCACCGCCATCGATCGCCCGCGCCGATCTCGTCGCCGGCACCACCGTGGTGAGCCTCTTGTTCTTATTTTTTTTTAAAGAAAAAAATCTTACTTGTATGATTTAGATAGCTATTTGTATAATTTTCTTACTTGTATTATTGTTTGTTATTATATAGTGCCATGGTTTTGATATCCGCCCCCGTCGGCTCTCGTCCGGTCTATGATTCGGATGTGGTATATTATCTTTTATAACTATTTGTTTCATTTAGTGTTTATGATAATTATGCCGACCAACTTGACATAGATGTTTTTATCTAGGAGGTATGTGAACCGGAAATTCCAACCGACCCTCTTGTCGAGAGGTTAAATTTAGTTGAAAAAGTAAACAATTATTTGAAAGAAAAATTGAAAAGAATTGAAATAGAGAAGATGAAATTGGAGTTGCATGTTGCCGATGTCGTCGATCTACACAAGATCCAGATGGATGCAATGCGCTTGAAGATTAGAAAGATTACAAAATATGCCATTGATAAAGAGGCTTGGTATCATTATGCTGTTGGATCAATTGTTACCTTAGTTGCGATTTTGATCGCATTTGTTGTTTCATTTAAATGTTTTACGTAGTTGTATGTTGTTTTATGAGAACTATGTATGAACTTTATGTATTTATTTTTGCAGTAATAACATTTGATCACTATTGTACTTTGGTTTTAATGTGATGATGAACTTGTATTAATTTGGTCATTTCTCTATTCATGATGTTCTGTAATGGTTTTTGATATACTTAATTATATAATGCAGATGAACCGGCAATGGATGTACGGTGACCGACGCACTTCCGAGTACATTACGGGCTGGCATAATTTTATCGATGTGGCTGAGGCAAACAGTCAGAATGGTTTTATGTATTGTCCATGTGTTGTCTGTGAGAATACGAAGGATTACTCTTTCTCGAAAGCCCTTCACTTCCACCTGCTTAAGAAGGGTTTCATGCCCCCACTATAATTGTTGGACCAAGCACGGAGAAAGAGGGGTTATGATGGAAGACAATGAAAAAGAAGAGGATGATGACAACTATTCTATGTTCTTTGAATACGGTGATACTGCAACGGGGGAAGCTGAAGATCAAGAGGCACCAGATGTGCCCGCTGATGATCTTCGCCGGGTCATTGTTGATGCACAATGCGAAAGTGAAAGGGAGAAGTTGAAGTTCGATCGCATGTTAGAGGATCACAAAAAACGGTTGTACCCAAATTGCAAAGATGACAACACAAAGCTCGGTACCATACTGGAATTGCTGCAATGGAAGGCAGAGAATGGTTTATCTGACAAGGGATTTGAGAAGTTACTGAAAATAATGAAGAAGAAGCTTTCAAAGGATAACGAATTGCCTGACAGTACGTACGAAGCAAAGAAGGTTCTCTGCCCTCTAGGATTAGAGGTGCAGAAGATACATGCATGCCCTAATGACTGCATCCTCTATCGCGGTGAGGAGTACGAGAATTTGAATGCATGCTCGGTATGCGGTGCATTGCGGTATAAGATCAGACGAGATGACCCTGGTGATGTTGAGGGCGTGCGCCCCAGGAAGAGGGTTCCTGCCAAGGTGATGTGGTATGCTCCTATAATACCACAGTTGAAACGTCTATTCAGAAACAAAGAGCATGCCAAGTTGTTGCGATGGCACAAAGAAGACCATAAGAAAGACGGGATGTTGAGAGTACCCGCTGATGGGTCGCAGTGGAGAAAAATCGATAGAAAGTGGCCGGAGTTTGCAGATGACGCAAGAAACTTATGGTTTGGTATAAGTGCAGATGGCATTAATCCTTTTGGGGAGCAGAGCAGCAATCATAGCACCTGACCTGTGACTCTATGTATTTATAACCTTCCTCCTTGGTTGTGCATGAAGCGGAAGTTCATTATGATGCCAGTGCTCATCCAAGGCCCTAAGCAACCCGGCAACGACATTGATGTGTACCTAAGGCCATTAGTTGAAGAACTTTTACAGCTATGGGATATCAAATGTGTACGGGTGTGGGATGAGCACAAACAGCAGGAATTTGACCTACGAGCGTTGCTGTTTGTAACCATCAATGATTGGCCGGCTCTTAGTAACCTTTCAGGACAGACAAACAAGGGATACAATGCATGCACGCACTGTTTAGATGAGACTGAAAGTATATATTTGGACAAATGTAAGAAGAATGTGTACCTGGGACATCGTCGATTTCTTCCGACCAAGTATGCCTTAAGAAAGAAAGGCAAGCATTTCAAAGGTGAGGCAGATCACCGGAAGAAGCCTGTCCCCCGTACTGGTGATGATATATTTGATATGGTCAAGGATTTAAAAGCAATCTTTGGAAAGGGTCCTGGCGGACAATCTGTTCCGAATGATGCTGACGGACACGCACCCATGTGGAAGAAAAAATCTATATTTTGGGAGCTACCCTATTGGAAAGTCCTAGAGGTCCGCTCTGCAATCGACGTGATGCACGTGACGAAGAATCTTTGCGTGAACCTGCTAGGCTTTTTGGGCGTGTATGGGAAGACAAAAGATACACCGAAGGCACGGGAGGACCAGCAACGTATGAACGAAAAAGACGGCATGCCTCCAAAGCAGTATCAAGGTCCTGCCAGCTACGCTCTTACCAAAGCAGAGAAGGAAATCTTTTTTGAATGCCTGCTCAGTATCAAGGTCTCGTCTGGCTTCTCGTCGAATATAAAGGGAATAATAAATATGGCAGAGAAAAAATTCCAGAACCTAAAGTCTCATGACTGCCACGTGATTATGACGCAATTGCTTTCGGTTGCATTGAGGGGGCTTCTACCAGAAAATGTTCGATTAGCCATTGTGAAGCTATGTGCATTCCTCAATGCAATTTCTCAGAAGGTAATCGATCCAGAAATCCTACCAAGGTTACAGAATGATTTGGTCCAATGTCTTGTCAGTTTCGAGTTGGTGTTCCCACCATCCTTCTTCAATATTATGATGCACGTTCTAGTTCACCTAGTCGACGAGATTGCCATTCTGGGTCCTGTATTTCTACACAATATGTTCCCCTTTAAGAGGTTCATGGGAGTCTTAAAGAAATATGTTCATAACCGTGCCAGGCCAGAAGGAAGCATCTCCAAGGGCCATGAAACAGAGGAGGTTATTGAGTTTTGTGTTGACTTTATTCCTGACCTTAAGCCGATTGGTGTTCCTCAATCGTGGCATGAGGGGAGACTGAGTGGAAAAGGCACGCTAGCACCGAAAGCAATAATATATAGGGACGGGCATTCTTGGGCGCAAGCACACTATACATCTACAAAATTCTACCTTGGTGGCCCCGTATATCAATGAACACAAGAATATTGTACGCTCCCAACATCCGGGGCAATCTGACGACTGGATTACATGTGCACACATATCAACTTTCGGCGGTTGGTTACAAACACATCTCATGAGTAGCAACACTGTTGGAGATGAGCTGTACTTGTTGGCCTGGACACCATCTTCGACTGTATTGACTTTTCAAGGGTACGAGATAAATGGGAATACATTTTACACGATCTCCCAAGATAAAAAGAGCACCAACCAAAACAGTGGTGTCCGTTTTGATGCAGCAAACACCAATAGGGCAAAGGACACATATTACGGTTACATAGAGGAGATATGAGAACTTGACTATGGGCGTGATTTTAAGGTCCCTTTGTTTCACTGCAAATGGGTCAATCTGACAGGAGGCGGGGTACAGTTAGACCCGCAGTACGGAATGACAACAATGGATCTCAACAATCTTGGGTACACAGACGAACCTTTCGTCCTAACCAATGATGTGGCGCAGGTTTTCTATGTGAAGGACATGTCTACCAAACCGAGAAAAAGAAAAGATAAGGAAGCGAATACATCATACGATGAGCCAAAGCGCCACATAGTTCTTTCAGGGAAAAGAAACATTGTGGGAGTGGAGGACAAGACAGACATGTCAGAAGATTATGAAAGAAGATCCTCGAATGCAAAAGAGGACAAATCTATGACATTGGGTTCATTAACCCAAATACTATTCATGAAGCTACGGTAAAATGGAACGCCAAGGATACAGAGAAGAACTTGTTAAGGGCGTTAATTAAACAACAAACCAAAAGGGAAATACTATTTCCTTACAACTTTCAGTGAGTGTTATACTGTCTTGTACACATCATTCTGTTTCGCTTACTCGATGTTAAGTGTAATTGATGAGCTATGCGTGCCCAGGTTTCACTTTATTCTGCTAGTCATTCAGTTTGACGCAGAAAAAGTACTTGTCATGGACTCGTTACGTAAAGACCCTGAGATGTGGGCGGACCTGAAAAAAATTCTCCAGAGGTAATTTCAATCATTATCGCACTTTATCGGCAACTATCGTTCATTTTCTGATATTAAGTAATTAATAACTCCTTTATTCATTTTCTTTGCCGGGCAGGGTTTGGAAAGAGTTCACCAAGCAGGTTAGGGGTGAATGGAGAGATGAGCTGCGATTTGAACAACTTAGTGTAAGTAGTACTAGCTAGGTCCGCGCATCTCTTTGATTCTAGTTTCAATACCACTATCATGCTTGATTATTATTTTGATTGAACTCTATTCTCGTAAAGTGCTCGAGGCATGGATCCGGAAATAACTTATGTGGATACTACGTTTGCAAGTTCATTCGCCAGACGACTTCTGATATATATATGACAAATTTTTTCTACTACCGGGTGTAGTTACTCCCACTTTGGTTTCGTACGTTGTAGGTAGTATCTATTATATTGGAGAGTACGTACGTGTAGTATGTAGTATGTAAGAATGTTTGGGTAGTATATATACTATTTTTTAGGTAGTATGTACCATATTTTGAGCATACTCCTTTTTACGTACAAATATGTACGTATTTCACAAATATGATAAAAACATGGGCTTACATGCAATTTTTTCACATAACTCGTTTTGGAGTATCTTAGATATAGTATATGAACATATTAAAAATGGTAAAGTAGTATATATACTACCACATGGTAGTATATGAGATATGGGTGTAACTACACCCGGTAGTAGGATGCATTTTCCCTATATATATATATATATATATATATATATATATATATATATATATATATATATATATACCCCATTCTTTAAATTAGATCGAACGGAAGCGGGACGAACTCCTACCAAAGGCTCGCATACGAGCAATTCAAGAGGAATTGGCGGGATTCTTCCTTCAAAAGATCATAGCTAAAACCGGAGAATACCATCGAGAAATGGTAGTGAATGTTGGTAATTAGATATTAGGGATCGTAAGAGATGTTACATTGTATATATGCATGAACGTGTACTATACGTAATAGTGTCGAATAGATATACGAAAACTTGTTGTTCGACCAAGCACGGAGAAAGAGAGGTCACTTCTCTCTATATTCATGACGATTTGTGTATTGGTTCCTTCATTGCTATATGCAGTAGCAGCTAGCGTCGAGTTGAATGGAAAACGTAAAATAAAAACGAAAACCCTAAATGTAAAAGAATTGAATGGTAAACACAAAAAGAAAAGGGGGAAACACAATATGAAACTCCTAAACCCTCCAAAACCCTAAACCCCTCATTTCAAAAAAAAAAAAAAAAAAAAAACCCAACGTTTGGCAGGTGCTGACGCGTGGCTGTCTTTTAGTCCTGGTCAGTGTTACCAACCGAGACTAAATGTCCTCCTGCCTGGGCGCCTCACAGCCGCCACGTGGAGCTCTTTTAGTCCCGGTTCGTAACACAACCAGGACTAAAAGTGGAGGCCTTTAGTCCCGATTGCTTAGTCCCGGTTGCAGAATCGGGACTAAAGGCCCTTAGTAACCGGGACTAATGCCTTGATTTTTACTAGTGTATCTAAACAAATTACTGCTGCTCAAAGAAAGTCACGACGTGGCCACGTTGCCATGCGGGCCTTGGCCTGTCACGGTCAGTACTATGGATAGCATCCATGTGCATTACTACTTAATCTTCTGTCCAGATAGAATATTTAAAAGAAATGATATGCATCCATGCGACGTGGTGCACATCAACTAGCAACTTGGCTAGCTTTGTACATACGTACTTCCCTCTTCTGATAATTATTTCTCTTAAACCACGGTGTAAACCATCAATCTATTTGCACCACTGTATTCTACATCATGAACTCTACAAATAGAGTATAATATTTGATATATTCTTTTTCTTAGAATTTATTGGCACGTGGGACCCACACGTCATACAGAAGTTATATTTTCCTCATATATATGCTTGTATTTATTTGCATGCCGGTCCACCACGGCTCATATAAATAATTTGGGCATAGTGCGTACAAAAATCCATTAAACAAATGCCCCCCGCCGAGTATATTTCATGCGCGAAGCAGCAGGGAATAGACTCGGTGAAATAATCTGAGTTATAGGCATATATACCGTGTCTTACAACCTGGATAGCCTGTGATTAGAGTTTAACCCGAGCAAGAATTGTTTAAAATCCGCAGCAAAGTCCCTGCAAGGAAAGGATACGTATTGGTATTGGACTCACAAGGACAAGGAGTCTTGTTGCGTATACTCTCTTTATATAAAGGCAGCCCCCTGCTTGATTGTGCCTCAAACATCGTCCTTGTTTAGCATACCGTTCGACACGCGATGGCCGGGCCACCAAAGGAGAAGCAGCGCCAAAAGCCCTCGCGTAAAGAACAAAGTACGCAGAAACCAGGCGATGGCGGCGAACAAGTCTATAGCCGGAACAGCTCTCGTGTTGGTGCGAGCGCCGGACCGAAGGCTCCTGATGCTCGGCCGAGAGCATCTCGTTCTGGTAGCGCTGAGACGAACAAATCTCAGGACAAAGGTATTGTCAGCTATGAACTACAATCTCCCGGGAGAGACATCTCCGACAAAAGGCATCAGCAGAGTTATCAGGTATTTGCACTTGCTTCTTTCTATCTCTTTTTTTTTTTTGTCGAAAAACTAAACATGGGCATCTTATGATCTAATCTTCCCTCTACTTATTATTATTATTTTAAGAGCACGGAAGCAATGCCCAAGCTCTACACTTTATTCAATGGCCCTGTTAACGCGGTGGACATGCCCAAAGAGGAAAACGGAGAAGTGATCCTCTGGCGTGAGGAATTCGAATTTTCTGCTGACGGGGTCAAGAACAGCTTTCCATATGATGATGATGAACCAATCGAGAATGAGGAAGGGTTAGACGATTTCATGACTCAAATAGCAGATTGTCTAAGGCTAGGCCGCGGTGACCAGCTAATCCTCGAGCCTCAGAACAATTTTATCAGGAGAGTCCATAATCGATCCCATCCAGATCATAGGATGCTCATCCCAACACCACCCTTCCTGTTATCCCGTTCGTTTCACAACCAAATTTCCGGTGAGCAGGAAGGACCTGGGGCCCATCCCACAAACGGGGGTAATACCACAATTGTTGTACTACAACCTTTCATGTGTAGTTCTGGGGAACCTATCAATCTTTTGCTGCAAGTGCCCCAGAAGACCTCCACATTGGCTCAAAAGTTCATTCAGTCACCTGGAGCGAGATGGATCAGCGATCGCCACCCTCGCCTATCTACAAGAGTCCCTGTGTGTAGCAAGCTTCTTATTTGGGCCCGTATGATGCTGGTGAGCCCTGAGGATTGTGAGTTCCTGAAGCGAGCAGATATTCTCCCAGGCATTATGGCTTCAGTTTACTAGTGCCATGTTGATCCTTCCTTGGTGGCCGCATTCATGACTTACTGGAATGTTGATGGGCACACCTTAATCACCAGTCAAGGGGAGATGGGCTATCCCCTTCATACCGTATATGATGCTATGGGAATACCCTTTTCTGGACGGCTATATGAGGAATATATTCCACTAGTAGCGCGAGGCCACGTCCGCGTCCGCACGCTGCACAGCATATATGCTGGCTTGTGCCCCATGAACATGGAAGGCGAGCAAGGGCTTGTTACCATCTCAACTTGGGTTGATAGCTTCTTCAAGGATTATAACAAGAGCAGTTTTAACATGAGAGGTAAGAGTATATAATAGATCTGAGCTGTTGATCTTATTAATTAGTGGTCTGATTAACTCTTACCTTCTTACCTCACATGTAAAAAGAAGGGGTCAGAGGGAGCATGTTAAAATTTGCCTTACAACAATTCTTTTGAATCATCAATGGCTAATTTCTTTGCGGACCCAGCAGACCCCCTATTGCACAAGAAGAAATTCCGAGTTGAAGCTCAGGATGGCCGCTCTGCTGTTATCATGGGCAATCACACGATGCAGTACAAGACTTCATACCCTTCTGTTGTGTATTGGGCGGCCTTCATTGCAGCCTGGTTATGCACGTATTGTGTCCCAGCTGACGGCGGACACTATATCCGTCCTGAAGTTTTTATTATGGCAGTAAAACTTGCAAAGGGCAGTCGCCGAGCCATAGGAGTGGTGAGCTTGGCCTTTTTATATCGTTGTTTGGATGACATCCTTCACGACATTATTTCTGGTGCAGCCCCTGCGAGTGAGTGTACTTTATTTGTTCCTGGGCATTTTATCATGGGATGGTTTGCCTCTTTTATGAAGGATTGGCAGCCGTCGGCCACCTTAAGTTTCCCGGTACCCTTGCCACCCTTCGTTGTGGACTGTCAACCCAGAGCAAACATGTCTCTTTTGGACGCACATAACTTATTCTGGGAGTTCGATCGTACTAGAACCAGCTTGCTTTCACTAGATTTTTTAGGGAGGTCAGCAGTGCGTTTTCCAAGCTCCGGGAAGCCAGTGCGTATATCAGACGATCGTTCCCGACAACCAGTGCCTAGAGAAATATCAATCACAGCGATTGATATGCTCATCAGCTGTGGAGTTGGTGCCGTCACTCACTCACAGGCGAGGCGAGCGTTTTGACAATCAGGTGTACTGCCCGCATCGCTTCGCTCGCATGTTCAATTATGAGTTTATGACCAGTATATTCCAGATTTCATGATGGAGATGGGAAGTGAAAAGACTCATAGCTTAGATTTCAGCAGCTATTTGACTAATTCGAGGGAGGAGTCAATGCATCTCTTGGCTCGGCGACATCTCGCCTATTGGCGACCAGAGGGACACATAACCTATGTACATACCCTTGCACGGCGAAGCAAGCGCACCTTAGATTATATCCTCTGGTGCAATAAATCCTTCCCTTTTCTTCAGGCTCCCGAGAAGTTTTGTTCACAGGTGGAAGTGCTTCAGACCATGAAAGCTGCCCCTGTCTCTGTGACAGGTAACATGCTAACTTGTAGGCTGTGTATTATTTGATTACTAAGGCTGCTACATGGGTGCACGATTTGCAAGCATCCTTGAGCTGCCTAAGTTTATTATTTCAATGTGTGCCTCCTCCTGCAGCAGCCTCATTCAGTTCTGTGAGTCACTGGGAAGAGCCAGTCAATCAGGAGAGCGAGTCGCAGCAATTGAACAAAGGAAAGCCTGGAGGGACCGTTGTCGCGGAAGGGACAATCCTCGGTCAAGGGGGCAAAGGTCAGACTTTATTGACCTCGGAATGTTCACAAGGACCACCTGTATCACCAAGTCGCAATGATGTGGAACAGATTATTCCCGGTGCAGCACTTGAGGAATCAGACACCGGACTGCCTATACCCAATGATAATCTAGCCGACCTTCCGGTCAGTCTATTCACTTTTGGTGATAATGGAGACATGGGGGACCTTCTTGGGCCGTATGGGAGTTCCAACTTTGATAACCAACAGAATATCCCGGATTCAACGTCCCAAGAAGATGCCCTATCGGCGCCATGGATGGACCAACCCATCCCGAGCCACTCGGCATCCAGCTCTCCTAAACGGAAGCAGGGAGAACCTACAGAAGGTGTCAATAAGAAAATGAAAACCACACAGAGGTGAGCCTCCCTTTCTTGCAAACATTTTTTCTCTTCTTTTTTATGTACTCATGCTGCATTCTCCCTCTCTCCTTTTTTGTAGTTGACTATTTTGATGAGGAGTCAAAGCACATCTTTGAATCAGTTGCCAAAGAATGTGGGGAATACTATGAAAGTGTTGAGAGGCAGCTACATGAAAACCAAAAGGCATCAGACGCAACCCAGGATTTCAAAAAGTTGTCCCCATGTACTGAGTTTAGTCACGACAATCCTGTGGATTTGAGGGAGCTAAAAGGAACCCCTTCAGCACGCTATGTAAATTATGTCCAGGCGGATCTTAGAAGCCTTAAACGCTTCCTTAGCGAGTACCCTGTCAACAAGGCATCTGTGACTTCAGAGATAACTGCCTGTTTAGATCTCTGGGGGAAATTTTTCAAGGATCCGCCCTCAGAGATTGCGCGACTTATGAAGGGACTTGTTTCTTTACGAGAGGCTTACGAGAAAGATATATCTGATCTTGCTGTCGGGGTTGTTTTACAAAAAGAACAAATCCAACAACGGGCCTCTGTTGTCAAAACCCTTATTGATAAAGTGACAACCTCTTGTAGCTCTATGGATATTATCACAACATCTCTCGAGGGGGAGCTGGAGAAGCAAGAGAGAGAGCAACATGGTAATCAGTCCCGTGCCACAGCAATAAGGGCTCAGATTGCGGGACTACAGTTAGAGCTTCAGGAAGTTGAGGAGAATAGTTCACGTAATGGGCTGCTTAAGGAACAAACAACCCATTATTTGACTAGCCATAGAAAGCGCGTCGATCAGGCGACGGGTTTCAGGAACGCATTGGAAAACTGCCTCTCCAAGGACCACGACAAGCTGCATGAGCTTGATGAAATTACCAAGGACTTTGAGACGGACGAGTTGGGATTTTCAAAGCACATGTGTTCTTTACATGATTTTGTCATCGCGTGTGCCTCACAAGAGGATTAGTTGGTCTTAGCACACCTTATTAGCTTGAGCGTCTTATGGAATTGTCTCCCATTTTGTTTACACACTTCTTAGCAAGACTGTACTTCGAATTATTGTCGTATACTGAGATATTATTATTCGTCAGTACTCAATCTGTGTCCTCCCCCCCTTTTTTTTTTAATGCGAGCGGGGTGTCTCAAGCTGAATTTTTATTTTAGCACTATATTTTTTTTTCTTGGACACGCGCGTCGTCGGCGGTCAGCCCACAGCTGCTTCCTTATGCAGGGTACTCCTCTGTATATGGAGGATCGATTCATACTTTTCTCCGTAAGGGGAATTAAGGAGTATAAACAGGGATCATAGAAAAGCCATGAAGCCATGACAAGGACGCCGATGTTCCGTACTTGCAATTTGCATCCAAATGGTGAAATTGAGCTAGCTCTTCTAGCTTCGTAAGCCACGGGAGAATAAAAGATCGCGTACAGTATAACTTAGAGGAGATACGCATCTCAATTTCTTATGAACAGTATCCATTTTAATTTGTAACCAGCGGGGCCAAGATGAATAGCTCGAAAGGCACCGAAGGTAGACAAATACGGGGGTTTGTTGTCGTCGCCGGAGCACACTTGTCACCGGCGAACTCTCTCTCTCTCTCTGAAACAGAACGAAAGAAGACTAGAGATTTTTGTGCCGCGCACCCTTCCTGCAGCTTTTCTGTTTTCTCCTTATTCCTTATATCTTGAGCTACATGCAAAACTTAAGCTAACAGCTGATCCTATAATCCCGCCACTCCCAGCACACACAACGTGCCATCCCACGTTGAACTGGTAGTGGTCAGTGCCCCCCGGCTGCCTAACGCACGACCCGGGCTACATACACACGCACGCAGCTGTGCAACATGCCCACGGCATGTACACGTACAAGGAAAAACAAACATGCACCTAAACTCTCTATGACACGAATGAATGCTAACAAATCACCCCCTCAGTCGTGGCTTGCTCCCTTCACGTCGACGACGCCGAGCTTTTCTCTGAACTCGACAAACTTTGCACGCCCGAGAGACTTGGTCAGAAGGTCTGCAACCTGTTCTTCAGTCCTTACATGCTGAACATCGATCCTCTTCTTCTCGACGCACTCGCGTATGAAATGATAGCGAGTGTCGATGTGCTTGCTCCGGTCATGGTGAACCGGATTCTTGCACAGCGCGATTGCAGACTTGTTGTCGACGAGGAGCTTGGTCTCCATAGGTGCCTCGCCGTGGAGCTCTCCGACCAGCCGGCTAAGCCACACACCGTGGCAGGCGGCCGTGGCGGCTGCAATATACTCCGCCTCGCACGACGAGAGAGCTACCGTCTTCTGCTTCTGTGATGCCCAAATCACGCAGCTGGAGCCGAAGAAGAGAGCTGTGCCGGTGGTGCTCTTGCGGTCATCGGGATCACCAGCGAAGTCACTGTCGCTGTAGCCCACCACCCTTGGACGCGACGAACCATGCCGCTCATAGCGACAGCCGTACGTCGCCGTGCCGCTGACGTACCTCAGTATGTGCCTCACAGCCGCCATGTGCAGAGTTGTTGGAGCTTCCATGTAGCGGCTGACGAGCCCAACTGCGTAGCAGATATCCGGCCGTGTGTTCACCAAGTACCGCAAGCTCCCAACGATGCTCCGGTACTCGGTGGGATCGACGGCGTCACTGCCGTCGTTCTTCATCAGCTTCAGCCTGTGCTCCATCGGTGTGTGGCGAGGGTTACAGCCCTCCAGGCCTGCATACTTGACGATCTTCCGCGCGTAGCTGCTCTGGCACAGAGTGATCGCCTCCGCCGTCTGGTTCACCTCGATGCCGAGATAATACGAGAGGAGACCCAGATCGCTCATGCTGTACATCGCCTTCATCTGCTCCTTGAACTCGACGATGTCGGACGCGCGGGAGCCGGTGATGATCAAATCATCAACGTACACCCCCACGATCAGGAAGGCGTTCTCCTTCGCCCTCCGGTAGACAGCGTGCTCCAGTGGACTCCTTTCGAAGCCAAGCTCCACCAGAGAGCTGTCCAGTTTCGCATTCCATGCGCGAGGAGCTTGGTGAAGTCCGTACAACGCCTTGCGCAGCTTGAGCACCTTGTGCTCGTTCTTGTCGTCGATGTAGCCCGGCGGCTGCCGGACGTACACTTCCTCGGCAAGATCTCCGTTCAAAAACGCGGACTTGACGTCCATGTGATGGACCTCCCAGCCGCCCCGAGCAGCGAGCGCTATGAGCACCCGCACGGACTCCATGCGCGCCACGGGCGCGAACACCTCGTCGTAGTCGACGCCTTGTCTCTGTGAATATCCTTTTGCAACTAAACGAGCTTTGTGCTTAATCACATTACCTTGTGAGTCTCTTTTCACCTTAAATACCCACTTCAATCCGATGGCAAGCTGCCCTGGAGGAAGGTTGGTGAGCTCCCACGTCTGGTTGCCCTCGATGGAGTTCATCTCCTCGTCCATGGCGCGCTTCCAGCACGCCTCCTTCAGCGCCAGTTCAACACTGGCCGGCTCCTCGGCAGCCGCGAGACACAGCCCACTGTACTTCAGCTCGCACGGGTTGGTGTTGTCGACCAGCTCCTCGTACATGCGGTAGCGGAGCGGCACCCCCTCGGAGTCGTGGGACTCGCCGGTGGGCGGTGTGACGAACGCCGGCTCGTTTGGTGCAGCGGGCGTAGGAGGAGACGGCGTGCACGGCTCTCCTGATGTCGTCGGTGCCACGCTGTCACTCCCCACGTCGCCCGTGGGGTTGTTGTCGGAGGCCACGGTGACCGTGTACTCCACGGTGAAGGTGCTTGGTGCAGCATGTGTCGCTGCTGCGACACCCGCAGCGGGCGCCGTCTCCCAGCTCCATGGCCTGCTCTCGTCGAAGACGACGTCGCGGGTGACGTGCAGCTTGTGCGTCGCCGGATCATAGACCCGGTATGCCTTGCTGCCGTCCTCGTACCCTACGAACACCATTGGCGCCGCTCTGTCCGAGAGCTTTGTGACGCCTGGCCCGACCTTCTTCACAAACGCAGTGCAGCCGAATGTACGCAGGTAGGAGACGTCCGGCTTCCGACCGTGCCAAGCTTCATACGGTGTCACGCCGCAGAGCGCACGCGTCGGCGCCCTGTTTAGTATGTGTACGGCGGTCTTCACCGCCTCGCCCCAGAAGCACGCCGGAACCTTCATAGACTTGAGTAGGCTTCTCGCCATCTCCACCACCGTCTGGTTGCGGCGCTCTACCACTCCATTTTGCTGTGGAGAGTAAGGCGCCGTCATGTACCGCTTGATGCCGTTCTCGTCGCAGTAGCTTTTGAACTCCAGTGAGTTGAACTCACCGCCACGATCACTCCGGAACGCCCTCAGCTTCACTTGGTGCTCCGTCTCGGCGATAGCCTTGATCTTGCGGAAGAAGCGAAAGGCCTCGTCCTTGGTGCGGAGCATCTCAACCCACATGAAGCGGCTGTAGTCGTCTACGATCAGCAAGAAGAACCGATTCCCGCTCGGTGTCGCCGGTGAGATGGGGCCACACAAGTCCCCATGGACAAGCTCTAGCCCCTGTTCCGCGCGATATGAGGATGCGCGCGGGAATGGAGCCCTGTGCATCTTGGTGATGGCGCATCCGTCGCACAGCTGCTGCTCCCGATCCACGACGGGCATCCCGGTGACCATCTCCCGTGCAGCGAGGTCGTGCAGGGCACGAAAGTGCAGATGCCCGTAGCGCGCATGCCAGCGCCACGACGCGTCGTCCGCCTTCCCAAGGAGGCAGACGGGGGAGGTGATCTGCAGCTGCAACTTGTACAGACGATTGAGTGATCGCCTCACCCTTGCCAGCAGCATGCGCTCGGTGTCGAAGATGCGCATCTCGCCGGCCTCAACCACGGTCTTGCAACCCACCTCATCAAGTTGACCAAGACTTATTATGTTGCTTTGCAATCTGGGAATCAGGTATACCTCAGTGAGGACGCGGTGTGCTTGGTTCTTGCACATGAACATGACGGAGCCTCTCCCGCGGATGTCGACGGCTGATCCGTCGCCGAACTTGACGGTTCCAGTGACGGTCTCGTCGAGGGAGGCGAACATGTTGCGGTCTCCGGTCATGTGATTACTGGCCCCCGTATCGAGGTACCACACGTCAGGTGGGCTTGCCTTGAGGATGGCCTTCTCCTCGTTAAGGTGGACTTGTTCGTGCGCCGGCTCGTCGGTGATCTGCACGAGGCCAGCGTGGACCGCCATCAGCAGAGCCGGCTGCTCCTCGGCAGCCTGCGCGAGGTTGGCCTCCTCCTTTTGCTCACGCTTTGGCTTGTAGCAATCCCGGGCCATGTGCCCCTGGATCCCACAGTTGTGGCAAGTCCCCTTGAAACGATGGCCGCCGCCTGACGTGCCACGCCCGCCGCTGCCGCCGGACGAGCCACCGTCTTTGCTCTTGCCGCCGCGTTGGCCGCTTCCACGGCCTCCGCCGCGACCGCCTCTTCCAGCCGGCTTGCCGCGGGATGACCCCTCGCCAGGGGCCTGCTGCTTAGTGCGCGCCATCCACTCCTCGTGAGTGAGCAGCAGCTGCCCACCGGTGCCGCCGGAGCTCCCGTGGTCGAAACGATCCTCGACGGCCTTGAGACGCCCTGTCAAATCCTCTATACTCAAAGTAGAGAGATCAACAAGCGTCTCTATGGACATAGCAATTTGTGCGTAGCGCTGCGGCACCACACGAAGGAATTTGCGCACCGCCTTCCCCTCGGTGACCTTGTCTCCGAGGACGTTCAGGTTGGTGATCATGGACCCGAGCCGCATCGCGAAGTCGTCCACCGTCTCACCGTCGCGGAACTCGATAGTTTCGAATTCCCGGGCCAGGGACTGCGCCTTGGCCGCGCGCACCCGGTCACCACCGATGCGCATGGTGGCGATCGAGTCCCACGCTTCCTTCGCCGTCGGCTTGACGGCCAGCGTGCCCAACATCTCGGGCGGCACCGCTCCAAGGATGGCCTCCAGCGCCATGCGGTCCTCGTGGAAGTCGACGTCGCCGTGCTCGACGGCGTCCCAGTAGCCACGCGCCTGCAGCTTGACTTTCATGAGCAGAGACCAGTCGTTGTAGTTCGCCTTCGTGAGCATCGGCCAACTTGCCGATCCGGACTCCCGAATCACCTTCTGCACCACAGGCGCCGCGAGCTCACGCCCGCGCGCCGTGCGGCTCCGCCTCCGGCCGCGCCTCCTCGGGGGCGACCGCGACGGGGACCGTGCACGCTGCGGCGTCCTTGACCTGGAGCCGCCCGTCCTGGTCCCGTCAGCCGGTGCCTCGCCGCCGGCCATGTCCGCAGGATCTCAAAGAGGCTCTGATGCCACTTGTCGTCGCCGGAGCACACTTGTCACCGGCGAACTCTCTCTCTCTCTCTCTGAAACAGAACGAAAGAAGACTAGAGATTTTTGTGCCGCGCACACTTCCTGCAGCTTTTCTGTTTTCTCCTTATTCCTTATATCTTGAGCTACATGCAAAACTTAAGCTAACAGCTGATCCTATAATCCCGCCACTCCCAGCACACACAACGTGCCATCCCACGTTGAACTGGTAGTGGTCAGTGCCCCCCGGCTGCCTAACGCACGACCCGGGCTACATACACACGCACGCAGCTGTGCAACATGCCCACGGCATGTACACGTACAAGGAAAAACAAACATGCACCTAAACTCTCTATGACACGAATGAATGCTAACATTTGTCTCGCTCTCTAGGTTCGAGGTCGGCAACGCGTCGCGGGAGTCGCTGCCTCCAGCAAGCTGCCCAGCTCCTCCCGGCTCAATTCGTCCCAGCAGCCGTCTCAGTCGAGCGGGTTTGGATCTGGCTCCCGAGGCAGTCGGTGAAGGCGGCCTGGAGAACGTTTGGGGAGAATGCTTGGTAGGGATGGAGAATAAGGAGGAGCATCAACCGGAGCTGGCGATGGGCGGCGGCGGTGCTGGATTCGGTGAAATGATTTGTCGAGCAAATGGACAATTCGTCTTGAGTTATCCGAACTTAATGTGCTAGTGCAAAGCTCTAGCTCAGTAGGATTGTATCTAGATCATCGTACACATCAAGATGGGTACGATTTGTATTATAACGATGTAGCGAAAAGTTCATGAGAGCGGCGTTGCAAAGGCCGAGCACCAGGCAGCACGTTATCCCCTTCGTGGGTATGTGCCTCGCGATTAACTCCTGTCAAGCCTTTTCTAGGTATACGAGCCAATATACATATGGGTGAATAGTGCAACCGTGTGGCAGTTGCACATTATTAGGCTCGAGTGAATGTGATGACACTGTTTGATGCCCGTGATGACTGATTTGACTACTCAAAATCAATACGTGGTGAAATTAACGCTCACTGGTCGTGGGCAGGCGCCAAAAGTGTCAATTTTCTATTCAAGCACCTCATCATTGCATGTTCCAACCATGTCTCGTCCGGCAATTTTCTGTATATGTTCCAACCATTTCTTTGTTTTTATAAAACTAATCGTCAAACTAGTGCGTAATTAGCAACTGTTTTTAGCAAACAATTACTACCTTCGTTCGGGTTCACTAGCCTCCTCGCATTTTGGGTCATATCTTGACAATAACTTTAACTAATAAAATACTATATGTAGCATAAATAATAGAATTAGAAACTACATTCAAATACAAATTCAACAATATATTTAGTATTTCATGCATTAATATTTTATTAGTCAAACATGTGTTCAAAGCTTGATCCAAAATATAATTGAGACTAATTAACTCGGACAGAGGTAGTAACTAGCTTGCCTCTTTTTATTTTTTAAAAATGCTCTTTTAAGATGGTTCCTCTTAGCCCCTAAGAGGTAAGAGAAATATTTGATCTGAACCATCCATTCATCAAGGATATATTTGACCACACAAAATATTTTAATTATATCAACTACTTGTCAAAAGGGAATGTTTAAAATATTTCCCTCATCTCTTTTTATTTTAATATACTAAAAATCACATTCCACCCTCGTACGTATGTGTTGTATCTACCATATGAAGACGAATAATTCCCCTCAAAAAAAGAAGACAGATAATGATCATGTTGTAAAATATGATACGTATCCATGGGATCCTACAAAATTGTATACACACTACAATCTACAAATGGCATTATTATAATTCATCTAGATTGCAAAGTAATAATCATCATAATAATTAACAGTACGTGTGCTCGCATTATTCTGAGAAAGGCAGTAAAGAAATTAGGTGTACACATGCCATGCTAGGAACGTGTTTGACCTTTTATTGTGTGATGAGAAATACACTAAACGTTTTCGTTATACATTTTCTTCTCAAGGAAATGAAATGTGCAGAACACTGGTACACATGGCTGCTTTGTTAAAGAAAAATACTGATGGTATTTTGCCTGTTTTTCACTATGATTTTGTCAATTACTCCCTCCATTTCTAAATATAAGATGTTTTGGCAATTCAAATTGAAACAGACAATTTTTTGGTGTTTTCCAGAAACAAATTATATGCATTTTCTATTGTTTAGCTCCCAACAGACAAAATAAAACATGCATAAACATATATCATAGAACTTGACAAACTTCTTATTTCGTTTTTTAGACATGACGATAAGGTACGTTCAGCAAAAGAAATATAGTTGGAAAAAATAAGGCATTAATTAGCTCTGTTATTTTTTCTTTATATACGCAGGGCTTTAAAGGAAGGGAATACATTATAATAATTTCATTCCTTAATTATACCGCCGTACGAGTGATGACACATCAGTCCATGTGCCTACCGCCAATCCACCTTCTTTCGCCCAGATTGAAAGTATAGATACTGCTTTGCCCAGGTTTCATCCATGTACCTCTCGCATGGGGCCTACCCTAAAATATGACGATATACGACCTTGAAGACGAGGCTGCAAATTGCAATACGTCTAGCGGCACACATCCCCATGCTCGTTCAGCGGGGTGGATTAAGAGCTACCTGCAGACCGGCCTCTGCAGCGCTTTTTCGAAAGTTCATGCCATATTTTTAATAAGCACTAGGGAGATGCAGAAATATCATGATGAATTTCGGCGTATAGCTCATGCCATGTTTTTTTTTTCTTCTGAATGTGTGATATATTTGGATTTTACTCCATTGCAACCATATTGGTGCCAGCCAATGGACATCACGATTCTGATTTGTCAGGAAATTACCACTGGTATATAAATGTTTTATCAAGTTTGGTGCGACCGTAAAACTGCACGGTGCTAGCCATCAGACTTGAAGGGTTTCACAGATCCACACTGACCGCACTGGCGTGCTTCACTGCTCCCGAAAATTTGAAGTGTGGATGCACCAGAAAGACATTAGTAGCTCACTTCAACAATACTGAGTCGGAATATCATCGACTATGTGAATGGACTAGCAGGTGATGTTGCCCCAGTGTCATTGTTGCGACCATTGGGGAAGTGATGCCCCCAGTGGTGATGCACATGCTGATGTAACTTTTAAGGCGTCGGAATGTCATCGACGAATTTTTTGTGTGTGTGAGGAAATATTGCCTCCATGAGGGGGCGCTTAGCGACACAAAGTCATCAAGGGGAAATAGCAACCGCAAAAGACTAGCCGAAGTAAACCATGGCAAAATAAACAACAACAAAAAAAGGTTTGTTTTTTTTGAGTGATTTGGGATGTTGGCTTTCCCGTTGAACGCCAGCTATAGTCGTGACATCAGAAAAGGCAACCTAAGAGCTTAGTCATTAGGAATCGTCGAAAGGCTATGACGATTATAACTTAGCTTCGATTAGTGTATGTGTAAAGACAACATGCTTCCATGATGCTTTCAGCACACAATGGGAATTCATACCCTAGACTTCATAGGACTGAGTAGCCCCACGGCTCCATCATGCCCCCCGCACATGCCCCAAGAACTCAGAGGCATAGGAGAGGGTAATTTTGGAAATTTGGTTATAGGAGAATCGCTTGGCGATTTTCCATGCCCATGTTGAGGGGTGGAGCACAACTACCTTCCTCCTTCTTTCAAGTGGTTCCCCTAGCGTGATCGGGACTTGTATCTTGGAGACTTGGACTTCGGGGATTTCGATAAATTTCCTCTTCTTTTGTTGGAGGATTACTTGCACTTCTTGAACTTTTGATTGGATTTTCACTTCACTTTTTTTTTGAGTATATTGCACTTCTTGTCGTAGCTTCTTTGGTGTTTGCTAGGGAACCCACCTCCAGAATTCAGAAAGTAGTTGCACACCTTTGTGGACTAAGTAAACCCTCAAAGGCATATTTTGGCAATGGTGGAACACACTGGAGGTGTCAAGATTCTCTACACTGGGAACTTTTGTTGACCAGGTAGGCTCTTCTTGCTCTTTTCCCTATAGTTTTCCCCAGGGTGTTGTGCCCCTGTGAACTCAGAACATGGCATCGAACATGAGGAGTATGGGGACTCAGCACACAGAAGTAGCCCAAGTAATTTCCTCCACGCCTTCTGAAAGCATACACTTGGCATGTGTTGTGTGTTGTGTGGGTATGGTGCTGCTCCACTTTTTATGCCTGACACAAAGTGTCGCCTTCAGACTAGCCCTAAGGCAACCTAGTCTTCAATCACTAGCATGGCGTGTTTTGGGGAAAGCCGTTTAATGTAGGACGATTGCGTCCATGGTTTGTAAAACATTTTTCAAAGAGAGAGAAAAAAACAAAAAGAAAGAAACAAAAAAAGAGAGAAAAAAAATGCGGACGTGGTCACGCGTAGTACTTCTTTAGGAACCTCCCGTTAATAGGGGGCATGGGGTGAACTCCATGTTGGTCAATCAACTGATAAGCTCTGCCGTCATAGACTTGCTCAATAACAAATGGCCCTTCCCATTTAGGCTCTAGTTTTCCTTTAGCTTTTCCTGAAACCACAATGGGGCGCCTTAGTACGAACACCAATTCTCCTTTCCGAAAAACTCGGTGTTTAACTAGTTTATCATATGCTCGCACCATGTTTCTACGATATAGCTCTATGTCTTGAAGAGCATTGTAACACCCCCAGATCTTAACCCTGTCATTAAGCTAATTAAATTGCCATGTCATCATGATCATCCTAATTAAATTGCATTTAGGAAATAATACAATTCAAATTCCAAATTCAAATGCAAGTCAAATTATTACTTCTTCAACTAGTTGAATAAAAATGTTCATAATGTTGCAAATAATCCCAAAGCAATTATAAAAATAAAATCAACATTATTAAAATTCCCAAATTGACCCTAGCAACTAAAACAGTATCCAAAACAGCCCCATTAACCCAATTTCATTTATTCAAAATTCAAATGGAATTATTTTGCCCCAAAACTTTTCTGTGGTAGTGAGGTATATTGCATCATAAATATTGAGACAAGTTGCACATTTTACAAAATTGAATTGATACCAAAAGAAAATGCAAAACAGGAAACTATAAAAGAAAGACAGAAAAGAAAATAAAGAAAAGAGAAAAGCCACTGTGCTAAGTGGCCCAAGTGCTACAGCGCCCGGCCCGGCCCAGGACCGGCCTCCCCTAACCTCCCGCTCTCTCTTTCCTCTCTGTCGCCGCGCGCGCACTCGCCGCGCCCGGCCCCCCTCTCTCCCGCACGACAGCATGACGCCGCGCCCGTCCCTAGTTGGTTAAGGGCCTCGTCCTCGCCCCCTGCGACAAACCCTAACCCTCATTCTCCCCCTCGTTCGCGCTCTCTCTCGATTTGGAGCTCGCCCGAGCTCATGGTCGCCATGGCCGTCGTCCTAGCCGCGGCCAACGCGCTCCCCGTCGCCTGAGAAGATGTCCAGGAGGACCGCCACCGCCGACTTCGTCCAACCCGGGAATCAAATCAAGCGGGGCCGCCCCGTACGCTCGCCATCGAGCTCGTTTTCGTCACGGACATAGTCGTCGTTCGTTGTCGTTTGCCGCCGCTCTGGTCCGTCCACGGTCTCCCCGACCACGTCCCCGGCTCCGTGGTGAACTTCTCCTCCGGATCCCCCCTTCCTCCGCCTCAATTCGGTCGCCGTTCGCCGTCACCGTCGTGTCCGAGCTCGCGCGTACGCGTACGTACGTGTGTGCGTACTGCGCTGCTGCTGCCTAGCGCCGCCGCTGGTGCTGCCTCCTGCTGCTGCCCTGTGCGCCCGCGCAGCCGCCCACGCCTGCAGCTGCCTCCGCACTCGCCGTTGTCGTCCCGTACTGCTCCTGGCCGCAGCCGCCGCGCGCGCGTGCGTGCCTAGCGAGGCCGGCTGGCTCTCTGCCACCTGCGGCCGGCCCTTGTTTAATTAGGGACTAACCCCAATTAGTGCTAACCCCTCCTCTAATTAGGCACTGACAGGGGGCCCCATAACTAATCAGATTATTTTAAACAGTCTATTAAAAAAAATGTGACAATGACAACCGGGCCCCACTGGCACTGTTCATCAGTTGACCAGTCAACTGTGGACCAGTCAATCGCTGACTGGGCAGTTGACTGGCCCCACCTGTCAACCTAATGAGCATTTTGCTGGGTACACTTCTATGTACCCATAGCAATTAATATTTAATTGATTTTCGAATTAAATTAATTCCAGAAAATCCAGAAAATGATTAAAACTTTGAAAAATCATAGAAAATAAACCGTAAGTCAGATGAAAATAATTTATATATGAAAAATGATCAGAAAAATCCAACGAATCCGAATATGTCATCTGAACTTATGTTAGAACCCTCTAAGAAGGTGAACCTGTAACTTTTGGCCTGTTTCTGATAGATGAATAGTGCATGACTTCGGTAAAATAATTCCAAATAAATTCCTAAAACATCTGAAATAGTTAGAGATGCAATATATCACCCCCGCATATCGTTTAGGCATGTCATGCATTGTGATTGCATTTGAATGCTTGTATTTATCTATTTCCTCCCCCTCTTCTCTCTGGTAGACCCCGAGACCGACGTGGCCTCCGAGTTCGACTACGTCACCGACGATCCTTCCTCCTTGTCAGCAGAGCAACCAAGCAAGCAAAAACCCCTTGATCATTCCTATATCGCCCACTCTTTCTCTCCCATGCTTGCATTATATTTTGCTACTGTAATTGATTTGTCCTATTCTGATGCATGGCCTGATGTTGTAACCTGCTGTTGATACTTTACTTGTTGTCCTATATGCTTAGTATAGGCTGGTTAGCGAACCATCAATGGCCCTACTCCCTTGTCCTTGTTGCCATGCTTTACTACCGATGACTCGATTCGTGTGATCGACGTGCAGAGACCGACACAGCACCGCACACCCCCTTAGTTGTACGACTCTGCAGAGCTACTATCGAGTGTCGAGGGTGATACCTCCTACCTCACTCCTGATGGTATCTCTGTAGCGTAGCTAGTCGGTTGTGGGTTATCGAGGGTGATTCCTCTTTCACCACCTCCGATGATGCCTCTGTCGTACAACCCCTCAAGTGTGAACCCATCAAGGGTGATTCCTCCGAGTTCACCTTGACGGTTGCATCGAGTGGGAATCCATCGAGGGTGATTCCTTGGATTACCCTCTTGATGTTACGGACACACGGTTACCTTTAAATGTTGCCCCCATATACTGTTACTGCGGGACTGAAGGGACAGGCGGTACCACCCTGGTAGAGGTGGACCTGAGTTCCCGACAGTCTCTTGAGAGTCGGGTTGACCTGGAGGGTACCCGCGAGATAATTACGAGGCGCAGCCGGGCAGGCAGAGACCGCCCTAGAGAGGGATGGGCCTGACCCTTGTTGCACTTCCTCGAGACGGGGCGACAGGAGTACTGATCGTCGCCGTGAGCTCCTAATAATTCACTAACGGATTTGGGTATTTGATCTGAGTTAGCCACTGGCCTATACGCACTACCACCACGTGGGATAATGGTTTAATGGGGCCCTCGGCGCCGTATGTATCAGCCGAAAGCTCTGTCAGATGTATAGTTCAACATTGTGGCACGGTCGGATCGTGCCATCCAGGAGAGGGGTGGCGCTGGTATCCACCCTGCGCACAACGACCCGAAGTGCAAAGGGCGATGGGCCCAAGACCCCTGAGCACTTAGGATGTAGACCGGCGGGGACCTCTCTACGGAGCCTAGGTAGGACTACGTCGTGTCGATCAGCCAAGGCCGGGCATGACCGAGAAAAGTGTGTCCGGCCAGAGTTAATCGAGCGTGTTGGGTAACAGTAGTGCACCCCTGCAGGGAAGTTATCTATTCGAATAGCCGTGTCCATGGTAACAGGACGCTCAGTGTTGTATCCTGATCTACTACAACTTGAACTGGATACATGTTAATTAATTGTAAGCTCCTGGATCGCTTTCTCGCAGGGAGTCGAGGAAGGATCTCTAGGCTTTGCTACTACATGCTTGTTACTTCATGTTATGCTGCTAATCTGCACTCTTCTAATGCTGCAAGATGCTGAAGATGCTAGTCTTCGATAGGCTAGACCTTCTCTCTATTCTGGCATTTCTGCAGTCTAGTCCACAGATACAGCCTCCCCTTTGATACCGATGCATAATTAGTATAGATCTCGTGTAAGTCTTTCGAGTACTTTGGATGAGTACTCACGGTTGCTTTGATACATCTTTTTCCCCATACCCGATTGCTGCGACCAGATGACGGAGCCCCGGAGCCAGCTGATCCCGCCGTCGACTACTACTACACTGGCGGAGCCTACTACTACGTGGAGACCGACGACCAGGAGTAGTTTAGGAGGCTCCCAGGCAGGAGGCCTTGCCTCTTTCGATCAGAGCCGTTGTTTGTTTTCGCCTTCTTAAGGCACTCTTGTCTAATTATGTCTGTTCCCAGACATTGTTGCTTTCACTGACGCTTGTGTAAGTCGAGCTTATGTATTCGAGCCCTCGAGGCCCCTGGCTTGTAATATAAATCTTGTATTATTTTATATTTTGAGTCTAGAGTTGTGTTGTGATATCTTCCCGTGAGTCCCTGGGCTTGATCGTGTGCATTTGTGTGTATGATTAGTGCACGGTCGGGCCTGGGGCATCACAAGCATTTAGTCGGTCTTCTTCCAAGTAATCCAGCGGCTGAAACCGTAACCGGATTTGCTCATCTTGGGTAATCTCGTCATGGATAGCCACTCTTAGAGATGGAAGTTCCACCTCAAGAGGAAGGACAGCCTCACTCCCATACACCAAAGAGTACGGCGTGGATTGAGTTGGTGTACGAAATGTAACACGATATGCCCATAAGGCTTCATAGAGACGATCATGCCAGTCACGATGATGCTTGTGAACTGTCTTTTCAAGATCTGGCCAAGGGTTTTGTTAAAAGCTTCAATCAACCCATTAGCTTGTGGATAGTATCCTGTGGAATAATTCCATTGGATTTTATGTTTGGACATGAATTTGATCATTTTGTTCGATTTAAAAGCCTTTGCATTGTCAGAAGTAATGCGGTGTGGAACCCCAAAGCGATAAATGATGTTACGCTCTAGAAAGTTTATAACATTGTTACTTTTTACCTCTCTTTGGGGCACTGCCTCTGCCCATCTGGAAAAATAGCCTGTCGCCGCTAGGATAAAGCGGTGCCCTTTAGAGGATGGAGGGTCAAAAGGACCAACGACATCTATACCCCATGCATCAAATGGCCATGAGGGTATTGTTGGGTGCAATGGAACTGGTGGTTGATGTTTAATAACACCATGAATTTGGCAACTATGGCATGATCTTGCAACCCTGAGGCAGTCTATCATCATTCATGGCCAATAGTAGCCGATTAACCGTATGCTATGGTACATCTTTGGCCCACTTTGGTGCCCACCGCAAACACCATGGTGCACCTCTTGCAAGACTTGTTCTGCTTCTTTTGTGGATACACACCGTCGGAGGAGTTCTTGTCCAAAGGAGCGTCGGTACAAGGTCCTTGCTTTAAATATATAGGAAGGGAGTCGTCTTTGCAACCTCCGCCTCTCCACTGAATCATCTGGAAGTATCCCATGATTAAAGTAATCAAGGAATGGTTTGCGCCAGTCATCTTCATCGCCCCCGGCAACATTGGCGATGACATGGTAAACTTGATGTTCTCGCGGGACCAATTAGAGGACAGTTGGGAGAAGCCATCTTTCTTCTATTTTGACTTGAGCGGGCTTCCCATCGGGGAGCACGAGCACTGCTGCAAATTTAGTTAATGCGTCAGCGGAAGAATTCTTACTTTGTAGAACATGTAAGATTTGAATATTTTTGAATTTTTTCATGAGAACTTGAGCCGCCATGTGGTATGGTACTAATTCGGGTTTGCGTACCTCATATATATCATTAACTTGGCGAACGATGAGCTGAGAATCGCCGTATACTAATAACGTTTGCACATCCATGGAAAGTGCTAGAAGGAGGCCAAAGATGAGAGCCTCGTATTCTTCTTCGTTATTCGAACATTCTTCCTTAAGAAGGGAGAAAGAATGATGAATTGTGCTACCTTGAGGCGTTTTGAACACCAAACCTGCACCTGCTCTTCTTTTTATTTCACCATCAGGATCCGTCTCAGTGCGAGAGGCTCCGTCAAAATATAGCTCCCATTGAGACTCAATGTTGACGGTAAATACTTCCTCGTTGGGCAAGTCGATCACCAATGGAGAGTCATTGGGGATAGGATGAGCTGCAAGAAAATCAGCCAATGCTTGACCTTTAACCGCTTTTGTGGCACATAAGTAATATCATACTCCATCATGGATACAATCCATTTACCAAGGCGGCCCATGAGTGCGGGTTGATTTAAAACATACCTTATAGGATCGGCTCGTGCAACTAGTTGTATTAGTGTGCTAGCATATAATGCCACAATTTTTTTAGTGCAAACATTAGTGCCAAACACAATTTCTCGATGGGTGAGTAGTTGTGTTCAGCTCCAGCCATAGTACGACTGAGATAGTAGCATGCCACCTCCTTTCCCTCATCATTGTGTTGAGCAAGAAGTGCGTCAACTGAATGAGGTTGCGTGGCAATGTAAAGAATAAGTGGTCGCCCTTTGATAGGAGCATCTAGAACAGGAGGGTTAAGTAAGTATTGTTTAAGACTTTCAAAGGCATTTTGACATTGTTCATCCCACTCAAAGGGAATGCCTTTTCTCATTAGTCTTGTGAAAGGTTGAGTACGCCCCGAGAGGTTAGAGATGAAGCGTCGTATGTATGCTAAATGACCTTGTAAGGACTTTAGCTCTGTAATGTCTGTGGGTGGCGGCATTTTTTGTATTGCTTTAATGCTCATTGGTGAGATTTCAATGCCTCGATGATGGACAATGAATCCCAAAAATAAGCCCGATTGTACAGCAAAAGCACACTTAAGAGGGTTCATCTTGAGTTGATGTTTCCTCAAGCGATTAAAGACAACACGTAGATCGTCCTGATGCTGCAGGCGGTCTTTGGTTTTGACAACCAGGTCATCAATGTAACATTCCATAGAGTTATGAATGAGATCATCCAAAACTGTGGTCATTGCCTGTTGGTATGTTGCTGTAGGGGAACGCAGCAGAAAACAAAAAAAATTCCGACCTACACACCAGCCCAGGACCACTATGAAGACTGCATACAAGGTTTTGATCTGATCGTTTCCGACTCGTAGCTCAGCGGAAGTAGAGTTGATGTAGATCGTTGGTGCAGATCCCCGTAGCTAGGATTTACAACCTCCCAACCGCAAGGATGTACTCCCTCGACTGCTCCTCGGACAGCCCTCCGGGAGGCAGTCAGACAGTCCCTCGGACGGTGTCACGGACAGCCCTTCGGGAGGACAATCGAAACTCGGACGGTCACTCGGACAGCCCTTTGGGAGGCACTCTCGAACAGCCCCTCAGGCAAAAAGATCGAACCTGCGATCTCTCTACGGGGTTGCACACATACGGTGTCATCTATCCGGCAGGGCTTCGTCGTCCAGAACTAGTTCCCACCGGAACCCAGACAGCATTTCGGCTCTACGAAACTATTTCGCGGGGAGGGAGAGAAGAAGCCAGATCATTGCAATGGCATGTGTATGTGAAAAAGAGTGAGTCTTTAGGCAGCCCCTTCCACCCCTATTTATAGGCCAAGCCCAAGGGTGGCTTCTCCAAGAAGCCAAGGGGAAAAATACCAAAAGGCCCTCAAGGTGGCTTCTCCAAGAAGCCACCCAAAAAGCTCTTTCACTATTCACGGAAACATTTTTCCGCGACCGTTAAATCCGAAAATATTTCTGTTGGTCTTAGAATAATTCCAGTACCCACTAAAATGATTTTGGACGCGTTCCGAAACAAATCCGGATTAGTGATTTTCATCTGCGAAAAGCAACCAAACCGGTTCCGGCAGCTCCGGAACATTTCCGATTTTTATCCTGGAAAAATCCCAGAAGTTTCCAGAACAATTCTAGCACCCTCCAAGAATTTCCAGGCGTGTGTCGAAACCAATTTGACTTAATTGTATACTCCAAAACAACTTTTCGGTTTTACCGAAACTATTCCGGTGCTCTCTCTCCGGAACTTTTCCGTTGTCTCCGAAACTTTTCCGGTGACTTTCTCTCAGACTCCTTGTCTAGTATTCAGCAGATAGATAACCCTTAAGCGTGTGAACCTATAGGTTCGGTGAAGTATAGACATGACCGGAACTCTTTCCGATCAATGATCAACATCGGAGCCGTGGACACCCATATTGACCCCTATACCCACACGAATAAATATTCGAGTGAACCTCCTGTTGCCGTGTGCTATTCCTGTTGCTTCGCGATATGTTACAAATACCCGAGGTGAGATTTATCGGCATCCCCATGGATCAACAACTTGTCCACTATGCCAGTTACCTCGTTACCGGTTTTGTTCTCTTTTCTCGTTCCCGTGTTCCGGCATCCCTGTGATCAAATCACATTGTGTCTGGCCAGAGGATGGTGGATACCGTAACACCGAGAGGGCCCAGAGATATCTCTCCATCGTCGGAGGAGCAAATCCCAATCTTGAGCTATCAAGTTACTTGACATACTTTCCCAAGAACCCGTAAGCCGCCGTAATAGCCACCCAGTTACGGATGACGTTTAACAAACCCCAAAGTTCATGAATCAAGCATGAAGAAGCTCGATACTCTCATGGTCTAAGGAATTATGCAAACGTAAACTTTCTCTGTGTTATTAACCATTAACTTGTGATGAATGTATCTCATAGCATACCTCTCGTTACCGGTTTTGTTCTCTTTTCTCGTTCCCGTATTCCGGCATCCCTGTGACCTGATACGTCTCCAATGTATCTATAATTTATGAAGTATTCATGCCATGTTTATTATAGTTTTGTATGATTTTGGTACACTTTTATATGGCTTTTATATGATTTTCATGGACTAACATATTGACCTAGTGCCCAGTGCCAGTTGATGTTTTCTGCTTGTTTTTGGTTTTCCAGAAAATCTATATCAAATGAAGTCCAAATGTAGCGAAACTTTTTGACGATTTTTTCTGGAACATAAGAGACACTAGAAGCTTTGGGAGGTGGCCAGAAGACCCACAGGGGCCCCACGAGCCACCAGGGCGCGCCACCCCCCCAGGCGCGCCCTGGTGCCTCGTGGGCCCTCTGTGGCCCTTCTTCGCGTGATTCCAACGCCAAAAAATCATATATATTCAGAAACCCCCGAAAGTTAACCTAGATGAGATTTTACGCCGCCGCAAGCCTCTGTACCTCCACGATCTCATGTACAGCCCTTTTTCGGCACCCTGCCGGAGGGGGGAAAGCATCACCGGAGGCCATCTTCATCATCCCGGTGGTCTCCATGATGAGGAGGGAGTAGTTCACCCTCGGGGCTGAGGGTTTGTACCAGTAGCTATGTGTTTTATCTCTCTCTCTCTCGTGTTCTTGATTTGGCATGATCTTGATGTATCGCGAGCTTTGTTAATATAGTTGGTTCATATGGTGTTTCTTCCCTCTCTATCCTTGTTGTGATGAATCGAATCTTTTCCCTTTGAGGTTTCGTTATTGTTGGATTGAATATTTCAGATTTGAGAACACTTGATGTATGTCTTGCATATGAATACCCGTGGTGACAATGGGGTATTATATTGATTCACTTGATATATGTTTTGGCACTCAACTCACGGATTCCCGTGGTGACATTGGGGTAATCTATGCATAGGGGTTGATGCACGTTTTCATTATCTTTTCTCCGATAGAAACTTTGGGGTGATCCTTGGAGTTTTTTGTGTGGATTGAATATCATGATTATGAAGTTGTTTGATGCATATCATATAATCAACTCACGGATACTTGTGGTGACATTGGAGTATCTAGGTGACATTAGAGTTGGTTGATGTGTATCATATGGTGTTATTTTAGTACGAACTCTAGGGTTGTTTGTGACACTTATAGGAATAGCTCAATAGATCGATCGGAAAGGATAACTTTGAGGTGGTTTCGTACCCTACAAACAATTTCTATCTTATGTTCTCCGCTAGTAGGAACTTGGGAGTGATTCTTTATCGCACGTTGAGGGATGATTATATGATCCAATTATGTTAGCATTGTTGAGAGATTGCACTAGTGAAAGTATGAACCCTAGGCCTTGTTTTTAAGCATTGCAATACCGTCTGTGCTCCGTTTTTTTACTTGCTACCTTGCTGTTTTTATATTTTCAGATTACAAAAACCTATATCTACTATCCATACTACACTTGTATCACCATCTCTTCGCCGAACTAGTGCACCTATACAATTTACCATTGTATTGGGTGTGTTGGGGACACAAGAGATTTCTTGTATTTGGTTGCAGGGTTGTTTGAGAGATACCATCTTCAACCTACGCCTCCCACAGATTGATAAACGTTAGGTCATCCACTTGAGGGAAAATTGCTACTGTCCTACAAACCTCTGCGCTTGGAGGCCCAACACGAGTCTACAAGAACAAGTTGTGTAGTAGACATCAAGCTCTTTTCTGGCGCCGTTGCCGGGGAGGTGAGTGCTTGAAGGTATATCTTTAGATCTTGCAATTGAATCTTTTAGTTTCTTGTTTTATCACTAGTTTGGTTTATAAAAGAAAACTACAAAAAAATGGAATTGAGGTTGCCTCATATTATTCGTCTTTATAATGTTTTTCTTGAAAATGGTGGAGTGGAAAATTGTGCTCAATTGATAGAAGAAGAATTCAATAAAATGTTTGGCATAAAATCTTTGAATGATGAGCATGATTGCAATGTTGCTAGTATGAATTCTATGAATATCCATGATCACTACTGGAATCAGCTACTTTGCCGTCTGCCATAACAGACGGCAAAGGACCAGCCCATGGACGGCAAACAGCTATGCCGTCTGCTGGCTGACGGCCCAATTTTCGGCACTGGAAGTCACGGTAATGAGCTACTTTGCCGTCTGCAGACGCACAACGGTCGGCAAAGACGTTTGCCGTCAGTCCTCCTGGCTAAGCTGACGGCAAAGCTCGTGGACGGCAACGTATAGCTGTTAGCCCCGTTAGGTGGCTAACGGCGGCCTTTGAATGATGAGCATGATTGCAATGTTGTTAGTATGAATTCTATGAATATCCATGATGCTAATGATATGCAAAGCCACAAGCTTGGGGATGCTATGTTTGATGAAGATGATATTTTTACTCCCCCAAGTTTTGATGAGAAAATTTATTATGATAACAGCATGCCTCCTATTTATGATGATTATATTGATGAAAGTGGATTTGGAGAGGTCACAACTTTATTTAATGATGATTCCACTATTTTGGAAGAGGTTTCAATCGACTATGATAACAAAGTTGCTATCTATGATGATTATTGTGATGACATGTATGCCATAAAGAATAATGATAAGTATGAAACTTGTCATCATGATTTTAATTTTCAATTGGATTATGCCAATCAAGTATCTCGTGATATTTATTTTGTTGAGTTTGCTCCCACTATTATGAATGAGAAGAAATTTGCTTATGTGGAGAGTAATAAAAAATTCTATGCTTGTGGATCATGAAAAGAATGTTTTATGTGATAGCTATATTGTTGAATTTCTTCATGATGCTACTGAAAATTATTTTGAGATAGGAATATATGCTTCTACATATTTCAACAACATCAAGTTTCCTCTCTATGTGTTGAAAGTTTTGAAGTTATGCTTGTTTTGCCTTTCTATGCTAGTTGATTCTTGCTCCCATAAATTATTTGCCCAAAAAATCCCTATGCGTAGGAAGTGGGTTAGGCTTAAATGTGCTTGTCATATGTTTCATGATGCTCTCTTTGTGTTTCAATTCTTTGCTTTTATGCAAGCATCATTGAAATCATCATGCCTAGTTAAAAGGCTTTAAAGAAAAGCGCTTGTTGGGAGACGACCCAATATTTATACCTACTATTTTTGTGTGTCCACATGATTAATCTACTGTAGTAATCATGTTTTATATGTTTTCTTTCAATAATGTGCCAAGTAAAGCCTTTGGGATAGTGTGGATGCTTGTTGATTTGATTCTGTGCAAAAAGAGAAACTTTTGCGTCCAGTGCTGGAATATCTATTCTGTACTGGAGCGTGAAATAAATATGAAATTTTTACACAGTATTGGGTTATAAATTTTTTACGTTGTCCTAATTTTTCAGAATTTTTGGAGGTACATAAGTATGGTTTTTAAATTGCTCACTACATGCTGTTCTGTTTTTGATAGATTCTGTTTTTGGTGTATAGTTTGCTTGTTTTAGTGTTTCCATAGCTTATATTGAGTAATATAAATTGTGGAAATCATAGAATACAGTAGGAATTATGTGAGAACAATTATGAATCTTGTCTTGACAGTACCTAAGTGGATGATTTATTTTTATCATACTAACCTATCTCACAAGTTCCGTTAAGTTTTATGTGATTGAAGTTTTCAAGTTTTGGGTGAGACATCGATATGAGGAGAATAAGGAGCGGCAAGACCCTAAGCTTGGGGATGCCCAAGGCACCCCAAGGTAATATTCAAGGAACACCCAAGCAACCAAGCTTGGGGATGCCCCGGAAGGCATCCCCTCTTTCGTCCTCAACACTATCGGTAACCTCACTTGGAGCTATATATTTCTATTCGTCACATAATATGAGTTTTGCTTGGAGCGTCATTTTCTTCTGTTTATATTTGCTTGGTATTATCAATAATCATGTTTTGTAACTTTTAGTTCAATAAAATGCCAATTATAGCCTTTACTATGCTCAGTTTGCAAGTTCATGTGTTGCTGTTTGAAAACAGAATGTTTTCTGTTATGTCCAGAATATTCCTGAATAGTCAGAACATGATAAAATCTGAAATTTTTACACAGTAAGCATGCATTAGTTCTCTGTCACATGGTAATTTTTCAGAATTTTTGGAGTTAGGGAAGTATGGATTCTTATTCACTCTTTACAGACTGTTCTGTTTTGGCAGATTGCTGTTATAGTTGCATTGTTTGCATATGTTTGCTTGTTAAATGTTTCTATTTGAGGATAGGAGTATTAAATATGAAGAGGCATTTAGTATGCAATGTTCAATTATAATTTTTTGTGATTTGCTACAGTAGAGAATGTTAAGGTTGTGAGTTGATTTATACTAACTTATCTCACAAGTTCTTGTTGAGTTTTGTGTGGATGAAGTTTTTAAGATTTAGGGAAACCGAGATATGAGAGGAATTAAGGAGACACAAAAGCTCAAGCTTGGGGATGCCCCGATAGGCATCCCACCTTTCTTCTTCAACAACTATCGGTCAGTTTTGGTTGAGCCTAAGTTTTTGCTTCTTCACATTGTATGTGCTATTCTTGGAGTGTCATTTTATTTTGTTTTCTTTGCTGTTTGAATAAAATTATCAAGATCTGAAATTTTAAATGAGAGAGAGAGTCCTCACATAGCTACCTATCTACTTAACTACTCATTTGGTCTTCACTTATATCTTTTCTGAGTAGTTTTTCATTTACTCTTGTTCTTCCCTTATACCCTATGAGTAAATTGTTGAAAGAATTGAATATCATAAAGTTGAAATTTTATATGCTTCATATGCTTGTCCCATGGGGGGTAGTGACTTCACATACAAGAAGTATAAGTGGTAAAATTTATTGAAAGTTAACAAGCATGGCATTGGTCACTTGAACAATTCATGAAAGAATTTTGAAGGAAGAGAAATTTCACATATAAATATACTATCATGGACATCTTCTATGATTGTGAGCCCCCATTAATTATTTTCAAGATTGATCAAGTAGTTGACGTTGGACAAGGAAGACAACGTAATGAGTTATGTTTGTTTATATTCACATAGAAGTTATATTGTCATGGATCCTCTAAAATGTGGTGCTTGCTTAGGATCCTTTGCTAGCCAAAAATTCGTACTAAGTAGAGATACTACTTGTGCATCCAAAAAACCCTTAAACCCAGTTTCTTGCCATGAGTGTCCACCATACCTACCTATGGATTGAATAAGATCCTTCAAGTAAGTTGTCATCAGTGCAAAAAGCAATAAAAATTGCTCCTAAAATATGTATGATCTTTTATTGTAAGGGAAAATAAGCGTTGTATGAACTTGTGATGGTAAAGAAATAAAAGCGACGGACTGCATAATAAAGGTTGCTATCACAAGGGGCAATATAACGTGACATTCCTTTGCATTAAGGGCTTGTGCATCCAACAACAAAAAGCGCATGACAACCTCTACTTCCCTCTGCGAAGGGCCTATCTTTTACTTTTCTGCAAGAGTCATTAATGTTCATCCCTATTCTGCTCTATTTATTCTTTAGTTGGCAAGAATTATGTGGTAGGGAAAGATCCAGGCACATATATCCAGTTGAATATAGGTGATCATGAGTTATTATTGTTGACATTATCCCTGAGATAAATAAGTTGGGAGGCGAAACATTAAGCCCCTATCTTCCTATGTGTTTGACTGAAACGGTTTGTTCTAAAAATATGCTTTGAGTGTCAGCAATCATGGAAGACTAAATGATGGTTGAGTATGTGGAATTTGCTAGATCAAAGCTCTTACATCGACCCTTCCTGAAAATAAGATGAATTGCAATTGTTTGATGACTGAGAACATAGTTTGTTAGTTTTCAAGAAAGTTTATGGCCTATACTTTAAACATGTGAATAGCTTGCTACTTGATCATGAGAAGTTTTATGAGATGAGCTACTGATTATGATATATATTGATGCTAGAAAAAGTGATTGAAATTATCATTGATCAAACTTATGCACTATGCTAGCATTCACACTTCATAAATTATTTCTTTTATCATTTACCTACTCGAGGATGAGCAGGAATTAAGCTTGGGGATGCTGATACGTCTCCAACGTATCTATAATTTATGAAGTATTCATGCCATGTTTATTATAGTTTTGTATGCTTTTGGTGCACTTTTATATGGCTTTTATATGATTTTCATGGACTAACAAATTGACCTAGTGCCCAGTGCGAGTTGCTGTTTTCTGCTTGTTTTTGGTTTTCCAGAAAATCTATATCAAATGAAGTCCAAATGCAGCGAAACTTTTTGACGATTTTTTCTGGAACATAAGAGACACTAGAAGCTTCGGGAGGTGGCCAGAAGACCCACAGGGGCCCCACGAGCCACCAGGGTGCGCCACCCCCCAGGCGCGCCCTGGTGCCTTGTGGGCCCCCTGTGGCCCTTCTTCGCGTGATTCCAACGCCAAAAAATCATATATATTCAGAAATCCCCGAAAGTTAACCTAGATGACTTTTAACGCCGCCGCAAGCCTCTTTACCTCCACGATCTCATCTACAGCCCTTTTCCGGCACCCTGCCGGAGGGGGGAAAGCATCACCGGAGGCCATCTTCATCATCCCGGCGGTCTCCATGACGAGGAGGGAGTAGTTCACCCTCGGGGCTGAGGGTTTGTACCAGTAGCTATGTGTTTTATCTCTCTCTCTCGTGTTCTTAATTTGGCACGATCTTGATGTATCGCGAGCTTTATTAATATAGTTGGATCATATGGTGTTTCTTCCATACTACACTTACAATACCATCTGTGCTCCGTTTTTTACTTGCTACCTTGTTGTTTTTATATTTTCAGATTACAAAAACCTATATCTACTATCCATACTACACTTGTATCACCATCTCTTCGCCGAACTAGTGCACCTATACAATTTACCATTGTATTGGGTGTGTTGGGGACACAAGAGATTTCTTGTATTTGGTTGCAGGGTTGTTTGAGAGATACCATCTTCAACCTATGCCTCCCACGGATTGATAAACCTTAGGTCATCCACTTGAGGGAAAATTGCTACTGTCCTACAAACCTCTACGCTTGGAGGCCCAACACGAGTCTACAAGAACAAGTTGTGTAGTTGACATCATGATCAAATCACATTGTATCTGGCCAGACGATGGTGGATACCGTAACACCGAGAGGGCCCAGAGATATCTCTCCATCGTCGGAGGAGCAAATCCCAATCTTGAGCTATCAAGTTGACATACTTTTCCATGAACCCGTAAGCCGCCGTAATAGCCACCCAGTTATGGATGACGTTTAACAAACCCCAAAGTTCATGAATCAAGCATGAAGAAACTCGATACTCTCATGGTCTAAGGAATTATGCAAACGTAAACTTTCTCCGTGTTATTAACCATTAACTTGTGACAAATGTATCTCATAGCATAACATCAATCGGGTTGATTCAACACAAGTGTTCTCCTAACATTGTGCCCTCAAAGTTGCCGGCATAGCCATGCCCATGATCAGGAAAATAGAACCATCATGCAACACTTGAGCTAGTCTTAGAGGCCAGACGAGGAATACATTTTACCGTTTATTATTCCACACGTGCATATGAGTCTTAGTCTGAGCCTCGTGGTTATTGTAGACTCGAGAACCATAGCAGTTATAGCATGAAACATAAACATAATTATGAACATGGAGATAAACAATAACATTTATTATTTCCTCTAGGGCATATCTCCTACAGACCCCGACTTGCACTAGAGTCAATAATCTAGTCAATGCTAATGGATTTTACACCTATGGCATACCGGTGTAAAAATGCTTCGCTTGTGGTATAGCCTGATGTCCAACGGATCTGACAACTTCAGTTCCATGTGTATCTTTGCATCTCCTAGCGTTTTCACGCTTTCACAAAATTCATATTTTGTGTGGACTTGGCTTTGTATATATGTGAATCACAAGTCAAACCTTGATTCCTCAGACTGAGCTATGGAGCAACTATCTGCAATAGTGTCCCATTGACCAAAGCCATCTTGGAACCATACTAAGTTCATGAATGAACTATATGATTCAACATCTTCTTTGTCGCTTCCAAAGCGTCAACATACTTAGCCATTTGTTATAGAATTTTCCACAGTAACCTGTTTGGAACAATTTCCAACTTATCGTGCCGCCATATCGTGTATTACACAAAACCCTTAATTTAAATCGAAAATCGCTTGGAGCATTGATGAAGACTGTATCGATGTAACCTTTTACAATGAACTCGTCATGATCTCCGCTTGCGACAAAACATGTCATCAGTGCTACTTTAGTACTTAATGACCCTTTTTCACTGTTGTCACATGATCAGTACTTCGATCACTATGGTATCTATACTCGCAACAGCTTTGGGAGTATCGGACATATCTGGTTGTTTTACATACCATAGAATACATGATTAATTCAAACACAAGAGTGTGCGGAATCTCCATCATGTATTTTGCTCATCAGTGTTTTGGGACACCGAGTCTTGCAAAAACCCTTTCCATGTGACTTCGGCAAGAATCACTCCTTGGTGTTTTAGCATCTTGTCAATATGTATTTTTGGCTTTAGCTCTATCAGGCAATTTTATCTCGTAGATAATTATGCCTAATACCAAGGCTACCTAGCCTAAGCACTTCATCGAAAACTATTTTCAATGAAGTCCTAATTCGTGTCAAGAAATTTATATTATTTCCTATCAACAATGTGTCAAGCACACAAGGTTTTTAGGAATATTATTATGCTCCCACTTACTTTCTTGAAACCACAAGCATCTTCGTTATCCATTGATGAAAACAAACTCTTTTGACTATTTCATCAAAAACAAAGATTCCAACTCCATTTTGCTCTCTTCTGTCCATTGCTGAAACTCTGAAGTTTGCATACTTACTAGCATCCTCTGGATCGACAAAACACTTCGGACTGTATCACATACAAGTCCTAGTTTGTATTTCCATTTCATGGAAATCCTTTTGGCATCCATGTATCATATCTCAAGATTGAAATATGTATTAATTGCTAGTTTAACCCGATCTGACTTTAAGCATCGCTACGGTGAGACAATCTCATCGTAGTCAACTCCTTGAATTTGTTATTGCAACAAGTCGAGCTTTATGGATAAAACATTTTTATCCACAGCAGTTTATAGTTCCATTAATGTTCGTTAGACTCTAAGTCTTCCGATGGGTTTATCAAGAGTTTAATCTTGAATCATTTATGGAAACTATCTCGGATTATATTGGCATTTAGCCAATTCCGGAGTCAGGGCCCATCAACGCTTCCTTGTGTATCGTAGGTATACTGTTGTCTAGCAACAATATCTCGTATGCGCACCTGAGAGGTTTGCACGAGTTTTGCCTACGTGGTTCAGTTGCAAGTTCGACCGAAGTCCATACATCTCATGTAGAGGCTTCCGTATCAGTCGCAGTAGGAAACTCTGGAATTACTTCCAAGGTTTTTTTCCTTTGATCTGATGACGAAGATACTGTTATCTCGTCGAGTCACACTGTCCTCCCACTCACCTTTTTGCAAGAACCAATTTCTTCAAAAGCATACCGTTCTTTGTGGCAAAACCTTTTGCCTCGGTACAGTGGTGGGGGAATACCCAATAACTTGGGATAACCTACAAAGTAGTACTTGTCTGATTTGGAATAGGTTTGTAAATATTTTACACAAGCCCCATATTCCAAATGTTAAGAAAAGACATAACATGGTTGGGTGTACCATACCATGGAGTCATTTCAACAGATCTGATGGCGCTCTTTTTAGTGTAAAAGTCGCAGTCTCTAAAGCATTACTTTTAAAAGGGATAATGGCAAATTGATTTATGTCATCTTTGATCTTGACATGTCATAAATGGTTTGATTACATCTTCACGGATATTCCACTCACAGTCGTGCTCCGTGAGGTGTAAGTTATGAAACTCTTTTCACAACTCATCAGACATTCGCTAAACTTGTAAATCAAAAATTCCTTTCGGCAATCTAGTTTGCAGAAACATAATTTTCTTGTTACAATAATTTCTACTTCATTTTTGAAAACCTTATGAATGATTTCAAAAGATCCAGACTTACGTCTCATCAAGTAAATATCCATATATCTACTTGAGTCATTTCTGAAGATAGATAAATCCACTACTAGCAATAACATTTATCGGACTACATACATGAAAATGTATGATCACCAATAAGTTCTTTGCTCGTTCCTTATGGCCTATGAACGGTATTTCAGTCACTTCACTTTTCAGAGGAAAGTTGCAAGTGTTGGATGATTCATAATCAAACGACTTCAAAATCCATCATTATGGAATTTCTCCATGCGGGTTTCTCCAATGTGACCAAATGCAGTGCCACACATGTGTGGTATTCTCTTATTCTTGCGACATTTAGCGTCAGTGTTATGGATGTATCATATTACCATCAATATTCATAACATACATCCCATTCATGATGGAAGTATGGCCCTTATGTTATTCATAACACTGAACAACAATTGTTCTTTTATGAACAACCCTTTTGCAACAAACATTATGCAATGGGCTAGAGTGTGTAAAACTCTAAAATGAATTATGAAAGTACATACGGAGGTGATATATTATTATCAATATTCGTAACATACATCCCATCCATGATGGAAGCATGGCCCTTATGTTATTCATAACACCGAACATCAAAAGTTCTCTTATGAACAACCTTCTTGCAATATACTTTATGCAATGGGCTAGAGTGTATAAAAACTATAAAATGAATTATGAAAATAAATACATAGGTAATGTACCGAGTATAGCAACTTTTACTATGTTCCCAGCGCATATCTAAACCTCACTCCGGCAAGTCTTTTAGGCCGTAGTAGTTCTTGCATCGAGTCGCAGCAGAATGCAATCGAGCGGGTATCTTTGTGATCAACTCACAATACCCAAGAATTAGTGACTAACAATTTAATCACAATTCTCAAGAACTATTTCTTTGACCAGCCTTCTATACATCAATAGCTTGTATGACTTTCATACATGAGCTGGACATTCCAATCTTCTCTCTTTTTGCCTTTATACTTCTAACAGTTTAACTTTCAGTATTTCTCCTACTCTCAGAAGAAGCACTCAACTTAAGAGTGGTGTTAGCCCTAGACTTCCTAGGTGTGTAAGTCACACTAACACCCTTTGGACATTTCCTTTCTCTTTAAGTTGTTGTTCTATTCACCTTCATCATATGATAGGTGTTCTTCTGGATCCCTCTCTTATCAGTCAAATGCATAGTAAACACTTTACTAATAATTTGCAAAACAAACATTGCTTTGGATATCCCATATCTTCTAGCCTTTGTTTGCATCTGAAACTAATTTTCAGTTCCATGAATATCACATAGCTATCCCAAACTTTTGAAGTTCGGGTTTCATGGAAGCAAACATATTTCACTTGACCGTAACGGAATTCTAGCTTTTGGATCGAAGGACGAGAGTCACATTATCCATAGCATTAGCGGGAGAATACCAAAAGCATGCGATAGGACAAAGTCCTTCTCGACACTTTTGAGGAAAATCCTCACATTACGTTACCAACCGTAAAGTTTTAACCAGATGCTAAACAACTATTCAATTTTAATAGGGAAGGTGGAAACGCGAGCCTTTATTCTACAACTATTATGCAAATCACACTTAGACAGTGTCCATAATTAATGCACCAAGAATTAAACAAGTTAATTCTATAGTGCGCTCCCACTCAAATCAATATATCTCATAATTGATTGTGAGTGATGCAAGACCCGCATTTCCATTCAACGCCATTGTTTGAGATGAACACTGATGGCGCCAACTTCAATCGGTAGGCAAACTTGCCGATCACATCTCTATGTGACTCTTGTTCATCTTTCGATGCGTGTGTTCCGAGCTCAGGATGATCCTGCCATGAACGTCAAGACAACCAAGTGATCTTGCTGCGAGGTCTGACCTCACCCGCCTTACACCCGTACAATCATTCGTACCCATGTAGATCATGGCGCACGCCGAAAGGAAAGATGCTGTGACGGTGCTACACTTGGGAGAACACTAACTACTTGATAGTTTAAGTGAGAGATCACCCTTATAAAAAGCAACTACCGCACAATCAAAAGGGTGCACCATAAGGGATAAACATCTCAGGCAATTCATAATAGCATGATATGGTATAGCCCTTTCTGACGGAGAAGTCTTTAATTTCTTCCTCTTCGGCATTCGCGTCAGTGTTCACCTTCGCGAAGATTGCCACCACCTTGTCGATGCACCAGATAATATTGCTATCTCTATAGCTAATAAAATAAGCATTACAACAAGGTTGACACGCCGGTCATTTAAAGTGACAATCATATGGCTCCAGCCATCATGCCGAATCATGACTCGCAGGTCATGTTAATTTTACATTATATAGTCATCTCATACATAATCAAATTATTATGAGCACTGCTATACCACATCACATGCACATCTTGCAAAACCAAGTTAGACGCCTCTAATCGGTTTATGCAAAATTTTATTTTACGTGGCTTCTAAGGTTTCAACCAAACCGCAGCTACCAACATTTATCATCAAGCATGATTATTCAAGTTGCTAGATTAACTTTGCGGGGTGTATGAAAGACGAGATAATAAAATCTCGAGCCCCATACTTAACTTTGTCATACGCATGACCCCCGTGCAGATCATATCTGCATTGCCCTTTCGTCTGCGAAATTTCATCTTTCTCTCTAACTATGGTGGAATTCAACGAACTGTTAGCACTTCTTTGATCAATCAGGATCGCGGATTGCCAGAACTTTGAAACTCCACCATGCTGTTATCAAGATCAGAAATATGCAAATTCCAGGGAAGCAACAAGAACATCGGGTAACATATTTCATCTGCTACCCGCACAAATAATTTTCAGTAATAGAACTCATCTACTACAAATTATATTGTGCAACACCCATACATCTCTATGTATTCTAGATCGTAACCTGCATCTATGCATAGCATGGCTCTTGATGCCACTGTGGGGGAACGCAGCAGAAAACAAAGAAATTTCCGACCTATGCACCAGCCCAGGAACACTATGAAGACTGCATACAAGGTTTTGATCTGATCGTTACCGACTCGTAGCGCAGCGGAAGTAGAGTCGATGTAGATCGTTGGTGCAGATCCCCGCAGCTAGGATTTACAACCTCCCAACCGCGAGGATGTACTCCCTCGACGGCCCCTCGGACAGCCCTCCGGGAGGCAATCGGACAGTCCCTCGGACGTTGTCACGGACAGCCCTTCGGGAGGACACTCGAAACTCGGATGATCACTCAGACAGCCCTTCGGGAGGCACTCTCGAACAGCCCCTCAGGAAAAAAGATCGAACCTACGACCTATCTACTGGGTTGCACACATACGGTGTCATCTATCCGGTAGGGCTTCGCCGTCCAGAACTAGTTCCCACCGGAACCCAGACAACCTTTCGGCTCTACGAAACTATTTCGCGGGGAGGGAGAGAAGAAGCCAGATCATTGCAATGGCATGTTTATGTGAAAAAGAGTGAGTCTTTAGGAAGCCCCCTCCACCCCTATTTATAGGCCAAGCCCAAGGGTGGCTTCTCCAAGAAGCCAAGGGGAAAAATACCAAAAGGCCCTCAAGGTGGCTTCTCCAAGAAGCCACCCAAAAAGCACTTTCACTATTCCTGGAAACATTTTTCCGCGACCGTTAAATCCGAAAATATTTCTGTGGGTCTTAGAATAATTCCAGTACCCACTAAAATGATTTTGGATGCGTTCCGAAACAATTCCGGGTTAGTGATTTTCATCTGCGAAAAGAAACCAAACCGGTTCCAGCAGCTCCGGAACATTTCCGGTTTTTATCCCGGAAAAATCCCAGAAGTTTCCAGAACAATTCTGGCACCCTCCAAGAATTTCCAGGCGTGTGCCGAAACCAATTTGACTTAATTGTATACTCCGGAACAACTTTTCGGTTTTACCGAAACTATTCCGATGCTCTCTCTCCGGAACTTTTCCGTTGTCTCCGGAACTTTTCTGTTGTCTCCGAAACTTTTCTGGTGACTTTCTCTCAGACTCCCTGTCTAGTATTCAGCAGATAGATGACCCTTATGCGTGTGACCCTATAGGTTCGGTGAAGTATAGACATGAACGGAACTCTTTCCGATCAATAATCAACATCGGAGCCGTGGACACCCATATTGACCCCTATACCCACACGAATAAATATTCGAGTGAACCTCCTATTGCCGTGTGCTATTCATGTTGCTTCGCGATATGTTACAAATACCCGAGGTGAGATTTATTGGCATCCCCGTGGATCAACAACTTGTCCACTATGACAGTTACTTCATTACCGGTTTTGTTCTCTTTTCTCGTTCCCGTGTTCCGGCATCCCTGTGATCAAATCACATTGTGTCTGGCCAGAGTATGGTGGATACCGTAACACCGAGAGGGCCCAGAGATATCTCTCCATCGTCGGAGGAGCAAATCCCAATCTTGAGCTATCAAGTTACTTGACATACTTTCCCATGAACCCGTAAGCCGCCGTAATAGCCACCCAGTTACGGATGACGTTTAACAAACCCCAAAGTTCATCAATCAAGCATGAAGAAGCTCGATACTCTCATGGTCTAAGGAATTATGCAAACGTAAACTTTCTCTGTGTTATTAACCATTAACTTGTGACGAATGTATCTCATAGCATAACATCAATCGGGTCGATTCAACACAAGTGTTCTCCTAACATTGTGCCCTCAAAGTTGCCGGCATAGCCATGCCCATGATCAGGAAAACAGAACCATCATGCAACACTTGATCTAGTCTTAGAGGCCAGACTAGGAATACATTTTACCGTTTATTATTCCACACGTGCATATGAGTCTTCCTCTGAGCCTCGAGGTTATTGTAGACTCAAGAACCATAGCAGTTATAGCGTGGAACATAAACATAATTATGAACATGGAGATAAACAATAACATTTATTATTTCCTCTAGGGCATATCTCCTACAGTTGCACCAGCATTTTTTAGTCTAAAAGGCATTACTGTGTAATAGAAATTACCTTTCGGAGTTCGGAATGCGGTGTCAATAGCATCATTTTCATCCATCTTGATTTGATTATAACCTGACGACCCATCCATGAAGGATAGGGCACAATAACCTGTAGTGGCATCAACAACCATCTCAGTGATGGGTATAGGAAAATCATCTTTGGGACAAGCACGATTTAGATCTCTAAAGTTAACACAGATTCGCAACTGTCCATTCTTTTCTGTAACAGGGACAATATTGGCCAACCAGCGTGGATACTGTACCTCCTTTATGAACCTGGCGGCGATAAGCTTATCCACCTCAACAATAATGTCATCTTGTAGCTCTGGGCGAAAGCGGCGCGGATGCTACTTTATTGGCCTGAACTGAGGATCGATAGCAAGCTTGTGAGTGGCGACCCGAGGATCGAGCCCTGGCATTTCCTTGTAAGTCCATGCGAAACAATCCTGGAACTCCATTAGGAATTGTCGGTAACTTTCTCGTTCTTGTGTTGTGAGGGAGGCACTAACAAAGGTAGGACGTGGATCCTCCTCTGTACCAAGATTGATTTCGACTAGCTCATCAACAGTACATTGCCCGCCATCTTCAAGCTGAGATGGAGCTGGAGCAGCATTGATTACCTCTCCCTGTTTAATTGTCATGGCTTTGTGAACCTGAGATAGAAGATAGTATTAATTTCCCATTTCATAGTGTGCATTTGCAGCAGCATGAAAGGAACGAAGTTGATGAGAAGTTCGATATATATAATTACCAGCATCCTCATCAGATGTTGGTTCTTTCTCTTCTTTATTTTGGCCATCATTTACATGCGTCATATTACACATAAATTTGTGCTTATCGTCACATTCTTCATCCTCGCTTTCAGAAGATTCTCAGCGGACATAGCCCAAACCGTACTTTGGTTGGATTTTCTTATTTTTCTTCTTAATGAGTGTTTCTGCTTGATCGCACCACACTTCGCAAATGGCGGGTGGTGATGGCAACCTGCAATTTTGAAGTTTAATTCCTGATTTCTCTAATAAGCGAACCATTCTAGGTTCAACTTTCATAGTAATCAATGTTTCCTCTGTATTGAAGCAAGAGGGTTAGAAATGGATTATAAAGTCAAAAGGTTGTACCCGTGGTACCTTATAAAATAGTGTAGGGCAAGAGTTCTTGTATTGGCCAGGGATCAAGCGAACCTCCAATGGTATTGAGACGGATGCATACATTGATAGGGGTTGTTTAAGCATATCTTCCTTTACTTTCTCTATTTCATCCACCCTTCTCTTTACTCTCCCCTCTGCTGGTGTCACCTTTTCGACGAGAGGGTTTGTAGGTGCATGTAATAACTCAGAGGGAGACACATCACCTGTACTAGTAAGGAGTTCAGGAACTCCTGCAGATGGAGAATTCACATTAGTTATATTGTGAGGTACCATAGGTGTTAGAAGAGAAAAAGATTCTTCCTCTTTTCTATGAGGGTCGGTTGAGGGCTCAGAAATAGACCTCAGTAAGAGTGGAGTTGGAGTAGAAGCCTTCCCATTCGATGATAATTGCGGGGTTTGTAATGTGGTGGTTCCCTCCTTCCCAAAAGGAAAGGGCTCATATCGACGGGTCATGGGAGGTCTTCCTCTTCCATGACCCCTTCCTCCATGTGGCAACATTTTCCTTGAGTAGTGTTTGGTGGATGAGGACTCTGTCACTGATAATGGGATAGAGCCAGGTGTGATGAGTATATCGGCTGGAGGCGCCACTCGTCCTTGTTGAGTGTGTGGCTCTTCACTTGGGAAGTAGTATTTTGCATCGGCATGATGTGCTTCTTGGATGGTATAAGGATTAACATTACCAGCTATTCGGTGTTGCTCACCACTTTCATCAACAAATTTCAAGCATTGATGTAGTGTCGAGGGGACTACTTGGTACTTGTGTATCCATGGTCTACCCAATAATGCTGAATAAGAGGTGTTTGCCTCTATAACAAAGAAGCGTACTTTAAAACTGAAAGATGACATTTGGATTTTCAAAGTGATGGAACCTAATGCCGATCTTCCTTGATTATCAAAACCGCATATTACAACCTCTATTGGTTCTAGGTCATCCAATGTGAAGCCAGCATGAGTCAAGCTACGAACTGGGAGAATGTTGACAGCAGAACCAGGATCAATGAGGATGCCTCTCAATTGAGCGTATCCAATATTCCCTTCTATGTAAAGTGGGCGATTATGATTGTCATCCATCACCACTTTATTTTCTTCAGAGAAGGTGATCTCATTTGCACTCAACTCATTGCACAATATTTTATACTTTGCCATTGTTACTTCAAATAACTCTGGATTTTGTAATGCTTGAACGAGAGCTTGTCGTAGTTCAGGCACCAACATTAGTGCGTCATAGACACTTAAAAGTGCCGGAATACGTTTCAAGTGTGCTACTATGTTGTAATCTATTTTGGGAGATGCCCCATCAGCATCTCCAAGAACTTCTTGTGGGATGCCATCTTGGGTGGTACCATTCTTTGGATCGTCCATTTTTTCTCTTACGACCCTTTTCGGCTGGGACTTATGAGGGTCAGGTAGAACCTTTCCTCCTCGCAAGTTCATATGGACTTCAAGTTCAGACTCAAGCGATGAACTTTCTGCTTGCAGGACTTCTCTTTCATGTGGCGTCACTGCGTCCTCAGATGAGGAGCTACTTGATGTAGGATAGTTTAGCACAACATTGCAAGAAACCTTGTTAAGGGATGACTCAGGAACAACTTCCTTTGTTTCTTCCTCCATCGTAGAGTCAACCCTCTGCCCCCAGCTATGGGGCATGAATTCCTCTAAGGTAGGAAGTGCATGACCTGGTCTAGGGAATGACTCATCTCCCTCAGACTTAGGCACAAATCTTGGTGGCATGCAACGCATGCTCGGATTATGCCACCTGGGTGACAACTTTGTAGTATGTCGATAATAGGGCACAAAATGTGGTCCTTGCTTGGGTAGTTGTTTTGATGGAGGCCTGTAGGGTCTGGCCTCTCGTGCTACTCTTTCTCCAGCCCTAAAGGTCTCATGCGTGAGCCTTAGACTAGCGAACCTCTCTTCAACATGGGCCAGAGGCACCCATGCTTCCTTTTTCCGTGTTGAATGTAAGTCTGTCATTACCACATTCACAGCATGGTAATTTGGATTTATAGCATCAGGCTGTATTTGGAGTCTTTTTTCATCAATGGCTCATTGGAGCCATTCCTTGAAAGCAACACAGTCTTCAATGGCGTGCCCTACATATTGATGATATGGACAATATAGAGGGTTGTCCTTCATATGTACTTGGTCAGGGCGTTTTGGTTCTGGGAGGTTTAAGTGGTTATGCGTCACTACTTGACTGAAGAAACCTTTAATCATCTCTCGGCGGAATATGTATTGCTTTCTAAGAAGTTCTTGGATGGAAGGACTATGTCTTGCCCCTGCAGATTCATTTCTTGTGCCTAGTATGGGCACATTACTTTGATATATTGCTCTAGTGGTGTTAGCCTCATTGGAATTTTTAGGCTTAGCCACATTGTTATTTGGTTTTGCCGTCGAGTTGAATCTCCTAGCATGATCATGTGTGCTGGCATTCTTATACAACTCCATGATTTGAGGAGACTTCTCAAACTCTCGCTTTGTTGCTGCCACAGCCGAGCTGAGTGCACTAAATGTTTTAGGTTCGCGTCGAGATACCTCAAGCGACCAATGTTGTTGCATTCCACGGACGCACATTTCCATGGCATCCTCAGTGTGCATTTCTCTTGCAAGGCGCACAAAGCTATTGCGAAATCTGACTATATAGTCATCAATCTTTTCATCTTGCCTTTGTCGAACTTGAGCGAGCTCAATCACTGAGAAATCCTTTTTCATTGTGACAAAATGAGCTTTAAAGAGATTTTCATGCTTTTCCAATCAGGAATAGAGCTCACAGGGAGGTGACTATACCAATGAAAGGCAGGGCCAGTCAAAGAACCTGAGAATTGCCATAATAGGAGTGAGGGGTTGCGAGCAGTATCTCCACATGTTGCCTCAAAATAGGCTAGATGCTCTCTTGCATCTCCAGTTCCATCGAATTGGCGGAACTTGGGAGGATGCCACCCTGCGGGGAAGGCTATGAGATCATGCCATGATTCATATGGTTTGTCTAGCTCGCTCTCAAAAGTTTGAGGGGCTTGTTCTGCGGCAATCTGTTTCATTTTTTGGTTAACCATATATTCATTGATGTTATGATAGCCCCTCAACATATCTGGCTGAGTTGAAGGACTATTAGCTAGAAGAGCGGTACTAGTGAGAATTTGTGGAGCATTCTTAGTGGCCTCCGCTGTCCTCTGAGAACGAGCAATAGCTTCTAACTCCTCCACCTGAGGATCCACGACCTTTTGGGCGGGAACTCGAGGTAGGTTCTGACTCAAGCCAGTAAAGAGATCAAATAGTTAATCAAACTTTAATGTTAGTTGATCCAACTGTTGTTGTTGTGTTCGTAACTGCAACTCTATGTGCTGGTCACGTGACCCTGATGCAGTTGTATCAGTACTAAGTTGCCCAACACGTAAATTTTCGGTTTCTTCACCATTTTTCGGTTCACCTTATTTTGGGGCATCATCACCCACATGGGTCATGTGAGCCGGTACAACGTTTTCATCTTCAAGTTCACACTCATCTTCTGAGACAATGGAATGTGCAAGCTCGGAGTAGGGAGGTGATCCCGAGAGCTTCCGTAGTGATGCGTGATACGTCTCTGTCGTATCTATAATTTTTGATTGTTTCATTCCAATATTCTACAACTTTCACATATTTTTGGCAACATTTTATATTATTTTTGGGACTAACATATTGATCCAGTGCCCAGAGCCAGTTCCTGTTTGTTGCATGTTTTATGTTTCGTAGAATATCCATATCAAAAAAAGTCCAAATGCAATAAAATTTCACAAAGAATTATTTTGGAATATATGTGATTTTTGGGAGGTGGAATCAATGCAAGGCGGTGCTCGTGGGCCCCACGAGGTACCAGGGCGCGCCAGGGGGGGTCCGGCGCGCCGTGGTGCCTCGTGAGGCCCTCGTAGGTCGATTGGTGCAATTCTTCGGTCGCAAGGAAGCTAATATCCGGAAAAAATCATGTTAAAATTTCAGCACAATCGGAGTTACGGATCTCCGGGAATTTAAGAAACGGTGAAAGGCCAGAAAACAGGAACGCGAAACAGAAGAGAACAGAGAGAGAGATCCAATCTAGGAGGGGTTCCTGCCCCTCCGCCGCCATGGCAGCCATGGACCAGAGGGGAAACTCCCCTCCCATTAAGGGTGGAGGCCAAGGAAGAAGAAGAAGAAGGGGGACTCTCTCCCCTTCTCTTCCGGTGGCGCCGGAGTGCCGCCGTGGGAACCATCGTGATAGCGATCTTCACCAACAACTTCGCCGCCGTCAACACCAACTCTCTCCCCCTCTATGCAGCGGTGTAACCTCTCTTTTCCCGCTGTAATTCTCTACTTAAACATGGTGCTTAATGCTACATATTATTATCCAATGATTTATGGCCATCCTATGATGTTTGAGTAGATTCTTTTTGTCCTATGGGTTGATTGATGATCGTGATTGGTTTGAGTTGTATGTTTTATTTTGGTGCTGTCCTATGGTGCCCTCCGTGTCGCGCAAGCGTGAGGGATTCCCGCTGTAGGGTTTTCAATACGTTCATAATTCTCTTATAGTGGGCGGCTAGAGTGACAGAAGCTTACACCCGAGTAAGGGGGTTGTTGCATATGGGAGTAAAGGGGACTTGATACTTAATGCTATGGTTGGGTTTTACCTTAATGATCTTTGGTAGTTGCGGATGCTTGCTAGAGTTCCAATCATAAGTGCATATGATCCAAGTACGGAAAGTATGTTAGCTCATGCCTCTCCCTCATATAAAACTGCAACAATGATTACCGGTCTAGTTATCGATTGCCTAGGGACAAATCATTCTCTTGTGTTACAAAAGCTTTCTACTAAACAACTAACTTTTATTATCTTGCAAATTACTCGTAGTTTTATTCTCGCAAAGTACTTCTAGTTTTATTCTTGCAAACCTATCCTATCACCTACAAAATAGTTTCATACTTGTTCTAGGTAAAGCGAACGTTAAGTGCACGTAGAGTTGTATCGGTGGTCGATAGAACTTGAAGGGAATATTAATTCTACCTTTAGCTCCTCATTGGGTTCGACACTCTTATTTATCGAAAAAGCTACAATTGATCCCCTATACTTGTGGGTTATCAAGACCTTTTTCTAGCGCCGTTGCCGGAGAGCAATAGCGTGGGGTTGATATTCTCGTGTGTGCTTGTTTGCTTTATCACTAAGTAGTTTTTATTTTGTGCTCTTGTTTTCTATCTTTAGTTATGGGTAGGAAACGTAAAATACCAAAAAAATTAGTTGTACCTGCTAAACCAATGGTTGAAGAACAACCCAAAATCTATCATACTGTTGAAGCTTTCTACTTGGATCATCTTCGATCCCTTTGTGCTCGTGCTAAAAACCCAACTAGCTTAGTTGAGGGAAGATCATTAAATGAGCATGCTTATTTTGTGCGACACCGCTTATCTCAAAAATGGAAACTTTTATGGCATCATATTAATAATTTGAATTGCTATGCTTGGAATTTATGCGAAATACATGATTTTACTTGTTGTTCTGAAGATCCTAAAAAACACCTTTCTTTCCAATGTGAGTTTAAGGATAATGGATTTGTATCTTCTTATGCCAAGGGTGTTTATAATTACTATGATATTGAACAAATTGAAGAATTTGTTGCTTTTAAGGGTGCTTATGAAATTGCTTATTTGTTTGAAAAGTGTGATGCTACTCTTTACAAATCTGAAAATTTTGCCATACTTAAATATTGTTATGAAAATTATGCTTCTAATTCTTATGTGAAAGAATATATTGAGGACACCTCCACTGTCCAAGAAGAGACTAATATTTTGCAGGAATCTATGGAAGAAGAAATTGATGACACTGTGAGCTCATTAGATGAAAAAATTGAGGAGGAGAGCGAAGAACAAAAGGAGGAAGAGCGGATTGATCACCCGTGCCCACCTTTTGATAAGAGTAACTCTTTAACCCATACATTGTTTAATTTCCCTTCGTGTTTACTGAAGGATGAATGCTATGATAATTGATATGATCCCTTGGATTCGTTTGAAATATCCCTTTTTGATGAAATTGATGCTTGCTATGCTTGTGGCCATGATGCCAATTTGAATTATGCTTATGAAGATGAACTTGCTATAGTTCCTTATGTTAAATATGAAATTGTTGCTATTGCACCCGCACATGATAGTCCTATTATCTTTTTGAATTCTCCCAACTACACTATATCGGAGAAGTTTGCTCTTATTAAGGATTATATTGTTGGGTTGCATTTTACTATTGCACATGATGATTTTGATGAATATAATATGCATGTACTTGCTGCTCCTAATTGCAATTATTATGAGAGAGGAACTACATCTCCACCTCTCTATGTTTCTAGTACGATAAAATTCCAAGAAACTGCTTATGCTATGTATCGGCCTTTATTATGTGTGCATGAATTGTTCTTTTATGACATGCCGATGCATAGGAAGAGAGTTAGACTTCGTAATTGCATGATATATGTTGCTTGGTGCTCACTACTAAATTACAAATCATTGTTAATTAAAATTGGCTTTGATATACCTTGGGATCCGGGTGGATCGATTACTTGAGCACTTTATGCCTAGCTTAATGGCTTTAAAGAAAGTGCTGCCTGGGAGACAACCTAGAAGTTTTAGAAAGTCATTTATTTCTGTTGAGTGCTTTTATAAGGTTTAAAAACAAAAAAATATATAGAGGGGAACCTAAAACTTTTCAAAAAGGAAAGTGAAAGTAAGAAAGACGAGCACCGTTGAAGTGGGGGAGCTCCTTGAACTTTGTTCATGCCCATGGAAACTTTGCAAATCTTGAATTACAGAAACTTTTCAACAAAAATAATTATCCCCTTGTACAAATCCATTGTATTATAAAAATAATATGCCAAGATTTACCGTTAGGATGTTTAAATTGCTTGTTTGATATGTGCGGTGCAAAAACACAAACTTTTGCTGTAGTGCGTGAATTTACAGTTTTTACTGGAACGTGAAAAAATTCTGAAATTTTTACACAGTACTTCTATGATTTTTTTTTATTTTGTCCTAATATTTCAGAATTTTGGGAGTTACAGAAGTATGGGCAATGTTCAGATTACTACAGACTGTTCTGTTTTTGACAGATTCTGTTTTTGATGCATTGTTTTACTTGTTTTGATGAAACTATGGATTGTATCGAAAGGTATAAGCCATGGATAAGTTAGAATACAGTAGGTATAATGCAAAAATAAAATATGAATGGGTTTGCAACAGTACTTAAAGTAGTGATTTGCTTTATTATACTAACGGATCTCACGAAGGTTTTGTTAAGTTTTGTGTGGATGAAGTGTTCAAAGATCGAGGAGGTATTGATATGAGAAGAATGAGGAGAGGCAAGAGCTCAAGCTTGGGGATGCCCAAGGCACCCCAAGTAAATATTCAATGATACTCAAGCGTCTAAGCTTGGGGATGCCCCGGAAAGCATCCCATCTTTATTCGACAATTATCGGTATGTCTCGGTTTTTGTTTTGTTCACATGATATGCGTAAATTCTTGGAGCGACTTTTGTGTTTATTTTTCCCTTTTCTTTTATGCACCATGCTGGTATGAGATAGTCCTTGGTTGATTTATAGAATGCTCTTTGCACTTCACTTATATCTTTTGAGTATGGCTTTATAGAATGCTTCATGTGCTTCACTTATATCATTTGGAGTTTGGATGCCTGTTTCTCTTCATATAGAAAACTGTTATTTGTAGAATCCTCTTTTGCTTCACTTATATTTATTAGAGCATGGTCTTTTGTAGAAAGAATTAAACTCTCTTGCTTCACTTATATCTATTTAGAGAGTCAACAGGAATTGGTCATTCACATGGTTAGTCAGAAAATCCTACATAATCCTTGTAGATCACTGAATATGATATGTTTGATTCCTTGCAATAGTTTTGCGATATGGAGACGATGATATGTGAGTTATGCTAGTGAGTAATTGTGATTTAGTAAGAATATTGGTGTTACGGTTTGTGATTCCCTATGCATGCACGTAAAGTCAATAGTTATGCAACGAAGTTATATCCTACTTATGGTGCATTATTCAGTGTTAGTTATTCTCAATGCATGCTTATGACCGTTTTCGTTTTCTGGTTGGTTGCTTCTCAATCTATTTGCTAGCCTTCATTTGTACTAAGCGGGAATACTGCTTGTGCATCCAAACTCCTTAAACCCAAGTTGTGCCAAATGAGTCCACCATATCTACCTATATGCGGTATTTCCATGCCGTTCCAAGTAAATTTGCATGTGCCAACACTAATTTTTAAAAATAATTTTCCGTTTTGTGTGCCCGTACCGCTCATGAAGCGGCAGGGGGTGGCCAATATTTTCCATGCTAGGTTTGTTATTCTCACGATGAGTGTTTATTCACTTGTCATTGCACGAGAGAGTGGCTGGTAATAGGGATGCCCAGTCCCACAATGAATCAAAAATTAATAACAAAAAAATTCCTTGGAAAGTGTTGGTATGGAGGGCACGCGTGGATACGGCTAGCCATGGATTGTGAAAGAATGGTGGAAGGGAAATAAACTTTACTTTCTATTTGGGAACCGCCTATGATGTGTCTAGCATGGAAGATATTGGGAATTCTCGGTCGTTTTCGTTGACAGGAAAAGCATGCCTCTCAAAATATTTTTATCTCTCTAATTTAAGCTTTGAGCTCTGGCACCTCTGCAAATCTCTGCTTCCCTCTGCGAAGGGCCTATCTATTTTACTTTTATGTAATTTTTATTTTTATTTTGAGTCTCCATCTTCTCCTATAAAGCACCAACTGGAGAGCACTATTGTCATACTTGTGCATTGGGTGTAGCTAATATTGAGTGTGTTTCATGAATGGATCAATGACTGAGCATAATGGGCTAGGGATAACTTTCTTTAGCGTTGATATTTTGAAAGACATGGTTGTTTGTTAGTATGCTTGAGTATTGATGTCTTTATATCCAATTATAGACTATTGCTTTGAATCACTCGTGTCTTAATATTCATGCCATGATTAGATTATATGATCAAGATTATGCTAGGTGGCATTCCACATCAAAAATTATATTTTTTATCATTTACCTACACGAGGACAAGCAGGAATTAAGCTTGGGGATGCTGATACGTCTCCGTCATATCTATAATTTTTGATTGTTTCATGCCAATATTCTACAACTTTCACATATTTTTGGCAATATTTTATATTATTTTTGGGACTAACATATTGATCCAGTGCCCAGTGCCAGTTCCTGTTTGTTGCATGTTTTTTGTTTCGCAGAATATCCATATCAAACAAAGTCCAAATGCAATAAAATTTCACGGAGAATTATTTTGGAATATATGTGATTTTTGGGAGGTGGAATCAATGCAAGGCGGTGCTCGTGGGCCCCACGAGGGACCAGGGAGTGCCAGGGGGGGTCCGGCGCGCCATGGTGCCTCGTGAGGCCCTCTTAGGTCGGTTGGTGCTATTCTTTGGGCGCAAGGAAACTAATATCCGGAAAAAAATCGTGTTAAAATTTCAGCGCAATCGGAGTTACGGATCTCCGCGAATTTAAGAAACAATGAAAGGCCAGAAAATAGGAACGCGAAACAGAAGAGAACAGAGAGAGAGAGATCCAATCTAGGAGGGGCTCCTGCCCCTCCGCCGCCATGGCAGCCATGGACCAGAGGGGAAACTCTCCTCCCATCTAGGGGGAGGCCAAGGAAGAAGAAGAAGAAGGGGGGCTCTCCCCCCCTCTCTTCCGGTGGCGCCGGAGCGCCGCCGGGGGAACCATCGTGACGGCGATCTACACCAACAACTTCGCCGCCGTCAACACCAACTCTCTCCCCCTCTATGCAGTGGTGTAACCTCTCTTTTCCCGCTGTAATTCTCTACTTAAACATGGTGCTTAATGCTACATATTATTATCCAATGATTTGTGGCCATCCTATGATGTTTGAGTAGATTCTTTTTGTTCTATGGGTTGATTGATGATCGTGATTGCTTTGAGTTGTATGTTTTATTTTGGTGCTGTCCTATGGTGCCCTCCATGTCGCGCAAGCGTGAGGGATTCCCGCTGTAGGGTTTGCAATATGTTCATAATTCTCTTATAGTGCGCGGCTAGAGTGACAGAAGCTTACACCCGAGTAAGGGGGTTGTTGCGTATGGGAGTAAAGGGGACTTGATACTTAATGTTATTTTTGGGTTTTACCTTAATGATCTTTGGTAGTTGCGGATGCTTGCTAGAGTTCCAATCATAAGTGCATATGATCCAAGTACGGAAAGTATGTTAGCTCATGCCTCTCCCTCATATAAAATTGCAACAATGATTACCGGTATAGTTATCGATTGCCTAGGAACAAATCATTCTCTTGTGTTACAAAAGCTTTCTACTAAGCAACTAACTTTTATTATCTTGCAAATTACTCATAGTTTTATTCTCGGAAAGTATTTCTAGTTTTATTCTTGCAAACCTATCCTATCACCTACAAAATAGTTTCATACTTGTTCTAGGTAAAGCGAACGTTAAGTGCACATAGAGTTGTATCGGTGGTCGATAGAACTTGAAGGGAATATTAATTCTACCTTTAGCTCCTCGTTGGGTTCGACACCCTTATTTATCAAAAAAGCTACAATTGATCCCCTATACTTGTGGGTTATCAATGCGCTAGAGCTTGTATCAGAATCTTCACTTCCATAATCTTGCTCATCTGAATGGCTAGCGCGATTATATATTCTCTGTGATGCGATTGATTTCAAACGAGTCGCCATACCTTGGCGCTCCAGATATTGTCGGAGCAACTCTGGGTCTTGCGGAAGGCGTGATGAAAGAATCACATAAGGTCAAGAATAACTCCCTGATTCTTGGGGCTGCTCCGTAGGAGTGGACTGCCTGTCTGTAATAGGAAAACAGGGTGCAGTCAATGATGATGCCATCTCTTCATTACTTTCTTCTTTTTCAGAAATTTTAAACCAACCACGGACCTTCCCAAGATGGGGAAGGAAATTCTTAGAAAATGATGCCTTTGGGTTGGGCATGATCTCTTCATCAGAAGGATAAGAAAAACCCTTTTGAACTGGAGGTGGAACCCAGTTTTCACGATTATCATGTTCAGCATGTGCCGTCAAGGTGCCAACATTATTGTGTCCTTTGCAACATTGTTTTCGTCTTTGGAAGTTACATCCATGGTGTTTGGACTTGTTTCCACGTCACCCCCATGAGGGGATGATGTCGAGTTAAGTTTTGGTTCTACAGCCTCTGCTGCAACATTATTGTTTTGCTCAATTTCCTGTGGGGGAATTGAAGTATCTTTTGTTTCATATATCTCCATGCGATGGATTGATGGTCGTGATTTCAATTCAGTAGTTCCCTTAATAGGGGCTACTGTAGATGTTTTCTCCTGAGCACCCTCTGAAGGGATCAGAGTAGCACTTTTAGCATGTGCTTCTGGCCCTTGGCCTATTGTGTCACCTTGTTGTCGTGACTTCGGCACAAGACGCTCAACGAGGTAGTTGTACCTCTCATTTTGCAGTAGTGTTGGGGAAAGTTTCAAAGTAATTTTGTCATAGAATGGGTGCACACACCCATCCGACCTGACTCGTACATGAACATTACCGAGCACAAGTTCTTGCAACTCTTGATAGAGTGCTCGACGGTTCCTTCTGCGCTTATCACGCTTGTATTGGTTGGCTCCAGTGGGGTATGGAGCTCTTGGTGGAATAGCTGGAGTTGGAAGTGTAGGAGATATGCCCTAGAGGCAATAATAAATGCTATTATTTATCTCCATGTTCATAATTATGTTTATGTTCCATGCTATAACTGCTATGGTTCTCGAGTCTACAATAACCACGAGGCTCGGAGGGAAACTCATATGCACGTGTGGAATAACGAACGGTAAAATGTATTCCTAGTCTGGCCTCTAAGACTAGCTCAAGTGTTGCATGATGGTTCTGTTTTCCTGATCATGGGCATGACTATGCCGGCAACTTTCAGGGCACAATGTTAGGAGAACACCTGTGTTAAATCGACCCGATTAATGTTATGCTGAGATACATTCGTCACAAGTTAATGGTTAATAACACAGAGGAAGTTAACGTTTGCAAAATTCCTTAGACCATGAGAGTATCGAGTTTCTTCATGCTTGCTTCATGAACTTTGGGGTTTGTTAAACGTCATCCGTAAATAGGTGGCTATTTCGGCGGCTTACGGGTTCATGGAAAAGTATGACAAGGGACTTGATAGCTCAAGATTGGGATTTTCTCCTCCGGCGATGGAGAGATATTCTTTGGGCCCTCTCGGTGTTACGGTATCCATCATCGTCTGGCCAGACACATTGTGATTTGATCACACGGATACCGGAACACGGGAACGAGAAAAGAGAACAAAACCGGTAACGAGATAACTGGCATGGTGGACAAGTTGTTGATTCACGGGGATGCCGATAAATCTCACCTCGGGTATTTGTAACATATCGTGAAGCAACAAGAATAGCACACGGCAACTGGAGGTTTACTCGAATATTTATTCGTGTGGGTATAGGGGTCAATATGGGTGTCCACGGCTCCGATGTTTATCATTAATCGGAAAGTGTTCCGGTCATGTCTATACATCACCGAACCTATAGGGTCACATGCTTAAGGGTCATCTGTCTGCTGAATGCTAGACAGGGAGTCTGAGAGAAAGTCACCGGAAAAGTTTCAGAGATAACGGAAGAGTTCCGGAGAGAGGACACTGGAAGGGTTTCGGTAAAACTGAAAAGTTGTTTCGGAGTATACCATTAAGTCAAAATGGTTTCGGCACACGCCTGGAAATTCTTGGAGGGTGCCAGAATTGTTCTGGGAACTTCTGGGATTTTTCCGGAGAAAAAACCCGGAAATGTTCCGGAGCTGCCGGAACCGCTTTGGTTGCTTTTCGCAGATGAAAATCACTAATTCGGAATTGTTTCGAAACGCGTACAAATTTATTTTAATGGGTACTGGAAATGTTCTAAGACCTACTGATACATCTCCAATGTATCTATAATTTATGAAGTATTCATGCCATGTTTATTATAGTTTTTTATGATTTTGGTGCACTTTTATATGGCTTTTATATGATTTTTATGGACTAACATATTGACCTAGTGCCCAGTGCCTGTTGCTGTTTTCTACTTGTTTTTGGTTTTCCTGAAAATCCATATCAAATGAAGTCCAAATGCAGCGAAACTTTTTGACGATTTTTTCTGGAAGGAAACGGACCCAGGAAGCTTCGGGGAAGCAGCAGAAGAGCCACAGGGGGCCCACGAGCCACCTGGGCGCGCCTGCCCCCCCCATGCACGCCCTGGTGCCTCGTGGGCCCCGTGTGGCACCTCTTTGCGTGATTCCAACGCTGAAAAATCATATATATTCAGAAACCCCCGAAAGTTAACCTAGATGAGTTTTTACGCCGCCGCAAGCCTCTGTACCAAGGAGATCCCATCTACAGCCCTTTTTCGGCACCCTACCGGATAGGGGAAATCATCACCGGAGGCCATCTTCATCATCCCGGCGGTCTCCATGACGAGGAGGGAGTAGTTGACCCTCGGGGCTAAGGGTATGTACTAGTAGCTATGTGTTTGATCTCTCTCTCTCGTGTTCTTGATTTGGCACGATCTTGATGTACCACGAGCTTTGTTAATATAGTTGGATCATATGGTGTTTCTCCCTCTCTATCTTGTTGTGATGAATCGAATCTTTTCCTTTTGAGCTTTCATTATTGTCGGATTGAATATTTTAGATTTGAGAACACTTGATGTATGTCTTGCATATGAATACCCGTGCTGACAATGGGGTATTATATTGATTCACTTGATGTATGTTTTGGCACTCAACTCACGGATTCCCGAAGTGACATTGGGGTAATCTATGCATAGTGGTTGATGCACGTTTTCATTATCTTTTCTCCGATAGAAACTTTGGGGTGCTCCTTGGAGTTCTTTGTGTGGATTGAATATTATGATTATGAAGTTGTTTGATGCATATCGTATAATCAACTCACGGATACTTGTGGTGACATTGGAGTATCTAGGTGACATTAGAGTTGGTTGATGTGTATCATATGGTGTTATTTTAGTACGAACTCTAGGGCTATTTGTGACACTTATAGGAATAGCTCAATAGATCGATCGGAAAGGATAACTTTGAGGTGGTTTCGTACCCTACAAACAATTTCTATCTTATGTTCTCTGCTAATAGGAACTTGGGAGTGATTCTTTATCGCACGTTGAGGAATGGTTATATGATCCAATTATATTAGCATTGTTGAGAGATTGCACTAGCGAAAGTATGAACCCTAGGCCTTGTTTCTAAGCATTGCAATACCGTTTATGCTCACTTTTGTTACTTGCTACCTTGCTGTTTTTTATTGTTTGCACTAAAAAAACCTATATCTACTATCCATACTACACTTGTATCACCATCTCTTTGCCAAACTAGTGCACCTATACAATTTACCATTGTATTGGGTGTGTTGGGGACACAAGAGACTCTTTGTTATTTGGTTGCAGGGTTGTTTGAGAGAGACCATCTTCATCCTATGCCTCCCACGGATTGATAAACCTTAGGTCATCCACTTGAGGGAAAATTGCTACTGTCCTACAAAACTCTGCGCTTGGAGGCCCAACACGAGTCTACAAGAATAAGTTGTGTTGTAGAAATAAAGCTCTTTTCTGGCGCCGTTGCTGGGGAGGTGAGTGATTGAAGGTATATCTTTAGATCTTGCAATTGAATCTTTTAGTTTCTTGTTTTATCACTAGTTTGGTTTATAAAAGAAAACTACAAAAAAATGGAATTGAGGTTGCCTCATATTATTCGTCTTTATCATGTCTTTCTTGAAAATGATGGATCGGAAAATTGTGCTCAATTGATAGAAGAAGAATTCAATAAAATGTTTGGCATAAAATCTTTGAATGATCAACATGATTGCAATGTTGTTAGTATGAATTCTATGAATATTCAAAATACTAACGATGATTGCACTAGTCATGACAAAAATGTTTCTTATAAGCATGTCAATTTTTGTGGAGTGCATAAAGTTTGTGAAGACATGTCTTATAGGGATGATAGATTTTGTAAGAAGCATAAACATGATAGAACCAATTTTTTGCTCAAAGTGATAGATGAATTTGCTACAAAATTATGTTCTCTTTATCCTATTACTTGTGAACTTTGCAATAAAGTTGGTCACCTTAATTTCTAATGCATACTCTTTCACGATCGAATCATGGCTAAATATTGTAATGACTTGACCGCCCTTGAACTATATAATGAGCTTTATCTATTTTTGGGGTGTGAGGAATTGTCACATAAAAATAGTTGGTTTGAAGTATTCATTCTCACGGATGACATTGAAACTAATCTAAAGGAAATCTATATGTTTTGTATGGTAAATTGCAATGAGAATGCTTATATTGCCAACTATAGAAAGACGGGAAAACAAATAGAATATAAAAGAAACACTAATGAAAGGGTAAATATTTCCACTTTCCCTCCTATTGTCTCTCATGATGAAATAGGTGACGAGGAAGAGCTTCCTATTCAACCAATTTCATCAATAAGAAGCTCGGAAAAGTTGATTAAACCCACACATGTTGTCGTGAAGAAGAATAAAAGAAGAAAAGGTAGAGGTAAAAAGGTATCTCTCCCAAATAATGTTGCTCCTATTATTGTTGTGCCTCATGAGAATGAATCAAAAACAATTGTGGAAGATGATACACTTGATGATGATATTGCTTCTTTGTCTTATGGCACAATGTCCGAAGGAACTATTGAGGATGATTTTGTTATTCCTATTACTCATTGCGATGATTATGATTGGGAAAAAAATGATACTTCTTATAATCTTGAAAATCTTTTTGGCACCAACTTGGAAAATTATGATGATAATAATTGCTATACTATTGGTGCTATTCATACTATTAATGATGAGAGTAATTATGCTTATGATATGCAAAGCCACAAGCTTGGGGATGCTATGTCTGATGAGAATGACATGTTTGAGAATTTATTTGCTGCAATTAATGTTTGTCCCAAGCTTGGGGATGCTATGCTTAATGAAGATGATCTTTTTAGTCCCCCTACTTTGAATGATCAAATTTGTTATGATGATTGCATGCCTCCTATCTATTGTGATGACATGTATGCTATAAAGAATAATGATAACCATGAAACTTGTCATCATGATTTTAATTTTCAATTGGATTATGCCAATCAAGTATCACATGATAGCTATTTTGTTGAGTTTGCTCCCACTACTATTCATGAGAATAACTTTGCTTATGTGGAGAGTAATAAAATTTCTATGCTTCTAGATCATGAAAAGAATGATTTGTGTGATGAGTATATTGTTGAATTTCTTCATGATGCTACTGAAAATTGTAGGGGAACGCGACAGAAAACAAAAAAATTCGGTACAGCGAGCACGCCCAGGACCACTATGGAGACTGCATACAGGGTTTCATCTGATCATTACCGACTCATAGCGCAGCAGAAGAAGAGTCGATGTAGATCGTCGGTGCAGATCCCCGCAGCTAGGATTTACATCCTCCCAACCGCGAGGATGTACTCCCTCATCGGACAGCCCTTCGGGAGGAGGTCGGACAGTCCCTCGGACAATGTCACGGACAGCCCTTCGGGAGGACCCTCGAAGCTCGAACGGTAACTCGGTCAGCCCTTCGGGAGGACCCTCGAAACAGCCCCTCGGGCAAAAGATCGAAACTACGACCTCTCTACGGGGTTGCACACATACGGTGTCAGCTATCCGGCAGGGCTTCGTCGTCCAGAACTAGTTCCTGCCAGAACCCAGACAGCCTTTCGGCTCTACGAAACTATTTCGCGGGGAGGGAGAGAGAAGGCCAGATCATGCATGGCTTGTGTATGAGAGTAAGGAGTGAGTGTGGAGAGTGCCTCTCCACCTCTATTTATAGGAAAACCCAAGGGGTAGGGTGACTCTTAAAAACCCAAAATGCTCATGCAAATGTCACACATGAAGGGCATAATGGGGAGGCAAAGGAGCTCCATTGAGGAGCATCCTTGGCCGGCCACCCCCTAGTGGGACCCTCCCAAAAGGGGTTCCTTAGTCCCTAAGTCTTTCCTTCTAGAAGCTTGACAAAAGCCCTAAAAGGTGGCTTTCCAAAAAAGTAACCATAAAGTGATTTTCACTATTCACAGAGACAATTTTCCATGACCGTTAAATCCAAAAATATATTTGTGGGTCTTAGAATAATTCCAGTACCCACTAAAATGATTTTGGACGCGTTCCAAAACAATTTCAGATTAGTGATTTTCATCTGCGAAAAGCAAACAAACCGGTTCCGGCAGCTCCGGAACATTTTCAGTTTTTATCCCAGAAAAATCCCAGAAGTTTCCAGAACAATTCTGGCACCCTCCAAGAATTTCCTGGCGTGTGCCGAAACCAATTTGACTTAATGGTATACCCTGAAACAACTTTTCAATTTAACCGAAACTATTCCGGTGTTCTCTCCGGAACTCTTCCACTGTCTCTGAAACTTTTCTGGTGACTTTCTCTCAGACTCCCTGTCTAGTATTCAGCAGATAGATGACCCTTAAGCGTGTGACCCTATAGGTTCGGTGAAGTATAGACATGACCCAGAACTCTTTCCGATCAATGATCAACATCAGAGCCGTGGACACCCATATCGATCCCTATACCCACACGAAGAAATATTCGAGTGAACCTCCATTTGCCGTTTGCTATTCCTGTTCCTTCACGATGCATTACAAACACCCGAGGTGAGAATCATCGGCATCCCCGTGGATCAACAACTTGTCCACTATGCCAGTTACCTCGTTACCGGTGTGACACCCTGGTTTTCGCTCCTTGTTTTTTTTCCTTCGCGGGATTTGACTCCCGTCTTTTTTTTTCGATGTTATCGGATTTTCTCTCGCTCTTGGGTATATGAAGATGGTCATTTAGCCTTGCCTTTCCTATCCAACCAGAGATTCTCTCCAGTCCAACCTTGCCACTCAAACTTCATTCTCAGGATTTTACCGCCGAAACCCTACTCTCCGAATTATCGGAGGGGAAACCCTAATTCCTTCCGTTACAGAGGAACCCCAATTTTCTTTGCTCTGTTGTCTCCCAAACTTTTCCCAGAGACTCCTATATCTATAAACCTTGGATATGCAAAAATATTGCCAAGACATTTGCAATATTTTTCATTTAAAATTAATTCCCTTTTTCTGCTGTTTAAAGGAATTAAATCCAGGAAAATATCTATCCATCTCCAAAGCTCATGAAAACTTGTGGAGATATTCTTTGTGATCATATTGTGCTCCCATCAAAATATTGGCCATAATTAAAAAAGGGAAATTGCATTTTCCTATTTAAAGCCAATATTGCAACTTGGGCACTTTCCAAAGGAACTACCATTTTGGTAGTCAGGAAAAATCCCAAATAATTTGTGGAGCTTCTACTACCCATATCTTCACCATTTCCATCAATAACCCAAGTTCCATAGTTCAAATTTTGAGCACATCATCCAATTCTGGTTTCTGGACTTATTTTGAGGTTGTGAAGCAACTATATTTTATATTGATTCAAAATTCTTGAAATTAATCCAGGACCTCAAATTCCTAATATAATGTGACCATGCAAAAATTCATATCATTTTGCCTAGCCAATTTCTCCCAGAAATTCCATCAAGTTTCTGTCCAGCCGGAAGCACTGTGAAGGAAGTACCTACATAGGGTATCCAAATGAGCTGAATTTTTTCCAGTGCCTCCATATATCCAAGTCATCACTCTCCACCAAATTTGAGCCAAATTCATTAAGCCATTTGACCACAACATCAAAACCCAGTTTCTGTCCAGAATTCCAACTTGTGAAGGAAGTATCTTCAGTTCTTATCCAAATGGCCTAAAATTTTACCAGGGCATTCACCTTGGTAGATCATCTCCGCACGCCAAAAAATAGCTCAATCCCTTTAGCCAATTCTCCACAAGAAGCCACACAAGTTTCTGACCAGAAGTGTTTTCTGGACGAGACGAGTAACTCCCAGTCGTCCATTACATTCCAACCACATATATCATCTACTTGAGGATGGTAGAACACTCCAGACATGATCCCATAGCGTGTGGGGCATGGCAACACGGTGGCCACGTGGTGACCACGCGCCGAGCGCGACAAAGCAGCGCCCTGTGCACTGACCTCGCCGTCCGGTCGCTTCCTGCCGGCCGCAGCCGGTCCGCGAGCGCCGGAGGACTCCTCACCGCACGCGTGTGCCCTCTGGAACCCCCTTCCCTCGTCTCCTAGCCCCTGGACGAGCATGCCGACCTCAGGTCCGCCGCCGGAGCACCGCCACGGCATCGAGCATCGAGCAGCTTCGGTCGTCGTCGGCTAGCTCCTCCAGCGGCTATTTAAGCCCACCCCGAGCCTTCTATCCTCACCAGAAACCCTCCCAGCTCCTCGGTCCAGACCTTGACCCTCTCCTCGCTCCCATGGCATCCATGGCCGGAGCTCAATCATCTTGGCCATCCCTTGCCCGTGGCTCTCCACCTCCCTTCCTACCATGTTCACGGACACCTCTAGAGCCCGCGGACCCACCGCCGTCCCCAACCTCGCCGGAGGAGCCTCGCCGGCGTGGCTTCCCCGAAGCCGTTCGGCCGTTGCGCCCCGAGTTACGGCGCCGACGCTGTAGGCCCTCCCAGGCGGCCCCGCTACTATCCCCGGATGCGCCGCGGTGCGCCGGTTCCAGGGCAGGTGCCGGCGAGCCCTCCCGTGCCGCCGTCCGTCGGCTGCGCCAGCGGCCGCATTGCCCTATCGCCAGACGAGGGGTTGAAGAAGACACAGGAGGGAGGAGAGAGAGTGGATAGGGGCGGGCCCGCCTGTAAGTGACTGTTGACCGGGCCCAGCCGGTTTAAGTGAAAACGTATTCCAGGAAATACGTCTTCTGCTTATCGAAGGCGTAAATGCGAGAATGCACTTTTGTTTATTGAGCCGGCAGCCGAAACATTTATTTAGCGGGCGTTCACTCGTTAAGAGCAGAAACAGACACTTTTCTATTTGTTTTCTGCCTAACGAATGAACGGCCCTAACTTCGCGACCGTGACTCCGATTCAGGTGATTCCAAAGCCCACGTTCTCTGTTTGTCGAGCCCGTTCCGATGAGGTCACTTTCATAATGTTTACACTTTTTGAAAATGCCCATTTTGCCCCTGCCCTATATTCAGCCCCTCCGAGAGGGAATCTTCTCCGGCGAATTTTCCGCGAGGTGATCGCACTCCTCTCCGGTGAATCCATCGACCCCCAGGCAAGCCGACCATCCTATATATGCCCTAAAGCATTTCTCTGTGTTATTCTTGCGTGTTTAATTAATGTATATGCCTATGTTAGAAATAATTAAACTCCTGCTAGGTTGAACTTATTATTTTCATTACCTGCTAAGGCTCATCATATTATCGCACTAGTGACTCGTAGGTGACAATGTGTAGATAGGTTGTTATGTTTTCATCGTGCATTACTGTTGTTATTGCAATGATCAAGAATATGACTTAATAATGACAACCTCCTCCGTCGGATGGATCGAGTCATAGTGCCACCGAACCGAGCTCATGAGTGCAGCCACATTTGCCTTTTTGGGAAGGCCCTGACTTGGTCTGTTGTCTTGCACCTTATCAGTACCACCAAAGAGGGAAGGTTATGCGAGCGCGCTACCTTGGCCCAGTAGGCGGCGATAACCTTGTGAGACCAGTTGTTTGTTTAGCCCGGGGTCCCCGTTTGGGACAGTTTTGTTTGGCCACGACGGTGGCAGATATCAGGAGTGACACAGGGGCCACCCAGGACTTGACCCGGACGGGGTATGATTGTCGGTGGGGCCGTAAGAGTGTCGGGCAATAGACAAGTCTTGTTGGAGCAGCACCGGTCCACCCGAATGGGAGCATGAGGCCAGGAGCTCCATGGTGTGGGTAAAGTGTGCAACCTCTGCAGAGTGTAAATCTATTCGAATAGCCGCGTCCTCGGTCATGGGACACAGTTCGTACTAGGTCACACTATTTGGTCTGTGTCGAGTGTGGAGGAACAAACCATATGATGTTATTAATGAACCAGAGAAAGGTATGATTTGTCAGACTTATAGTGCAGATGCAGGGACATCGGATGATGTCAGGTATATGGGATGTTAGACATACGATGGCTATGAGATGAGTGGTCGGATGACCGAATGACTTGGATTTGATTTGGATCGGGTTTGGATTGGATCCTAAGATTATTCGGAGTATGGATTAATTACTTGATATGCTGTATCTTCGTCATACTACAGTTACTTTGATAGTTAACATGCTAGATAATCCTGTTATGATATGATATTGCTAGATAATCCTGCTAAGACATGATAGCTAATATTTTTAAGATAATGAATGCATGCTTGAATGCCATGGATTGCATTGCTTGGTGTATATGTTGGTTTGGTTTGCTTGCGAGTACATTCAAAAGTACTCAGCGGCCTTCAATGTGACCAGGTTCACCTAAGGATCCTACGTCCACTAGTGAGGAGCCGGAGTGTTCGCGGGCTAGAAGAGTAACCCAGTCAGATCCCTGTGGATTGGAGCCGCACCAAGACCATGCTGCCTTAGATAGAGCTTTTCCGCTGCCATCACCCTTGTAAAATATCATGTAAGACTTATATATCCATTTAAAAGGAATGCCTGTGTTCATGATACTTGTTGTAAAAGCGCATGCCAGAGTGATTTCCTGGGCTGGTGTGTGCGGTGACCGTATGACTACAGTGGTATTCAGGCGGGGCGCCACAACCGGTTTTGTTCTCTTTTCTCGTTTCCGCGTTCCGGCATCCCAGTGATCATATCACAATGTGTCTGGCTAGACGATGATGGATGCCGTACACCGAGAGGGCCCGAGAATATCTCTCCATCGTCGGAGGAGCAAATCCCAATCTTGAGCTATCTCGTTCCTTGTCATACCTTGCCGTGAACCCGTAAGATGCCGTAATTGCCACCCAGTTACGGATGACGTTTAACAAACCCCAAAGTTCACGAAGCAAGTACGAAGGAACTCGATACTCTCATGGTCTAAGGAATTATGCAAACATTAACCATCTCTGTGTTATTAACCATTAACTTGTGACGAATGTATCTCATAGCATAACATCAATTCGGTCGATTCAACACAAGTGTTCTACTAACATTGTGCCCTCAAAATTGCCGGCATAGACATGCCCATGATCAGGAAAACAGGATCGTCATGCAATACTTGAGCCAGTCTTAGAGGCATGACCAGGAATACATTTTACCGTTTATTATACCACACGTGCACATGAGTTTCCCTCCGAGCCTCATGGATATTGTAGACTCGAGAATCATTGCAGTTATAGCATGGATCATAAACATTCATTACAAACTCAGAGATACAAAATAACTATTATTACTGCCTCTAGGGCATATCTCCTACAGACTCCCACTTGCACAAGAGTCATAATCAAGTTACATGGCTTCCCTAACACCAATGGCTATCCGGTGCTGCTCATGCTTTGCTCGTGGTAGAGGCTTTGTCATCGGGTCTGACACGTTCAGATCCGTGTGAACTTTGCGTACTTTCACTAAACCCGCTTCGACATGATGTCGAATGAGTTTATATTTGCGTTCAATATGTCTTGTCTTATGGTGCGAACTTGGCTCCCTTGCTTGAGCCACGGCGCCACTATTATCACAATAGATCTCCACCGGGTCCAAAGCACTTGGAACCACACCAAGGTCTTCAAGAAATTGCTTGATCCATACTGAATGGGCTTCTGAAGCTGCAACATATTCCGCCTCCGTCGTAGAATCCGCCAGAGTCTTTTGTTTGGAACTTTTCCAATCAACTGCGCCGCCGTTCAATATGAAAACATAGCCTGATTGAGATTTCAAGTCATCTGGGTTAGTCATGAAGCCTGCATCAGTGTAACCACTTACAATGAGCTCTTCATCACCTCCGTACACAAGGAGTAAATCCTTGGTCCTTCTGAGGTACTTAAGAATACCTTTGACTGCGGCCCAGTGTTCCAGTCCTGGATCACTTTGGTACCGGCTGCTAACACTTAGCGCATAGGAAACATCCGGTCTTGTACATAGCATGGTATACATAATAGAACCAACTGCCGAGGCATATGGAACATCATTCATCTGTGCTCGCTCATCGAGAGTCCGAGGACACTGATTCTTGCAAAGCACTATGCCAGGTGACATGGGGAGTAGGCCTTTCTTGGAGTTCTCCATGTTGAACCTTTTCAACACCTTGTCAATGTACGTGCTTTGGCTAAGCGCTATCAGGCGTTTTGATCTATCTCTATAGATTCTGATGCCCAATACATATGCCGCTTCGCCTAAGTCTTTCATTGAAAAACTCTTCTTCAATGAGTCTTTTATTTCGCTAAGAAAATTCACGTCATTTCCAATCAACAATATGTCATCCACATACAAGATTAGAAATGCTTTTGCGCTCCCACTAAACTTCTTATAAACACAAGATTCTTCGTCATTCCTGATGAAGCCAAACTCTTTGACTACTTCATCAAAATGAATGTTCCAGCTCCTTGATGCTTGCTTCAGACCATAAATGGCCTTTTGAAGTATACACACCTTTCCAGCATCCTTATGAACGACAAAACCTTCAGGCTATATCATGTATATATCTTCTTTGAGATTTCCATTTAGGAAAGCCGTTTTGACGTCCATCTGCCATATTTCATAATCGAAATAAGCAGCAATTGCTAGTAATATCCGAACAGACCTAAGCATAGCTACGGGCGAGAAAGTCTCGTCGTAGTCCACTCCTGGAACTTGCGTGAACCCTTTCGCGACACGTCTAGCTTTGTGGATAGTAATGTTACCATCCGCATCCGTCTTCCTTTTGAAAATCCATTTACAACCAATGGGCTTTACGCCTTCTGGAAATTCTTCCAAGTTCCAAACTTGGTTTTCGTACATGGATTCCATTTCGGATTTCATGGCTTTGTGCCATTCCCTTGAGTTAGGCCCCGCCATCGCTTCCTTGTAGTGCGCAGGTTCATCGTCTTCAAGAATGAAGATTTCGTTATGAAACCAGTCAGGTGGCTGGATAGCCCTACCTGATCTGCGCGGTTCAGTTACAACATTGTCTGAAGTTTCCGCATTACATGCGACAACTTCCAGCTCGGTTGTAGGGATAATTAGCGGAATTTCTTCCGGTTCCTTAGCCATATCAACGGTTGCTGAAGATTCACTAATCTCATTAAGTTGTACTGTCCTCCCACTTACTTCTTTAGCGAGAAACTCTTTCTCGAGAAAGACTCCGTTTCTAGCGACAAACACTTTGTGCTCGGAGGGAAGATAGAAGGAATACCCAATGGTCTCATTGGGATAACCTACAAAGTAGCATTTATCTGCTTTGGGATCAAGTTTGCTAGGCTGTAAACATTTTACGTATGCCTCACAACCCCAAATTTTGAGATGCGACACAATGGGTTTCTTCCCATACCATAATTCAAATGGCGTCGTCTCAACAGACTTAGACGGTGCTCTGTTTAATGTATAAGCGGCAGTGAGTAGTGCGTGACCCCAAAAACATATCGGCAGATCTGTAAGAGACATCATCGACCTTACCATGTCTAACATGGTTCGGTTATGTCTTTCCGATACTCCGTTTCTCTATGGAGTTCCGGGCGGCGTAAGCTGTGAAACGATTCCACGGTCACTCAGATGTTGGCTAAACTCATGACTAAGATATTCGCCCCCGCGATCAGACCACAGAAACTTAATCCTTTTGTTACGATGATTTTCTACCTCATTCTGAAATTCTTTGAACTTTTCAAAGGTTTCTGACTTATGCTTCATCAAATAGATATATCCATACCTACTTAAATCATCAGTAAAAGTCACGAAGTAGAAATAACCACTCCGTGCGGCCGTGCTCATCGGACCACATACATCACTATGTATTATTTCCAACAATTCACCCGCCCATTCAGGATGACCCGTGAACGGCGTCTTGGTCATTTTCCCCATCAAGCAAGCTTCACATGTGTCAAATGATTCAAAATCAAAGGACGGTAAAACTCCATCTTTATGGAGTCTTTGCATGCGTTTCTTTCCGATGTGGCCAAGCCGACAGTGCCACAAGAAAGTGGTGGTGGTATCAGTCTTCTTAAGGCGTTTAGCATTCACGTTAAAGACATCATTTCCACATTCAAGATTTAGTATGAAAAGGCCCCCAACAATGGGTGCAAATCCATAAAACATATCCTTACAATAAAGTGAACAACCATTGTTCTCAGACTTGTAAGAGTACCCATCACGTACTAAACATGATCCAGAGATAATGTTTCTACATAATGCCGGAACAAAATAACAGTTACTTAGTTCTAAGGTAAATCCTGAAGGGAGACGTAGAGGCATAATGCCGACGGCTTGAGCGGCGATCCCAGCGCCGTTCCCGACGTGCATCACGACTTCATTCTTTGCTAGCTTGCGCACCTTCTGCAGGCCCTGTATCGAGTTGCAAATGTGAGCAACCGATCCGGTATCAAATACCCAAGACTTAGAAATTTCAGTAGCAAGCAAAACGTCAATGACATTAACTTGCATAACAATTATACCTTTTCCGGTTTTCCCGGACTTCTTATCTTCCAGATACTTCTTGCAGTTTCTCTTCCAATGTCTTGTGCCATTGCAGTAGAAGCACTCAGTTTCATTCTTGGCTCCGCCCTTAGAGTTTTTCTAGGAGCCGGTCTTACCGGCGCCCTTGCCCTTCTTGGACTTGTCATTCTTTTTGAAACTGGTCGTTTTATTCACAAGCAACACTTGCTTGTGATTTTTCCGTAGTCCTCCTTCCGCAGTTTTCAGCATGGCGAGCAGCTCATTTTGTGTCTTCTCCATCCCACTCATGTTGTAGTTCATGAAAAAACCGTCGCAAGACGGGGGGAGTGAAGAAAGCAACATGTCCATCATATGGGCTGGTGTAATTGGAAATTCTAGGGTTTTAAGCCTTTCAGCGTAGCCAATAATTTTGACCACGTGTTCGCCAACTGAACTGCCCTCAGCCATCTTGCAATCCATCACGGCCTTCATGATATCAAACCGTTCAGACCGTGCGGTTTCCTTGTACAGAGCATCCAATTCCCGGATCATATCATGGGAGTTATGGAATTCAAAACGTTTTTGAAGCTCTGGACTCATGCAAGCTAGCATGAGGCACTGCACTAAGTTGTAATCATCATCCTTAGTGGCCCAGACATTTTGTCCATCTTCCGGGGCAATGGCCGCCGGTTTAGCTGGAAGAGCAGTTTCAAGCACATACATTTTCTTACCGCTCCTGAGGACAATCCTCAGGTTACGGACCCAGTTCGCATAGTTGTTTCCAGTCGCAGCTAACTTCTTTTTCTCTAACATCGGGCCTAAGTTGAACATGGTGTTGCGAGCCATTTGATCTACAACAGTAAACACAAGTTTCACTTAGACTTTGTTCATAATCAATTTGCACTAGTGAATAAACAATTTTATTCTAAAGTGCGCTCCCACTCAAATCAATATCTCTCATAATTGATTGTGAGTGATTCAAGATCCAAATTGCAAATCAACGTCATTGTTCGAGATGAACACTGATGGCATGAACTATAATTGGTAGGCAAACTTGCCGATCACATCTCCATGTGACTCTTGTTCATCTTTCGATGCGTGTGTTCCGAGCTTAGGACGATCCTGCCATGAACGTCAAGACAACCAAGTGATCTTGCTACGAGGTCTGACCTCACCCGCCTTACACCCGTACAATCAATCGTACCCATGTAGATCATGGCGCACCCCGAAAGGAAAGATGCTGTGACGGTGCTACACTTGGGAGAACACTAACTACTTGATATTTTAAGTGAGAGATCACCCTTATAAAAAGCGACTACCGCGCAATCAAAAGGGTGCATCCTAAGGGATAAACATCTCAGGCAATTCATAATAGCATGATATGGTATAGCCCCTTCTGACAGAGAAGACTTTAATTTCTTCGTCTTCGGCATTTGCGTCGGTGTTCACCTTCGCGAAGATTGCCACCACCTTATCGATGCACCAGATAATATTGCTATCTCTATAGTTAATAAAATAAGTGCATTACTTAAGGTTGACACGCAGGTCATTAAAGTGACAATCATATGGCTCCAGCCATCATGCCGAATCATGACACGCAGGTCATGTTAGTAAATTTACATCATATAGTCATCTCATACATAATCGAATTAATATGAGCACTGCTATACCACATCACATGCACATCTTGCAAAACCAAGTTAGACGCCTCTAATCAGTTTATGCAAAATTTTATTTTACGTGGCTTCTAAGGTTTTTACTTAAACCGCAGCTACCAATGTTTATCATCAAGTATGATTATTCAAGTCGCTAGATTAACTTTGCAGGGTGTATGAAACACGAGATAATAAAATCTCGAGCCCCATACTAAACTTCGTCATACGCATGACCCCCGTGCAGATCATATCTGCATTGCCCTTTCGTCTGTGAAATTTCATCTTTCTCTCAACTATGGTGGAACCCAAAGAACTGATAGCACTTCGTTGATCAATCAGGATCGCGGATTGCCAGAACTTTGTGAAATTCCACCATGCCATTTCAAGATCAGAAATACGCAAATTCTAGGGAAACAACAAGAACATCGGGTAACAGATTTCATCTGCCACCCGTATAAATAATTTTCAGCAATAAATCTCATCTACTCCAAAATTATATTATGCAATACCCATACATCTTTATGTATTCTAGATCGTAACCTGCATCTACGCATAGCAAGGCTCTTGATGCCACTATAAGGGAACGCGACAGAAAACAAAAAAATTCGGTACAGCGAGCACGCCCAGGACCACTATGGAGACTGCATACAGGGTTTGATCTGATCATTACCGACTCGTAGCGCAGCGGAAGAAGAGTCGATGTAGATCGTCGGTGCAGATCCCCGCAGCTACGATTTACAACCTCCTAACCGCGAGGATGTACTCCCTCGTCGGACAACCCTTCGGGAGGCGATCGGACAGTCCCTCGGACGATGTCATGGACAGCCCTTCGGGAGGACCCTCGAAGCTCGAACGGTAACTCGGACAGCCCTTCGGGAGGACCCTCGAAACAGCCCCTCAGGCAAAATATCAAAACTATGACCTCTCTACGGGGTTGCACACATACGGTGTCAGCTATCCGGCAGGGCTTCACCGTCCAGAACTAGTTCCTGCCGGAACCCAGACAGCCTTTCGGCTCTACGAAACTATTTCGCCGGGAGGGAGAGAGAAGGCCAGATCATGCATGGCTTGTGTATGAGAGTAAGGAGTGAGTGTGGAGAGTGCCTCTCCACCTCTATTTATAGGAAAACCCAAGTGGTAGGGTGACTCTTAAAAACCCAAAATGCCCATGCAAATGTCACACATGAACGGCATAATGGGGAGGCAAAGGAGCTCCATGGAGGAGCATCCTTGGCCGGCCACCCCCTAGTGGGACCCTCCCAAAAGGGGTTCCTTAGTCCCTAAGTCTTTCCTTCTAGAAGCTTGACAAAAGCCCTAAAGGGTGGCTTTCCAAAAAAGTAACCATAAAGTGATTTTCACTATTCACGGAGACAATTTTCCGCGACCGTTAAATCTGAAAATATTTTTGTGGGTCTTAGAATAATTCCAATACCCACTAAAATGATTTTGGACGCATTCCGAAACAATTTCGGATTAGTAATTTTCATCTGCGAAAAGCAACCAAATCGGTTCCGGCAGCTCCGGAACATTTCTGGTTTTTATCCCGGAAAAATCCCAGAAGTTTCCAGAACAATTCTGGCACCCTCTAAGAATTTCCAGGCGTGTGTTGAAACATATTTGACTTAATGGTATACCCTGAAACAACTTTTCAGTTTTATCGAAACTATTCCGGTGTTCTCTCCGGAACTCTTCCGCTGTCTCCGAAACTTTTCCGGTGACTTTCTCTCAGACTCCCTGTCTAGTATTCAGCAGATAGATGACCCTTAAGCGTGTGACCCTATAGGTTCGGTGAAGTATAGACATGACCCGGAACACTTTCCGATCAATGATCAACATCGAAGCCGTGGACACCCATATCGATCCCTATACCCACACGAAGAAATATTCGAGTGAACCTCCAGTTGCCGTGTGCTATTCCTGTTGCTTCATGATATATTACAAACACCCGAGGTGAGAATCATCGGCATCCTCGTGGATCAACAACTGGTCCATTATGCCAGTTACCTCGTTACCGGTTTTGTTCTCTTTTCTCGTTTCCGCGTTCCGGCATCCCAGTGATCAAATCACAATGTGTCTGGATAGACGATGATGGATACCGTAACACCGAGAGGGCCCGAGAATATCTCTCCATCGTCGGAGGAGCAAATCCCAATCTTGAGCTATCTCGTTCCTTGTCATACCTTTCCGTGAACCCGTAAGCTGCCGTAATAGGCACCCAGTTACGGATGACGTTTAACAAACCCCAAAGTTCACGAAGCAAGTACGAAGGAACTCGATACTCTCATGGTCTAAGGAATTATGCAAACATTAACCATCTCTGTGTTATTAACCATTAACTTGTGACGAATGTATCTCATAGCATAACATCAATTCGAGTTGATTCAACACAAGTGTTCTACTAACATTGTGCCCTCAAAATTGCCGGCATAGACATGCCCATGATCAGGAAAACAGGATCATCATGCAATACTTGAGCCAATTTTAGAGGCATGACCAGGAATACATTTTACCGTTTATTATACCACACGTGCACATGAGTTTCCCTCCGAGCCTCGTGGATATTGTAGACTCGAGAATCATTGCAGTTATAGCATGGATCATAAACATTCATTACAAACTCGAAGATACAAAATAACTGTTTTTACTACCTCTAGGGCATATCTCCTACAAAAATTACTATGAGAGAGGAACATATGCTTGTAGGCTTCTCAATAACATCAAGTTTCCTCTCTTTATGTTCAAAGTTTTGAAGTTACGCTTGTTTTGCCTTCCTATGCTAGTTGATTCTTGCTCCCATAAACTATTTGCTCACGAAATCCCTATGCATAGGAAGTGTGTTAGGCTTAATTGTGCTTGTCATATGCTTCATGATGCTCCCATTATGTTTCAATTCTTTACTTTTTTGTGAGCATCATTGAAATCATCATGCCTAGCTAAAAAGGCATTAAAAATGCTTGTTGGGAGACAACCCAATACTTATACCTTATGTTTTTGTTTGTTCACATGATTAAGCAACTGTGTTAATCATGTTTTATATGTTTTCTTTCAATAATGTGCCAAGTAAAGCCTTTGGGATAGTGTGGATACTTGTTGATTCGATTCTGTGCAAAAACAGAAACTTTTGCGTCCAGTGCTGGAATTTCTATTCTGTAATGGAGCTTGAGAAAATTCTGAAATTTTTACAGAGAATTGGATTACAAATTTTTTACGTTGTCCTAATTTTTCAGAATCTTTGTAGTTACAGAAGTATGGTTTTTAAATCGCTCACTACATGCTGTTCTGTTTTTGACAGATTCTGTTTTCGGTGCATAGTTTGCTAGTTTTAGTGTTTCCATAGCTTATATTGAGTAATATAAATTGTGGAAATGATAGAATACAGTAGGAATTATGTGAGAACAATTATGAAACTTGTCTTGACAGTACCTAAGTGGATGATTTATTTCTATCATACTAACCTATTTCACAAGATCCGTTAAGTTTTATGTGGTTGAAGTTTTCAAGTTTTGGGTGAGATGTCGATATGAGGATAATAAGGAGTGGCAAGACCCTTAGCTTGGGTATTCCCAAGGCACCCCAAGGTAATACTCAAAGAATACTCAAGCGTCTAAGCTTGGGGATGCCCCGGAAGGCATCCCCTCTTTCGTCTTCAACACTATCGGTAACATCACTCGGAGCTATATTTTTATTCGTCACATAATATGAGTTTTGCTTGGAGCGTCATTTTATTTTGTTGAGATTTGCTTGCTGTTATCAATAATAATGTCTTGTATCTTTTATTTCAATAAAATGCCAAGTATAGCCTTTACCATGCTCAGTTTGCAAGTTTATGTGTTGCTGTTTGAAAACAGAAAGTTTTCTGTTATGTCCAGAATATTCCTGAATAGTCAGAACATGATAAAAATATGAAATTTTTACAAAGTAAGAATGCGTGAGTTCTCTGTCACGTGGTAATTTTTCAGAATTTTTGGAGTTAGGGAAGTATGAATTTTAAATCCCCCTTTACAGACTGTTCTGTTTTGGCAGATTGCTGTTATAGTTGCATTGTTTGCATATGTTTGCTTGTTTAATGATTCTATTTGAGGATAGGAGTAATAAATATGCAGAGACATTTAGTATGCAATGTTAAATTATAATTTTAGTGATTTTCTACAGCAGAGAATGTTAAGGTTTTGAGTTGATTTATACTAACTTATCTCACGAGTTCTTGTTGAGTTTTGTGTGGATGAAGTTTTTAAAGATTTAGGAGAAGCCATGATATGAGAGGAATTAAGGAGACACAAGAGCTCAAGCTTGGGGATGCCTAAGGCATCCCAAATTAATATCTCAAGAAGTCTCAAGCATCTAAGCTTGGGGATGCCCCGGTAGGCATCCCACCTTTCTTCATCAACAATTATCGGTCAGTTTTGGTTGAGCCTAAGTTTTTGCTTCTTCACATGATATGTGCTATTCTTGGAATGTCATTTTATTTTGTTTTTATTGTTGTTTGAATAAAATAATAAGATCTGAAATTTTTAAATGAGAGTGTCCTCACATAGCTACCTATTTACTTAACTACTCATTTGATCTTCACTTATATCTTTTTGGAGTAGTTTGTCATTTACTCTTGTGCTTCACTTATATCCTATGAGTAAACTGTGAAAGAATTGAATATCATAAAGTCGAAATTATATGTGCTTCATATGCTTGTATCATGTCTAGTAGTAGTTTCACATTTCGGTTAGAAAGTGAAATCTATTAAAGCTTGACAATCACAATATTGGTCATACAAGCAATTCATGAATGATTAGTATAAGGAAGAGAACTTTCACATATAAATATATTATCTTGGACATCTTTTATGATTGTGAATACCCATTAATTATTTTCAAACTTGAGCAAATTAGTTGAAGTTGGACAAGGAAGATAACGTAATGAGTTATGTTTGGGTATATTTGCATAGAAGTTATATTGTTATGGATCCTCCAACATGTGGTGCTTGCTTAGGATCTTTTGCTAGCCAAAAATTCGTACTAAGTAGAGATACTACTTGTGCATCCAAAAACCCTTAAACCCAGTTTCTTGCCATGAGTGTCCACCATACCTACCTATGGATTGAATAAGATCCTTCAAGTAAGTTGTCATCGGTGCAAAAAGCAATAAAAATTGCTCCTAAAATATGTATGATCTTTTATTGCAAGGGAAAATAAGCGTTGTACGAACTTGTGATGGTAAAGAAATAAAAGCGACGGACTGCATAATAAAGGTTGCTATCACAAGGGGCAATATAACGCGACGTTCCATTGCATTAAGGGCTTGTGCATCCAAAAATAAAAAGCGCATGACAACCTCTGCTTCCCTCTGCGAAGGGCCTATCTTTTACTTTTATGTATTTACCTTTATGCAAGAGTCAATAAGTATTCATTCTCATTTCAACTTTAATTATTCTCTAGTTGGCGAGCATCATGTGGTGGGGAAAGATCCAGGCACATATGGCCAGTCAAATATATTTGATCATGAATTATTATTGTTGACAATTATCTCTATGATAAATAAGTTGGGAGGCGAAACACTAAGCCCCTATCTTTCTCTGTGTTCGATGGATGCCATTTGTTCTAAAAATATGCTTTGAGTACTAGCAATCATAGAAGACTATATGATAATTGAGTATGTGGAGCTCTTACTTAGACTTTGTTGAAATTAAGTTGAATTGCAATTGTTTGGTGACTAAGAACATAGGTTGTTAAGTTTCAAGAGATTGCATTGTTTGAACCATAACATGTGAATTGATTGCTACTTTATCATGATGAGTTTTATGAGAAAGAGTTGCTGTTATGATGCTAGGAAAAGTGATTCAAATTATCATTGATCAAACTTGTGCACTATGCTAGCATTCACACTTCATAAATTATTTCTTTTATCATTTACCTACTCGAGGACGAGCAGGAATTAAGCTTGGTGATGCTGATACGTCTCCAACGTATCTATAATTTATGAAGTATTCATGCCATGTTTATTATAGTTTTGTATGATTTTGGTGCACTTTTATATGGCTTTTATATGATTTTTATGGACTAACATATTGACCTAGTGCCCAGTGCCAGTTGCTGTTTTCTGCTTGTTTTTGGTTTTCCAGAAAATCCATATCAAATGAAGTCCAAATGCAGCGAAACTTTTTCACGATTTTTTCTGAAAGGAAACCTACCCAAGAAGCTTTGAGGAAGCAGCAGAAGAGCCACAGGGGCCCCACGAGCCACCTGGGCGCGCCTGCCCCCCACCCCCCAGGCGCGCCCTGGTGCCTCGTGGGCCCCCTGTGACACCTCTTTGCGTGATTCCAACACTGAAAAATCATATATATTCAGAAACCCCCGAAAGTTAACCTAGATGAGTTTTTACGCCGCCGCAAGCCTCTGTACCAAGGAGATCCCATCTACAGCCCTTTTCCGGCACCCTACCGGAGGGGGGAAATCATCACTGGAGGCCATCTTCATCATCCCGGCGGTCTCCATGATGAGGAGGGAGTAGTTCACCCTCGGGGCTGAGGGTATGTACTAGTAGCTATGTGTTTGATCTCTCTCTCTCTCGTGTTCTTGATTTGGCACGATCTTGATGTACCGCGAGCTTTGTTAATATAGTTGGATCATATGGTGTTTCTCCCTCTCTATCTTGTTGTGATGAATCTAATCTTTTCCTTCTGAGGTTTCGTTATTGTCGGATTGAATATTTCAGATTTGAGAACACTTGATGTATGTCTTGCATATGAATACCCATGGTGACAATGGGGTATTATATTGATTCACTTGATGTATGTTTTGGCACTCAACTCGCGGATTCCCGAAGTGACATTGGGGTAATCTTTGCATAGGGGTTGATGCACGTTTTCATTATCTTTTCTCCGATAGAAACTTTGGGGTGCTCCTTGGAGTTCTTTGTGTGGATTGAATATTATGATTGTGAAGTTGTTTGATGCATATCGTATAATCAACTCACGGATACTTGTGGTGACATTGGAGTATCTAGGTGACATTAGAGTTGGTTGATGTGTATCATATGGTGTTATTTTAGTAAGAACTCTAGGGCTATTTGTGACACTTATAGGAATAGCTCAATAGATCGATCGGAAAGGATAACTTTGAGGTGGTTTTGTATCCTACAAACAATTTCTATCTGATGTTCTCCGCTAATAGGAACTTGGGAGTGATTCTTTATCGCACGTTGAGGGATGGTTATATGATCCAATTATATTAGCATTGTTGAGTGATTGCACTAGCGAAAGTATGAACCCTAGGCCTTGTTTCTAAGCATTGCAATACCGTTTATGCTCACTTTTGTTACTTGCTCCCTTGCTGTTTTTTATTGTTCGCACTACAAAAACCTATATCTACTATCCATACTACACTTGTATCACCATATCTTCGCCGAACTAGTGCACCTATACAATTTACCATTGTATTGGGTTTGTTGGGGACACAAGAGACTCTTTGTTATTTGGTTGCAGGCTTGTTTGAGAGAGACCATCTTCATCCTACGCCTCCCACAGATTGATAAACCTTAGGTCATCCACTTGAGGGAAAATTGCTACTGTCCTACAAAACTCTATGCTTGGAGGCCCAACACGAGTCTACAAGAATAAGTTGTGTAGTAGACATCACCTACAGAAATATTTTCGGATTTAACGGTCGAGGAAAAAAAAATCGTGAATAGTGAAAATCACTTTATGGTTGCTTTATAGAAAGCCACCTTTTTGGGCTTTGTCCCAAAATATCTTAGGGATGACATGGATGGATGAGAGCCACCCTACCCCTTGGGTTTTCCTATAAATAGAGGTGGAGAGGCACTCTTCACACTCACTCTTTCTCACATACAAATGCCATGCATGATCTGGTCTTCTCTCTCCCTCCCCGCGAAATAGTTTTGTAGAGCCGAAAGGCTGTCTGGGTTCCGGTGGGAACTAGTTCTGGACGGTGAAGCCCTGCCGGATAGATGACACCGTATGTGTGCAACCCCGTAGAGAGGTCGTAGGTTCGATCTTTTTGCCCGAGGGGCTGTTCGAGAGTGCCTCCTGAAGGGCTGTCCGAGTGACCGTCCGAGTTTCTGTGAGTGCCTCCCGAAGGGCTATCCGTGACACCGTCCGGGGGACTGTCCGACCGCCTCCCGAAGGGCTGTCCGTGGGACTGTCCAAGGGGCTGACGAGGGAGTACATCCTCGCGGTTGGGAGGTTGTATATCCTAGCTGCGGGGATCTGCACCAACGATCTACATCGACTCTACTTCCGCTGCGCTACGAGTCGGTAACGATCAGATCAAAAACCATGTATGCATCTCCATAGTGATCCAGGGCGTGCTCGTTGTACCAAATTTTTTTTTCTATCGCATTCCCCAACAGTGGTATCATGAGCCGTGCTATGCGTAGATGCAGGTTACGATCTAGAATACATAGAGATGTATGGGTGTTGCACAATATAATTTTGTAGTAGATGAGATCTATTGCTGAAAATTATTTGTGCGGGTAGCAGATTAAATCTGTTACCCGATGTTCTTGTTGCTTCCCTAAAATTTGCGTATTTCTGATCTTAATAATGGCATGGTGGAGTTTCAAAGTTCTGGCAATCCGCGATCCTGGTTGATCAACAAAGTGCTAACAGTTCGTTGAATTCCACCATAGTTAAAAGAAAGATGAAATTTCGCAGACAAAAGGGCAATGCAGATATGATCTGCACGGGGGTCTTGCGTATGACGAAGTTCAGTATGGGGCTCGAGATTTTATTATCTCGTGTTTCATACACCCCGCAAAGTTAATCTAGGGACTTGAATAATCATGCTTGATGATAAACGCTGGTAGCTGCGGTTTGGTTGAAACATTAGAAGCCACGTAAAATAAATTTTTGCATAAACCGATTAGAGGCGTCTAACTTGGTTTTGCAGGATGACATGAGATGTGCATATGATGTGGTATAGCAGTGCTCATATTTAATTTGATTATGTATGAGATGACTATATAATGTAAATTAACATGACCTGCGTGTCATGATTCGGCATGATGGCTGGAGCCATATGATTGTCACTTTAATGACCTGCATGTCAACCTTAAGTAATGCACTTATTTTATTAGCTATAGAGATAGCAATATTATCTGGTGCATCGACAAGGTGGTGGCAAACTTCGCGAAGGTGAACACCGACGCGAATGCCGAAGACGAAGAAATTAAAGACTTCTCCGTCAGAAAGGGCTATACCATATCATGCTATTATGAATTGCCTGAGATGTTTATCCCTTATGGTGCACCCTTTTTGATTGCGCAGTAGTCGCTTTTATTAGGGTGATCTCTCACTTAAAAATATCAAGTAGTTAGTGTTCTCCCAAGTGTAGCACCGTCTACAACACGTATCTCTTCGGGGTGCGCCATGTACACATGAGCACGAACGATTAGAGAGGTGTAAGGCGGGTGAAGGTCAGACCTCACTGCGTGATCACTTGGTTGTCTTGACGTTCAGGCAGGACAGTCCTAAGCTCGGAACACGCGCATCGAAAGATGGACAAGAGTCACATAGAGATGTGATTGGCAAGTCGGCCTACCGATTTAAATTCACGTCATCAGTGATGAACCCGTCAATGGCGTCGAATTGAAATGCGGATCTTGAATCACTCACAATCAATTATGAGAGATATTGATTTGAGTGGGAGCGCACTCTAGAATAAAATTTTTATTCACTAGTGCAAATTAATTATGAACATTGTCTAAGTGAAATTTGCATAATAATTATAGAATATTGGCTCGCGTGTCTGATGTCTACTACACAACTTATTCTTGTAGACTCGTGTTGGGCCTCCAAGCGCAGAGTTTTGTAGGACAGTAGCAATTTTCCCTCAAGTGGATGACCTAAGGTTTATCAATCCGTGGGAGGCGTAGGTTGAAGATGGTATCTCTCAAACAACCCTGCAACCAAATACAAGAAATCTCTTGTGTCCCCAACACACCCAATACAAATGGTAAATTGTATAGGTGCACTAGTTCGGCGGAGAGATGGTGATACAAATGTAGTATGGATAGTAGATATAGGTTTTTGTAATCTGAAAATATAAAAACAGCAAGGTAGCAAGTAACGAAAGTGAGCACAAACGATATTGCAATGCTTAAAAACAAAGTCGAGGGTTCATACTTTCACTAGTCCAATCTCTCAACAATGCTAACATAATTGGATCATATAACCATCCTTCAACGTGCGATAAAGAATCACTCCCAAGTTCCTATTAACGGAGAACATAAGATAGAAATTATTTGTAGGGTACGAAACCACCTCAAAGTTATCCTTTCCGATTGATCTATTGAGCTATTCCTATAAGTGTCACAAACAGCCCTAGAGTTCATACTAAAATAACACCATATGATACACATCAACCAACTCTAATGTCACCTAGATACTCCTATGTCACCACAAGTATCCGTGAGTTGATTATACGATATGCATCAAACAACTTCATAATCATAATATTCAATCCACACAAAGAACTCCAAGGAGCACCCCAAAGTTTCTATTGGAGAAAAGATAATGAAAACGTGCATCAACCCCTATGCATAGATTACCCCAATGTCACCTCGGGAATCCGCGAGTTAAGTGCCAAAACATATATCAAGTGAATCAATATAATACCCCATTGTCACCACGGGTATTCATATGCAAGACATACATCAAGTGTTCTCAAATCTGAAATATTCAATCCAACAATAACGAAACCTCAAAGGGAAAAGATTCGATTCATCACAACAAGGATAGAGAGGGAAGAAACACCATATGATCCAACTATATTAACAAAGCTCGCGATACATCAAGATCGTGCCAAATCAAGAACACAATAGAGAGAGAGATAAAACACATAGCTACTGGTACAAACCCTCAGCCCCGAGGGTGAACTACTCCCTCCTCGTCATGGAGACTGCCGGGATGATGAAGATGGCCTCCGGTGATGATTCCCCCCTCCGGCAGGGTGCCGGAAAAGGGCTGTAGATTAGATCATGGAGGTACAGAGGCTTGCGGCGGCGTAAAAACTCATTTAGGTTAACTTTCGGGGGTTTCTGAATATATATGATTTTTTGGCATTGGAATCACGCGAAGAGGGGCCATAGGGGGCCCACGAGGCACCAGGGCGCGCCTATGGGGGGTTGGCGCGCCCTGGTGCCTCGTGGGGCCCCTGTGGGTCTTCTGGCTACCTCCCGAAGCTTCTAGTGTCTCTTATGTTCCAGATAAAATCGTCAAAAAGTTTCGCTGCATTTGGACGTCATTTGTTTTAGATTTTCTGGAAAACCAAAAACAAGCAGAAAACAGCAACTGGCACTGGGCACTAGGTCAATATGTTAGTCCATGAAAATCATATAAAAACCATATAAAAGTGCACCAACATCATACAAAACTATAATAAACATGGTATGAATACTTCATAAATTATAGACACGTTGGAGACGTATCAGTTTCCACCTTCCCTATTAAAATTGAATAAGCTGTTACTTATCTGGTTAAAACTTTACGATTGGTAACGTAATGTGAGGATTGTCCTCTAGAGTGCCGAGAAAGACTTTGTCCTATCGCATGCTTTCGGTATCCTCCCGCTAATGCCATGGATGATGTGACTCTCGTCCTTTGATCCAAAAGCTAGAATTCCGTTACGGTCAAGTGCAATATGTTTGCTTCCATGAGACCCGAACTTCAAAAGTTTGGGATAGTCATATGATATTCATGGAATTGAAAATTATTTTAAGATGCAGACAAAGGCTAAAAGATACTCCCTCCATTCCGTTTTATAGTGCGTATAAGCTTTTGAGAGAAATTCCACAATGTAGTGCGTATCTCCCTCCTCGAGCGATTTTGGACGAAAATGCCCCCCCCACCAAATCGAACAGCCAGCGCCCCACCCAGCCCACCGCATCGCTCGCCTCTCTCTCCCTTATCTCTTTCTTCTCGCTGCTTTTCCCCACCTCCCTCCCCACCTCGCTGATCCCCACCGATCTCCATGGCCGGCCTCCGGCGTCGTTGCGTCGGCTGTTGGCGTCCTCGCGTCCGTCGCATCCCTGGCAAACATCTCCGCTGCCAGCCACACCAAGTGGACTAATACTCCAAGTCGACCCCATCCGATGCAGGCGACCATGGCCCCTTCTTCTATCCCCAGATCTGGAGGCCACGGCCACCTCTCATGCGGCAAAGGAGGGGGGCAGAGCAGCAGGACCTTGAGGTGTGGACGGCGTCGACCTTCCTGACGCTGTCCTCTCCGATGGCGCGTGGAGGAGGGGACAAGGGCAGCGGCTGCCAGGACTTCTTCGCGATGTATGACGGCCATGGCGAGCTATGTGTAGCGGAGGCGTGTGGGGAGCCGATGCATGTGGTGCTCGCGGAGGAGATGGGATGGCTGCGCTGAGCAAGCGTGTGCGGGTGGACGGATGGTGAGGTTGGCGAGGGCACCGCCGCAGCCGCGGATGCCGCTGCCGCCGAGTCGCAATCCCGTATCCTGGGTCCACAGTTCGGGTGGCTGTCGTGGGGCGCCGCTGCATCGTCGTCGCCAACTGCGGTGACTCGCGCGATTTTCTATCCCGCCCTACGGTGGCGTGATGGTCCCGTGGTGGCGTGTTGGTTCCCCTTTCCACTGACCACAAAGTACACGCAGACGCACATGGGCTGGAGGCAAGACGAGCGGGGGTAACATCGTCCAAAACTGAGCGCCAGGTCACTGATTGGTATCTGTGCGTGAAACTATGCGCACTATATAGTGGAATGGAGGGAGTATGAGATATCCAAACCAATGTTTGTTTGCAAAGTATTAGTAAAGTGTTTACTGGGCATTTGACTGAAGAGAGAGGGATCCAGATGAACGCCTGTCATGTAATGAAGGTGAATAAAACAACAACTTAAAGAGAAAGGAAGTGTCCAAAGGGTGTTCGTGTGACTTAGACGCCTAGGAAGTCCGGGGCTAACGCCACTCTTAAAGGTTGGGTGCTTCTTCTGAGAGTAGGAGAAATACTAAAAGTAAAACTGTTAGAAGTATAAAGGCAAAAAGAGATAAGACTGAAATATCCAGCTCATGTATGAAAGTCATACAAGCTATTGATGTATAGAAGGCTGGTCAAAGAAATAGTTCTTGGGAATTATGATTAAACATGTTAATCACTGATTCTTGGGTATTGTGAGTTGATCACAGAGATACCCGCTCGATTGCATTCTATTGCGACTCGATGCAAGAACTACTATGGCCTAAAAGACTTGTCGGGAATGAGGTTTAGATACGCGCTGGGAACATAGTAAATGTTACTATACCTTCCATCGGTGGATTACCTATGTATTTATTTTTATAATTCATTTTTGGAGTTTCATACACTCTAGCCCATTGCATAAGGTATCTTGCAAGAAGGTTGTTCATAAGAGAACTTTTGATGTTCGGTGTTATGAATAACATAAGGGTCATACTTTCATTATGAATGAGATGTATGTTATGAATATTGATAATAATACATTACCTCTGTATTTACTTTCATAATTCATTTTAGAGTATTATACACTCTAGCCCATTTGCATAATGTTTGTTGCACGAGTGTTGTTCATAAAAGAACAATTGTTGTTCAGTATTATGAATAACATAAGGGCCATACTTCCATCATGGATGGGATGCATGTTATGAATATTGATGGTAATATGATACATCCATAACACTGACGCTAAATATCGCAAGACTAAAAGAATACCACACATGTGTGGCACTGCATTTGGTCACATTGGAGAAATTCCATAATGATGGATTTTGAAGTCGTTTGATTATGAATCATCTGACACTTGCAACTTTCCTCCGAAAAGTGAAGTGACTAAAATACCGTTCACAGGACATAAGGAACGAGCAAAGAACTTATTGGTGATCATACATCATGATGTGTGTAGTCCGATAAATGTTGTTGCTGGCAGTGGATTTGTCTATCTTCTGAAATGACTCAAGTAGATATATGGATATTTACTTGATGAGACATAAGTCTGGATCTTTTGAAATCATTCAAAAGGTTTTCAAAATGAAGAAGAAATTATTGTAACAAGAAAATTATGTTTCTGCAATGGGATTAAGGAATATTTGAGTTACAAGTTTAGTGAATGTCTGATGAGTTGTGAAAAGAGTTTCATAACTTACACCTCCCGAAACACCACGGTAAGTGGAATGACCGTGATGATGTAATCAAACCATTTATGACATGGTAAGATCAAAGATGACATAAATCAATTTGCCTTTATCCCTTTTAAAGTAATGCTTTACAGACTGCGGCTTTTACACTGAATAGAGCGCCATCAGATCTGTTGAAATGACGCCATGGTATGGTACACCCAACCATGTTATATCTTTTCTTAACATTTGGAATATGGGGCTTGTGTAAAATATTTACAAACCTATTCCAAATCAGGCAAGTGCTACTTTGTAGGTTATCCCAAATTATTGGGAATTCCTCCATCACTATACCGAGGCAAAAGGTTTTGTCACAAAGAACGGTATGATTTTGAAAGAAAATGTTTCTTGCAAAAAGGTGAGTGGGAGGACAGTGTAACTCGACGAGATAATGGTATCTTCGTCATCAGATCAAAGGAAAGAAACCTTGGAAGTGATTCCAGAGTTTCCTACTGCGAGTGATACGGAAGCCTCTACATGAGATGTATGGACTTCGGTCGAACTTGCAGCTGAACCACGTAAGCAAAACTCGTGCAAACCTCTCAGGTGCGCAGACGAGATATTGTTGCTAGACAACAGTATACCTACGATACACAAGGAAGCGTTGATGGGCCCTGACTCCGGAATTGGCTAAATGCCAATATAATCCGAGATAGTTTCCATATAAATGATTCAAGATTTGATCTTGATAAACCCTTCGGAAGACTTGAAGTCTAACGAATATTAATGGAACTATAAACTGATACGGATAAAAATGTTTTATCCATACAGCTCGACTTGTTACTCATAACAAATTCAAGGAATTAACTGCGATGAGATTGTCTTACCGTAGCGATGCTTAAAGTCGGTTCGGGTTAAACTAGCAATTAATACATATTTCAATGATGAGATATGATACTTGGATGCCAAAAGGATTTCCATGTGATGGAAATGCTACCTAGGACTTGCATGTGATACAGTCCAAGGTATTTTGTCTATCCAGAGGATGCTAGTGAGTATGCAAACTTCAGAGTTCCAGCAATGGACAGAAGAGAGCAAAATGGAGTTGGAATCTTTGTTTTTGATGAAATAGTCAAAAGAGTTTGATTTCATCAATGGATAACGAAGATGCTTGTGGTTACAAGAAAGTAAATGGGAGCATAATAATATTTCTAAAACCCTTGTGTGCTTGACACATTGTTGATTGGAAATAATATAAATTTCTTGACACAAATTAGGACTTCATTGAAAATTAGTTTTTCGATGAAGTACTTGGGCTGAGTAGCCTTGATATTAGCCATATTTATCTACGGAGATAGAATTGCCTAATAGGAATAAGCAAAAATACATATTGACAAGATGCTGAAACAGTCTAGCATTAAAAACGCCAAGGAGTGATTCTTGCCGAAGTCACATGGAAAGAGTTTTTGCAAGACTCGGTGTCCCAAAACACTGATGAGCAAAATACATGATGGAGATTCCACACACTCTTGTGTTTGGATTAATCATGTATTCCATGGTATGTAAAACAACCAGATATGTCCAATACTCCCAAGCTGTTGCGAGTATAGATACCAAAGTGATCAAAGTACTGATCATGGGATAACAGTGAAAAATGTCATTGAGTACTAAAGTAGCACTGATGACATGTTTTCTCGCAAGCAGAGATTATGAAGTGCTCGTTGTAAGTAATTACATCGATACGTTCTTCATCAATGCTCCATGCGATTTTCGATTTAAGTTAAGGGTTTTGTATAATACACGATATGGTGACACAGTAAGTTGGAATTGTTCCAAACAGGTTACTGTGGAAAATTCTATAACAAAGACTAAAGTATGTTGACGCTTTAGAAGCGACAAAGAAGATGTTGAATCATATAGTTCATTCATGAACTTAGTATGGTTCCAAGATGGCTTTGGTCAATGGGACACTATTGTAGATAGTTGCTCCATAGCTCAGTCTGAGGAATCAAGGTTCGACCAGTGATTCACATATATACAAAGCCAAGTCCACACAAAATATGAATTTTGTGAAAGCGTGAAAACGTGAGGACATGCAAAGATACACACGGAACTGAAGTTGTCAGATCCGTTGGACATTAGACTATACCACAAGCGAAGCATATTTTACACCAGTATGCCATATGTGTAAAGTGCATTAGCATTGACTAGATTATTGACTCTAGTGCAAGTGGGAGTCTGTAGGAGATATGCCCTAGAGGCAATAATAAATGCTATTATTTATCTCCATGTTCATAATTATGTTTATGTTCCATGCTATAACTGCTATGGTTCTCGAGTCTACAATAACCACGAGGCTCGGAGGGAAACTCATATGCACGTGTGGAATAATGAACGGTAAAATGTATTCCTAGTTTGGCCTCTAAGACTAGCTCAAGTGTTGCATGATGGTTCTGTTTTCCTGATCATGGGCATGACTATGCCAGCAACTTTGAGGGCACAATCTTAGGAGAACACTTGTGTTGAATCGACCCGATTGATGTTATGCTATGAGATACATTCGTCACAAGTTAATGGTTAATAACACAGAGAAAGTTAACGTTTGCATAATTCCTTAGACCATGAGAGTATCGAGTTTCTTCATGCTTGCTTCATGAACTTTGGGGTTTGTTAAACGTCATCCGTAAATGGGTGGCTATTACGGCGGCTTACGGGTTCATGGAAAAATATGACAAGGGACTTGATAGCTCAAGATTGGGATTTGCTCCTCCGACGATGGAGAGATATTCTTTGGGCCCTCTCGGTGTTACGGTATCCATCATTGTCTGGCCAGACACATTGTGATTTGATCATAGGGATACCGGAACACGGGAACGAGAAAAGAGAACAAAACCGGTAACGAGGTAACTGGCATAGTGGACAAGTTGTTGATTCACGGGGATGCCGATAAATCTCACCTCGGGTATTTGTAACATATCACGAAGCAACAGGAATAGCACACGGCAACTGGAGGTTCACTCGAATATTTATTCGTGTGGGTATAGGGGTCAATATGGGTGTCCACGGCTCCGATGTTGATCATTGATCGGAAAGTGTTCCGGTCATGTCTATACTTCACCGAACCTATAGGGTCACACTCTTAAGGGTCATCTATCTGCTGAATGCTAGACAGGGAGTCTGAGAGAAAGTCAACGGAAAAGTTTCGGAGACAACGGAAGAGTTCCGGAGAGAGGACACCGGAAGGGTTTCAGTAAAACCGAAAAGTTATTTCAGAATATACCATTAAGTCAAAATGGTTTCGGCACACGCCTGGAAATTCTTGGAGGGTGCCAGAATGTAACCCCCCCTGTAATCAAGCTACAGTGACCTTTCTCTAATTATGCCAAGTCATCATCATTAACTTACTAGTAGCCATTAAGATCCAAAATCCATTCCAATTCAAAATTCAAATAGTGAGTAAAAATAAAACTTCTTCAAATAAATAAACAAAAGTGTTCGTGTTATTGAAAATAATCAATAAGTAATTTTCATATAGGAACCAACATCATTTGACTCGCCAATTAATCCCTACTAAATTATAAAATGGTCTAACAGCAACTAAAAGAGCCATTTCAAAATAAACAAATGTTTATGTGTTTCCAAACCACTTGAAACTTTGTGGGCTTCTTCAATATATAGCCTAGTATTTATGTGACAAGTTTTGTAATCAACAAAATTCATTTGGTATTTTATTAAATTGCAAAACAGAGAGAAATGGATGAAACCGTAGAAGAAAAAGAATAAAAACTAAATGGCACTGTGCACTTAGGCCTGCTGGAAACAGTGCGGCCCAAGCCCACCACGGCCTTCTCCTTCTTCCTACTGTACAGATGAGGAGGCAGCGCCATGGCGTGGCCGCGGACACGGCCGTCCACGCCACGGATGTCGCCGTGTCGACCATCCGGAGCCACCTGGAGATGCATAAGAACCTCCCCGACGCAGTGGACAACCCTAGTCCTCCTTCCTCCCTCTCCTCGCGTCGCCCCCTTCGATTCATTCGTGCCGAGCTCTGCTCGCCATGGCCGTTGCGGTAGTCGCGGCCAATGGCCACCCCGCTCCCTGAGACCATGTCCGGGAGCTCCATCATGGTCGGCTTCATCACCACGCCTAAGTATTTGAGCTAGGAGACCCTGTACGCTCGGCATCGAGCACATCTTCGTCGGTACATTGCCGGCGTCCGACGTCGTTTCCCGCGGCTCCGGTCCACCTCTGGCCTCCCCGACCACACCTCCGAGCTCGCGGTGAGCTCCTCCTCCGAATCCCCCTCTTCCCCGGCTCGATCCATGCCTGCAGTCGCCGTCCCCGAGCTCATCCGAGCTCGCGCGTACGCGTACATGTACGTGCGTGCTGCTACTCTGCTTGGCTGCTTTGCTGCTCCGTTGCTCTGCTGCGCTGCTGCTCAGGCTGCTCCCGCTAGCTGCTGTACTTATTGCTGCTGCGCTGCTGTTGCTGCCGCAAGCTGCTGCTCTGCTGCTCGCGGCGGCAGTACTTGCTGCTCCTGCTGCTGCTCTCAACTGCTGCTACCTGCTGCACTGCTGCTTGCTCCGGCTGCTGCTACCTCCTGCTGCCGCCCGCTGCCACCAGCCGCGCCGCTCGCCGCTGCTTCCTGGCCGGCCGGCCACGCCATGGCTCGGCCATGGCCACTGCCTCTCGTGCCCAGCCGGCCCCCTTTTAATTAGGGACTAAACCACTTTAGCACTAAACCCCCCTTAATTATTCTATGACATGTGGGACCCCTCTGATTAGATTAAAAATAAAATCATTTGGAAATTATTAAAATACTGGCAGGTGGGACCCCTGCACTGTTCACTTTGACTAGTCAAATTGACTTGGTCAACCCGAATTAAAACAATTCCAGAAAATTTCAGAAATTGTTAAAACTTCAGAAAATCATATAAAATAATCCGTAAGTCAGATGAAAATAATTTATATATGAAAAATGATCAGAAAAATACAACGAATCCGAATATGTCACTTCCATGTATGACAAACCCCTCTAACATGATGAACATGGAACATTTTGCATCAGGAACATCTGACCGAAAAATACCTGGAGTCGGGAAAATATTGCCACATATTTTCCCTCTTCTTTTAAAATGCCTAGAAATGCATTAGAGCATATCACCAACACATATTGTCGTGACATACATCTGTGATGCATTTGTTTGCTCTGTTATTTATCGTTTCCCCTCCGCTGCTTCTTTTCCGGTAAACCCCGATACTGCGATAGACTCCGAGACCACTGATGATCTGGTGATCGGCTACTTTCAAAGATTCCTTTTCATCTGCAGAGCTTCCAGGCAAGCAAAACCCCCTTGATCATCCAGATATCGCCTACTCTTTCTCTCTATTACTTGCATTAGAATTGCTTCTGTTGTTGCTCCGATAGCTCCTATTCTGATACATAGCCTATTTTCGTCGCCTGCTGTTGATACCTACCTGCTGTCCCATGATGCTTATTTAGCCATGCTGTTGATCCATCTGTGGCCCTTCACCCTTGTCCGTGTGCCATGCTGGTTACCGGGCCGTGATCACTCTGGGTGATGATCACGGAAAGATTACATTACTGCAATACTTTAAACTGTTAAAGTCGGGCCGGCTCCAAGAGTGCCCGCGAGAGAATAATATTAAAGACGGGTCGGCTCCAAGAGCACCCGCGAGCCGTGTGTTACCAAGTCGGAGCGACAGAGATCCTGTTCGTCTTCGCGAGTTACTAAACACGCCTAACGGATTTGGGTATTTGATCTGAGTTGGCCACTGGCCTATACGCACTACCACCACGTGGGATAATGGTTTAATGGGACCCTCTACGCCGTATGTATCAGCCGAAAGCTTTGTCAGACGTCCAGTTCAGCATTGTGGCCTGGTCAGGCCGGCGCCATCCAGGACAGAGGTGGTGCCTGGGTCCACCCTACACACAACGACCCGGAGTGCACAGCGCGATGGCCCAAGACCTCTGAGCACTTAGGATGTAGACCGGCGGGGACCTCTCTGCTGAGCTCTAGGTAGGGCTGCGGTGTGTCGATCAGCCGAGGCCGGGCATGACCCGGAAAAGTGTGTCCGGCCAGAGTTAATCGAGCGTGTTGGGTAACAGTAGTGCACCCTTGCAGGGAAGTTATCTATTCGAATAGTCGTGTCCACGGTAACAGGACGCTCAGAGTTGTATCCTGATCTGCTACAACTACAAATGGATATTGTTACAATATTAAACTGCTACTACCACTCTCGGGATCACTTTCTCGCAAGGTAGTCGAGGGAGGATCCCAGGGCATTACTACTATATGATTGATGATATATATTACTTGCTCTACTCTCTTCTGATGATGCAAGATTGCTTCAAGATGCTAGTCTTCGATGGGCTAGGCCTCTCCCCCTCTGTTCTGGCATTTCTGCAGTTTAGTCCAAAGATATAGCCCCATCCCTTTGATACCGATGCATACTTAGCATAGTTCTGATGTCAGTCTTGCGAGTACTTTGGATGAGTACTCACGGTTGCTTTGCTATTCTTTTTCCCCCATACCCGATTGCTGCATTCAGACGACGGAGCCCAGGAGCAGGAGATCCCCGGAGGAGCCTACTACGACGTGGAGATCCCTGATGACCAGGAGTAGTTCAGAGGCCCTAGGCAGGAGGCCTTCGCCTTTTCGACCAGTGTCGCTGTTATGCTAGCCTTCTTAAGGCAGACTTGTTTAACTTTGTGTCTGTACTCAGATATTTTTGTTTCCGCTAATGCTTGTGTGACTCGAGCTTATGTATTCGAGCCCTCGAGGCCCCTGGCTTGTAATATAAAGCTTGTATTATTTTAATTGTGTTTAGAGTTGTGCTGTGATATCTTCCCGTGAGTCCTTAGGCTTGATCGTGTGCATTTGCGTGTATGATTAGTGCACGATTAAGTCGGGGGCGTCACACAGAATTGTTCTGGGATTTTTCCGAAGAAAAAACCCGGAAATGTTCCGGAGCTGCCGGAACCGCTTTGGTTGCTTTTCACAGATGAAAATCACTAATCCGGAATTGTTTCAAAACGCGTCCAAAATTATTTTAGTGGGTACTGGAAATGTTCTAAGACCTACAGAAATATTTTCGGATTTAACGGTTGCGGAAAAATGTTTCCGTGAATAGTGAAAATCACTTTATGGTTACTTTATGGAAAGCCACCTTTTTGGGCTTTGTCTCAAAATATCTTAGGGATGACATGGATGGATGAGAGCCACCCTACCCCTTGGGTTTTCCTATAAATAGAGGTGGAGAGGCACTCTTCACACTCACTCTTTCTCACATACAAATGCCATGCATGATCTGGCCTTCTCTCTCCCTCCCCGCGAAATAGTTTCGTAGAGCCGAAAGGCTGTCTGGGTTCCGGTGGGAACTAGTTCTGGACGGCGAAGACCTGCCGGATAGATGACACCGTATGTGTGCAACCCCGTAGAGAGGTTGTAGGTTCGATCTTTTTGCCCGAGGGGCTGTTCGAGAGTGCCTCCCGATGGGCTGTCCGAGTGACCGTCCGAGTTTCTGTGAGTGCCTCCCGAAGGGCTGTCCGTGACACCGTCCGGGGAACTGTCCGACCGCCTCCCGAAGGGCTGTCCGTGGGACTATCCAAGGGGCTGACGAGGGAGTACATCCTCGCGGTTGGGAGGTTGTAAATCCTAGCTGGGGGGATCTGCACCAACGATCTCGACTCTACTTCCGCTGCGCTACCAGTCGGTAACGATCAGATCAAAAACCATGTATGCATCTCCATAGTGATCCTGGGCGTGCTCGCGGTATCGAAATTTTTTGTTTTCTGTCGCGTTCCCCAACAGGAAGAAGCGGTGGAGCTTCTTGAGCATTTATCAAAGGTGGTGCTAAAGAAGGCGACACACCAGCTTTTGTGTTTTGCAAAGATTGAGGTGGAGGCGGCATTTTCTTTTCTTGCCATGTGTTTTCATTTGGCCACGATGAACGTACATTGTTCTCATGGTGATGTTCATGAGGATGTTGCTCCCTTCTCGGTGACACCGGTCGCCATTCTTGGCGTGACCAAGCGTTCCAACGAGGGGGTAGTTCTGTTTGTCTTTGTCGATAAGCTGGAGTAGTCGGGGACCTCCGACGCGGTGCCCAAGTATTGTGGTCATGTTGTGGACGATAACTAGGAACATGGCGTCTAGCTTCACCTTGTTGCGATGATTCAGGTGCTTGCGAAAAGTTTCGGCGAGCTTGGAACCTTGACCTAACCCCATCACGGGATGGAGCTTGAGGTTGGAATTGGTATTGGCCAGGAGCATGATGCCTTGGCGTGCCCCCGACATGCGAGGATGGCTGATTTACTCGTTGTTGTAGCTCCCTCAATTGAGATTGGAGCTGCTGCAGTTGGCGTTGAAGATCATTAGAGCGAGGCGCTGGTGCCTCATTGGATAGTACATCAAACTTATTTTCACTTTTGCTATCGCCAGTTGTAATGTGACATGCCGAGACTAGCACAGCTGGATTGAAATGGTTCAACTCATTGATGATGGATGGGTTACATCCTGGAAAGCTAGTGGCACGCTTTAGAGTGCGTGTCCAGAACTCGTTCATGATCGCTTGCCTAACAAGCTCTTTCATCCGATGTGGTCTGGCGATCCACTGAATCGGGGAAAGGACATAGGGCTCATTTACTGGGTCTGGATATTTTGTTTCATCCTCCAGTGATGAAGTATCAGTTTCAACAAACTCATCGCTCAACTGAGCATGTAACTTTTTGATTTGACTACGCTTGCGTCGATAGTTGCGAAGCGAGTTAGCATTTTTGTTTGATCTTGCATTGCGCACAGACAAAGACAAGCGATAAGCAACCATATCGAGCCTCTCCAAGAGCTTAGTTTTGTTTTCTTGCATGAGTGAGCTTGGCGTAGTGGCAGCAGTGTTTTTCAGCAGATTGCGAGCCTCGGTGATAAGAGCATGACGTTCCTCCTTATCCTTAGCAGCAGCAAGTATTTTGGCCTTCTTGGTTTCAGTGGTATGAAGCAACATCGGGTCCTGTGTCGGGTGATAGTGGGTCTTGCTTCCATGTTCGATGCCTACCATAGGAGGTAGCGATCCAAACTGGAGCACACTTGGAGTTGAAGTTTGTCTCATAGCTTGCTCCATGGTGATGACCGGGAAGGACTCACCTACAAAAGGGAATCCTTCTGTTAGTATACTGGCATATGATACAAACTTACAGTATTGCACAAGAGTACACCGGTTTAGTTGTCCAAACACAAGCCTTTTTTTTGTATCCATGACCCCTTTTTTTTGCATCCCATGCGTATTGAGCATAGGGTCAATATAACATGCATCACAGTACGAATGTAGATTGACTTTTTTTATGTACTTCTCGAGCAGATAGAGCATCGAGTAAGAGACACGCGCATGATGGAGATGAAATTTTCTCTTTCCAGCACTAGGTACGATGTTTCAGATGGTTAGAACAAAGAGAACTTCATCGAGAACATTCTTATATAGGAACCAGACGAACAAAGAAGGTTGAAAGTTTGGGACGTGCATGTTCTTCTAGTACATGCATGGAGCATTGGTAGGAGTATTTGCATGGCTAAACACGTGCATGACCACGCACTTAGTTTACTAGAGAGACGTCTGAATATGCCGAAAACTTGAGAACCATAGTATGATTTTTTTTAATGGACCAAGTCAGCATGATATTTTGGACCAGAAGAAGAAGATAAACGTGCATGACATGCATTTTTAGCACGCACATGCAATTCAGGAGATGTACGTGCAAACCCAAACGTACAGGCCTATGCACCTTTTTTTTTTACAAAGGAACACAAACGGTAACAAACTCATCCCGTGATACTTCTGGGACTTTCTCAATCCTTCGTGTTTCACGACATCAAAGAGACCTTATAGCAGATCCACAACATGACACTTTTTGAGCAAGAATACTTATGTGATGTGGGAATCAGACCAAGTTTTGCTTCAGGCCGGTAAAAGAGAGCAAGGGGAGTTGGACGACGATCGGAGCGCAACGAAGATGGGAGGAGAATCAGGTCCCACTGGGCGTGCCATTTTGTTTCGAAAACAAAATACAAATGACAAACGCGGAAATAATTATGGGAACTCTGTATCTTTATTCATCATCGTACATATTACAAGTACATGGATGTTTACATGCTCCCATAGGAGTTTGCCTATTTTGCCTTCATACGACTATGCTTAAGGAGTATCTAACTTGGAAAGATTGTGTGTAGTCCGCTGATTCCCGGCGCTTTTGCAAAGCGTCCGGTTAATTACATCTGCAGGTCGAGCCTGCAGAAAACCTCTGATTAAGCTGCGCGTGGTCGTCGTCGTGAAATTTTCTCATCCATGATGCACGTGTGATGTTTGGAGAAAAGATATAGATGGTAGTGATACGTAAGTGCGGGTGGCTTTCTTTTGCTTGAACCCAGTCACTGTACGCCATCGCCATGTCGGTGTTTAGAACAGAATTTGTTGATGAAGATGGTGACTTTTGCCTTGTCGGTGCCTAGTCATGTACCCATGAATTCATCGAACATGGACATATGTATGTTGCTTTTGCCTCGTCGGTGCCCAGCAACGAAGTGTCCGATCCCGTTTGGGATGGAATATAGTGACCTAGCCTTATCGGCGCTTGGCCATGATTTCATCTAGCCTTGTCGGCACTAGACAGAAGATGTATATGGATTTGACCATTGTCTCATACTCCCTCCGTTCCTAAATCTAGTGCGTATAGTCTTCAGCCCAGGTACCAATGTGTGAGCTGGCGGTATATTTTGGACGAGAAAGCCCTCAGTCCCCCACACGGTTTGTCCCAGGAACATGTGCACAAGGAGTACTAGTAGAGAAGAAAGTGGCAGCGACGGGTCTTGCCGGCGGCGTGCCCTCGCGTTTTGGTCTCCTGGACGCCGAGAGGCCAGCCGCGGACGCGTGATGACGGCGCTGTGGACGCGGTGACACCGGAGATGCGGGTTGCGGACGTGGGCATGCAAGTCAGGGACGCAGTGACGCCGAAGACGCTGGCTGTGGACACGGTCGTGGTCATGCTGCCGCTCCATGTAGAACTCGCCCAGCCTCGTTGGCGGTCCGCCGGCGTCGTCACGGCGCAGCCGCCACTAGCTTCCGACCCGCCGTCGTTTCCTCCGTCGCCACCCGCCCCTGCTAGTCCCCTCTTGCTCCTCCGCTGACGTCCAAATCGGCTTCTCGCTCTCCTGCTCCGGCGGCGCCCGTGCCATGGACAGGGACGCAACCGTGGACAGGTACACGCCCAGCGCGGCCATGGCCTAGGCGGACGCACGAGGTCAATTTGCTCGTGCTCTTCTTTGTTGTGACCCCATCCATCATCCTGTTCCTCCATCTCCTAGATTCCTGCGGCCGCTGGTCGATTCCCGACCTCCTGCACGGCCGGCATCGCCTAATTCCTGCGGCCGCTGGTCAATTTGGTTTGGTCCCAGGGAAAGGGAGCCATGCGTTACGGGAAGAAGGGGATAAAGTCTGGGGTTACTTTCGTCCATAAGAGCGTTGGACTGCTAATGCGCACTACATATCGGAATTTCTCTAAAAAAACTTAGGCGCACTACATATCGGAATGGAGGGAGTAGAGATTAGGCCATAGAAATAAAGTATGTCTTTTCTCCTTTATTTCAAGGATCAAACTCTTTGTGATGAAAGGGTTGCACACCGGCGTCATTGATGAAGCAATCGACGATGTATTTTTTTTGTGAGGATTTTCATCTACTCCGCATGGGGCGACATTGATGAGGCGGTCGTGCTATGATTGTAGGTTTCCACATGGGTGACGTTGATGAGATGGTCGTGCCATGGTTGTAGATTTTCACAAGGGCGACGTTGATGAAGCAGTCGTGCCATGGTTGTAGATTCATGCATACTTTCTCATGGGCGACGTTGATGAAGTAGTCGTGCCATGGTTGTAAATTTTCATACATGGCCGACATTGATGAGGTGGTCGTGCCATGGTAAAGATTCGTGGAGCAGCCAAGTTGAGATTGTTTCTTTTCCATCACACAAAGGTCAATGATGCGATTGAATCTTACAACTTACCATCGAGGCCAACGGTGGATGCAAAAATCAGCATGTTGACGAAGGTACAACGTGCTCCGGCGATCGATGAAATTGGTGTGGCGGAGGTTGAGGAGGAAAGGTATGGTGTGTGCGGACGGTCGGCGATGACTACCGATGAGAGCCTTGCGGCGTGCTTGACAAGGAGGGTTAGGGCTTCGGCTGGTCGTGCGTGCCCATCCCTGCGGTGTGCGTGCGGGCGTTCTCTCTGGCGTGCGTGTGTTCTCCCCTGGGAACGAGGGCTGGCTTTGATTTATATAGGCGTCGACCGTGGCCCCTCTAATCGGTTGAAACCGCGTGGCCGGTTAAAATCTTCTCAGGACTCCATCGCAAGCTGGCTTGGGGTGCACGTATACAATTCCTTCAAGCAAAAAGCGTATCTAAACAAATTACTGCTGCTCAAAGAAAGTCACCGGAAGACGTGGCCACGTTGCCATGCGGGCCTTGGCCTGTCACGGTCAGTACTATGGATAGCATCCATGTGCATTACTACTTAATCTTCTGTCCAGATAGATATTTAAAAGAAATGATATGCATCCATGCGACGTGGTGCACATTAACTAGCAACTTGGCTAGCTTTGTACATACGTATTTCCCTCTTCTGATAATTATTTCTCTTAAACCACAGTGCAAACCATCAATCTATTTGCACCACTGGATTCTACATCATGAACTCTACAAATAGAGTATAATATTTGATATATTCTTTTTCTTAGAATTTATTGGCACGTGGGACCCATACGTCATACAGAAGTTATATTTTCCTCATATATATGCTTGTATTTATTTGCATGCCGGTCCATCACGGCTCATCTCTCCCTAATCTATATCTATACCTAATCTCTACCTAATCTTTACCTATATATATATATATATATATCCCTAATAATAAAGCACGGATAACTTCTGGTCGTACGTCGTGGCGTTTTTGCAAAAAAGCCCTTATGTTTTCTGGTATTCAACCCGCAGTCCCTCTTTTAGTGGATGTGAGAAAACGGTTCGTTTTTTACAAAAAAACCCCTGCGTCTTATCCAGACGCTCCCGCTTCCTTTCCAGCCGCGGCGGAGCAGGAGAATTTGAGGGGCGGGCGGAGCAGGAGAAGTTCAGGGGCGGCGCCCTTGTCGCCGGACGGCTACAACCGTGGCGGAGTAGAAGGCGGACGCCATGGGCGCGTCGCCATCCTTGTTGCGCTTGATGGAGGACGGAAGGGCAGACATTTTCTGGTGGGTACGCCGGCCGCGTGCGTCGGCTAAGTCGCCGGTGAGCAGCTGCCCGTCCGAGCCGTCCTGACTCGCGTCCTCCTTCCTCCCGTTCTCCTTTTCTCTCTGCTCCCTCACCCGCTACCTAATCAGCCTCGCCGCCGCCGTTTTGCAGGAGCCATCGCTGCCGACGTCCAGTGAGACGCCCTGCTGCGAGACCTCTCCGTCCGCCGCCTTCTTCGCTCAGGTCCCGCCAGCACCGACCCGTTCTGCCGTCTCTGTACCTGCTGGATAGCGCGCCCCGCCAAGTCCTGGAGCCGACGCGCCCCTGCCTCGCCTTCCCTCCACGGCCCAGCTGCGGCGGAGCAGGACAAGTTGAGGGGCGGCGCCCTTGTCGCTGGACGGGCCGCTGTGACCTGTCCGCCGCCGCCAATCCTCTCCGGCCTCCTACGCCGTATCCTTCTCAATCTCCGACGGGCTGCTCCCGTGTCGTGATTTGGATGGACAATTGGAGGCCGTGTCCTTGTCCAACACCAAGCAATGGAGTGCCCGACCCGGATTTGAGTTGCTTGCTATAAGAAGGAGGGGTCCTCGGCCGGAATCTCCATCAGGTTGCGTCCTTGGACCATAAGCTCCATCAAAGCCCGTCCAAACTGCAATTTTCGACGAAACGTCCAATGTCGCCGCCGAGTTCGCCGGAGGAAGAAGCACCGAGTTCGCCGGAGGAACAAGAACATTCGTCCAACCGTCCAATTTCGCCTGCCTCGGCTACACCAGAGGTATGTATCCCCTTGATATTCACTGGATGGAATCCCCTGTTTTACATATTGTTTCTGTTCCCTGGCTCTGTCTGCGATTGTGTTCTTTCTTCAGTTATGAAATAGCTTTGCAGTTTTATGTGGTGAAAGTTTTAGAGGCCGTCGATAGCTTTCCAAAGGTACTAAGTTTGTGCAATTCGGAATAATGATGGTGAATATATCGCCAAATAACAGTTCTGTTGTTCCAGGATTTTCCGTCCAAGTAGATTTATGTTTTGCAAGAATTAATGGAAGAAGTTAGAATTTCTGTTAATACGACTTTAGTTTAGCCTGACTGAAATAAGGGACAGTACTTAATTTTGTACTGTAAGTATATATGTACTTTGCTGTTTGCTCAACGAATTATATCAGTATCAATAAGCCGACATTGTTCAGGCCTTATTTTTTTGCTGCCCTTGTTTGCCTGAATGGCATAAAAAGACCGCAGGACATCATAGATGAGATGACCACTTTCAGGCAACCTTCAATGCTTTGCATAATTTTTGGTAATCAATTCAAACTGCTTAAAGCCTAAAACAATAAGTTCCATTCGCACAGACATAGAAATTCAGAATTAATAAGTTACATAAGGAAATTATAAGGCACGAGAAAACTGATGGAGGATGGTTAGTACAGTAGCAAAGTTTTGTAAGCTCATGTGAGTCATGTTATTCTTTCTATAATATTGCATGAATGTGTACAATCATATTTATAGACTGATTTAGTAGTCTCTGTGATTGCTACATGCGAAGTGGCTTACGGTCAGTTTAGGGTTTCTGAGGTGAACGACCTGGTCCGTCTTTTCTTGTGATCTGAATTATGATGTAGGACATGGCCACAAGGGTTATTTCTGAGGGGCTGCGGCTTGAGCAAATGATCATATCCCAAATCATGACACACAGCCCTCTATACAGTCACAGCTCTCCATCCGGCATGATTTTTATCGTTCTTCTGTTGGCAAGTAATCTTAAGACTTTTTTTTCCCTGGGTGATTCGTAAGACTAATTACCCTACACAATTCACAGTTTTAGTATCTCTTATGCACCTAAATATATCTGTAACTGAAAAAATGTTCTGTTTCCCGCAGGTTTTGCCTTGATTAACAAATTGAACTGAAGTTGTTTGTGCTGTAGTCAAGAGGATATGATTGTCTTTTTTCTTACACAACGAATTACCCTTAATTGTCAGAAAAAAACCGAGTTACCCTTGGTTCTGTTTGTGCTGTGTGCCTGTGTCATCTGTTATTCACTGTATTTTATTGAGATTTACATCTATTAAGCTCATCCAAGCAGTAAATTTGGATTAAGATTTACTTACTAAACTGGAGGCAGCATTGTCCATTGATAAACAAATAAACAAAGGAAACAAGGTTCAGTGTGAACCCAGGCATAAAATTGCAAACGTGATACGTACATTAGCTGTCGAAGAGACACGCATGCGCTTCTGATTAGTTTCATATTGCGCATAAGACCATCTACAGTCCACTTAAGCTTACCATTTGACAGTAGGTTATTTTCGGCCAATTTGCCAATTTCATTATCCTTAAGCTTTAGAGCTTTCCGTGACTTCTTTTTGGCAGCAACAGCCTGTGCTTGCAATCTGCCAATCGCTTCATCCTTCACCTTAAGAGCATCTACACTCTGCTGAAGCTTTTCAGCTGTCTGTAGCTGTTGCGTTGCACTACCAGCAGCTTCTGCTCACAATCTTTCAAGCACATTGCCTTCTTAGTTTCTCATGTTCAGGGCAGTGGGCATAATATATTTTGTATTATGTTGTTGCAGAGTAGGATAGTTCAATGATATGGTGATAGATTGAGAGCATTACATTGCTGCAAGATGTTTCTGGGTTACAATTTTATTGTCCAAATGAATTTTTTGAAATGCTACAAAGTAATTTCATTGCAATGGATAGTTGTTTGAAAGCCTGGAGATCATGTCAGTGCTGCACCAGGTCGCTGTGGTGGTTGTTCTGTACGTTTGTAATGTTGTAGAAGTTGTGACTGTTCGCCGCGTGCAGGTGCCAAAGGTGTCTGATCAAACTCAGGTGGAGGCCAAGGAGGTTTGGCTCTCGGATACGCCACTAGTAACGCTCGATGATACCGACGTGCATATTGTAAGTTTCCCCCGTGCAAATTGCATAATTTTTTGTACATGCTGCTTAAGTTGATCATCGTGTGACATGTTGTGCTGTTAATTCGACCTCAAGTTTAGATGACCAAGACTGAAAGTTGATTCAAGTTTGTAGTGCTACAAGTCTGAAAGATGATATTTTAGATTTGGCAACTGATTCGTGCTATTCATAGATGCTACACTTCAGTCAGTAAATGAACAAAAAAGCTAGGACTAAACTTTTAGTCAGTTTTGTGACATTACATCGTTGGCCTTCTTCCTATGACAGATAAAGTTATGGACATGGTAGAGGCTGCCGAGAGGACATGAGATAAAGTTTTGTGATAACGTTATTTCTGGTGCAGTGTCCAAGAGGTAAGAACATGAGCACCTTAAGCCATATGAAACCATTTCTCTGTTCGAAAGTCATATCAGCATTTTGAATGTCGACTTTGCCAGAACGACGGCCTGCTCGCCATGCTCCCCTCAAGGTAGGCCGTTGAATAGTCTCTAAAAGTTCTTCTATTTAATTCTTGACTATATGAGCCTATTCCATTCAATTCTTGACTATATGTAGAAAATATTACCCCGTCACCTAGAAACTTCTGAAACAATAACAGAAGCCTTTTGATATCTTAGCCCCATGCTTCTACTTTCTAAATCCCAGAATTGATGAGGCCTTGGTTAGTTTGGACTCACAGGAATGTGCAATTAGACTTTGAAATACATCAGTTGTGGAATAGTACAAGCTATTGGACATTTGCACTTGCCTTATGAGTGTGGCTGATAATTCTTCAGCAGCATAACATCATATATGCATTGGTAACTTGCATCTGTAATATGGATGGGTCATGGATGATTCTGCCTTTCGCCAAACTCAATAATAAAATCACGTTATGATGTTCTCTATTTAAACATGGTTATGTACCTTCAAGAATTCCGCAACTAAAATAAAAACTGATTACCTCAAGGAAAAAATAGCAGAATTTATGTACAGTATGATGTAAATTTCACATATATTCTCAAGTTTGCTGATAGGTCAACAGTATTGCCTCGAAAAGATACTAACGAGTCATAAGTGCCAAACTGAAGCAGGGGCAATTCGTGCACTTATACAAACTGAACACATTGTATTTCTGATGAAACCTTTAACATTTAAGTTAGTAATCTTAAAAATAGAAAATGGATGAGCAAATTAGTAGTACTTTAGGAGAACCGAATCAAATGAAACTAATTATGCTGTGCTGAATATTCTGCAGAAGTGAGTATTTGAGAGTAAAATTGCATTTTTCAGTATCTCTGAACCCTTTTATTCTCCACACTTCACATAAATAATGCATCTTTCAGTTCAGATGGCATAGAAAAAACCATATGCTAGAAGATCATCATCCATCGACATTCCGCATGATTGCAATGAAAATTAGGTGCATTTGCTAAACAAAAGAAGCTTCCATAGTTCCTGTGTTCACTTAAATAGTGTGTAGTTGTGTCAAAATCATTATGTCCCGAGCCAAGAGTGAATAGACGAAATTACTTCTATTACTGTGTTGTGTCTGCAGGTGCACATAGTGTGTGTTTTCAGTAGCCTTAGCAATTCGAGAGCACCACAATCGAGAAAATAAATGTTTTGCTACGTGCTGCATTTGTGGTAGTCTTACTTTAGCATGCAACTAGCTACTAGGATTGCGACAATTGACAAGTACTCCCACAGATACCATCAGGACTAAGGTTACTCTTATTTAAGCAGCTCACCAGATAACTTAAAGATTTTTTCCACATAAAAATAATAACATTGAAGTTCATATCTTCTATTGAAACTCCTTTTCTATGTATGAACCTCAGAAGACAACTTCCAGTAGACCTAACTGATGGAAATCTCAAAGCTCTTAGCCTGCAGGCTCTCGGTCAGGTACTATATTCGCAACTCAGCGTATTTTTTATGAAGTTTGGTGCCAAGTCCCAAACATATTTTGTCAAGGGTAGGAATGTAGATGTTGTCAACTTCACATAAATGCTATGCTTGCTGCAAGAAGAGTGGTATCAACATTAACACAGAAGTAGACGTTGTTTGAATTATTCTTGATTATTTGTGTTATGTTAATAGCTCTTTGCCCTATTCTCAACTGGGTATCCTTGCTGATTGGTCACCCGTCAATTGTACAGAAGGTAACCCTCGAAGGTGTGTTACGCAGTGGCTCAGTTCATCGTCTTGCAATTGACCATGTTCAGACACATTGTGATCAGGTGGACACCGTGGTCACCGCTGGTGAGGATGTGGAGGAAGAAAAGCGACGACATGGGTCGGATGCCATGTTAAATTAGTGGACATGGTTTCCTATCCTCAATGAGATCAAATTAGTTTTGAAGAAGTTTGTCACTGCCCACGTCCAGCACACGAGGCAGGAGAGTCAATTAGCCCATGAGCCTGCTGGTCTAGCTAGAACAAAGGAAGATGCACTCCTTATTGGTGATGTCTCGGTGATTATCCCCCTACTCCTAAAAGTAATTTTGTTACTCATTCTAAAAAAAATTAGGAGATGGACTTGTGAGGGGGTCTTGGTCCATGCTTAGGGGTGTTTGATATTTTTTTCTCCCGTTGCAACGCACGGGCCCTTTTCCTAGTATATATAAAGCAAATTGGGTTTCTGGTCGTCCGTCATGGCATTTTTCAGAAAAGTCCCTCTATTTCAGAGAATTCAACCCGCAGTCCTGTTTTAAGTAAAAACGAATCATTTTTTTTTTCGTATTTTACACAAAAGCCCCTGTGTTTTCTTGAAATCAGCCCGCAGTCCGGATTTAAGTCACACCCGAACCGTTATTTTACATTTTTCGAAAACCCTCCTGATCTTTTACGTAATTCATCCGCGAATCATATTTAAGTCAAACAAATGCTTTTCTAAATCATCCATATCTTTTAAACCGTAACTCCGATTTGAACATGTTATATATGAAATTTGATTAGAAAAATATGTAGAATATGAATATGAGATTATTTTTACCTGTTAAGTATTTTTAAATATTATTTTGAAAGATATTTAAGTTAAACAAATGATTTTCTAAATTATCCGTATCTTTTAAACCGTAACTTCGATTTTAACATGTTATATATGAAATTTGATTAGAAAAATGTGTGAAATCTGAATATGATGTTAATTTTACTTGTTAAATATTTTTTAAATATTGTTTTGAAAGCAAACTTATAATTTATAGCGCACGATCCGTTTTTCTTTTGTATCGGCGGCGAGGGTGAGAAGGAGGATAAGCGGCAACACAAATATGATGCCTCGTTAAAATAAAGGAGATGGACCTGTTGTGGTCTTGAGTGATGGTTGTTGGGTTAAGAGCGTGTGTTATGTTTCTCTCCCGTTGCAACGCACGGGCTCTTTTGCTAGTAATAATAAAGGGGCTATCGCTTCTTCCTCCCTATTTTTCGTCCGTCACCTGCGCTTCGTACGTCGTTAGTTTTTCTGAGAAGTCGAGGTGGTTCATATCGATACTTTGGGCGTCCTCGCTCCAGCGATACTGGGCCAGGAGCGCCTTCTAATTTTTTTTTGTGGGCCGAGAGCATGTGGGTGGGCTTTTTAGAATAAAAAGGAAAAATACAGCTTGGATTGTGGATCGATCTCAAGATCAACGCGTAACAACCAAACAACATAGCCACCTGAGCTAGCTCATGGCTATGCGAGAAACAGGTTCGTTTACAAAAAAAAATAGTCCCACCTCGCTATTTTATAAAAAATCTGAACAATTTATATACTTGCCCGAGTTACCTGGACAAACAAGGAGCCACTTGAAGAAACAAAAAACAAGCGGTAATCCGCGAGACATGCACGCTTTGTGCTAGATGGCTACATAAGATCTAATGGGATTGTGTGGGCTGCATGAGATCAAGAAAGACATACTAAGAGCGAAAGAGATTGTGGGCTGTGGCTGCTCTGCATATATGAGATAAAGAAAGAAAGAGAAATGTTGACATGCTAAGAGCGAAAGAGATTGTGGGCTATGGCCGCTGCATAAGATAAAGAAAGAAGATTGCGGCTGCATGAGATAAAGAAAAAAGAGAGAGGGAGAAATATTTAAATGGGATTGTGGGCTATGTTGCTGCATCAAGACCCTTCTCGGTAGAAAGACAAAAGTTGTGCATCGTTCATGCAACGTTTTTTTTCTTTCTAATCCAATATTTTAAGAGAAAAACAAGATATTCCTTCCAATCACCATCTGCCTTGATTGCCGACATTCGTGAGGTAGGCCTGACAAACCCGAAGCGAGAGAGTAGGTTTCAGGATTATGAAAAAAATAAGCGTTCCTTACCATTGGTGTTAAGGCTTCTTTCATGACTAATGCGCAGCTGATAATGCTTTTCTTCTAAACTTCGGCATGCGCCTCTTTGCCGCCGCCGGGTGGCAACGTATAGATATATGTCAATTTTCTCTCCCGTTGCAACGCACGGGCATTTGTCCTAGTAATAATAATAATAATAATAATAATAATAATAATAATAATAATAATAATAATAATATAATATATAATAATAATAATAATAATTAATTTTTTAATATATTAATAACTTAATAATAATAATAATATATATATTATATTATATATAATATATAATATATATTATATATATAATAATAATATATATAATAATATATTATATAATAATAAAGAGTATATATATTATAATAATAATAATATAATAATAATAATATAATAATAATAATTATTAATTATAATTATATATATATTATATATATAATAATAATAATAATAATAATAATAATAATAATAATAATAATAATAATAATAATAATAATAATAAAGAGGCTATTGCTTCTTTACCACCGTAATTTGGTCCGTCTTTAGTCCGTTGTTGGCTTCGTCCGTCCGTCGTTCACGTGTGTTTCTTCGTACGTCGAACTAACCGGCTGGGCCTTCGCCCACGCTACTTATTGTTTGTCGCACGTCTGGGCCGTCCAGGCTGGTACTGGGCCTAAACTAGCAGGCACCACGGCCTGCCTACCACTCGCACTAAGTGGAAAAAAATTAATGGCAAAGATGGGATTCGAACACAGCACCAACCCGTCAGAGCAACACGCCCTAGCCACAACGCCAAGCAATTTGTTCTGTCCAAAGAGCCACAATGCCAAGCAATTTGTTCTGTCCAAAGTAGAGAGAGACTAAATATTTTTTTTCTTCATAAGCGCCACAACACAAAAATTGAAATAATCCCACCTCGCCCCCTTGAATTAAATCCCACCAGTTTATATACTTCCTCGAGTTGTCTAGGTAATCAGCGAGCTGCCTCAAGAATCAATGGGCCGATGGTAAAACGTGGATTGGATTCTTCCCAAGGAACCAAGGAGAGAGGGAGGCAAGGCCGCACAAGGAGCCAATTGATCGGCATGCACCGGTGGCATGGGACATCCATCATTAATATGGATGCACCGGTGGTGGGCTAATTAAAATAGTGGGCTAATTAATCTGGATTCATGACATGCATGATGCACATGAAGAAATTAATCTGCATGCACTGGTGGTGGGTAAACGAGATTTGTGTTGCATCCATATATATTATAAAGGGAAACGCTTCCTAGCAGGCATCTGATAGCATACGTTTGTCAGACTGGTCCCACACCGTCGATGCTTCTTTCATCTAATGGCCGAGATTGCGTCCGAAATCGTTTCATTAGTTTCCAAAACAGCCTGATTTTCCACCTATAACTACTCCCGCATTAACCTTACCTGCCAAACCCATACGTCCCTAGCTAAAAAAAACATGCGTCCCCATCCTCATCACCTGCTCGCTGCTCCGGACCTCGCCAATCTCATCGCGGCCTGGTTCTCGCCGCCATGAACCGGCCTCCCTTTTTCCCGTGAGACTCACCATGCAGGTGCATCCAGGCCACCGCGGCGGAACCTTGCTGGAGTCCATCACGCGAACGAATCCATCACGCGAGGAACCTTGCTAGAGTCGCCCCCACCTCCTCTGCAGGTAGCATCTACCTGCATCCTCATCTGACTTGGGTAATTCTGCGAAATTTTCATATAGCCCTCTCTGATTTCTAACATATCTGTATGTCACGAGTGTCATTTGATGAATTTTGTCTACCTCCGTTGTGTTTTTTTCAACCGATTCATTATTTTGCCCACGTCATTGCGTATTATATGACTGAATCAGAGTAATATCTCTGAATTTGGTATGTACATGACATACATGTGCTTCCTAATTTTGGCTGTAATACGAGTGAGAAGTGAGAGGATTTTTGTTGTGTTTTCCCCCTCTTTGTTGTCTATGTTTCAAGGTTGAAGGGAGCACACATTGTTGGTCGCGCGAGAATCCGCCATACCATCCTTATCATGACTATCCTCGTTATATAGAAAGTATATTGAGATTGCATCACTACAATGCTTCTAGCTTTTCGTGTTTCATACATACATATAGTACTACTACACCATTGCTGCTTAAACTCTGGTTCATATTTATCATGTCGCTTCTACACCGAGTCCACTTTGCTTCGTACATATCAACCCTGTGCTTCTACATTTGTGTTCAGTTATGCTTCAAAGTAAGATGAGTTATACTAAGACAGCACATTGTCATGCTTCATACTGATGGTGCTTCCAAATTATAATTCAGATGCTCCTTTGGTTTAGATAAAATGCTTCCAATACCTCCTGCTTCTTTGGTCTTATGTTATCAATTGTTCTAACAATTCTCATATTTATCTTTGCTAATGTCTAAAATTTATAGATGTCAGTGCACCAGTGCTAACGAAAGCAATTCATCCATGTTTCAGTTGGTGTTGTCCTGGCGGGTGTGCTTCCATGGTCTTGCTGGCTCGTCACGTACGTCCTCAGCATCCTCGCCGAGGTGTGCTTCGATAGTTCTGCTCTTCATTGTGCCATCGTCATCAAGATGAACCACCAGTCCAGAAGAGTGTAAAAAACTCTTGGACCATCTGGACGTGGAAAGATGCGCGACCACTGCCGGTTGGGTTTGTATTGCGTCGGTGGAATTTGAAGCAACTTATATGGAAGCAAATTTGAAAATCTTTTGAAGCTAACTGTATTTTCTTGGGAAGCAAGTACTACTTTTTTGTGCATTGTTTGATGGAAATATTTTTGTTGTTGTTGGAGTCACGACTGCTGATACATTCAAAACAATTGTCTGGTCGCATGAAAGATATTTTTTCTGCTCAAACAATACACTGAACACACTTCCTAACTACAAGACTAAAAGAGTCTCAAACGATTGTAACAAGTCAGAAGCAATCTTCAGTTTCCATGCAAATCTGACCGTATGGAAGCAATTTGACCGAGACAAATAAAAATATAGTCCAAAACAACAAAGGTTAAGCTTCGGAAGCAAACCAAACTTAAGCTTCGGAAGCAAGGACCATCACGATTGAAAACAACATGGGGTATATAGGAAGCAAACAAAAATAATTCTTACGATTGAAAACTTCGAACCAAATAATTTTTTAGGAAGCAACGATCCTGTTTGGAAGCAATTTTTAGGAAGCAAGGGTTCTCGTGATTGGAAACAAACAAAATATCTTCAACAAACAAAATGAGGAAGCAAGGTCCTCATTTTAGGAAGCAACGATGCCTTGATTTCAGGGAGAAATTGTCAGGAAAGATATTAATCCTAATTACTGCCAAATCTGCATGCAAATTGACTCAGGCGGGGGAGTTTGCTGGTGGATCCAACTATTATTAACCATGCTCTTATGGGCTTGTAGAGTTATTCCAGAAACACAGAATCCTCATCTTTCCTGCAGCTTTTTCTGGAATCAGTGGGACATAAATGCTTGATGGGCTTGCTGCTTGATGGGCTTGCCACATGCATGCACTCACCTCTCCTCTCTTCCAGGATCTCAATCAATTATTAAATCAATCTGACCTAATTATGCAGACGCACACTAAATACATGCATGATTAAGTTGCTGCAGAGACCATGATAATGGTTAATACTAGTAGTACTAGCAATCAGTAGTTGAAAGAAAGTAGTACTTGATCGAGTTGAAACTTATACCGGCTGAATGGAAGGAGATTAAACTGGAGGGTGGATCTGATTTTTGCAGCCATTTAAGTGCCTGTTCCAAGATCTAGCTAGCAAGGACAAAGACAGCCATGAGAGGCATGTTAGTTCCCATCAATTAATGGAAAAGGCCAGGCAGCATCAGCATCAGCACCCATGCGTACGTAGCACGTTGCTTGCGCTGAAGTGAAGCTAATTGCCCATCAGATTCATGGCATGCATTCAATCGCCCGTCCATGGAGGATGGAGCTATATTGTCAACAAGATCGGCAGAGATGGAGGCTATCCACGCACGTATTGCCCATCCATGGCACCTCCAAGAAACAGAGTATCTATCAATCTCTGCATCCAAGTCGCCTGCATCAGTGAGTGCCATATGTAGTACCTGTCTGAATTGAATTTTCAAGAGATGAGTGGAGTGGCGTAAATGGTGGCAGGCTGCTAGCTGCAGCAGGAGCATCAGCACAGCACATGCTTGGAATGGAAGGCCGGTGCTCTCATGTACGTTGTTATAATTGCTCTGGCCTACCACATCCAAGTACTCATTGCATATGGAAGCTCCCAGGTTGGATAAGTTGTTTTCTTCCAAAGAAAAATGTTTCATGGGTTGTCGATGAGAAATGAAATCTTAGCTTGTGAGATCACCAGACAAGGGTCTCTTTGATTCAAAGAATTTCTAATCCTTATAAGAAGTTATTCCAATGTTGGTTGTTTAATTCATACCATTTTTTCTTCTTATGATTCATGTATACTAGACTTCATCGGAAAAATTCACATTCAGGCTCTTGGGAAAATTTCCAATGTGTTTTCCGTTCCCATGCTTTGAGAATCTGGTAAATGAGTAGTATAATTTTTTCCACCGTGTGAATGAAGCGCGCGAGAGATATAGTTTTTCTGCCGTTCCTTGCTGTGAACTGAAAGAAGGGATAACAGCATACCGGACGAGAGTGGTCTGGTAATTGTCATGCGAGAGGAGACGGAGCGGGGATCAATCAATTTAATGGCTCGTCGGAATTGTTGGGTGGAGCGAACAACAATCAGGCCACGCACGTTCTGCTCCGAGGGCGACCGGCGATGGCGCAAACCGGGCAAGATTACAAGGAAACGCACGCGCACACGGCCATGAAGCAACAGCGACCGCACCTGAGCTGTTGTGGTCCCTTCTTATTTGTAGTACTACTACCTTTGATCACGCTCTTTGTAGTACTACTAATCTGTTTGATTTGGGCCTTCTTTTGATTCAAAGGAATAGCGCAGGATTCTTGAAGAATTTGAATCCATAGGAATTTTTCTATGTGTTAAATTATGATCCAAATTATACCGTGTTGGACTAGACGTAGTACAAACGGTGTGGGGCGTTGCGTTGACGTCGACGGGTACGAGTACAACTCGTTTACTTGTCCTCCAAGAACAGCCTGGAGGGGAATCATCTGGTATACATGTATAGTACAGCCCAGCAAAAAATTAAGTAGGGAAAAAAATTAAGAGAGCTAAAAACGAGATGGGCTAGGCCCAATTGTCTTGGCAGTGAAGGTTGAAGCGCCACCACGTCCGCACGCGACCACGCGTGTGTGAAATCAATCTAGCGATGGTTTCGCTTCGTCACACTAGTAGAAAACAGGGCATTAGTCCCGATTCCAGAGGGCCTTTAGTCCCGGTTCTGGAACCGGGACAAAACGATCGGGACAAATGCTTAAAACCTTTAGTCCCGGTTGGCCTACGAACCGGGAACAAAGGTGCTCCACGTGGCCGCTGTGGGGCGCGCAGGCAGGAGGACCTTTAGTCCCGGTTGGTAACACCAACCGGGACTAAAGGGTCTCCACGTGGCCGCTGCGCAGCACTCAGGCAGGAGGACCTTTAGTCCCGGTTGGTAACACCAACCAGGACCAAAAGGCAGCCACGCGTCAACAGCTCGCAGGCGCTGGGGTTTTTTTTTGAAAGGGGGGGTTTAGGGGTTTTGGAGGGTTTAGGGGTTTCATATTGTGTTAGCTAGCTAATAGAGAGAAGTGACCTCTCTTTCTCCGTGCTTGGTCGACGCTAGCTACTACATATAGAGAGAACTCGACGCTAGCTAGTAAGCAATGAAGGAACCATTAATTATACAACATCGTCATGCATGATCAATATATAGAGAGAAGTGACCTCTCTTTCTCCGTGCTTGTTGGTCGAACAACAAGTTTTCGTATATCTATTCGACGCTACTACAGATAGTACACGTTGATGCATATATCTATTCAACAGGTTTGCAATTCCCAATGGCATTTTCCGTCTTTAGGAATGACGTGGTCAACAAAGAATCCCGCCAACTCCTCTTGAATTGCGCGTAGGCGATCAGTTGGTAGGAGTACGTTTCACTTCTGCATGGTCTAATTTAAAGAAGGGGGGTCAATATATATATATGAATGAAATCAACACAATTGATGGTGATAAAATAAAATTATGAATATTGTTTACGTACTTCAAATTGTTGTTTATTGAACCCCTCTCGGTGGTCTTTTGGTGAATGAACTCGCAAACGTAGTATCCACATAACTCAGTTCCGGGTTCCTGCCACATGCACTTTACGAGAATAGAGTTTAATCAAAATGATAATCAACCATGATAATGGTATTGAAACTAGAATCAATGAGAGATGCGCGGAACTAGCTAGTACTACTTATTCTGGGTTGTTTAAATCGCAGCTCTGGTCTCCATTCACCCTGAATCTGCGTGATGAACTTTTTCCAAACCCTGCCCGGCAAAGAAAATGATTACTTGATATCAGGAAATGAACGAAATTTGCCGATATAGTGCGATAATGATTGAACTTACTTCTGGAGCATTTCAATCATGTCCGCATACTCCGTAGCCTCTTTACGTCTCGAGTCCAAGACAGTTACTGCTCCCTTGTCAAGCTGAATGGCTAGCAGAATAAAGTGGAACCTGCGCGCGCATAACTCATCAATTACACTTAACCTCGAGTCAGCGAAACAGAATATGCAGAAGACAGTAACACTCACTTGAAGTTGTAAGGAAAGAGTATTTCCCTTTTGTTTTGGTGTCGAAGGAATGAGCTGAGCAAGATTTTCTCAGTCTCCTCGGGGATCTTCTGTACCGACCATTCATTTACGATATTCGGGTTAATGAACCCAATGTCATAGATTTGTCCTTTTTTAAATTCGACGATCTTCAATCTGCATAATATAGTGAGGATAATTATATACATGCAATGAATGAGCTGAGCTAGAGACTTAATTACAGAAATAATACTTACAGACAATAACAAGACACGAGACTTTTGTCGAGGGCGGCTTGATTGTATAACTGAAAGAGTTCGTCAAATTCAACGAAGATCGAGTCGACTCCAACGAACTCGTGCTCATCCTTAATTCCCACCAAGATACTGCCCGTCCCATCCTTGCAGGTTTCCAAGTACCATTTATGTAATGTTCGCATCATCGTTGGTAGATCTTGTTCCAGATCATCACTTCTGACGAGACGCTTCCCGTGCTGGTATTTAAAGGTGTCTACCGGCTTAGCGATTTCAAAATGTACATCATCGCCTAGGTAATCACCAGGATTGAAACCAGGAGCAACGGCCGCTACCCCCGGGGTATCGGTAAACACCTTGAGCAGGGGGCACGATTGCTTTTCCTGTTCGCCGAGCTGGGGATTTGTTTTCCCACTTCTTGCACCAGTACTGCTACTTCTCGACCGACTCTTAGCTTTGTCATATGTCTTTGCAATAGTGCGGTCATAGTTTGATAGCAGCGGAGGCGGAGGTGGTCGCGTAAGGGCATCCAGAGTGCGATTCGCCTTTACCGGATTTATTTTTTCCTTCGGAAGTGGAACTTTCCGTGCAAAATGGGCCTGCACTTCGGCAACACTGATGTCCTTGTTTTCCTCGTCAGTCCTCTCATATGGTAACTTTGGAGGAACCCTGAGGCTTGGACCAGATTTGAATTTCTTCCCGCCTATTGTACTGCTAGCCGCCGGAGCAGCGGCGGCTCTCTTCCGCTGTTGCTGACGAGGCGGAGTTCGCTGACGCGGCGGAGGCAGCTGCGGCGGCAGAGACGGCTGACGCGCCGGAGACAGCTGAGGCGGAGGAGGATTCTGCTGAGGGGCCTCCTCCGTTAGAGTCCGCTGAGGCGGCGGAGACGGATGACGCGCCGGAGACGACTCAGGCAGCGGAGATAGCACAACTAGACTGTGAGGAGGAGTCTGCTGAGGATCCGGCTGCGTCTGCTGAGGCGGCGTCCAGTTTGGAAGCTTGATGTACTCCTTTCTCCATAGACGGGTACTCCTTAAGGCATTTTCCAGAAGATCCTCCCCTTCACCTGTAGGGTAGTCAAGCTCCGGCCCCTCAAATCCCGCCATTATCTCATCCACCGTGAAAATAGCATAGCCATGTGGAATCGGACGGCAATGGAAAGTTCCCTCAGTTCGAGGAGGTAAAACAGAGCCGACCGCCACCTTCAAGGTCAGGTTCTGGCATTTCGCCATTAGCACACAATGTTCAGTCTCCGTGATACTATCAACGGGGTAGTGAGGAGCCGTGATATCAGGCTGAAGGAGCTCCGTGGAAGCCACGCTGCTTCTCCGCTGAGATGGTGGGGTAGCTTCTGGGGCAGTATCGAAGGAAGGATCTTCGTGCCGCTGAGATGGTGGGTTGGTAGCTCGCTGGCTCTCAAGTTCCTCTAGTTTCGCTAATCTTGCATTGATCTTCTGCATTTCGCTTGCTTCCGCTTTCTTATTTCTCTGTCGGCTTCTATAACCATCGCTGTCGGGAAACCCATCCTTCCACGGAACGGAGCCTGATGTGCCTCGTGTTCGTCCAGGGTGTTCAGGATTCCCTAGGGCATGTGTCAGCTCGTCATTCTCTCTGTCGGGTTGTAACCTCCCTTCCTGCGCTGCCTGGATTGCTTCCTGAAGCTTCTTGACGGGTATTGCAAGTTGAGCTTTCATCCAAACACACTCCCCTGTGTCTGGGTCCAAAGTTCCCACAACCCCGAAGAACCAAGTCCTTGACCGATCTGGCCAGTGCAATGTCGCTGGTTGGACCCCTTTAGCAAGCAGGTCTTGCTCAGCTTTGTCCCACGTAGGCCGGGCTTTGCTGTAGCCACCTGACCCCGTAACATGGTGATACTTCTTCTTTGCAGGATTTAGCTTATTTTTCGCTGACCTTTTCTTGCCCTTGTCCAATTTCTTGTAGGCCACAAATGCGGGCCAGTGATCTTTTATCTTCTCATATGCACCGGTGAATTCTGGAGTCTTGTCTTTCTCGACAAACTTTTTGTTCAAATCTTTCTTCCAGTTCTTGAATAGTTCTGCCATCTTCTTAAGAGCAAACGCCTTGACCTTATTCGGATCCGCCTCTGGCGGTAGGCTGAAATTTGTCATCAGCGAGGTCCAAAGATCATCTTTCTGTCTATCCTGGACATAAGAAACTTCAGGGTCCTTCTTCTTATTCCATTCTTGGATGCTGATCGGGACGCGGTCCCTAACAACCACTCCGCACTGATGTATAAATGTGTCCCTGCTCCGCTTGGGAGCAATCGGTTGGCCATCTCGATCGACTTCTTCGATCGTGAACCTTTCATCCTGGCGCAACCTTTTCTTCGGGCCTCATCTCCTTACGGAAGTTTGGCTCGATCCGGATGGTTAATTAAAAGAAGAAAGAAGCGTTAATATATGTACATACAAAACAATTAATGCATCAAGTCAGTAGAGGCTTAATTAATATATGTATATATACCTCGCCGGACTTTGCAACAGTTAAGGCTCCCTCCTCCGTTCGGTCACCGGAGCCGTCATGATCTCCTTGCTCCTCCGTTTGGTCACCGGAGCCGTCATGATCTCCTTCCTCCTCCACTCGATCACCGGAGCCGTCATGATCTCCTTCCTCACCATCGGTGTCATTGAGAAACGACAAGGGATCACCTCCGTCGCGGATTATATCCCCCAACAACTCTTCTTTTTCTAAGTCTCTGTCCATAGTTTCTGCAAATGTTACAACATGGCAATATACAACCATGATAGATGGATTACTGGCAAACATAGACCTAGCTAATCACAACAAGGAATCATATGCATATATGAGCAATGGATTAGTCGCAAACATCATGCAAAGTTATCGGGGGTTATACTTTGCGGACCGCCTCTCTCATGCATGTCCGACATCCCCCCTCATGTCGAAGTTATCGGGGTTATACTTTCAGGAGAGGACACTTTACAAAAAATAACCGCTATGCAGGAGATCGAACTATCCATTCTACCACATTGACCTATGCCGGCCGCCTACCGAATAAATAAAGTCCCTTCGGCTCACTGAGGTAAGACCGGTGAATTAGACGCCAATATATAGTATTATACATAACAATTACGGGTAGGGGCGGGAGGGGGTAGATCGACAACGCTCTTTCTTCTAGGGGGTTATGTTTTAACGAACCACCCCCCCGCCCCCCTCATGTCGAAGTTATCGGGGTTATGTTTTAACAACCCCCCTCATGTCGAAGTTATCGGGAATATGTTGAATTCCCGAGAGAGTTAGGGGTGTTCTAACGCGGCACTACACGATATAGGTGAAGGGGGATAACATCCGGGAATACATCTTTTTTTTTTGCTATGATATACATATACATCTACATACTAAAGTATACATACATACATATACATCTACATACATATATATCGGGGTTATGTGTTAACGACAAGATGAATACAAGATTTATACACAAGATGAATACAAAATGAATACAAGATTTATACACATGGATGAATACACAACTCAACAAATGAACCAACCATGCATCATCCTATGAACAAAACTCAACATACAACAAATGGACACCTTTTGTCGAATAGCGGAGGGACGATCAGGGCCAACTCCACGGAGATGCAACACCACAACCTGTAATAATTCTACCGATTGAAAAAACATTAGGCAAAACCCAAGTATATATAGTAGCGCTTGCATGGCAAAAAAACCTAGTAAACCTAGTAAAACCTAGTAAACCTAGTAAAACCTAGTAAAACCTAGGCAACTCCACGGATTCGTCAAGGCAAGTTGCAAAGTTAAAACAGATTCTCAGACTTAGTGTAATTCACAGTGTGGCAGAAACAGATTTAAGATGCACACTTGGAGGCAAGAATTAAATATGCTACAGGGCAAGAACATGGCATCAAAAGGTATGGCATGATAGAGCATAACATAAACCACAAAACATGGTTACTGATCATGTTCAGAAGAGTCATGGATATGATGGTAGCATCAATAGAACATGGCAAGAAGATATAACAGATTTTAGACTTAGTGAAAAACTGGGCATGCTGACAACAACATCATGATGCTGACTTGGGAGGCACATAACAGCAAGCATAACAATTTTACAATTTATGAAACTGACATGAGCATGTAGTAGACATATCAATCTTCAAATACTCCATTGGCACAAGTTCATATGATGCACATATCATTTACTATGGATTTTACAAAATGGAACATTCTGTTAACTAATAACCTATAATTGTACACTCTAAAAAAAGGAACAGAAGAATGTGTGTGTGTGTGTGTGTGTGTGTGTTCAATCTACAGCACCGGGGAGGGGCGGCCGGCTAGGTGGGGGATGGGCTTGGGGACGGGCGGCCAGCGAGGTGGGGGATGGGCTCGGGGAGGGGCTTCGATCGGGAGGAGAGAGGGGGGAGAGGGAGGAGGCTCACAGCGCGGGCTCGGCGGCGACGTCGAGGCGACGGCGAGGTCGAGGGCGAGGTCAACGGCGAGGTCGAGGTCAAGGTTGAGGTCGAGGTCGAGGGCGCCGGGGAGGAGGCGCGGGCGGCCGACGTCGGGGGCGGCGACGACGAGGACGGGCTTGGGGGCGGCGGCGATCCGGCAACCTGGCGGCGTCGTGGGTGTGTGGGCGTCGGGGTGCAGATGACTTTGGAAAATTTCCTAAGTCCTAGTTATATACCCCCACCTTTAGTCCCGGTTGGTGGCTCAAACCGGGACTAAAGGCCCCCCTTTAGTCCCAGTGCGAGCCACCAACCGGGACTAAAGGTCAATTTCGCCAGGCGAAAGGGCGGGAAGCACAGCGCTTTAGTCCCAGTTGGTGGCTCGGACCGGGACTAAAGGGGGGCCTTTAGTCCCGGTTGGTGCCACCAACCGGGACTAAAGGGCTGCGGCTGGCACGGCGTCGGGCGGGTGGATGTTTAGTCCCACCTCGCTAGCTGAGAGGCCTCGATAGTGGTTTATAAGCGTGGCTGCGCCAGCCCTGTCGAGCTCCTCTCTTATGCAGGCCTGCAGGCATAAACGAACCACCTCTGCCTGTGGGCCTACTGGGCCTGCTGCGGGCCTGCATCCTGTCCCAACTAGCGTGTTGGGTTTCTAGTCGTATGCAGGCCGTGGTGGCCCAGTAGCAGCATTTTTTTTACTTTTTAGTCCCGGTTTGTGGTAGCAACCGGGACTAAAGGTCTTTTCCAGTATTTTTGTTTTGTTTTTTTCTTTATTTATTTTCTTTTGTTTCTACTTACAGCTAAATACTTAGAGTTTTTGAGTGATTCTTTTTTGCTTTAGGTCACAAAAAATTATAAACTTTCTGTTAGTGCCAGTAGTTTTCAAATTTGAATAGTTTAAATTTGAATTCTTTGAAATTTGTGTGAATCACTAGTTTGTGAATAACTTTACTTTAAAAATAGATTTTTGAGTGATTCTTTTTCCTGCTGTTTAATATTAGTGTGTTTTATCATTATATTCAATTTGGTAATTTTTAGGTTATTTTAAATGGGTGTTTTAATCAAAAACAGATTTTGTTATTTTAGTTTGCTATTAAAGTTTCTAACAAAAAATACTTTATGAAAAATTCTTTTTGCTATTAAAGTTTTGACCAAAAAATACTTTGATAATTTTAGTTGCATAAATTTTATATAATTTTAGTTTCAAAAATACTTTTATAATAACTAGAGGTTTATAAAAGCTTTTTAGTTGATTCTTTTTGCTCTTGAAGAATATTATAGTTTTGTTTTACTTGATCATAACAAAAAAAATTAATTGATTCTTTTTAGTTCATTCTTTTTGCTATTAGAGTTTTATAAAAGCTTTTTAGTTCATTCTTTTCATGCATTTAATCTTTTTTTGAGCTAAATGACCCTGAAATTGAAAAGCACTACAAATGAACTCTGAAAAGGTTGAAAGTTGGCATGGTATCATCATTTCACCCACATAGCATGTGCTAAAAAGTTCAGAGGGTTATGGAAAAAACTGGATGCACTTCGTGTACAAAATGGACCCTGAAATTGAAAAGCAGTACAAATGACCTCTGAAAAGGACGAAAACTCATATGTTACAAAAGGCATTTCATTTCTTGACATGTAACTGTAGTGATATTCTAAATCAAAGCCATCATCAGAATAGTTGTGGAGAGAAAGTCTTCACTTTTTCTTCGCGCGTGTCCCTTGCTTATTGCGCCGTAACCATGGATAATCTTCATCGTTTAACAGGGTGCTTGGGTCAGCCTTCACTTTGAAGGGACGAATTTCATGATACTTTTCATAATCTTCAGACATGTCTGTCTTGCCCTCCACTCCTACGATGTCTCTTTTCACTGAAAGAACTATGTGGCGGTTTGGCTCATCGTATGATGTATTCGCTTCCTTATCTTTTCTTTTTCTCGGTTTGGTAGACATGTTCTTCACATAGAAAACCTGCGCCACATCATTGGCTAGGACGAATGGTTCGTCTGTGTACCCAAGATTGTTGAGATCCACTGTTGTCATTCCATACTGCGGGTCTACCTGTACCCAGCCTCCTGACCGATTGACCCATTTGCACCGAAACAAAGGGTCCTTAAAATCATGTCCATAGTCAAGTTCCCATATGTCCACTATGTAACCATAATATGTGCCCTTTCCCCTGTTGGTTGCTGCATCAAAGCGGACACCACTGTTTTGGTTGGTGCTCTTTCGATCTTGGGCGATCGTGTAAAATGTATTCCCATTTATCTCGTACCCTTGGTAAGTCAATACAGTCGAAGATGGTGTCCTGGCCAACGAGTACAACTCATCTCCAACAATGTTTTTACCCATGAGATGTGTTTGCAACCAACTGCCGAAAGTCCTGATGTGTTCACATGTAATCCAGTCGTCACACTGCTCCGGGTGTTTGGAGCGCAGAAAATTCTTGTGTTCATTGACATACGGGGTCACCAAGGTAGAATTCTGTAGAACTGTGTAGTGTGCTTGAGCCCAAGAATGCCCGTCCCTACATATTATTGCATCCGCTCCTAGCGTGTCTTTTCCAGTCAGTCTCCCCTCATACCGCGATTGAGGGAGACCAATCGTCTTAAGGTCAGGAATAAAGTCAACACAAAACCCAATGACCTCCTCTGTTTGATGGCCCATGGAGATGCTTCCTTCTGGCCTAGCACTGTTACGAACATATTTCTTTAAGACTCCCATGAACCTCTCAAAGGGGAACATATTGTGTAGAAATACATGACCCAGAATGGCAATCTCGTCGACTAGATGAACTAGGACGTGCGTCATGATATTGAAGAAGGATGGTGGGAACACCAGCTCGAAACTGACAAGACATTGCACCAAATCATTCTTTAACCTTGGTAGGATATCTGGATCGATTACCTTCTGAGAGATTGCATTGAGGAATGCATATAGCTTCACAATGGCTAATCGAACGTTTTCCGGTAGAAGCCCCCTCAATGCAACCGGAAGCAGTTGCGTCATAATCACGTGGCAGTCATGAGACTTTAGGTTCTGGAACTTTTTCTCTGCCATATTTATTATTCCCTTTATATTCGACGAGAAGCCAGACGGGACCTTCATACTGAGCAGGCATTCAAAGAAGATTTCCTTCTCTTCTTTGGTAAGAGCGTAGCTGGCAGGACCTTCATACTGCTTTGGATGCATGCCGTCTTTTTCGTGCACACGTTGCTGGTCCTCCCGTGCCTCCGGTGTATCTTTTGTCTTCCCATACACGCCAAAGAAGCCTAGCAGGTTCACGCAAAGATTCTTCGTCATGTGCATCACGTCGATTGCAGAGCGGACCTCTAGGTCTTTCAAATATGGTAGGTCCCAAAATATAGATTTCTTCTTCCACATGGGTGCGCGTCCCTCAGCGTCATTCGGAACAGATTGTCCGCCAGGACCCTTTCCAAAGATTAGTTGTAAATCCTTGACCATATCAAGTATGTGATCACCAGTACGGAGGGCGGGCTTCTTCCGGTGATCTGCCTCACCTTTGAAATGCTTGCCTTTCTTTCGACATTGATGGTTGGTCGGAAGAAATCGACGATGTCCCAGGTACACATTCTTCCTGCATTTCTCCAAATATATACTTTCGGTGTCATCTAAATAGTGTGTGCATGCGTGGTATCCCTTGTTTGTCTGTCCTGAAAGGTTACTAAGAGCAGGCCAATCATTGATGGTTACAAACAGCAACGCATGTAGGTCAAATTCCTCCTGTTTGTGCTCATCCCACACACGTACACCTTCTCCATTCCACAGCTGCAAACGTTCTTCAACTAATGGCCTTAGGTACACATCAATGTCGTTGCCGGGTTGCTTAGGGCCTTGGATGAGCACTGGCATCATAATGAACTTCCGCTTCATGCACAACCAAGGAGGAAGGTTATAGATACATAGAGTCACGGACCAGGTGCTATGATTGCTGCTCTGCTCCCCAAAAGGATTAATGCCATCTGCACTTAAACCAAACCATACGTTCCTTGCGTCACCTGCAAAGTCCCCCCACCTTCTCTCGATTTTTCTCCACTACGACCCGTCAGCGGGTGCTCTCAACTTCCCGTCTTTCTTACGGTCTTCTTTGTGCCATCGCATCAACTTGGCATGCTCTTTGTTTCTGAACAGACGTTTCAGCCGTGGTATTATAGGAGCATACCACATCACCTTGGCAGGAACCCTCTTCCTGGGGCGCTCGCCCTCAACATCACCAGGGTCATCTCGTCTGATCTTATACCGCAATGCACCGCAGACCGGGCATGCGTTCAAATCCTCGTACTCACCGCGGTAGAGGATGCAGTCATTAGGGCATGCATGTATCTTCTGCCCCTCCAATCCTAGAGGGTATAGAACCTTCTTTGCTTCGTACGTACTGTCGGGTAATTCGTTATCCTTTGGAAGCTTATTCTTTATTATTTTCAGTAGCTTCCCAAATCCGTTGTCAGATACACCATTGTCTGCCTTCCATTGCAGCAATTCCAGTGTGGTACCGAGCTTTGTGTTGTCATCTTCGCAATTTGGGTACAACCCTTTTTTGTGATCCTCTAACATGCGATCGAACTTCAACTTCTCGCTTTCACTTTGGCATTGTCTCTTTGCATCAACAATGACCCGGCTAAGATCATCATCGGGCACATCGTCTGGTTCCTCTTGATCTTCAGCTTCCCCCGTTGCAGTATCACCGTATTCAGGGTGATAGTTGTCATCATCCTCTTCTTCTTCGTTGTCTTCCATCATAACCCCTCTTTCTCCGTGCTTGGTCCAAACATTATAGTGTGGCACGAAACCCTTCTCAAGCAGGTGGACGTGAAGGGTTTTCAAGTTAGAGTAATCCTTCGTATTCTCACAGACAAGGCATGGACAATACATAAAACCATTCTGCTTGTTTGCCTCAGCCACTTCGAGAAATTTATGCAGGCCCTCAAGATACTCGGAGGTGCGTCGGTCACCGTACATCCATTGCCGGTTCATCTGCGTGCATTATATAATTAAGTGTATCAAAAACCATTACCGAACATCATGAATAGAGAAGTGACTAAATTAATACAAGTTTATCATCACATTAAAACCAAAGTACAGTAGTGATAAAATGTTATTACTGAAAAAATAAATACATAATGTTCATACATATATAGTTCTCATAGAACAACATATAGCTCTCTAGAGCATCTAATTAAAATATACATTGAAACTATGAAAAACAACAACAAATGCAATCATAATCGCAACTAAGGTAACAATTGATCCAACGGCATAATGATACCAAGCCTCATTATGAATGGCTTATTTTCTAATCTTTCTAATCTTCAAGCGCATTGCATCCATCATGATCTTGTGATCATCGACGACATCGGCAACATGCAACTCCAATTCCATCTTCTCCTCCTCAATTCTTTTCAATTTTTTCTTCAAGTAATTGTTTTTTTTTCAACTAAATTTAACCTCTCGACAAGAGGGTCGGTTGGAATTTCCGGTTCACATACCTCCTAGATAAAAACATCTATGTCACGTTGGTCGGCATAATTGTCATAAACACTAAATGAAACAAATCATAATAAAAGATAATATATCACATCCGAATCATAGACAGGACGAGGGCCGACGGGGGCGGATACCAAAGTCATGGCACTATATAATAACAAACAATAATAAAAGTAAGAAAATTATACAAGTATCTATCTAAATCATACAAGTAAGAATTTTTTTCTTTTAAAAAGAAAATAAGAACAAGAGGCTCACCACGGTGGTGCCGGCGACGAGATCGGCGCGGGCGATCGACGGCGGTGAGGACGGGGACGGGGACGGCACCCTACACATGTGCAGACTCTAAGAAGTTAATTTCAGCTCAAATTGTGCATCTAAATCAAAAGAACTCCCACATACACTCCTCCACTAAAACCCACAAACCACTCTACTTCTAGAGCATTTGAAATGAGCTAAACTAGCAGTGAGAGATGAAACGATGAAGTTGCTAACCTTTTTAGAACACTTGGATAGTTGGTGCACCGCCAAACCTAGAGAAATCTTGGGCAAAATGGAGCTTGGAGGTCGAGCTTGGAGAGGAGAGAAAGCTTAAGTGTTGCTCGGGCATTTCATTGAACACCTCATGTGCATAGGAGGTGAGGACAGAGAGTAGCACACACCCTACACACGCTGGCCGGCCAAAAAACAGAGGAGTGAGCGGCGGGGGCGGGGAATATATAGGCATTTTATTAGTCCCGGTTCGTGGCTAGAACCGGGACTGAAGACAGACCTTTAGTCCCGGTTCTAGACATGAACCGGGACTAAAGGGGTTGCGCCAGGAGCCGGACCTTTAGTCCCGGTTGGTAGCTAGAACCGGGACTAAAGGTCCCAGACGAACCGGGACTGATGCCCGCCGAGGCCCGGCCGGCTCCCTGGCCGCTCGAACCGGGACTGATGCACCCATTAGTCCCGGTACATAACTCGACCGGGTCTAAAGCTCTGATCTGGCTAGGATCAAAGCCCTGTTTTCTACTAGTGTCAGTTCGTCAACGAGTCTCAAAAAAGTCGACCGGCGCCTCTTCCTGAAACGTCGATCGGCGCCTCGCCGCCTGCCTGCCCGCCTCGGCTGCTCGGGATTCAGATTCGTTCATTGTCGCCGCGGCGCGCGGCGGCAGGCTGGCAGCCTTCTGTTGCATCGTTCGCCGGTGCCGGCGACCCAGCGATCCGGCGGCATCCGCGAGACCGCAACAGTGACTCAGTGAGTTCGTCTAGTATTTTACAAAATCACAAGTAGCTATTCACCCATCCATGATTCAATCCCCAATTCAGTGTACATGATTAGGGCTCTCGTGTATAAATTTTTAATTTTGTCTTTCATAAGTACATATTCATCCATCCTAAATTTTTATGTACGTGACTAGGGTTTTGATGCATAAATTTATAATTCTTTCTATTATCTTTTCTACATAATTTTAGGACATTAGCATCCTTACATTGTCGTCGATGGAGTCAGCTGAATTTGGTTCTTATTTGCGGTAATCATGTCATGTCAGTTTGATTTTGCTATCTTTTTAGTCTTTATGTCGTAATATGGCATTGTCCAATAATTATTATAGTCCAATCTCAAACTTAAGTTATATGGTTGAAAGTTTACTCTTAATATTATATGCAAATGAAGTTACATATATTTGTTTATGCATCACGTACACACATACATATATATGGTCTTAGAACTTAGGGGCCATGTCGTCGAGTTCGCCCTAGGGCCTTCCGAAACATAGGGCCGGCCCTGGACGGTCATGTCGTCTCGTGCTTGTAATACTCCTCCATCATAGTGATTGCGTCTTCGTGCGTCCGTGGTTTTCTCCTGCAAGGGTTTCCACGTAAAAATCTGTGTCTCTCGTGTCTCGTTTATTCTCGTTTTATCTAACAAGTGGTATACAGAACCAAGTTTTAGATACGAGATTGAGATCGAGAGGATTAGAGTTTGCGTCCGCGCCGCCGCACGCGACCTGCGATCCGAAGCCGGATCGATTAAGAAGCCGAGAACGACAGGTGTTCTTTTGCACCGCTATCCGCTGCAGTCGCCGTACGCCGCGTGTGCTATCCACCGAGACCGAAGACAGATCGATTTCTGCCGTCCAGGTTCCAAGGTATTCGGCGGCAAGCCATCGACACATGCCAATCAAGTTCATCTACCGGCTACTAGTTGAGTACTGACCACGTGAAGAGATACATCAGCACATAATTCGAGATCTAATTGAAAAGTGATACCGCTGTTGCTACTTCACATGACGTGAGGGCTGTACTAGTTCACCAGTACTAGTTCAGTTTCTTTTGTTCTCTCTCCGGTTGCTACATCTACCCACAAAGCTACCAGGTGCTATTTATCCAGTATTTATTTTATTCACTTCGCAAACTAATTTTGTCAAGAATTATTTTACTCCGACTTGTACTACTTTGTGCACATAGATTTATCTACTCATGGCATCCATGAAGTACGACCTGCCGCTGCTGGATCGTGACAGAAGGTTTACCCTATGGCAAGTCAAGATGCGGGCGTTGTTGGCGCAACCCGACTATGATGATGCACTGGATAGTTTTGGGAAGAATAGAATTCAGGACTGTACCAATGAGGAGAAAAGAAGGAATCGTAAGGCTTTGTCACAAATTCAACTCCATTTGCATAATAATATTTTGTAGGAAGTTTTGAGCGAGAAAACTACCGCCGCTCTATAGTTAAAGCTGGAAGGGATTTGCATGACAAAAGATCTTACCAGCAAGATGCATCTGAAGCAAAAATTACTCCTGCACAGGTTACCCAAGGGAGGTAATGTTTCAAATCATATTTCATAATTTAAAGAGATCATATCCGATCTAGCTGCAATTAATGTTAAGTATGAAGAGGAAGATACTGCTTTAATGTTACTTTGTTCACTGCCAAGTTCTTATACCAATTTTAGAGACACCATATTATACAGTCGTGATACTCTCACACTTAATGAAGTTTATGAAGCTTTGAACTCTAAGGAGAAGATGAAATTAATGGTGCCTCATGATGGTTCAAGTTCATCCCAAGCCGAGGGATTATCCGTTCGTGGCAGGACAAAGGAGAAGAACTCACATAATGGAAATAGAGGCAAAAGTAAGAACGGCTACAAAGGCCGGTTGCAATCCAGAGACAAGAAACAGTATTACAGATATTGCAAGATAGACGGGCATAACATCTCAGAATGTTTCAAGTTGTAGAACAAGGAAAAGAGGAATGGCACATACAAACCGAAAGGTAACAAACAAGGTGAAAATTCGGCTAATGTTGCTCGTGATGATAGTTCCGATGATGCTCTTGTCGTTATTGCTGGATGTGCTGAGACCAATGAGTGGGTACTTGACACTGCATGTACTTTTCATATGTGCCCGCATAGAGATTGGTTTACTACTTTTGATTCTACTACTGCTGCTGGTTCCGTTTTGGGTTTTGATAATTCACCATGCAAGATTGAAGGCATAGGTTCCGTTCGAATCAAGATGTTTGATGGCACAATCAGAACTTTGACAGATGTTCGGTATATTCCGAAGATGAAGAGAAATCTTATCTCTGTGAGTGCCCTTGATGCAAAGGGGTACAAGTATTCAGGTGGAGATAGTGTTTTAAAGGTCACCAAAGGTTCTCTTATTGTGATGAAAGGTGACTTAAGTTCGACCAATGGTCTTTATTACCTTCGAGGTTCTACCGTTTCAGGTAACGCTACTCCGGTTATTTCAAAGAATTCTGATTGTGATGCTGCTAACCTTTGGCATATGCGTCTTGGACATATGAGTGAACTTGGTTTGGCAGAGTTAAATAAGAGAGGTCTTCTTGATGGATATGAAACTGGTAAATTGAAATTTTATGAGCATTGTATCTTCGGCAAGCACAAGAGGGTGAAGTTCAACACTTCAACTCATACAACTGAAGGTATTCTTGATTATGTTCATTCTGATTTATGGGGACCATCTCGCAGAAAGTCACTAGGTGGTGCTAGTTACATGCTGACTATTATTGATGATTATTCGAGAAAAGTTTGGCCTTATTTCTTGAAGCATAAATATCAAGCATTCTCAGCATTTAAGGAGTGGAAGATTATGATTGAGAGGCAAACTGAAAAGAAGGTAAAAATACTTCGCACTGATAATGGTATGAAATTCTGTTCTAAGCAATTTGCGAATTATTGCAAGTCCGAAGGCATTGTCAGACATTACACCGTTCCTTATACTTCTCAACAAAACGGTGTTGCTGAGCGTATGAATAGGACCATTATTTCCAGAGCCCGTTGCATGTTGTCCAATGCAGGTTTGCATAGGCGTTTTTGGGCTGAGGCCGCTTCCACTGCTTGTTATCTCATTAATCGGTCACCATCTATTGTTCTTAATAAGAAAACTCCAATTGAGGTATGGTCTGGTTCACCTGCTAATTATTCACAATTGAGAGTTTTTGGTTGCACTGCTTATGCTCATGTTGATAATGGAAAGTTGGAGCCTAGGGCTGTTAAGTGCATCTTCTTGGTTATAAATCTAGTGTTAAAGGTTTTAAATTATGGAATCCTGAAACACAGAAGATTGTTATTAGCAGAAATGTTATCTTTAATGAATCTGCTATGTTACATGATGTTCCATCTACTAATGTTCCTGTTGAGAGTGAACACCAGCCTACTGTTCAGGAGCCTACTGTTCAGGTGGAGCATGTTATTAATTCCAGTGATACATGCAATAAGGAGAATGTTGATGCACATGATGAACCCGCCGTTGATGATGAACATGTCACTCCAAATCAGCCTATTGTTCCACCCAGTTGGAATCTCGCACGTGATAGAGTTAGGTGGGGTATTGATAAACCTAAAAGGTTAATTGAAGAGTGCAATATTGTTTCTTTTGCTTTATCTATTGCAGAAGAAATTGAAGGTGATGCTGAGCCTTCTTCATATTCCGAGGCTATTATTTCTGGTGATAGTAATATAAGTGGATGACCGCTATGCATGATGAGATGGAATCACTTGAAAAGAATGGCACTTGGGATTTAGTAAGATTACCAAGGGAGAAGAAACCTATTCATTGCAAGTGGGTTTTCAAAAGAAAAGAAGGTGTTTCTCCTAATGACGAGACAAGATATAAAGCAAGGTTAGTTGCTAAAGGTTATAGCCAGATTCCAGGTATTGACTATAATGAAGTATTTTCTCCTGTTGTGAAGCATAGCTCTATTCGCAATTTACTCAGTATTGTTGCCATGCATGATTTTGAGCTTGAACAATTGGATGTTAAAACTGCATTCTTACATGGAGAATTAGAAGAGAATATTTATATGGAACAACCTGAAGGTTTTGTTATTCCTGGAAAAGAAAAGCTTGTCTGTAAGTTGAAGAAATCTCTTTATGGATTGAAGCAATCCCCTAGACAGTGGTACAAGAGATTTGACACTTTTATGCTCTCTCAAGGTTTTAAAAGGTCTAATTATGATAGCTGTGTTTATTTGAAAACTGTTAATGGTTCAGCTATTTATTTGCCCCTTTATGTTGATGATATGCTAATTGCTGCAAAGAGTGCGTCAGAGATTAATGAACTAAAGAAGCAATTTAGTAATGAATTTGAGATGAAGGATTTGGGTGCAGCAAAGAAAATACTTCGCATGGAAATATCCAGAGATAGACCGTCTGGAAAAGTATATCTAAGTCAGAAGGGATATATTGATAAAGTTCTTCGTCGTTTTAATATGCATAATGCCGAGCCAGTGAGTACTCCGTTAGCTGCACACTTCAAATTATCATCAGCTTTATGTCCTAAGTCAGATGCAGATATTAAGTACATGTCTAGAGTTCCCTATTCGAGTGCAGTTGGTTCACTTATGTATGCCATGGTTTGTTCTCGTCCTGATTTATCATATGCATTTAGTGTTGTCAGTAGATACATGGCTAATCCTGGAAATGAGCATTGGAAAGCAGTTCAGTGGATTTTCAGATACCTGCGAGGTACTTCTAATGCTTATTTATAGTTTGGGAAAACTAGAGATGGACTTGTTGGTTTTGTTAATTCTGATTTTGCTGGTGATTTGGATAAGAGAAGATCGCTCACAGGTTATGTTTTCACCATTGGTGGTTGTGCTCTGAGTTGGAGAGCAACTTTGCAGTCTATTGTGGCTTGTTCCACTACTGATGCCGAGTATATGGCTATTTCTGAGGCATGCAAAGAAGCTATCTGGTTGAGAGGTTTGTACGCTGAGCTTTGTGGAGATTCATCTTGCCCTACCATATTTTCTGACAGTCAAAGTGTCATATGTCTTACAAAGAATCCAATGTATCATGAGAGAACAAAGCACATTGATGTCAAATTTCACTATATTCGAGATGTTATTGCTGAAGGCGATTTGAAGGTATGCAAGATAAGTACTCATGATAATCCTGCTGATATGATGACAAAGCCAGTTACTATCAATAAGTTTGAGCTTTGCTCAGGCTTAGTTGGTATTTCACATTAGTCCTATGGACTTTGACGCACAATGTGTTTATGCTGATTTGGATGGAGGTATTTACTTTCTTCGACTACTGGAGGGAATTTGGCTCAAGGTGGAGATTGTTAAATTATGATCCAAATTATACCGTGTTGGACTAGACGTACTACAAACGGTGTGGGGCGTTGCGTTGACGTCGACGCGTACGAGTACAACTCATTTACTTGTCCTCCAAGGACTCTTATGTATTGCCCTCATATATACCCATGTAGTCGCACCTAAAGACGGCCATGTCGTCTCGTGCTTGTAATACTCCTCCATCATAGTGATTGCGTCTTCGTGCGTCCGTGGTTTTCTCCCGCAAGGGTTTCCACGTAAAAATATGTGTCTCTCGTGTCTCGTTTATTCTCGTTTTATCTAACACTATGTATTAGATCGTTTGATTCATGGAAATGGAATTCCCAGGACCGCTTTGGATCGATGGAATTTCAAAAAATTTGGAAGATTTCATTCTGTAGGAATTTCTCCTATATAACCATTCGGATCATAGCATCCGGGTCACTACATTCTTATACAATCATTTGTACCCAAACTAATGCACATTTGGATAATAGGAATTGTCTCCAAGGAATCATTTGTATTCTATTTTGGAGGAAATTTTCAGTCCACTCATGACTCATTCGATTTTGAAAGATTTTTGAAAATGTGCATGCATAACTAGCTTGGTCACGAGGCAAGAAAAGTGATGAAAAACACAAGCCCTTGAACTGAAAATGGTGATGTTAGTACGAAAGTATCGGGGTACTGCTTTTTCTTCGATTAAGATCACATATAATGGCTCATGTACCGCCCTCGTATTCATTGTTGTCAGAATATCATATATTTATTTGTGCTCACCTACTCCTCTTTCCAAGACACGAGGGAGAAAATATTTATGCCTTTATTTGTGCACATCTCTTCTCACCTATATATAACTAGAGATGTGAGCACGATGCAAACTAACATATAGTTAGAAAGTTACAACCGACCAAGCATTTTCATGGTTTACTTTTTTTTTGTGGGCAACATTTTCATGGTTTACATTGCAAGAGAAACCAAATAACTTCTACGTAGGTTGGTCTAGAATAATTGTTGGGCATAGGCGGCACCGAAAAGATGTCTATTTGGACGCAACTACATTTTAGGGCAAGATCTCGAACTCATGGAATCCAGGATGAACTCATCACATAAGCGAAGGATCTTCACCGCACTATGTGTGATATACCTTACTGCCAAGCATCTTCATCACAAGATTACAAGGAGATGAACGCACACGCGGCCATGAAGCAACAACGACCGCACCTGACTTGTTGTGGTCCCTCATTTATAGTACTACTAATACGTTTGATTTGGGGCTTCTTTTGATTCAAAGGAATATAGCAGGATTCTTGAAGAATTGGACTCCATATGAATTATTCTACTTCATAGAAATGAAATTCTCGGGACCGCTCTGGGAATTTTTCCTATATAACCATTTGGGTCATAGGATCCCGGTCACTAATTTCTTATAGAAACATTTGTACCTAAACTAATGCACATTAGGATCATAGGAATTGTTTCCAAGGAATTGTTTGTACTCTATTATGGAGGAAATTTTCCATCCACTTAGGGCTTGAGCAGAACTGAAGGGTGTTCAAGAACAAGTCCCTTCTCCAGTCTATCATGGCAGAAAACAATTGCGACCATTGTAGAGAATGGCGGAAGGTGGGGAATGGTAGCCTTAAGAGAGTAGTCACCGAGTAGCTTTCTTGCTCCTTTTGGTGGTGTGTAAGGTGTGAGCAGCCATCTTGTGGTGCTCATCCTCGATCTTGTAATTGAACTCTGCTTCCTATCTTAAAATATCGGCACACAAATATCCTATGTGTTCACGAAAAAAAAATCCACTTAGGGCTCATTTGGTTTAGAGGATATTTCAAAAATGTGCATGCGTGTTTTACTTATTAGTACAACTACTTTCATCATGAGGCAAGAAAGGTGAAGCACAACACAAATCGTCGAAGCAGGAATGGTGATGTTAGTGTTGGGGTATTGTTTTTCTTCGACTAAGATCACATGTAATATCTCATGTACCGCTCTGGTATTCATTGTTGTCAGTAGATCATATATGATTTGTGCTCATCTACTCCTCTTTCAAAGACAAGGAGAGAATATATATGACTTTATTTGTGCACATCTCCTCTCACCTATATATAACTAGAGATGCGAGCATGGTGCAAACAAACATATAGTTAGAAAGTTATCACCGACCAAGCATTTTTCATGGTTTGCATTGCAAGAGAAACCAAAGACCTTCTACATTGGTTGGTTTAGAATAAAAGTTAGGAATGCGCGGCACCGGAAAACAGTCTATTTGAATGATGCTACATTTTAGGGCAGCTTCGCGAACTCTAGGAAGCCATGATCAACTTGTCACATAAACCAAGTTCATCGAACGCATTATGTGTGATACCTTATTGCCATGTAGTCCTTGTGAACCATCTATCTTTTCAGCGGTTGTGAGTGGTGGGCGCCATCAAGGAAGACCATGCACTAGTACAAAACAGGGCATCGGTCCACCCCTGAGAAGCCCATTAGTCCCGGTTCACTCACGAACCGGGACCCATGGGGGCATCGGTCCCGGTTCGTGAGGCCAGGGCGCCGGCCGGGCCTCGTGGGCCATTGGTCCCGGTTCGTCTGACCCCTTTTGTCCCGGTTCCAGACACGAACCGGGACCAATGCGCCTCGCTCCTGGCCCACAACCATTGGTCCCGGTTTGTGGCTGGAACCGGGACTAAAGGTGACCCCTTTGGTCCCGGTTCAAGCCACGAACCGGGACCAATGCGCCTCGCTCCTGGCCCACAACCATTGGTCCCGGTTTGTGGCTGGAACCGGGACCAATGGTTGGCCTATATATAGCCCCCGCCCGCGAGCAGAGCAATGCATTGCTCTGTTTTTTTGCTCGGCTGTGGGAGAGCTTTTGTGGTGCTCTAGCTCACCTCCTATGCACATGAGGTGTTCGATGAAATGCCCGAGCCACACTTAAGCTTTCTCCTCTCGAAGCTCCTTGTCCAAGCTCCATTTTCCTCAAGATTTGTCTAGGTTTGGCGGTCCGTCTTGTCCCGTCCCCGTCCTCACCGCCGTCGATCGCCCGCGCCCATCTCGGCGCCGGCAACACCGTGGTTAGCCTCTTCTTCTTATCTTCTTTCTAAAAGAAAAAAGTTCTTACTTGTGTGTTTTAATTAGATGCTCTAGAGAGTTATATGTTGTTCAATAATAAGAACTATATAACGCACGCAGATGAACCGGCAATGGATGTACGGTGACCGACGCACCTCCGAGTATATTAAGGGCCTGCATAATTTTCTCGAAGCGGCTGAGGCAAACAAGCAGAATGGTTTTATGCATTGTCCATGTACTGTCTGTGAGAATACGAAGGCTTTCTCCAACTCTAAAACCCTTCACTTCCACCTGCTTGAGAAGGGTTTTATGCCACACTATAATGTTTGGACCAAGCACGGAGAAAGAGGGGTTATGATGAAAGACAACGAAGAAGAAGAGGATGATGACAACTACCAGCCCCCTGAATACGGTGATGCTGCAATGGGGGAAGCTTAAGATCAAGAGGAACCAGACGATGTGCCCGATGATGATCTTCGCCGGGTCATTGTTGATGCACAGAGAGAATGCGAAAGTGAAAGGGAAAAGTTGAAGTTCGATCGCATGTTAGAGGATCCCAAAAAAGGGTTGTACCCAAATTGCGAAGATGACAACAGAAAGCTCGGTACCACACTGGAATTGCTGCAATGGAAGGCAGACAATGGTGTATCTGACAAGGGATTTAGTTCGCTGCTGAAAATAATGAAGAAGAAGCTTCCAAAGGATAACGAATTGCCCGGCAGTACGTACGAAGCAAAGAAGGTTCTATGCCCTCTAGGATTGGAGGTGCAAAAGATACATGCATGCCCTAATGACTGCATCCTCTACCGCGGTGAGTACGAGGATTTGAACGCATGCCCGGTATGCGGTGCATTGCGGTATAAGATCAGACGAGATGACCCTGGTGATGTTGAGGGCGAGCGCCCCAGGAAGAGGGTTCCTGCCAAGGTGATGTGGTATGCTCCTATAATACCACGGCTGAAACGTCTGTTCAGAAACAAAGAGCATGCCAAGTTGATGCGATGGCACAAAGAAGACCGTAAGAAAGACGGGAAGTTGAGAGCACCCGCTGACGGGTCGCAGTGGAGAAAAATCGAGAGAAGGTGGGGGGACTTTGCAGGTGACGCAAGGAACGTATGGTTTGGTTTAAGTGCAGATGGCATTAATCCTTTTGGGGAGCAGAGCAGCAATCATAGCACCTGGCCCGTGACTCTATGTATCTATAACCTTCCTCCTTGGTTGTGCATGAAGCGGAAGTTCATTATGATGCCAGTGCTCATCCAAGGCCCTAAGCAACCCGGCAATGACATTGATGTGTACCTAAGGCCATTAGTTGAAGAACTTTTACAGCTGTGGAATGGAGAAGGTGTACGTGTGTGGGATGAGCACAAACAGGAGGAATTTGACCTACATGCGTTGCTGTTTGTAACCATCAACGATTGGCCTGCTCTCAGTAACCTTTCAGGACAGACAAACAAGGGATACCACGCATGCACACACTGTTTAGATGACACCGACCGTATATATTTGGACAAATGCAGGAAGAATGTGTACCTGGGGCATCGTCGATTTCTTCCGACCAACCATCAATGTCGAAAGAAAGGAAAGCATTTCAAAGGTGAGGCAGATCACCGGAAGAAGCCCGCCCTCCGTACTGGTGATCACATACTCGATATGGTCAATGATTTACAAGTAATCTTTGGAAAGGGTCCTAGCGGACTATCTGTTCCGACTGACGATGCGGGATGCGCACCCATGTGGAAGAAGAAATCTATATTTTGGGACCTACCCTATTGGAAAGACCTAGAGGTCCGCTCTGCAATCGACGTGATGCACGTGACGAAGAATCTTTGCGTGAACCTGCTAGGCTTCTTGGGAGTGTATGGGAAGACAAAAGATACACCGGAGGCACGGGAGGAACAGCAACGTGTGCATGAAAAAGACGGCATGCATCCAAAGCAGTATGAAGGTCCTGCCAGCTACGCTCTTACCAAAGAAGAGAAGGAAATCTTCTTTGAATGCCTTCTCAGTATGAAGGTCCCGTCTGGCTTCTCGTCGAATATAAAGGGAATAATAAATATGGCAGAGAAAAAGTTCCAGAACCTAAAGTCTCATGACTGCCACGTGATTATGACGCAACTGCTTCCGGTTGCATTGAGGGGGCTTCTACCAGAAAACGTTCGATTAGCCATTGTGAAGCTATGTGCATTCCTCAATGCAATCTCTCAGAAGGTGATCGATCCAGAAATCCTGCCAAGGTTAAGGAGTGATTTGGTGCAATGTCTTGTTAGTTTCGAGCTGGTGTTCCCACCATCCTTCTTCAATATCATGACGCACGTCCTAGTTCATCTAGTCGACGAGATTATCGTTCTGGGCCCTGTATTTCTACACAATATGTTCCCCTTTGAGAGGTTCATGGGAGTCTTAAAGAAATATGTTCGTAACCGCGCTAGGCCAGAAGCAAGCATCTCCATAGGCCATCAAACAGAGGATGTCATTGGGTTTTGTGTTGACTTCATTCCTGACCTTAAGAAGATTGGTCTCCCTCAATCGCGGTATGAGGGGAGACTGACTGGAAAAGGCACGCTAGGAGCGGACTCAATAATATGTAGGGACGGGCATTCTTGGTCTCAAGCACACTACACAGTTCTACAGAATTCTACCTTGGTGACCCCGTATGTCGATGAACACAAGAATATTCTGCGCTCCAAACACCCAGAGCAGTGTGACGACTGGATTACATATGAACACATCAGGACTTTCGGCAGTTGGTTGCAAACACGTCTCATGGGTGACAACACTGTTTCTGATGAGCTGTACTCGTTGGCCAGGGGACCATCTTCGACTGTATTGACTTACAAAGGGTACGAGATAAATGGGAATACATTTTACACGATCGCCCAAGATCAAAAGAGCACCAACCAAAACAGCGGTGTCCGCTTTGATGCAGCAACCAAGAGGGGAAAGGACACATATTATGGTTACATAGTGGACATATGGGAACTTGACTATGGACATGATTTCAAGGTCCCTTTGTTTCAGTGCAAATGGGTCAATCTGTCAGGAGGCGGGGTACAGGTAGACCCACAGTACGGAATGACAACAGTGGATCTCAACAATCTTGGGTACACAGACGAACCATTCGTCCTAGCCAATGATGTGGCGCAGGTTTTCTATGTGAAGGACATGTCTACCAAACCTAGAAAAAGAAAAGATAAGGAAGCGAATACATCATATGATGAGCCAAAGCGCCACATAGTTCTTTCAGGAAAAAGAGACATCGTGGGATTGGAGGGCAAGACAGACATGTCTGAAGATTATGAAAAGTTTCATGAAATTCCTCCCTTCAAGGTCAAGGCTGACCCAAGCACCCTGTTAAACGATGAAGATTATCCATGGTTACGGCGCAATAAGCAAATGACACAAGCGAAGAAAAAGTGAAGAGTTTCTCTCCACAACTATATCATTGCAGTTACATGTGAAGAAATTAAATGAAATCCCTTTGTAACAGATGAGTTTTCGTCCGAAACCCTGATACTTCGAAAGAGATTGTCCATTTTGTACACGAAGTGCATCCAGTTTTTGCCGTAACCCTCCTAACTTTTTAGCACATGCTATGTGGGTGAAATGATGATACCATGCCAACTTTCAACCTTTTCAGAGTTCATTTGTAGTGCTTTTCAATTTCAGGGTCATTTAGCTCAAAGAATGAACTAATAGCAAAAAGAATGAACTAGAAAACCTTTATGAAACTCTAATAGCGAAAATAATGAACTAAAAATAATCAATTAAAAAATTCTGTTATGATCAACTAAAATAAAACTATAATATTCTTCAATAGCAAAAAGAATCAACTAAAAAGCTTTTATAAAACTCTAATAGCAAAAGGAATCAACTAAAAATATTTTATAAACCTCTAGTATTTATGAAACTAAAATTATATAAAATTTATGCAACTAAAGTTATCAAAGTATTTTTTGTTCAAAACATTAATAGCAAAAAGAATTTTCATAAAGAATTTTTTTAGAAACTTTAATAGCAAACTAAAATAACAAAATCTGTTTTTGGTTAAATCAGACATTTAAAATAACCTAAAAATTACCAAATTGAATATAATGATAAAACACAGTAATATTAAATAGCAGGAAAAAGAATCACTCAAAAATCTATTTTTATAGTAAAGTTATTCACAAACTAGTGATTCACACCAATTTAAAAGAATTCAAATTTAAACTATTCAAATTTGGAAACTAATGGCACTAATAGAAAGTTTATAATTTTTGTGACCTAAAAGCAAAAAGAATCACTGAAAAATTGTAAGTAGAAAGAAAAGAAAATAAATAAAGCAAAAAAGAAAACAAAAAAAGTAGAAAAAAAGTAGAAAAAAATTAAAAAAAATGCCGCCTACTGGGCCACCACGGCCTGAATACGACTAGTAACCTAACCAGCAAGTTGGGCCAGGATTCAGGCCCGCAGAAGGCCCAGAAGGACCACAGGCAGAGGTGTGTGCGATTAGGCCCGTAAGCCTGCAGTTGAGAGGAGCTCGAGAGGGCTGGCGCAGCAGCGCTTATAAACCACTCTCGAGCCCTCTCAGCTAGCGAGGTGGGACTAAACTTTTGGCCTCGGGCAGCACCACCCTTTAGTCCCGGTTGGTGGCACCAACCGGGACCAATACCAACCTTTGGTCCCGGTTGGTGCCACCAACCGGGACCAATGCCACCCTTTAGTCCCGGTTGGTGCCACCAACCGCCTTTGGTCCCGGTTGGTGGCACCAACCGGGACTAAAGGGTGGCATTGGTCCCGGTTGGTGGCACCAACCGGGACCAAAGGTCTCCCTATATAAGCGGGAGTTGGGAAAATTTGCCGCCGAGCCCCCGCAGTTTCCCCCGACGACGCCGAGCACATCGACGCCGCTAGGCTGCCCGAGCTCGCCGTCGCTGCCCCCGACGCCGTCGCCGCGCCCCTGCCCCCGACGCCGTCGCCGCGCCCCTGCCCCGAGCCCTCGCCGTCGCTGCCCCCGACGCCGTCGTCGCCCCTGCCCCATCGTTGGCGTCGCCGTCGCCGCCCCCGACGCCCCCAACGCCGTCGCCGCGCCCCTGCCCCCGACGCCCTCGCCGCGCCCCTGCCCCGAGCCCTCGCCGACGCGCCCGACGCCGTCGCCGCGCCCCTGCCCCCGACGCCCTCGCCGCGCCCCTGCCCCAAGCCCTCGCCGACGCGCCCGACGCCGTCGCCGCGCCCCTGCCCCCGACGCCGTCACCGTGCCCCGAGCCCTCGCCGATGGTCCGCGCCGCCCCGCGCTACGGTCCGGCCGGCCCCCTTTCCTCCCTGTCCTCCTCCCCTGTTCATATACATTTTTTTTGTTCATATGATTGTTAGATATGATGATGTTGATGATTGTTAGCTAGATGATGTTGATGATAGATATGATGATGTTGATGATAGATGATGTATACTTTTTTTTTGTTCATATAATTTTTTTTGTTCATATGATGATTTTTTTTGCATTTTTAGAAAAATGTATGTATGTATGTTCTCTGTATATGTTCATATATGCAAAAGTTACATTTTTAGAAAAGTTTTATGTATGTATGTTCTCTGTATATGTTCTCTGTATATGTTCATATGTGCATTTTTAGAAAAAAAAATTGTGTATGTATGTTCATATATATATGCAAAAGTAACATTTAAGAAAAAAAAGAAAATGTATGTTTTTTCATATGCAAAGAATATGCAAAGAAATTTTTTTTGTTTACCCCCTCCCCGATAACTTCGACATGAGGGGGGACGTCGGACATGAGGGGTGAGCGTCGTTGTCGTCTACCCCCTCCCCGATAACTTCGACGTGAGGAGGGACGTCGGACATGACATGAGGGGTAACATAGATAACTCCGGTAACATAGATTTATGTATGTATGTATGTATGTGTAAGGGATCATATATGTATTTTTTTAGATGTATTTTTTGTATGTATGTATGTATGAGGGATCATAGATGTATTTTTTTCAGAATTTTTCAGAGGTTTTTAGATGTTTTGTATGTATTTTTTCAGATTTTCTATCGTGAATAGACCGATTTTAGACCACAGGAGCACCCCCCGTTAGCATTTTAGAGCGGCTCCTACCCCCTCCCGCCCCTACCCAATAAACTCTCGAGGCCACCCAAGCCCTAGAAGAAAGAGCGTTGTCGATCTCCTACCCCCTCCCGTCCCTACCCAATAAACTCTCGAGGCCACCCAAACCCTAGAAGAAAGAGCGTTGTCGATCTCCTACCCCCTCCCGTCCCTACCCGATAAACTCTCGAGGCCACCCAAACCTTAGAAGAAAGAGCGTTGTCGATCTCCTACCCCCTCCCGTTCCTACCCGATAAACTCTCGAGGCCACCCAAACCCTAGAAGAAAGAGCGTTGTCGATCTCCTACCCCCTCCCGTCCCTACCCGATAAACTCTCAAGGCCACCCAAACCCTCCGCACTGAGCAATGATGATCCATAGATAACTCCGGTAACATAGATTTATCAAGAATGCCCCCATTATGGATGTGCACAAGTTGATCCAATTTTTTTCTGACCTCATCTATATATATATATTCTTCTATATTTGCAGAAACTATGGATCAAAGGGACTTGGAACAAGAACAGTTGTTGGGGGAGATAATCCTCGCCGGAGGTGATGCTGTCTTGTCGTTTCTCAACGACACCGATGGAACAATGGAGGAAGGACATGATCATGATGGCTCCGATGACATGATCATGATGGCTCCGGAGGTGCTGACTAGCTAATTGATGCATTAATTGTTTTGGTATGTACATATATTAACTCTTCTTTCTTCTTTTATAGCCCTCCGGATCGAGCCAAACTTCGGTAACGAGACGAGGCCCGAAGAAGAGGTTGCGCAAGGATGAAAGGTTCACGATCACAGCACTCGCGGACGATGGCCTACCGATTGAACCCAAGCGGACCAAGGACGCATTTTCTGCTCAGTGCGGAGCTATTGTTAGGGACAACGTCTCGATCAGCATCAAGCAATGGAATAAGCCTAAGGACGACGCCCCTGAAGGTGATTATGTCACCGATAGACAGAAAGATGATCTTTGGACCTTGCTGAAGGCAAATTTCACCCTACCGCCAGAGGAGGATCCGAATAAGCCAGTTATAGAGCCACTGGTCAAGGCATGTGCTCTTAAGAAGATGGCAGATCTATTCAGGAGGTGGAAGAAGGAGTTGAAATCAAAGTTTGTCGACAAAGGTGAGACTCCAGAATTCATCGGCCGATTTGAGAAGATAAGAGATCACTGGCCCGCATTTGTGGCCTACAAGACATCAGACAAGAGTAAGAAAATGTCAGAGACAAACAAGAACAACGCTGCAAAGAAGCAGTATCACCATCACACGGGGTCAGGTGGCTACCTCAAAGCCCGGCCGTTGTGGGACAAAGCTGAGAATGACCTGATTGCTAAAGGGGTCGAACCAGAGACATTGAACTGGCCAGACCGTTCAAGGACTTGGTTCTTCGGGGTTGGGGGAACTTTGGACCCTGAAACAGGGAAGTGCCGTTGGACGGACGAGCAACTTGCAATACCCGTCACGAAGCTTCAGAAGTATATCACCGCAGCGCAGGAAGGGACGTTCATTCCCGACAGAGAGAAGGACGAGCTGACTGAGGCCCTAGGGAATGCTGAGCACCCTGGACGAACACGAGGCACACCAGGCTCCGTTTCGTGGAAGTTTGGGTTTCCCGACGCAGGCGGTTACAGAAGCCGGGAGAGAAAGAGGAAAGCGGAGCTGAGCGACATGCAGAAGATGAGTGCAAGACTACAAAAGCTAGAGGAAGCTGAGAGCCAGCGAGCTGCCGGCCAACTATCTCAACGGCACGAAGCTACCCCAGAAGCTACCCCACCATCTCAGCGGAGAAGCAGCATGGCTTCCACGGAGCCCGTTCAGACTGACTTCACGGAGCCTATCTACCCCGTGGATACTATCACGGAGGCTCAAAATTGCGAGCTTATGACGAAATGCCATAACCTCACTTTATTGGCGGCTGTCGGCTCTGTTGCACCTCCTCAACCCAACGGAACTTTTCACTGCCTTCCGATTCCACATGGCTATGCTGTTGTGATGGTGGATGAAGTAATGGAGGGATTTGAGGAGCTTGAGCTTTACCACTCTACAGGTGAAGGGGAGAATCAGCTGGTTCATGCTCTGAGGAGTACATGTCTATGGCAGAAGGAGTACATCAAGCTTCCAAACTGGACGCCTCCGCCTCCTCCTCCTCCGGCGAGTCAGGGCACTCCGCCTCCTCCTCCTCCTCCTCCTCCGGCGAGTGATCAGGGCACTCCGCCTCCTTCTCCGGCTCCTCCGACGCGTGAGGGCACTCCGCCTCCTCCTTCGCCTACTCCGGCGCGTCGGAGCAGTCCGCCTCCTCCTCCGCCTCGTCGGCAACGGCGGAAGACAGACGCCGCCGCTCCGGCTCCTCCGGCGCATCGGAGCACTCCGCCTCCTTCTCCGCCTCGTCAGCAAGGACGGAAGAGAGACGCCGCCGCTCCGGTGGCTAGCAGTACAAGCAGAGGCGAGAGGCAATTTAGATACGGTCCATCTCTCAAGCCTCTGGAAAAGTTACCATATGAGAGGACCGAGTCTGAAAACGAGGAGATATGTCGTGCCCAAGTGAGGGACCATTTTGCAAAGAAAACTCCACCTCCGAAGGAGAAGCTAGATCCGGTGAAAGTGAAGCGCACTATCGATGCCCTGAAGCGACCACCACCGCCTCCGCCGGATTATTAAAAAGACATATGTAGAAGCGCGGCGGTCGGGAAGTACTTCTAGTGATGCAAGGTTAGCAGAACGAAGAAGTGGGAAAACAATTCCCCAGCTCGGCGAACAGGAGAAGCAATCGTGCCCCCCGCTCAAGGTGTCTAGCGATATCGTCGCTAATCATCCGGGGATGGTGCCTGGTACCAATCCTGGTGATTACTTGGGGGATGATGTAATTTTTCAAACGGCTGAGGTAACAGAAGAATATGAATACTTGCACGGGAAGCCTCTCGTCAAACCTGATCATCCTCCTCTAACAACGATGATGTACAAATTGCATGAGTGGTACATGAAAACCTGCAGGGAGTCTGGGAGAGACACTATGTATATGGCAGTGAAACCAGAGCACGAATTCATTGGACTTTCCGTGATGCCTGTTGAATTTGTGGAGTTATTTCAGTTATACAATCAACGGGCCCTCGACAAACAACTCATGACTGCCTACTGTCTGTAAGTATTACTTCTATAGTTAAGTCTCCAGCTCAGCTTGTTCATTGCATGTATATATAATTATCCTCACTATATTATGCAGATTGAAGATCGTCGAATGCAAAAAACTAGGAATCTTCGACGTTGGGTTCATTAGCCCAGATGCCGTAAATGAATGGACGGTACAAAACTCAATCAAAGAGACCGAGGAGAACTTGCTACAGTCGTTCCTTATACATCAAAACAAAAGGGAAATACTCCTTCCTTACAACTTCAAGTGAGTATTGCTGTCTTCTCTGTATACTCAGTTTCGCTTACTCGAGGTTAAGTAATGTAATTGATGAGTTATATATGTGTGCGCAGTTTTCACTTTATTCTGCTATCCATTAAGCTTGACGGGGCATTAGTAACTGTCTTAGACTCGAGACGTAAAGATCCCGAGAATTATGCGGACATGACTGCAATGCTCAAGAAGTAAGTTCAGTCAATACCGGGACCATATCGGCATGCAACTTTCGTTAATTTCCTGATATCAAGTAATCATTTTCTTTGCCTGGCAGGGTTTGGAAGAAGTTCACCCGAAAGGTTCCCGGTCTAAACAAAGAGTTGCGATTTACGCACCCCAAAGTAAGTAGTACTAGCTAGTTCCGCGCATCTCTAATTGATTCAAATTTTCATCAATATATCATTACCATGCTTGCTTATCAGTTTGATTGAACTCTATTCTCGTAAAGTGCTTGTACCAGAAAGAAGGGACTGTTTTATGTGCATACTACGTATGCGAGTTCATTCGCCACTCGACCTCTGAGCGGGGCTTCTCTGACAAACAATTTGAAGTACGTAAATAATATTCACAATTTTATTTTATATATTACCATCAATTGTGTTGAGTTTTATTTATATATATGCATGTATTGACCCCCTTCTTTAAATTAGATCTGGCAGATGCGGGATGAACTCCTACCACATGATCGCATACGAGCAATTCAAGAGGAATTGGCGGGATTCTTTCTTGACCACGTCATACCTAAAGACGGGGAATACCATGCGGATTTGTGATTGGATCTTAGGTAGATGATGTTAGGGATTGTAAAAGATGTTATATTGTATATATGTAGTACCGTCGGATAGATATACGAAAACTTGTTGTTCGACCAAGCACGGAGAAAGAGATGCCACTTCTCTCTATATATGTTCAGCATGACGATCTTGTGTAATTAATGGTTTCCTTCATTTTCTTATTAGCTAGCATCGAGTTATCTCTATATGTATAGTAGCTACCGTCGACCGAGCACGGAGAAAGAGAGGACACTTCTCCCTATTAGCTAGCTAACACAATATGAAACCCCTAAATTAACCCTCCAAAACCCCCCAACCCCCCCCCCCCCCCCCTTCAAAAAAAAAAAACCCCAGCTGCTGCCTGAAGCTGACGCGTGGATGACCTTTGGTCCCGGTTGGTGTGACCAACCGGGACTAAAGGTCCTCCTGCCTGGGCTCCCCGCTGCGGCCACGTGGATGCCTTTTGGTCCCGGTTGGTGTTACCAACCGGGACCAAAGGTCCTCCTGCCTGGGCTACTCGCAGCGGCCACGTGGAGCCCCTTTGGTCCCGGTTCGTAAGCGAACCGGGACTAAAGGTTTTGGGCTTTAGTCCCGACCCTTTAGTCCCGGTTCCAGAACCGGGACTAAAGGCCCTCTGGAACCGGGACTAAAGGCCCTTTTTCTACTAGTGATGGAAGCTACTCTGCACATCTATCATGGATCCTTCCATGTCTCGCACTCGACAATTCTGGTTATGCACGCACGTTATGTTGAAGGCGGTCATGTGTTCGATTTCCAGCTAGTGCGATTTTTTTTTGTTATTTTTCGTCGCGTGCCACCATAAATGGGCTGGCCCAAGTGAGCTGCCTTTGAGAACGTACGGCATATACGTTATACAAAAGTGGGTACGATTTGTCAAATGTCTATATTGCCCTTTATACATTGATTAGTGAGGGGTTGTACCGAAGCGGGACTCACAAATACTTGAGCTGAAACGGCGACGCTAGTACGAAAGTATTGGGGTACTGACTTTTCTTCGATTAAGATCACATGTAATGTCTTATGTACCGCTCTCGTATTCATTGTTGTCAGAAGATCATATATTAATTTGTGCTCACCTACTCCTCTTTCAAAGACAAGAGGGAGGGAATATATATGACTTTATTTGTGCACATCTCTTCTCACCTATATAATTAGAGATGCGAGCATGGTGCAAACAAACATATCGTCACAAAGTTACCACCAACCAAGCATTTTTTTTTCTTGTTTGCATTGCAAGAGAAACCAAAGACCTTCTACATTTGTTGGTTTTGAATAAAAGTTGGGAATGTGTGGCATCGGAAAACAGCCTCTTTGGATGTGCCTACATTTTAGGGCAGCTTCTTCAACTCTAAGAAGCCATGATCAACTCGTCACATAATCCAAGTTCACCGACCGCATTATGCGTGATACCTTCTTGCCATTAAGCCCTTGTGGATCATCTAGGTTTTGGGCAGCTGCGAGTGGTGGGTGCCATCAAGAAGGACCATCGAAGCTCTTCTGCACTTATATCGTGGATCCTTCCTTGCTTCACACTCAACAACCCCGACAAACGTCATCAGAAAGAGCACGCGCACACACATACCCTGCATCTTGGTTTTCTCATGCGGTGTGTCAAACACTCCTTGGTGCTAATTCCCGAGGTTTTCTATTTTCTATAGGATCCATGCATAAATACCGTTTACGCGTAAATATCATATGATGTCACATACCCTGATTACAACAGTTGTCAACGTGTGTGGACTGTGGACTCTTTCTCCTTTGGATATCAGACTCCTCCATCAAGAAAAAAAGATGCAATTTTTTTTCTCTCTCGACCTAAATGGAAAAGAAGATGTGATTTTTTGTCCACAGCTACAGACCACACACATACATATTCTTCCCATGCAAGAAGGAAGGGAAGGAAACCTATTCCATCGAGTGGAGGAGAGTAGGAAAAGTAGAGTCCCGGCCCGGCCAGATTCACTCCAGAGTTTTCTTTATTTGTCCTAGATTTCATAGGAAACTTTTCAACCACTCTAGCATGTTGAGAAAATTCGTACGTTTTGATATCCATGTGCGCTAGAATTATGTTTAACATGGAGCAATAACGACTGCACCTGGCCTGTCGTGGTCCCTTCTTATTTGTAGTACTCCTATGTTTGATTATGCTCTTTGTAGTACTCCTAATACGTTTGATTTGGGACATGTTTTGATGCAAAGGAGTGGTGCATGATACTTGAAGAATTTGAATCCATGGGAATTATTCTATATGGATCGTTTGATTCATACAAATGGAATTCTTGGGACCTCTTTAGATCGAAGGAATTTCATAATTTTCTTGGAGGATTTCATTTTCTATGAACTTTTCCTATATAACCATTTGGATCATAGGATCATGCTCACTAAATGCTTAAAGAATTATTTGTACCAAAACTAATGCATTTTTGGATCATAGGAATTGTCCCTAAGGAATCATCTGTATTCTATTATTAAGGAAAGTTTCCATCCACTTAGGGCTTACTTGGTTTAGAGGATTTTTGGAAATGTGCATGCACGTTTGAGCTATTAGTACAACAAGTTTCGTCGTCAGGGAAGAGAGATGAAGAACTAAACAAATCCTTGAGCTGAAAACGGTGACGCTAGTATGAAAGTATGGGGGTACTGCTTTTTCTTCAATTAAGATCATATGGAATGTCTTATGTACCTCTCTCGTATTCATTATTGTCAGTAGATCATATATTGATGTGTGATCATCTACTCCTCTTTCAAAGACAAGAGGGAGAGAATATATATGACTTTGTTTGTGCACATCTCTTCTCACCTATAAATAACTAGAGATGCGAGCATGGTGCAAACAAACATATAGTTAGAAAGTTACCACGGACCAACCATTTTTCATGGTTTACATTGCAAGAGAAACCACAGACGTTCTACATTGGTTGGTTTAGGATAATAAAAGTTGGGAATGCACGACACCAGGAAACAGTCCATTTGAATGATGCTACATTTTAGGGCAGCTTCGCCAATTCTAGGAAGCCATGACCAACTTGTCACATAAACCAAGTTCGCCGACCACATTATGCGTTATACCTTCTTGCCATGTTGCCCTTGTAGATCATCTAGGTTTTCAGCAGCTACGAGCAGCGGGTGCCATCAAGAAAGACCATGGAATCTGCCATCCAGATCTATCATGGATCCTTCCATGTCTCGCACTCAACAATTCCGATGAATGTTATCAGACAGAGTGCGCACACACATATCCTGCACAAAGTTTTAAATAGCGCGCTAAGTCTCTTAGTGGCGGACCTCTTCTAAATGCTATAGCGATGCTATAGTGCGTTATTTAAAATGTTTGCTCATGTGTTTGGACAATAGACCCTTAGCGCAGGACCTCTTCTAAACGCTATAGCATGCTATAGCGGAGCTATCTCGCGCTATTTAAAACCATGATCCTGCATCCTTGCTTTTTCAGGCGGTGTATCAAACAGTCTTTGGCGCTAATTCCCGAGGTTTTCTATTTTCTATAGGATCCATGCACAAATACCTTGGTTTTCTATAGGATTTGGTACGTATTTTGATTCAAAGGAGTAGTGCATGATACTTGAAGAATTTGAATCCATGGGAATTATTCTATGTGGATCGCTTGATTCATACAAATGGAATTCTTAGGACCTCTTTGGATCAAGAAATTTCATAACTTTCTTGGAGGATTTCAATTTGTATGAATTTTTCCTATATAACCATTTGGATCATAGGATCCTGGTCACTAAATGCTTATAGAATCATTTGTACCTAAACTAATGCATTTTTGGATCATAGGAATTGTCCCTTAGGAATAATTTATATTCTATTATTAAGGAAAGTTTCCATCCACTTAGGGCTTACTTGGTTTAGAGGATTTTTGGAAATGTGCATGCATGTTCTAGCTATTAGTACAACAAGTTTCGTCGTGAGGCAAGAAAGGTGAAGAACCAAACAAATCCTTGAGCTGAAAACGGTGACGTAGTACGAAAGTATTGCGGTACTGCTTTTTCTTCGATTAAGACCGCATGTAATGTCTTATGTACCGCTCTCGTATTCATTGTTGTCTGAAGATCATATATTAATTTTGCTCACCTACTCTTCTTTCAAAGAGAAGAGGGAGGGAATATGTATGACTTTATTTGTGCACATCTCTTCTCACCTATATATAACTAGAGATGCGATCATGGTGGAAACAAACATATGGTTACAAAGTTACCACCGACCAAGCAGTTTTCATGGTTTGCATTGCAAGAGAAACCAAAGACCTTCTACACTGGTTGGTTTAAAATAAAAGTTGGGAATACGCGGCACCGGAAAATAGTCTATTTGGACGATGCTATATTTTTGGGCAGCCTTCTCAACTCTACGAGGCCATGATCAACTCGTCGAATAAGCCAAGTTCACTTACCGCATTATGCGTGATACCTTATTGCCATGTAGCCCTTGTGGGTCATCTAGCTTTTCGGTGGCTGCGAGTTGCGGGTGCCATCAAGAATGACCATTGAAGCTCTTCTGCACATATATCGTGGATCCTTCCATGCCTCACACTCAACAGCCCGGACGAACGCCATCAGAAAGACCACGCGCGCACACATGCCCTGGATCTTGGTTTTCTCAGGCGGCCTGTCAAACACTCCTTGGTGCTAATTCCCGAGGTTTTCTATTTTCTATAGGATCCATGCATAAATACCGTTTACGCGTAAATATCATCTCATATGATGTCACAAACCCTGATTACAACAGTTGATCAACGTGTGTAGACTGTGGACTCTTCTCCTCTGGATTTCAGGCTCTATCATCAGCAAGAAAAAAGATGCGATTCTCTCTCTCTCTCTCTCTCTCTCCCTCCCTCTCCAAAAGGAAAAGAAGATTCGGTTTTTTGTTCACTGCCAGAGACCACACACACATACATATTCTTCCCGTGCAAGAAGGAATCCAGAAAGGAAACCTGTTCCATCGGGTTGAGGAAGGTAGGAATAGTAGAGTCCCAACTTAAAAAAAAAGGAATAGTAGAGTCCTGGCCCGGCCGGATTCACCCCAGAGTTTGCGTTCCGGCCGGTAGCAACCAAACTGCTGCTACCGCTCCCCGCGGCCATAAATAACCTCCCCTGCGCCCGCTCGTGCACGCCGCCCTCCTCCCTCCCTCCCTCCCTCCCTCCCTTCCCTCGTGCATCAATCAACAAAACGAGTCTCGCCATCGACTAATCCGTCCAAGTCCAGGTGAGTTTGCCAAGATTCCTCTGCTTCTTCAAAAGTGCTCTTGTGAGCTCGAGCTCACATGCACCCTTTGCTACAGTACAATTCGAAAAAATATTTAAAAAGTTCAAAAAATCTATTTATTTTCGTGAATACGCATGGTTGCGTATCATTCCATTGATAGGGGAAAGAAAGTACATGGGTGCAGCCCTGGGCCATGTACACAGAGAAAGACATTGATGTGTTTTTCAACAAACATTGATGTGTTTTTCACATGTGTGCAAAATTTCGTGACAAAATGACATTCATGCAGGTCACGACAAAAAAAACAAAATCGATGCTGCAAAATGCTTCCAAAAACAGTTTTTTTTGGAGCATGATTTTGGTTTTTTTGTCGAGACATCCACAAATGTCATTTCATCACGAAAATTGGCACGCATGGGAAACACACATCAATGTTTGTTGCTAAAAAAACTCAGATTGTTTTGAATTTTTTAACTTTTTTTTCGATTTTACAGTAGCAAAGGGTGCCTGTGAGCTCGAGCTCACATGCTCCATATCATTCTTCGAAAGTGCTCTTGTGAGCTCTTCTTCCTCTTCTTCTTGATTGAGGACTCACATTCTGTTCCGTTTCTTTTCTCCTCGTATTCTGGGCTCTAGTTTCGGGAGTCGACCGAGGAACCAGATGGGTATCCTGGCCCTCATCACCAGAAAGCCAGGCACCAGCGGTTCGGGTCGGCCTCCACGGCGGAGCAGGTCACCGACGGCATCTACGCCACCGCCCTCACCGTCCTCGTCACAGGTACCCACCCAACCGGCTGGATTCCTCTGCTCTCGTGTTGCTTGCATTGCCAGTTTGCCACCTAGCTCATGCCTGATTGCTCATCTTTGTTTTTTGCGAGAGGACTGCTCATCTTCTTGGCTTTGTGATGTGATGGGAAATCTGTCGGGCGTTTCGTTTAGTCATATGTGATCATGACAATCTCTTTCCTGTTTGGGCACACGTGCCCTGAATCTGACTGTTGGTTATGCGTCGCTGTCAGTAGAAGAACACCAGCATCGCTACTATTAGCTAGCTATCGTGTTCACATAAAATAAATTTGATCCTTAATGCCTGATGGTGTACTAACTGTGAAGTGGTGAATCAAATTTGTTGTCTTTGTTCATGATGCCCTGCTCACATAGTCTCTGATGTTGCTGGTTAGATTTGTGTGCAACTCTTCTTAATATTTTCTACACAGAGAGTTGTTCTGCTCTCTTCTTGGGCTCACTTTAGTGATCTAAAAGATCTTATATTAGTTTAGAGAGGGAGTACTAACTTCTGAAAATGTGTTGTTGCAACTGTTTTTCGTACGCAAGCACTAGTATTTGTTCAGATTTATGCTATGTTCTTAACCTGAACTGCGACATACTTCTCCTTGTTATGATGATCTGTTGTTCAAAAAATTGCAAGACGCTATTGCTTATATTTGTCCGAGCTCTTGATGTGAACAAACTGGTTATGTCCTCCTTTTTATGTGGAGAATGAGAGTATGGAGCCTGGATTTCTGGGTCCTGTCTTTTTGGGGACTATTACGTGTGGCCTTGAATGGATCCTGAATTGGCTGGTGTTATCTGCCAGTTCTCCTCATCACAAGAACAATCAAATATCCCTAGCTGCTTTTGTTGAGATGAATATTTTGTTTCATGGTATAAAGTATAAATCACACCAAGGATCCAAGTTTTCTCTTTTCTTATGTAGTAGCGCAGACAATTTCTTAACCTCCCACCCTTCTTGCCAGCATCATGATGTGACCAAATTTACGAATAGGGATTAGGAAGGGACATACTCCCTCCGTTCACAAACATAAGATGGTCTACCTTTTTCTGATTCGGATGTATATAGACGCATTTTAGTGTCTTTGTTCTCATTTCAGTCTGTATGTAGTCTATATTGAAATATCCAAAACATCTTATATTTGTGAACAGAGGGAGTAGTATTTTTCTTATTTTTATCTCTATTTTATGTGCTTTAGTTAATCGCAAGAGTGACTTTATGCTGCAGTGACAAGATCCTTTCAGTTAGATGGCAATCTTCTTCTATCCTTTTCATTGCACTATGGTTTTGAAGCTCCGATGTTTTCTTGAAAAGTACTCCCTCCGCTCACTATTATGAGATGTTCTAACTTTTTTCTGATTTGGATGCATATAGATGCATTTTAGTGTGTTTGTTCACTCATTTCACTCTGTATGTAGTTCATATTGAAATATCCAAAACATCTTATATTTTGTGAACAGAGGGAGTAGAAATTAGCAGAAATTGTCATTTTCTCCCCTTTTTCTAGTTGATTGTTAGAAGACTACAGCATGAGTGATTATATGCTGCAGTGACCAGATCCTTTCAGTTAGATGAGAATCTTCTTCTATCCTATTCATCGCACTACTATTTTGAAGCTCCGACATTTACTTGAAAAGTCAAAATTATCATTGTCACAAAAGACTTGACCATCTTCGGCTTCATTTACTTGGCGGTGCATAGCCAAATTGTCGAAAGCTTCCAATTCTCCTTCACTAATAGAGTCATATTCGCCGTCTTCATTGATGATCATTTTTCTTCTTGTAGGTCATTGAAAGGTCTTGTGGCCGCGACCTTTGCACGTGAAGCATTGCATTTCGCTCATTTTGTTGGAGGAGTCCATTGGAGTAGTAGTGCTTATTGAAGTGCGAGATGGAGCATGTTGTAGTAGGTGGATGGCTTAATGTTGTCGCTGGTGGCCTTGAGCTTAAAGTAGCACCACTAGTGGGTGTGGCTTGAGTGTATGGTGCCGCACACAGAGAAGCTTGAGTATTGGAGCCGAAGATTCTTGGTGTATATGATGAGTAGCTGGAGTACTTGATATTGTCTTGCACTTGGCATTCCACCTTTGATGCTTGGTGCACGAGCTCGAGTAGGTTGGTGTATGGTTGGAAATCCGCTATCTTCTTGATAAGATAATTGTGACCATTGAGAAATGGACCATGGTTTGCTCCTCAGCTTCCTTCAAATTGGCTCGTGTCATAGCGATCTCCATTTCTTTACAGTATTCTTCCACAGACTATGTGCCTTGCCTGAGAACTTGCAACTTCTTGAATGGATCTCGATTAGAATGTGTAGGCACAAATCTTGCTCGGATAGCTTGCTTCAGGGCATCTCAAGTGGTGATGGAAAGTTCTCCTTGATCTTGTCTTTGTTGAAGCACTTTCTCCCACCGTATGAGAACATGCATATGAATCAAACTCAAGTGAGGCCATTGCCATCTTGTTCGCTTCATCGAAGTTGTGGAGTCGGAATATTTTATCCACTTTGAGAGCCCATGAGAGATATCCTTCGGGTTGGTGCCTCCCGGGAACTTTGGCATATTGAACTTGACCTTGCCGAAGCGTTCTTCGCTTGCTTGGTTGTGGCAATGTTAACGTTGCTCTTAACGTTGAAGACGTCGGTTGTCTTCATGCTCCTCATGATTTGCTTGACATTGGAAACAAGGTGCGTTCACCATATGCCTCATTTCATCGCGTTTCTCGATGCGATCTTCTTCTTCTTGGCGCTTTTCTCTTTCCCTTTGGTTGCGCTCTTGAAGGTTGTAAGTAGAGTCACAGAAGCTCGGTGCACTTGTTTGGCTTAATCCACATGACATTCTTCTTCTTTCCAGTGTGCTTCTCATTTTGTTATCTTGACGATGATGCTCTTCTTGTTTTCGATGCATTTCATCGTCTCGACACATTTGGCGGTCGAATGCATCTTGTTGTTCTTGATCTTCACATCGTCGACGGTCACACTCAAAAATGCGACCTTGCAATCCATTGTCATAGAAAGGATTTGAAGCTTGGTAATCTTCACACTAGTGCAGAATCGGCCTATAGTGCCGGTTCGTAAGGGCTTTTAGTTCCGGTTCAACACGGCCCGGGACCAAAGGCCCACCACGTGGCACGAGCTGGCGCCGGGGGCTGGGGGACCTTTAGTCCCGGTTGGTAACACCAACCGGGACTAAAAGTATTTCATTTAATTCTGGGTTTATGAATTATGGTTTATTTTTCCTTTTAATTTTGTGTTTTCCATTTAATTCTTTTTCATTTCAAACATATTTTACGCTACTACATACTGTACACGTTATGCATATATATATATATATATATATAGAATTTCTCGTAGAACCGATCATATATATATATATCATCGAATTTCTCGTACGACCATTCACATACACACATATATATATATACAATTTCTCCTAACATTTGCGGATCATTACATGCAGCCATTACAGCTTGTAATGGTATTCTCCTTTGGGATCTATGACCTGGTCGAGCAAAAATCCTGCTATTTCCTCTTGAATTGCTCGTATGCGATCCGTTGGTAGGAGCTTGCCCCGCATCTCCGACAACTTTAAAGAGGGAGATCAAGATGAATATATTAGTTGTGTGTATATATATTAGATCATGATAAAAAAATTGTGGATAGTGTTCTGGCAAACGTACCCAAAGTTGTCTTTCAGATTTTTCCATTTCGGACGTCATCATGCGAATGGTCTCGCAAACGTAGTATGCGCATAAATTATTCCCCGGCGCCTGGCTCAGCCACTTTACGAGAATAAAATTCAATCCGATAATAATTAATCAAGCATGATAATGGTATTGAAACTAGAATTAATCAAGTCTAGCTTTTTTCATTTCATACATCTTCATTCTGCATAATACCACAGAAAAGAATATAGTGAGGATAATTACAGGTAATGAACGAGCACAGCTAGCTAGAGACTTAAATTACAGAAAGAAATCACTTACAGACAATAGCAACTGACGATAGATTTGTCGAGTGCGTCTTGATTGAATAACTGAAACATCTCTTCAAACTCAACCAACAAATCTTTTGCATGGAAGTAATGCTCTTCCTTGACTTTCACCACGAGGGACTCTCGATCGGTCTTTGCTGCTTGTATCATGTACCACTTATGCAAATTGTACATTCTCGTTGGTAGAAGCGGGACCTGCTCAGGCTTGACCAGAGGTTGGCCGCGGACATATTTCCATCTTAGTTCCTCCTCTTTAAACACAGGGAGTTCCTCGGTGCCTAGGAGTTGTTCAATAGTGAGACCGGCCTCTTTAGCCTGCCTTCTATGATCATCGGTTATTACCAGCTGATGGGAGGTACTCACATGTGTTTTTACAATGAGCGGGGGGATCGATTGCACTGCCTGTTCTCCCAGCTAGGGAACAGTTTTCCCGCTTTTTTTGCCAACTACTTGGCTCGAGCTCGAGCTCGACTCCTTCTTTTGTTGTGCCTGATATAACTTCTTGATACAACGCTCATAGTCTGAGTCCGTATGCTTGACAGCCGGTTGAGCATTATCAATAAAGTGTTGTATGACATCCTCACGTACTTTATCCTTTGGCGGCGGGGGCGGTTTCGGTCCAAAATGGGCCTTCAATTGAGCAGCCACTTCGGCTTTGGTTTCCTCCTCAGTCAGGTGGTAAGGCAATTTCGGAAGAGGCTTGAGGCTTGGACCATATTTGTATTTCTTGCCTGTTGTACCGCTAGCCGCCGTAGCTGCGGCGCCTCTCTTCCGCTGTTGTGTAGGCGGCGTAGCCCGCTGAGACGGCGGAGACGGCTGACGCGGTGCCGGACTTGGAGGAGGAGGAGTCGGCTGACGCGGTGCCGGCGGAGACGGCTGACGCGGTGCCGGGCTTGGAGGAGGAGGAGTCGGCTGACGCGGTGCCGGCGGAGGAGTCGACTGACGCGGCGGCGGACTTGGAGGAGCAGGAGTCGGCTGACGCGGTGCCGGACTTGTTGCAGCAGGAGTCGGTGGCCTTGGAAAGACGATGCAATCCTTTTTCCATAGAATGATACGATGTATGGCCTCTGTGCTCTCCTTGTCACCTCCAGGAATGTCAAGCTGTAGCTCGTAATATCCTGACATCACTTCATCAACCCCGACACGAGCATAGCCAGCTGGAATCGGATTGCAATGGAAGGTTGCTTCAGGGGGATTTGTTAAAGCATAGCCGTCCGCCACCTTCATGGATAGGTTCTTCACTTTCATGTGTAGCTCACAAGTAGTCCTATCTTTGATATCATCCACAGGGTATCTAGCCAGCAGTGCATCATCGGCCGGGGTGGAACCCACGCTGCTTCTCGGCATAGATGGGACGGTGCTATCCAATGCTGGATCGATCTGCTCCTGCTGTCGCTGAGACGCCCTTTCCTGGCTAAGTGAGTCGATCTGCTCCTGCTGCCGCCTGTAAGCGCGTTCCAACTCCAAGTGCCTTGATTCTAGGCATTCAAGGCGGAGTGCTTCCTCCTTCCTCTTCTCCTCCTCCAACTTCCTCTTCTGCTCCTCCTGCTGCTTCTTTCTCGCACGGCTTCTGTAATCGGCGTTCCAATCCGCAAACCCCTCAAACCACGGAACAACGCCTTTGCCTCGTGTTCTTCCTGGGTGTTCAGGATTCTTCAGGGCGCGCGTAAGCTCGTCGTTCTCTCTGTTGGGCGTGAACACCCCCGTTCGAGCTTCTTCTATTGCAACAAGTAAATCGTCCTAAGCTTTTTTAAGACTTGCCCGCTCCATAATTATCCCTGTCTCTGGGTCCAACTTCCCCCCATGCGCATAAAACCAAGTCCTGCACCTGGGGGGCCAGTCCAATGTAACTGGAGTGACCCCTGCATCCATCATCTTTTGCTCAGTGAGATCCCACTTAGGCAGGGCCACCTGGTAGCCACCTGGCCCCAGAGTATGGTGCCACTTCTTTTTCGCAGCATTAATCTTGTTTTGTCTCGACCGTTCCTGAGCTAGTTCCGATTCCTTGAACTTCATGAAATCGTCCCAGTGATCTCTTGCCTTCTCCAGTGTTCCATTGAATTCTGAAGTCTGCTTTTCTGCTCTGACGTACGCGGCCCATATATTTTTCTTGTGGTTGTTGAATGCTATCGCCATCTTCTTAAGAGCACTCTTCCTGACTTTCGCCAGATCTGCATCTGTCAAATGATCTGGTAGGGTGAAATGTGACATGAGCGATTCCCAAAGCAGATCTTTTGCTCTTTCGTCGACAAAAGTAACTCCTGGATCTCCCTTTGCTGGTTTTTTCCATTCTTGAACGGAGATCGGGATTTGGTCCCTGACAATAACTCCGCATTGACGAGTGAACTTGGTCGCATTCTTCTTAGGTTCAAGCGGTTCGCCATTTGATTTGATGGCATCGATGTTGTACTTTACGCTAGCCTGCAACCTTTTGGCCGGGCCTCGAACTGCCCTGCCGCTTGTAGAAGATTTGCTGGATCTGCAGAGCTAAAATAAGAAAGATCTATTCGTTAATATATACAAATCAATTAATACATGTAATGATCACCGGATGGCTTATATAATAAATATACCTAGCCGGTCTTTGTTATTTGAAGAACATTTCCTTCGTCATCATTGTTGTCGCATTCATCTATTCGTTCGTCTTCATCAAACATCATACCCTCACTCGTAGTGTTCAGATATTGCGAGCCGTCATCATGATCATCTGGGCTCGGGGAGCGTATGATGTCGAACAGAGCCTCTTCTCCTTCTCTGCCGGTATTGTCCATAGCTTTTATTTAACTAATCCAGAAGAAAGATAAAACAATTTAGTATTCAAATTAGAATGCATGCAATCAATAAGGAAAAACTGAATCATAGTAGATAATATGCATCTCGAATAATCCAGATAATATGCATCATCGAATATAATCTCGAATACATCGTCTCGAATATTATCGAATAATATAATCTCGAATACATCGTCTCGAATATAATCTCGAATACATCTAGAGTTTTATCACTAATACATCTCGAATATTATCATATATATAACATCACTAGCTAATACAGATCGAATATTATCGAAGAATCTAGTTCACTCGCGGTTCCTGAGGCGCGGGCGGTGGACACCCAAAGAGAAGGAACCATCACAGGATCATAGCTCCGGTGAGATCTCTGAAGAACCTGCCAGGTATTGGAGAACCTGACGTCCAACGCATCCATGTAGTGACGGACGTGCTCGTCCTCCTCCCTGACACGGCGACGTACCACCTCCGGCGGGGCCGGCTGCCTCCGCACCGAAAGTGGCCCACGCGAACGCCACCAAAGAAGCTCCGGGTCAACGACGGGACCCGGGGCCGGGTTCCTCACCAAGCTGCACGCCCCTGAAGGTAGCACCTCCCAGTGCCAGCCCGGCGGAGCCCAGTCCCGAACGTGGCGCCTCTGAAGCAGGACGTCGTCGCGAACGAGTCGACGACGAGGATGCGGGCCGGGCATCGTTGACGTCGAGAACAAATTCTTATGAAAAAAAATTCCTATATTTGCAATGTCATTTTATTAGGAAATTTTGAGAAAAATATCCTCTTTTCAATTATAATGTCCCATTCCTAGGTTATAACTACCCTAATAATATTCCTTTCTCAAAAAATTCCGAAACTTTTCCCACTTATATATAGTCCTTCTAACAAATATATATATGGTCAACTTTTTCCTATGCAACTTTTTTATATGCAAATTTTTTCTATACTATGATATACAACATTATATAAAATTAAAAAACAGAAAAAGAAACACTAATTAAGCATACTTCTATACATCCATTAAAAAACAGAAAACAACATTATATAAAAAAAATTCTATACTAATTAAACACTAATTATATCCATCTAACATGCATTCATACATACATATATACTAGTGAAAAAATAATCATCAAAAACAACTAAAACATCTAAATAAAACATCAAACATTCATGCATACATGTATAAAAAAACTAGTGAAAAAAAATCGCCGGAGGGGGCGGCCGCGCGAGCTAACAGCGGACGGACGGCGGCGTCGAGGTGCAGGGGCGCGGACGGACGGCGACGGCGAGGTGTGCAGGGGCGCGGCGGCCACGACGTCGAGGTGTGGCAGAGGCGCGGACGGACGGCGGCGTCGAGGTGCGGTAGGGTCGTGGACGGACGAACGGCGACGTCGAGGGGCAGGGGCGCATGGACGGACGGCGATGGCGAGCTCCAGCAGCTTGGCGGCGTGGTGTGGTACGTTCGGCGTCGTCGAGAAGAAAGGCAGATTTGGGGAAAAATTCGTAAGTGTTGTATATATAGGAGGCACCTTTAGTCCCGATTGGAGCCACCAACCGGGACTAAAGGGTGAAATTTGGCCAGGCAGAGCGGCGGGAAGACAAGCCTTTAGTCGCGGTTGGTGGCTCCAACCGCGACTAAAGGGGGGTCTTTAGTCGCGGTTGGAGCCACCAACCGCAACTAAAGGTGGTGTGCCAGGCGAGGGGCGCGGTGGATGTTTAGTCCCACCTCGCTAGTTGAGAGGAGCTCGCATCGGTTTATAAGCCCCGCCGCGGCTACCGTGTCGAGCTCCTCTCTAATGTAGGCCTTCTGGGCCTACCGCACCTGTGCCGCCCAGTGGGGCCTACAGGGCCGTACGGGCCTGCATCCTGGCCCAACTAGAGGTTGGGTTTCTAGTCGTATGCAATAGGCGGGTTTTTTTAATTTATTTATTTTTTTGTTTTTTTTTGTTTTCTGCTTTATTTATTTTCTTTTGTTTCTGAGTTGTTTTTTGCTTTATTTAGAGTTTCTTTATGAATCTTTTTGCTTTAGGTAAAATTTTTTTATAAACTTTCTGTTAGTGCCAGTAGTTTTCAAATTTGAATAGTTTAAATTTGAATTATTTGAAATTTGTGTGAATCACTAGTTTGTGAATAACTTTACTTTAAAAATAGATTTTTCAGTGATTCTTTTTTTTGCTGTTTAATATTAGTGTGTTTTATCATTATATTCAATTTGGTAATTCTTAGGTTATTTAAAAAAATGAAATGCCTTTGTAACAGACGAGTTTTCGTCAGAAAGCCTGATACTACGAAAGAGGTTGTCCAGTTTGTACCCGAAGTGCATCCAGATTTTGCCGTAACCCTCTCAACTTTTTAGCACATGCTATGTGGGTGAAATGATGATACCATGCCAACTTTCAACCTTTTCGAAGTTCATTTGTAGTGCTTTTCAATTTCAGGGTCATTTAGCTCAAAAAAATCAGTAAATGCATGAAAAATAGCAAATGAAGTCAGAAAGGGTTGAAAATTGATGACGTGGCTTCGAATGGTGCATACTAAACGCACAAAAAGTCTGGAGTTGAAATAAGTTTTAAAAAATGAAATGCCTTTGTAACAGATGAGTTTTCGTCTGAAACCCTCATACTTCGAAAGAGATTGTCCATTTTGTACACGAAGTGTATCCAGTTTTTGCCGTAACCCTCTCAACTTTTTAGCACATGCTATGTGGGTGAAATGATGATACCGTGCCAACTTTCAACCTTTTCAGAGTTCATTTGTAGTGCTTTTCAATTTCAGGGTCATTTAGCTCAAAAAATCAGTAAATGCATGAAAAATAGCAAATGAAGTCAGAAAGGGTTGAAAATTGATGACGTGGCTTTGGACATAATATTTCTTCGCGTTTCAAATGCCAAAACACATAAGTACCCTAACTATTACAAAGATTCCCTCCGGTTTGTCCGAAGTGGGACTTTCCAGATATATAAGTCCGGAAACTCACTAGAGAAGAAAGTGATGACAGTGAAGCCGGTCACATCCCAGAGTGGGATCTTTGGGTATAAAACTTTTTCATCGCGTGTGTCCCTTTGCATCGTAACCATGGACAATCTTCATCGTTTAACTTGATGCTCGGGTCAATATTCACTGTGAAGGGAGCAATTTCATGAAACTTTTCATAATCTTCTGACATGTCTGTCTTGTCCTCCACTCCCACGATGTTTCTTTTCCCTGAAAGAACTATGTGGCGCTTTGGCTCATCGTATGATGTATTCGCTTCCTTATCTTTTCTTTTTCTCGGCTTGGTAGACATGTCCTTCACATAGAAAACCTGCGCCACATCATTGGCTAGGACGAATGGTTCGTCTGCGTACCCAAGATTGTTGAGATCCACTGTTGTCATTCCATACTGCGGGTCTTCCTTTACCCCGCCTCCTATCAGATTGACCCATTTGCACCGAAACAAAGGGACCTTCAAACCACGTCCATAGTCAAGTTCCCATATCTCCTCTATGTAACCATAATATGTGTCCTTTGGCCTATTGGTGTTTGTTGCATCAAAGTGGACACCACTGTTTTGGTTGGTGCTCTTTTTATCTTGGGCGATCGTGTAAAATGTATTCCCATTTATCTCGTACCCTTTGAAAGTCAATATAGTCAAAGATGGTAACTTGGACAACAAGTACAGCTCATCTGCAACCGTGTCGTCATGCATGAGACGTGTCTGCAACCAACCGGCGAAAGTCCCCGTTTGTTCATGTGTAATCCAGTCGTCAGACTGCTCCGGGTGTTTGGAGCGTAGAATATTCTTGTGTTCCTCGATATATGGAGCCACCAAGGCAGAACTTTGTAGAACTGTGTAGTGTGCTTGCGCCCAAGAATGCCCGTCATGGCATATTACTGAATTCTTTCCTACCGTGCCTTTTCCACCCAGTCTGCCCTCATGCCGCGATTCAGGAACACCAATCAGCTTAAGGTCAGGAATAAAGTCAACACAAAACTCAATGACCTCCTCTGTTTCATGGCCCTTGGAGATGCTTCCTTCTGGCCTAGCACGGTTATGAACATATTTCTTTAAGACTCCCATGAACCTCTCAAAGGGGAACATATTGTGTAGAAATACAGGACCTAGAATGGCAATCTCTTCGACTAGGTGAACTAGGACGTGCATCATGATATTGAAGAAGGATGGTGGGAACACCAACTCGAAACTGACAAGACATTGCACCAAATCATTCTCTAACCTTGGTATGATTTCTGGATCTATTACCTTCTGAGAAATTGCACTGAGGAATGCACATAGCTTCACAATGGCTAATCGAACGTTTTCCGGTAGAAGCCCCCTCAATGCAACCGGAAGCAGTTGCGTCATAATCACGTGGCAGTCATGAGACTTTAGGTTCTGGAACTTTTTCTCTGCCATATTTATTATTCCCTTTATATTCAACGAGAAGCCAGACGGGACCTTCATACTGAGCAGGCATTCGAAGAAGATTTCCTTCTCTTCTTTGGTAAGAGCGTAGCTGGCATGACCCTGATACTGCTTTGGATCCATGCCGTCTTTTCCGTGCATACGTTGCTGGTCCTCCCGTGCCTCCGGTGTATCTTTTGTCTTCCCATACACGCCCAAGAAGCCTAGCAGGTTCGCGCAAAGATTCTTCGTCACGTGCATCACGTCGATTACAGAGTGGACCTCTAGGTCTTTCCAATAGGGTAGGTCCCAAAATATAGATTTCTTCTTCCACATGGGTGCGCGTCCGTCAGCGTCATTCGGAACAGATTGTCCGCCAGGACCCTTTCCAAAGATTACTTTTAAATCCTTGACCATATCAAGTATATCATTACCAGTACGGTGGCGAGGCTTCTTCCGGTGATCTGCCGCACCTTTGAAATGCTTGCCTTTCTTTCTTACGGGATGCCTGCTCGGAAGAAATCGACGATGTCCCAGGTACACATTCTTCTTACATTTATCCAAATATATACTGTCGGTATCATCTAAACAGTGCGTGCATGCGTGGTATCCCTTGTTTGTCTGTCCTGAAAGGTTACTGAGAGCAGGCCAATCATTGATGGTTACAAACAGCAACGCTCGCAGGTCAAATTCCTGCTGTTTGTGCTCATCCCACGCACGTACACCTTCTATACTCCACAGCTCTAAAAGTTCTTCAACTAATGGCCTTAGGTACACATCAATGTCGTTGCCGGGTTGCTTGGGGCCTTGGATGAGCACTGGCATCATAATGAACTTCCGCTTCATGCACAACCAAGGAGGAAGGTTATAGATACATAGAGTCACAGGCCATGTGCTATGATTGCTGCTCTGCTCCCCAAAAGGATTAATGCCATCTGCACTTAAACCAAACCATACATTCCTTGCGTCATCTGAAAAGTCCTTCCACTTTCTCTCGATTTTTCTACACTGCGATCCGTCAGCGGGTACTCTCAACTTCCCGTCTTTCTTACGGTCTTCTTTGTGCCATCGCATCAACTTGGCATGCTCTTTGTTTTGGAACAAACGTTTCAACCGTGGTATTATAGGAGCATACCACATCACCTTGGCAGGAATCTTCTTCCTGGGGCGCTCGCCCTCAACATCACCAGGGTCATCGTGGCTGATCTTATAGCGCAATGCACCGCATACTAGGCATGCATTCAAATCCTCGTACTCACCGCGGTAGAGGATGCAGTCATTAGGGCATGCATGTATCTTCTGCACCTCTAATCCTAGAGGGCAGATAGCCTTCTTTGCTTCGTACGTACTGTCGGGCAATTCGTTATCCTTTGGAAGCTTCTTCTTTAATATTATCAGCAACTTTTCAAATCCCTTGTCAGATACACCATTCTCTGCCTTCCATTGCAGCAATTCCAGTGTGGTACCCAGCTTTTTCTTGTCATCTTCGCAATTTGGGTACAACAATTTCTTGTGATCCTCTAGCATGCGCTGCAACTTCAGCTTCTCCTTTTCACTTGCGCAGTTTCTCTTTGCATCAGCAATGGCCCGACCAAGATCATCAACGGGCTCATCTGATGCCTCTTCTTCAGCTTCTTCCCGCATTGCCGGCTCAGCTTCTTCCCCCATTGTTGTACCATCGTATTCAGGGAACCCATGGCCAGGATAGCTGTCGTCATCCTCTTCTTCTTCATTCTCTTCCATTAGGACCCCTCTTTCTCCGTGCTTGGTCCAACAGTTATAGCCGGACATGAAACCGGACTCAAACAGGTGGACGTGAATGGTTCTTGAGTTAGAGTAATTTCGATCATTCTTACAGCCAGCACATGGACAATACATAAAACCATCCGCCCGCTTGTTTGCCTCAGCCGCAACCAGAAAAGTACGCACGCCATTAATGAACTGGGGAGAGCATCGGTCATCGTACATCCATTGCCGGCTCATCTTCATTACACAACACCGAAAAGACCAAATTAATACAAGTTCATACACACTTGTTCTCATAAAACAACATACAAACTCTCTAGCTAAAGCATTTAAATGCAACAACAAATGCGATCAAGATCGCAACTAAGGTAACAATTGATCCAACAGCATGGTGATACCAAGCCTCACTATCAATGGCATATTTTTTAAATTTTCTAATCTTCAAGCGCATTGCATCCATCTTGATCTTGTGATCATCGACGACATCGGCAACATACAACTCCAGTTTCATCTTCTCTTCTTCAATTCTTTTCAATTTTTCTTTCAAATACTCGTTTTCTTTTTCAACTAAATTTAACTTCTCGACAAGAGGGTCGGTTGCAATTTCCGGTTCACATACCTCCTAGATAAAATATCTATGTCAACTTGATGGGCATAATTGTCATAAACACGAAATGCAACAAATAGTTATAAAAGAGAATATACCACATCCGAATCATAAACCGTACGAGGGCCCACGGGGACGGATATCAAAACCATGCCACTATGTATAACAAACAACGTACGGGTAAGAAAATTATACAAGTAACTATCTAAATCACACAAACATGATTTTCTTTTTATAAAAAGGATAAGAACAAGAGGCTCACCAAGGTGGTGCCGGCGACGGGACGGTGCGGGCGATCGACGGTGGTTAGGACGGGGACGGGAAGGCACTAAGTAAACCACACCTACACATCCAAACTAAGAAGTTAATTTGAGCTCAAATTGCGTATAAATCAAATAAACTACCACATATAAATACACTCAAACTAGAACCCACAAATCACTATACTTATAGAGCATTGCAAGAGCTAATCTAGCAATGAGAGATGAAAGGACAAAGTTGCTAACCTTTGTTAACACTTGGATGGATGGGGTGCCTCCAAATCTTGACAAATTTTGACAAAAATGGAGGATGAGCTCGAGGAAGAGGGGAAGAACAGAGAGGAGAGGAAAGGGGAAGAACAGAGAGCTAGGGCTGGACGAAGGGTTTATATAGGAGCATCTTTAGTCCCGGTTCGTTACACAAACCGGGACTAAAGGTGAGCCTCTAGTAACGGTTCGTGACACGAACCGGGACTAAAGGTGATGATGCCACCACCCCTTTAGTCCCGGTTCGTGTCACGAACCGGTACTAGAGGTTCGACACGAACCGGGACTAATGATGCCCGCCCCCCTAGCCGTTGGAACCGGGACTAATGGTCACATTAGTACCGGTCCGTTTCCAAACCGGGACTAATGGGGCTCACGTAAAGTCCTTTTTCTACTAGTGTCATGGTCTTCATGATGACGACGTGGATGTCCTGGGACCCCTCAGATTTTTTTTATTTACGCAAAAAAGGCCCTCATGAGGTTGGAACAGCTGGGCCGCCTCTGTAGGATACCCAATCTGTCAGCGTGAGAAAGATTGTGAGAATTAAAAAAATGCACGCTGGGCTGATTCGAACTGGCACCGTCTGCGATATCTTGATTCGTGCAAACCACCCAGCTAGACATCTGTTTGTGCCAATTGCTAAGATGTACTCCCTCCGTCCTATATTATGAGACGTAGTGTCAAAAACGCTCTTATATTATGGGACGAAGGGAGTACACCTTATTATATCATGGCGAACAACAACACTGAGCGAATTCTACGCACCGACTTGGACTTCCAAACTTAGCAAACTAACTGTACTAGACTAGCACGATTTTTTTTGAATTTCTAAAGGCAAAAATGGTAAAAAAAAAATCATAAATTTTTCAGAGAAATAACCTTTGCTTGAGTTCAAACAATTTTAAATTTAAAAATTTCGATAAAATAAAATATATTGCAGAAAACTAAAAATCTGTCGTGTGCTCGCACATGACGCATCATACGTAAGAAATAATATTTTTTGTGAACTCGGAACATCTGTTTTATCTAGAAATTTGAACCAAAAGTATGTTCTATTCATCGCAAAAAAAAGTATCTTCAATTTATGTGCTGTAAAAACAATTAATTTTATTCCTACTAGCTAGTACAGTCTTAATTTTTTTTATAACTTCATAACAATCCGAGCTAGTGTTGCTTAATTCCTTGACTGGAATTAAAGGCTACTAGCTAGCTGCAGACATCTGATGGGCGTACATGTGCTCAACAAGCAAAACTGCTCGTTGATTTGTCCGAAAAATTATGCACATTCATTCTGAAGTATATTTTCTTTTATCTAGATTTATAAATTTAAAAATATTCGAATTCAAACAAATATTTTGTTGATTGGTCCGAAAGAATTTACATACATTCATTCTGAACTCTATTTTAATACAAACAGAAATTCATTGATTTGTTTGAAATAAGTTACGTACATTCATTCTAAACTAATCTAGATTTTTAAATTTAAAATTATTGGAATTCAAACAAAATTTCATTGACTTGTCCAGAAAAGGTACATACACTCATTCTGAACTCTATTTCCTTTATCAAGATTTTTAATTTTGAAATTATTCAAATTCAAACAAATATTTGTTGATTTGTTCGAAAGAATTTACATGGATCCATTCTGAACTCTATTTTGTATTTTCCTTTATCGAGATTTTTAAATTTGAAATTATTCGAATTCAAAGAAAGATTTTGTTGATTTTTCCGAAAAATTTACGTACATTCATTCTGAACTTTATTTATTTTATCTAGATTATTAAATATAAAAATATTCAAATTCAAACAAATATTTTGTTGATTTGTCCGAAAGAATTTACGTACATTTAGTTTTCATTTATTCTTTTGTTGTTGACCTGAGCGAGCATTTGTTAAAGGTTTATTTGTCAAAGGTACTACAACAATCAATTGTTGGCTGACTGGTCAGTGCGCTGTGCTGTTTGAGGTGAGGTCAGAAGTTCAAATCCAGCCGGGCGCTCTTTTTCCTTTCTACTTCGAAGCCAATATGTGCGGTCATGTGTTGTAATTAACAAAAATCCTAGGGTGTTTCTGAAAAAAAAACATCACATGTACCGCTGACAGTGGCCCTCAACCCAGGTCATGACGGAGGGCGGGTATCTCACTCGCATATCTAGAGCCCAGCATCTCTCCTGAACGACACCTTCTGCAGACTCTACTGGTGGTATTTCCCGAGGCGAGGGTAAATATGTGCATTCATATCGGTCAGGAAACGATAATGACTCTTCTTCTTTCCGGGAAGCTATGAGCACCTCACAATTCTTATACGACATTAGTGGAAGCGAACATTCGTAGCATTCATTGTCACCGATCATTGACAAAAGAAGAAAAAGAAGCCGTACAACAACTTAAGGAATCTTTAGATTTGGCGGCTATAGACTCAAAGGGCACAGACAGGCTGCTGGTACTTTTTTTTAGCTAACTAAAGTCCAACTTCCTTTGCCGAAAGAGGATGAAACGGATCAGCCGATTCAACTTAGCATTACCCGACTCGTAACTTCAAGCACAACCATCCATCTCAATCCAAAATCTCCGATCGTCTGTGATCCAAACTCAAACTCTCCTCCGGTTTTGGATATATAGACAGTGCCTGCTCTCAAACCAACCAAGACAGCAGCAAGTTCCTATCGAGAACAAGACGACAGATCAATATGACCAATTTCTATAATATCTCAGGTGAATACGTGAAAAAGTGTTGCTTAGCTCAGTGAAATGGAATAAGGAAGAGAAAGTGTAGTGTGATAAGGGAAGATGCAAGTCAATTTTGAGGTTTTCAAGCAAGGGCTGAGATAGATATACAAACCAGAAGAATTCACATCAGAACCCTTTCCTGCTTCCCCTTTTTACCCATCGGACTCGACTCACATTTTGATCTCCTACGCTTGCTTTCACAGTCCCCCTACGAGCAGCCCGGAATCAATGAAGGAGTTCATTCAGCACCGAGCCGAGCGAGCGTAGATTCAATATGTTGATTGTACCAAACAAGGATTTGCCTTATCACGAAAGCCACATTCGTTTCGTTTGAGGAAGTCACACGTCATGTTCCCTATAAATAAGGAGACTCATTCTTTTTTTTCAGAAATCCCCTCTTCTTCCTCCTCAAGCCCCTATCACAAGACCAAGCGGATCTCATCCTGCAGAAGACTCAGAGCGGATCTATCTAATGGCATGGCTGGCTGTCGGATGTGATCTATTCTCGTGTCACATCGCTTTCTTTCTTCTCCCTCCATTTTCTTCACTACTACCGCTTCTACACATAAATCAAAGAAGCATTGTGGAATAGTGGCATTTCGTTAATGGCTAAAATGTTCTTAGTGAAAGGGTTGCCGCAAAACCGGCAAACTCAGAGCGGTCTCTGAAAGTGAATAGGAGCATAGCGGCATCATCCAAGCCAAACACGTCTCCTCAGTCAAGGGTCTTCTCGCGCAAATAAGATCAAAAACATAACAACTGATTTCGCTTAATGCATGTCACCTGCCCGCTCTCAATACAGCAAGTGACTCTCTCTCACAAGACAGAGAAAGATTACCGATTCATCCAATCCAATTTGATCAGAAGTGAGTTCATTGTTGTTGTATAGCGAAACCTTTCCTTGACAAAACCATTCTCAGCTAATAGAAGCCGAGCTATCTATCCAGAACAGGGTTGAACGAAGCGAATGGAAAAGCCAAAGAAAACATAAATCCATTGCGATTAGAAACCAGTGACTCTACAGCCAGGGCTCGATGGCGATGTAAGATAGAAAGAATGGGGAGTTAGGGCTTCGGTTTCCTCTGTAGCTAGTTTCAATTCCAAATCATTTGCCGACATGTGGACTCACTTCTCTTTTATGGGATGACTTTTATTATCCAAGTTGTCTATTTACGTGGGTGAATCAAGTACAACAAGTCAGGTCAGAGCTTGTGGTAGAAGATTGGGCTCTGCTACGCAGATCCACTCAACTAGGAAAGAAGTACGCATTGCTGACTGACTGTTTGAACGATCCTAGTTACTAGTAGCTAATCAAGTCAGAGTAGGGTGGCCGAGAAGCTTCTTGCCGGTGCCCCCAAAAGCAAAGCACAGACTCTACTCACTCACGCGTTTTCCACCTACGGAGGGAGAAATCATAGAAATATCCTCATCCACTGAAAGGGAACCCGAAAACACGACGAGAGTGGATAGGGTGACTAAGGAGGCCGTAAAAATTAGTAGTGCATTTTTGAAAGATAAGATTACAAAAAGGCGAGAGCAGCATAATTGTTAGTTAGGGGTAAGAGGGGACGGGCCCGTATAGAAAGTCAATCCTTCTTTTTCCGATATGCCGCTCCGCAAGCAAGGAGTGCCACGCACGAGCGGAGCGAAAACTAAGCAAAGGGAATTCCATCATTCCATGGAAAGCATGCGAAATTCTTTGATTGTTTATAGAATCAAAATAACTATATAGTCTTTCTTGTTCCACTTGCAAGGCAAGGAAAATAAAATGTCAGTTTCGTTATTACAACCTTATTTTTTTATGTCAATGACAAAAAGCTATGTGCAAATTCTCATTGGATCTCGGTTGTTCTTAACAGCGATGGCTATTCATTTAAGTCTTCGGGTAGCACCACCAGATCTTCAACAAGGTGGAAATTCTCGTATTTCGTATGTACATGTTCCTGCGGCTCGGATGAGTATAGTTATTTATATCGTGACAGCTATAAACAGTTCCTTGTTCCCATTAACAAAACATCCCCTTTTTCTTCGCTCTTCCGGAACTGGTACATAAATTGGTGCTTTTTCTACTTTGTTTACGTTAGTGACTGGGGGGTTTCGGGGAAGGCCTATGTGGGGTACCTTTCGGGTGTGGGATGCTCGTTTAACTTCTGTATTCATCTTGTTCCTTATTTACCTGGGTGCTCTGCGTTTTCAAAAGCTTCCTGTCGAACCGGCTCCTATTTCAATCCGTGCTGGACCGATCGATATACCAATAATAAAGTCTCCAGTCAACTGGTGGAATACATCGCATCAACCTGGGAGCATTAGCCGATCTGGTACATCAATACATGTTCCTATGCCCATTCCAATCTTGTCTAACTTTGCTAACTTCCCCTTCTCTACCCGTATCTTGTTCGTTCTGGAAACACGTCTTCCTATTCCATCTTTTCCCGAATCTCCCTTAACGGAAGAAATAGAAGCTCGAGAAGGAATACCACTAAAAACCTAGTTCGCTCTCAAATAAAAACCTAGTTCACTCGCTAAAGCATCCATGGCTGAATGGTGAAAGCGCCCACCAACCTAGAAAGGCAAAATGGGTCAAAAAGTAGGTTCGATTCCTGCCGGATGCACTGCCTCTTAAAGACAGAAACAGAGGAGGCAAAGAAGGTAGTATAGGGAACTTGCTTTTGGATTCTTATCGAAAGTGAATCCCTCTAACACTTCTGTTAGTGTTTTATGAGAAAATCTTTTATAGACACAACAAGTGTGAAAATCCTTAGTCATTAGGCAAGAAAGCTCGATGGGAACAAAAAGGATACAATTAGTTCAGAATCAAAAAAATGTACAATTTCAAAGGAAAGAAGGAATGGCAAGTTTCCCTCCATTGAACATCAATCAATCTAGAAATAGGTAAAGGAAGGCGTATCACAGGGGTATTTTTCTTTTTTCTATTCACTTCCGTGGGGTTCTAAATTGAAAACATGAACACAAACGAAATCGTATTGAAATTACATAAAAAAAGAAAAGGGAGGAGTAGCTCTTGGTTTAAAGAAAAGGGAGGAGATGGATCGAATTCAGTCTTTTTCCTTTCTTTGATGATCTTCAACACATCTATTTGAATTCCCTGCGAGTGAAGGATTTCTCGTATGGAGAAAAACCTCTTGAGCGCTATCTGATCTTATTTTTGTATTTCAAATATGGGACCTGCCTTTTTAATGGGACATCCCGGCAACAGGCCTACTCATGCATGTGGCCAAGTACTCGACCAATCCTCGGAGCGAAGGGATGAACGAATTCTCGAGGTCTGGTTCATTGAGGTCAGCATCACATGAAACCTTTAGCACTTCCGTTCGATATTGGATGGAGTATGGCTGGAAGGTCAGCCTAGCTAGTCTTGTCAATCGGCCCTGACTCGTCTTCTCCTTGGTACCTACCGCTATTGAACTTCGGTACCTATATTCCTGAAACAAGACAGACCTTCATGAAGACCTTATATTTTGGAATAAGATCGGACATTTCCACATTGAGGTGAAATTACATATGAGGAAAATAATCCTCGACTACGAAAGCTGCCCTTGTGTGGTAGAACCAGGTCTTCCACCGGGCGGTCAGCCAAGTACTGAAGCCCCTATCTTGATATAGAATAGAAG